>CM060941.1:1016454607-1017704607 GCA_030765085.1 Allium cepa
GATATTTTTGATATTAAATGATTTGAAACACGAAGTTTGAAAGATAGGACATTTTGATATTAACATGATTTAAAAAGAAGTTCTGAAAGATATGATATTTTGGAAATGAAGCTTTGAAAGGTTATGATATTTTGATATATTAAAATGATTTGAAAGGTAGTGCTGAAAGGGTATGAAAATTTAAAATATTGAAATGGTTAGAAATGACTTGATATTTATTTTGATAAATATTTGAATTGAAAGATATTTTACGATGATATATTGAAATGGTTTTGGAAATGATTTAATCTTTATTTTGATAAAGATTTGGATTGAAAAGGATATTTTATTTTTAAGTATGAAATATTGTTTTAAAGTTATAACTACGGGTTATAATAATGATTGGTTGTTAAAGAGACCGGGATCGGATATTGTCTTATAGTCGGCCAATACCGAAAACCACTTTAACAACTGTGTACGCGGTGGAGATTCCAGAATGAAGTAGGATGGTGGCGACGTTCTCGAGGTATATTACGTGGACCCAACTCCCGTGAGTTGGCATATATGACTAAAACAGGAGCTATACCGGGCTACACAAAGGGTCGCACCCTTTCATCGAGCATGCTCCATCGGAAACCATTCTATTACTGTTGTGATTCGATTCGGTGGCGCCACTTTGATTCGGGGGTATTGTTCGAGATGGGCGGAAGCTGCTGGCTTGCCGTCACCACCGGTCCGGGAGTGCAAACGGTGTATCCACCCTGTCATTGCCTCGCGTGCCGTGTCATATCCTTATATCGAGCCCACTACGATTTTGGTTTTAAAGATCCGACCGCGTTAAGGTTCACCATCCCTTTAACGCTATTTTCTATATGATTATACTTTACTGATTAGACACTACCGTATATAGCGTATATTACTACATAGTAAATAGTTTAACGGATCCTTAGAGGATGGGCGGTCCCAAGCATCCTTTAAGTTACTGATGCATTTTGTTACTGTTCACTTGAGTTGATTTACAGTTTATAAGTATTTATGTCCTGACTCGAGGGTTTTGTGTTTTGCTTTACGCTCGGGTCAGATTGATTGAGTTGGCATTCAAGATTCACCTTCGGAGTTGGAGCTTTCCTTGAAGATCCAGCCATCTATTTTGTTTCAGTATCCAGTGTTTCAGTGATGTATATGATTTGTACTTGATGTAACTTGTTACTCTTCTATTGTATCCTATTTAACCCTGATGTATCTTATATTTTATATAGTAGCTTCATGAACTACTATCTCCTCTTTTACTTCCGCTGCATTATCATATACTCTGTGTCTGTGATCTGTGATTTTTATTTACTGTATATTCTGAGGTTTGCCAAATTTTTATTTACAACGCGGTATTTTGAGCAATTCAATTCCGGCATGAGTGTCTACCCATACACTTACAATGGATGCGAATGGTTGAAAATACCTGGTTGTTACAGTTGGTATCAGAGCTTTGGTAGCTCTAGGCAAAAAACTCAGCATATGGAGTGAATGTATTTACAGAATCACTTTCATTCGAGTTTGAATCTCTTCCTTTTTAACTCAATTCCTTTGAATTTTGGAACGTTCCCTACGGTTCCAAAACCCATTCGCATCCCTCACTATTCATCTTCTTTTGACTCTTGAGTATTACATAACTCCGCTTCGAATGATCTTTCTAGTGAGTCGGCGGTCACGCCAATTTCAAATTGAATTGAAAAAGGGGGAAAACTCTTTTACAATTAGCATCGATTCACCATAGATTTATATCTATCCTTGGTTTAGATGCTAATATCTTTTTTTTATTTCAAACTCTAACTTTTGAGATCGAATGTAGATTTACCCCAGAAAAATCCACATCTGATCTTATTCTTTAAGCCACGGTTGACCCGGTAAATGTTGCCCTTGATTTATTTAAGCTTATCCACCTCCCTATTTTGTTATTTAATCATCTTATCTTTTGTTTCCAACCTATCTTCAAACATTGTGAATTATACTCGTAAATATATATGTTTTTTTTATATATTGTGTTGTTTGAGTTGTTGATGTTGATTTGGATTTCCAATCGATTCGTCTGATCAACGATATCGATAGGATTTCTAAAACACTTTGATAGAACAAACTGACACAATATTATTTTAAAAATTTGGTTGATGAAATAAATTTTGATATATAAGTAAATTTATGAAACTTAATAAACTGATTTAGATTGATTATTTGAAAATGATAATACTTAATTTACCATTTATTGTTTTATAAATGAATTTATAGATAGTTATAAATTGATTTGGGAACTGAAAAGAATTTAGAACAAGAAATTTGAGAATTTAATTTCTGATGGTTTCAAACTTTGTGTTTAAAGTTTTAAAAATGGGATATATTATTTAAAGTATTTTCAAATAGAATTTGTTTCTAAAGAATTTTATAGTGCTCTTCTCTTTATCGCTGGAAAATAACTTCGGTGATGATCGCGACATCATCGACGCTCATTTTCGAGTTTCGAAGTTAAGAGACTGTTGTGTAGTCTTGCTACAGCTTTGTTTTGGGAAATTTAATTTGGTTTGAATTTTCTGAAATATGACTTGATTTATAATATATATATGTATATATATAGATATATGATTGAAATTTGATTTGACATATTATGTATATATTTTTACTTATCTCTAAATGGTTTGAATGTAATCGGAAATTTAATTCTTAAATTTTACTTGAAGAATAATTTCAATTGTAAAAAGAAAATCAAAAATTTGGATAAATGATTCAAACTTGAGATAATTGAATTGGAAAGTTTTATTTGTATAATACAATTGCATTCCAATATAACTTACCTTAATTTCAGAAGTTAACAATGTAATTGGATAATATACAATATAAAAAGATTTTATAAATAAAATCTGAGTGGTTATAATAAATGTTATACATTTAAATTTTAATGATTAACAGGGGTAAATATAATAAAGGGTAATTGAATAACTTACAATAAATTAATTTTAAAAGAACTAAGAATAAAAGAAAGTAGTTATAATTAGTGTAAGTATGTTTAACATAAGTGATAAATATATTGAGAGGAATAAATTTAATTTTGATTAGGAATAAAGAAGAATAAAATTCATTAAGTACATTGTGAGTGTAATAAATGATTATTTTTCAAACCCATGGTTTTAAAAAAATGGTTAATTTTAGATGATTGGATAATAAGATAATGAAATTTGAGATAGTTAAGATTTATTTAACTTGTGTAAAGATTTATTCTCTGTTTAAGTTGAAATTTCCATGCTTTCAAATTCATTTCCTTATTTTTTTTTCAAACTATCTTTTGGTTGTCCTTATCATCCTTATCTTGCTATAGACCGGTATAGGCATCTTTCTATAATATTTCTGTTTAAAAATCTTTCTATAATCTTTGATAGACCTTTGGTAATCATTTTGAATCCACCTTTTTCGTGCTTGTGTTCTTGATTCAGGAGGATCTTGGAAAGATCACCTCCACCATGTAAAACTTACCTATAACAACAGTTATCAGGTATAACTTCAATCTTCTTGTCATTTTATCTTAATCCTATTTCACTCTATCTTTTCTATGCCCTTCCATACCTCATTCCTTTTCGGGGACGAAAAGTTTTGAGTGGGGGAGAGTGTAACAACCCTATATTTTGTAATTATTTTATTGTATATTTTAATTAGTTTAATGTAAAATTTTGGTTTAAAAACTTATTTTTACTTATTTTAATGATAAAATTTTATTATTTAAATATAAAATCTTGATTTTATATGAGTTATAATTCCAAACTGTGTAAGTTAAATATTTGCTTGAAATGTTGATTCTGGTCAAAACAGTCAAACTGTGACTTTTAACTTAAAATTTTAAAAGTTTGAAATTTAATTTTTTTTTTCTTTTATTATGAAAGTACATAAAATTCTAAGAACATCACTTTTCGTTTCGTTGAAATTGGATGTAAATTGTGGAAGTTATACCCTTTACAATATTGTGCATATATAGGGCTATTTAACAATGACTATTTTAAATTGAATAAATTACTTCTTCTTTGTTATATTTTATTTTAATATGTAATAATATGTTTTATTATGTATATTTTGACTTTTAAATATTTTTAAATGATAATAGAATTTTTCCAAAATTTACTGTATTTATTTCCTATTTTTAAAGGCTGTTTTATAATTTTCTGCTATTTTCTTCATATAAATTTTACTTAATTAATTTTTTTTTGTGAATGCATTTTATTTTATTTGTTATAAATATTTTTACAAGTCCATGAAGATTTTCTAAAGTTCATTTGAAATTATTTCTAATTTTTAAAGCCTAGTCTGCAATTTTAAGCCATTTTCTTAATTTAATTATATATAATTAAAATTTATTGATTTATTTTATACATTCACTTTTATTGCTGTGTTTTACTTTATTTTATTCATTTTACATGTATTTAAATTTAAGAAATTTTTTCCAAGGTGTATTGAAGTTATTTCTAATTCCTAAGTCTAGTTTTCATTTTCTGTGCCATTTTTCTTATTTTAATCATATCTAATTAATAATTAATTATTAATATTTTGTTTATCTGTTATATTTTCGAATTCTAACTGAAATTTATAAGTGTTTTCAGTTATTTAAGATGTATATGAATATATATAAGAAGTTTAAAAGGTTTGAAAGCAAAGAAACGTAAAACCGTTTTAACGTTTCTTCTTCCGTTTCTTTTTCAATTAATAGATTTAATTTCCTTTGACCGTTCCTTTCTTTATTTTAGCTGTGCATTTTTTACCTTATTTTCACATGAAAACATTCCTCTCCACTTCATTTTTCACGGCTAGAAAGGTTTGGTAATGGCTCCTCTTTTCCTCTTCTTTTTCCATTGTTTTCTTATATTTTGCCTTGTTTTCTCATGTGTATTGCTTGGCCTCTCCTCCATAGCCACGGCCACCACCTCCTACACCTCTTCCCTGCCATCATCACCAGCTACCCCTCTGGTCTTGACCAAGGCCGAGCCCACCATGGTGCCAAAAATCCAAAAAAATGCAACAATGCCCTTGAACAATGCTAGTTTGACCACCTTTGCCTCATCTCCTTCAACCACCACCATAGCCACCTCCACCACCTCTGACCTGACCTCCACCCTCTGCCACATCACCCACCACCCTCTGGAAATCAGACCATGACCAAGCCGTGCCCATCCATTGAAGCTAGCACCACAAAACTTCCACAAAACTCCTTAAAACATTGCCTAGACCACACATATCATCACCTACCCTCCATATCTTGCTTTGGCCACCCCTTAGACACCACCACCAGCCACTCCACCACCTTTGGCCGCTGCTCCAGCTATTGTCCAGACCTGTACAAGCATGGCCAAGCCACCACATGCCCATGTCCGAGCCAAGAATGTCACAAAAACTCAACTTATTTAACCTTGATCCTATATATGCTTTATGTTGCACCACTACACCTTCATCTCCACTTGTTGCCTTGCCTATATGATGTTAAACCTGACCTATATGATGTCATACCTGAGCCAAAGCATCATCATAGCCAAGCATAAGTGTCCCTTAGGCCAAGCATTGAAGTGGTTGAAGCAAGGTCCAATGTATCTTGTTCATTTTGCTTTGTATTTCAAAATTGTCTCAATGTTATTTTATGTTGAATGTTCATATATTGTCTTGTTTGTTTTGTTTTGGGTTGTTGATACAAAATCATATCTTGGCTATCTTTCAACTCAAATCAAAAGTCGTGCAATTGTGCTTGTCATGCCTTTGGAGTCGTGCTTGTATGTTGTTTTGGTCTCTAGCTTTGAAAAAGGTGAGTCTTTCTCACCCTGACATTTATACTTATGAAAGTGAATTGATGACAAGTGTTTAGTAATAAAAAATGTTTATGCAAGTTAATGATGATCATATGATATGCTATGCCATGTTATTACCATACTATTACCATGTTAAAACTGTTAATTTTCACCTGACATCTGATATATGACTGTATATTGTGATATTGACCTTGTTTATATTATTTCTGTATATGATCACACTGCAAGTTCCCTGTTAGAAAAAAATGTTATGGGCTGAAATAATAGGCCTGAATGGTTTTAAATTTTTCATTTTTGACTTGGAATTGCGGGTTTGAAATGATACAACCCGGATTTTCTTTGTAAATTATGGGTTGAAATGATATATTACCTGTATCACTTTACCTAGCGTAGAAAATTTTATACAGGCCCGTAGTTAAAATATGCTTTTCTAAAAATTTTAAAATATTTTAGAAATTTAATTATTATAATATTTTGATTTGAAATTTAATAAAAATAAGATTTTTGTAAAATATTATTGATTTTCTGAATAACTGTAAGTGAAATGAATTAATGAAAAAGTTAGAAATTTTGAACGTAAGTCATTTTGGAAATTTTGATTTAATTTTAATTGGAAATTTAATTGAGTATGAAATTATGACAAATTTATGATAATTTGAATTTAAATGAATTTAAAATGATTTTTATCATATTTATGATTTTTAATAAAGTTGAAATGTGAAATGAATAAATATTTTAAGTTGAAACTTTGAAATATAACTAGAATTGGAAATTTATGAAATTGACGTAAAAGTGAACTTTTAGTTAAGCAAATAAAAATAAAACTAAGTTATATTTGAGAATTTGAACTTAAGTGTTAAGTTGAAATTTACTGTAATGGATTTTAAAATTGAACATTGCATTTTAATAAGTGGATTATTATTAAATCTTGATTTTTGAATGGAAATTTAACTTTATAAAATCATGAACTTGAGGAAAATTAAATGATGTTTATAAATGTGAAAATGTATGATTTTATAAGTTAAAAATGTTTTTAATAAAAATATAATTGGTTGAGAAATTTTATTGAATATTTGAAGTTAATTGACTGTATTTTTGAAATGCTATTAATTACAATGTAAATGATATTACAGCATTTGTAAACGTTGTAGTTGATGATAATGAACTAAAAAGCTAAATTGAATTAAAGCCATTATAGCAATTTTTGTAAGTGCTATAATATTTGAATTTAACTAAGTTATTCGAAATTTAAGTAAACCTATTATAACATTTTAAAATGCTGTCCTTTGTTAAATTGAACTGTTTTGAATGCAACTTTCCGTAGAAGATTTCTAAATGATGTGAAAAGTGAATTTTCACGGTTTTTGATAAACTTAAGTGAATAAATAAACTTTGGAAGTTGAAATTTTTGGAAATTTAATAATTTAATTATTAAACATAATAACTTCATTGAAATGATAAAAAAAAGAATTTTTGGAATATAAACTGTTTTGAAATATGAATTGAAATGGTATTTTAGATTGAATAAAATGAATAATGATTTGAAATGAATGAAGTTTTGAAAAGATACGATATTTTGGTATATTAAAACGATTTGAAAATGAAGATTTGAAAGGATAGGATATTTTGATATATTAAAATGATTTGAAACGAAGTTTTGAAAGATATGATATTTTTGATATTAAATGATTTGAAACACGGAGTTTGAAAGATAGGACATTTTGATATTAACATGATTTAAAAAGAAGTTCCGAAAGATATGATATTTTGGAAATGAAGCTTTGAAAGGTTATGATATTTTGATATATTAAAATGATTTGAAAGGTAGTGCTGAAAGGGTATGAAAATTTAAAATATTGAAATGGTTAGAAATGACTTGATATTTATTTTGATAAATATTTGAATTGAAAGATATTTTACGATGATATATTGAAATGGTTTTGGAAATGATTTAATCTTTATTTTGATAAAGATTTGGATTGAAAAGGATATTTTATTTTTAAGTATGAAATATTGTTTTAAAGTTATAACTACGGGTTATAATAACGATTGGTTGTTAAAGAGACCGGGATCGGATATTGTCTTATAGCCGGCCAATACCGAAAACCACTTTAACAACTGTGTACGCGGTGGAGATTCCAGAATGAAGTAGGATGGTGGCGACGTTCTCGAGGTATATTACGTGGACCCAACTCCCGTGAGTTGGCATATATGACTAAAACAGGAGCTATACCGGGCTACACAAAGGGTCGCACCCTTTCATCGAGCATGCTCCATCGGAAACCATTCTATTACTGTTGTGATTCGATTCGGTGGCGCCACTTTGATTCGGGGGTATTGTTCGAGATGGGCGGAAGCTGCTGGCTTGCCGTCACCACCGGTCCGGGAGTGCAAACGGTGTATCCACCCTGGCATTGCCTCGCGTGCCGTGTCATATCCTTATATCGAGCCCACTACGATTTTGGTTTTAAAGATCCGACCGCGTTAAGGTTCACCATCCCTTTAACGCTATTTTCTATATGATTATACTTTACTGATTAGACACTACCGTATATAGCGTATATTACTACATAGTAAATAGTTTAACGGATCCTTAGAGGATGGGCGGTCCCAAGCATCCTTTAAGTTACTGATGCATTTTGTTACTGTTCACTTGAGTTGATTTACAGTTTATAAGTATTTATGTCCTGACTCGAGGGTTTTGTGTTTTGCTTTACGCTCGGGTCAGATTGATTGAGTTGGCATTCAAGATTCACCTTCGGAGTTGGAGCTTTCCTTGAAGATCCAGCCATCTATTTTGTTTCAGTATCCAGTGTTTCAGTGATGTATATGATTTGTACTTGATGTAACTTGTTACTCTTCTATTGTATCCTATTTAACCCTGATGTATCTTATATTTTATATAGTAGCTTCATGAACTACTATCTCCTCTTTTACTTCCGCTGCATTATCATATACTCTGTGTCTGTGATCTGTGATTTTTATTTACTGTATATTCTGAGGTTTGCCAAATTTTTATTTACAACGCGGTATTTTGAGCAATTCAATTCCGGCATGAGTGTCTACCCATACACTTACAATGGATGCGAATGGTTGAAAATACCTGATTGTTACAGCAGGATCAATGGATGATATGAAGAGTACATCAGGATATGTGTTTTCACTTGGAAATGGTGTATTTTCTTGGCTAAGTCAGAAACAGGATACGGTTGCACAGCAACAGCTGAAGCTGAGTATATAGCATCATGTGCAGCAGTAAATCAAGCAATATGGCTAAGAAGGATTTTAGCAGAATTGGGAGAAAAACAAAAATCAGCAACTAAGATATACTGTGATAGCACATCAACAATTGCTATTGCAAAGAACCCAGTTCAACATAGAAAGACAAAGCATATCAAAATAAAGTATCATTTTGTCCGAGAAGTTGAAGGCAAAGGTAAAATCAGCTTGGTCCATTGCAGTTCAGAAGAGAACCTATCTGATATTTTTACAAAATCACTTCCGAAAGCAAAGTTTGAATCTCTGAGGAATAAGCTCGGTATACAGAAGAAGTTCTTCAAGGAGGAGTATTGAATAATGAAGACCTTCTAAAGTTAGCAAAACAAATAGCAGGTTGATATTTAATGGAATGAAAACCATTAAGTATAATGGCCGCAAAAATATATTCACCACTAATATAAGTGGTTCATATTTAGTTACTATATTTATGCATTTAACCAAGCTGTATAAATAAGGCTGCTGTTTATGTAATAAAACAAGAAAAAGAGATATATTTTTATCTTCATATCTCTACTCTCTTTTCTCTTCTAAATAAGTACAAGCAATATTACATCAAAATCCAACAGTCCATCAAATTTAAAAAATGAAAAACTTTGCTTACGTACCATCAGATCTCGAAAGCAAAAAAGGATATCATTGAGTCTTATATATATATGTGTGTGTGTAAATATACCTATGTATGTGTGTATATATACACGGAATTATGCATATCCAATTTTGAATGTTGTCATTTTCACACGAATTGATTTGGACTATTGTAAGCTTTGTACATTGATTTCGGAAAATATATTTTTTATTGGTTGCGCAAACCAACATTCTTCTACAAATATAATTTTGAATATATTCAACACGAAGTAAATCGGTTTCATAAATTCATATTGCTGTATTATAAAGGTTTTTAATGCGAACCTTCGTGTTCCTTCAAAACTATGATATGTATATCAGATGTACATGCAACTTGGTATTCGCTGTAATGAACATGTCTTGATTTTCCACAACAACATGTTTCAACAGATTCAGGTTTTGGAACATACAATTTTAAAATGTATGAAACTTTCAAACATATATTATAAATCAGCTTTCCAAACAGTGATTTCAGATGTAAAATTGTAACCTTTAGTCTCAACATTCAGGTATATACGGTTCCATAATATGATCAGTTGTTGAATATACGCAGTTTTATACAAATCTTTGACTCCAAATACACAGTTTTAAGAAAAAGATTTTAAAAGTACAAAGTTTCAGGTTTATATTTGATTTTGGAAATGTATTAACTTTCCTATATAATTTTTTTTACCACAAAGTTCTTTTTTTTAAAACCCAGGAGAACCCGATGGGCCGGTAAACTCCTGAGGATGGTATAGTAAAGCCGTCCGCTTATCCAAGCTCCCATATCTTCGGGTAAATTTATATAGGATATGGAAGCGCGTGGTAGGAATCGAACCTGAGACTTTTTAGCAGAACCCAAGCTTCCTTTCCACTGCGCCGCACCCATGGACTTTACCACAAAGTTTTAAATCTACATGTTTCAATTGCACAACAAATTTTCAGACTGTTAACCTTTGGATGTGTAAGGACCCGTATAAATTCGATGTTTAAAATGAATTAAATTAATAAGATTTTAATTTAAATTTAGAAAGAAATAGAAGTCTTATTAATTTATATGAAAGCAAATATTGAAATTTGATGTATCAAGGGTAATTAAAAATTTACAAATTTAATTTTATATTTCAATTAATTGGAATAGTGAAAATTTGTGCATTTGGATATAAAGTTAAATTAAGTAAATAAAGGCAAGTATTGAATTCATCAATGAAATAAATTATTTATTTATGAAGATTGAATGTAAATGGAGGTAATAAAGTAATGCAGGACAATAAATATTTATTTAGTACAATCCCCTTTTTATTTGTAAACTATTGTAAGGTGTTAATTAATTGAAACGTGAAAATTTGGAAATAGATTCAAATTTATGTTAGACAATGAATTGCAATAATTAAAGTTAATAAATCAATGGTTTAAATGGAATAATTAATTGGATTTAGAATCTTAATTTGTATGTGAGCATTTATTTATATTGGAATATAAAAGGGTAAATTTATAGTATAAAATGTTGACATTACCTTTAAGATGATGGGTTTATAATTGATGCATAATAGGGAAATCAAATGAATGGGTTTAAATTGAATAACAATTAGCAATTAATGAATGAATAGAAATTTTTAAAGGGCGTAATTGATTTCGTTAAATTAATTTTGGTAACAAATTGTAATGAATATAGATTTAACGTTTTGTGATGTATTTAAGTAATAATTGGAGATCAAGGTAAATTATATTCGTGAATGGTCAATTCAATTAAACAACAAGATTTTTATAATAAATAAACGTTTTATTTAGGTTTCAATTTGATAATTTATGAAGTTTAATGGGAAATTAATTGCAATAAATTGCCCTAATTTCTGCAATTAGAGGAGATTGGATTTGCATTATAGATGGAAGTATAATCGAAATTGATAGGTAACAAACTTAAGAATAAAATTAAGAGCTAATAGGTGGCAAATTTATATAGTTGTTTATTTACGTAATGTGTACGTAAATTTTGGTAAATCGATTTCTATCGATCCAAATCTAACGTTTTGTTAATATAGATTTAAGTATACAAAGCAATATTTATTAATTTAATTGAAGTATTGCAAAATAAATGAAATTTAACGTTTAAAGTATTACGTTTATAGAGATTTAACTGAAATTCAAGAATATTAAAATAATAGTTTCTGAACCCAACATTTGAATCCATCTACTTAAAATTTATAGATGGAATAATCATTGATTATTTAACTTAATAGAAATTTTGGGGAACTTAATTTATAATTTTGAATATAATGAAATAGAAGTTTTTGCACTGCAATTGATAGATTTATCAACTCTAAATTTACATAAAGATTTGTTTAAGTCATCGTAAATAAGTGAGAATATATATGGTGATAAAATTTGTGAGTTTTAAAATTTTAAAATTTTAAAGTTGATTTAATAATAAATTTTAAATTTAATTAATTAATATAAAAATAGCCATTTTGGCCACTGACTCGGATTTTGACGAAACCAGTTTCATCGGATCCGTATCGGTGAATTATTATAGGTTTTCAAGTTTCGTAGCCATCAAACTTGCCGTTTGATCGTACGAACGCGAAACGCCTTGAAATCGAGAAATTGAAATCAATTGAAATCAATTTTGAAAATTTGATTTCAGCATAACTTCTTCATACGATGCAATTTGAACGCGAAACTTTTTCCATCGCGTTCAGAATATTTTTAAATACCTATTTTGATAAATGGGTTTACGAAATTTCGTTCCGGGGTAAGAATGAGCTTTTTGGGCCAACCATCGTTTAGCACGTTTATAATTCTTGTCCATCTATTCTATTGAAGTTTGTATATAAATAGGCTGTTATAAACCCTAGCCTCCATCTATTCTCATTTGTTTGTGCGTTCATTTTCCTCAACTCTTTCTCTTCCTCAATGGATGCAAATTTCAGATCCAATTCTATTCAAAAATCAAATAAAAATTCAAATCCTCAGAAAATTCTAAAAAGTATATATATCGAACATCTCGACGATACGAATCAGCGTCTGCTGTTTGTTTTTTGAAATTGTGCTTCGATTAGCGGAAAATCGCGGTCAAAGGTCAAAATCGCGAAACCCTACGTTCAATTTTGGGCGTTTTTGATTCGGGAAGCAACCAGCGAAATTGGTTTATGGGTATTGTAGTCCTCGCTGTTTGGAGCCGTTCTATGGTGGTCGCATCACCTAAATCTACCTATGGCGGCCAGAATTGAAGTTTTAGGGTTTCAAAACCCTAATAGGGTAGGCGGCGGCGTGCCCTTTTTAGGCGACCAGAGGTGGGTTGAAGGGGGGCGGCCGATGGAGATCAAGAAGGTGGGTCGAATGGTGGTGGTCGGCGGCAATGGAGAGGGTTGTAGAGGCGGCAATAGATGGTCAACGGTGGTGAAGTCTTGCGTGAATGGGTTGTTCGCGGGCGTGTGCAGCAGGAAGAACGTGCATACCTAGAGCTGACGTGGCGAGTTTTGTATGGTCCGTTGTTTTTTTAACTTAATTTTGATTTCAAATACAATTTTTGGTATAACTTTCTCATACGAACTCCGTTTCACACGATTTTTTTTCGTTAGGATCGTAATAAAATTACGGATCTTTTGACGCTAGTTTGGACAGATTTGGAGACAGTCGAATTTTTGGGTTTAAATCGGATTTAAATTCGATTTAAATTCAAAATGTGAGTGTTTTAACCCACTCACAACTTCAAATATTTTTTATGTTTGTAAAATTGACTTAAGATATGAGTGGAAATTTATTTATAACTATTTGGCATGTTTTATTCAACATCTCGGTTAAATCGCATTTATTTAATTTAATTGTTAATTTATTTTTGCATATAAATTGACAGTTAGAATTTATTTATTTGCATATAAACTGCTAGTAAACAGTTATTAAATTTATTGCTGAATATAAACTGTAGTTAATAATTGTTATTTATTTCCTGTTATGTCTTATATGCTCTATATCGACGTTTGTTTAAATTGGATGATGATTGAAATAAATGGTTGATGATTGATGTTTGGATGGATGGATGCTATATTTCATATTTTATAAACTGCAAGTTATTATGCATTTTCATTTCATTCGGGATTGCGGTTTGAAATGATATACAACCGCAATTTTTATTTTTAAATTTCGGATTGAAATGATAAATATCCGTATCACTTGACCATAGGATAGAAAATTATATACAGGCACCGCGGTCTATATATAGAAATATTTTGAAATGATTTTTATGGTTTGGATTTGATACGGTTTAATAAATATTAAATTTTGATATTTTATAAATGTTATTTTTATATATACATATATAGTTAAATTGTTGAATTTAAGCTATGTATAAATCTGTTAAATAAAATGAATAAGTTGAAAAGTGGAGTTTGATAATTTATGTTATATGATAAGTACAGGTTTTAGATATTGCATATATATATAGAATTTTAAATGATTCAAATCAATTAAGATTGGAAGATAAATTGGAAATTTATTTGGAATTGAACTTATTTAAAAATAAAACTCCATAAGTTGATGTAAACCTATTAAACTTGGAAATTTTAAAGGTATGATATTTATAACTGGATTTTTATTCAAGATAAATTAAATGAATATTTCTAGTATAAATGAATTAAAGGAAATATTTAGTTATAGGCAATTTGAGTTTATTTAAATGATTATGGATTTAATATGCGATTTTTCAAACTAAATAATAGGACATTAAATTGTTTAATAATAATTTCCTATCTTAAATTTTAGAAGTGTAATACTTAAAGTTTGAAATATGTAAAATTTGCAGTGGTTTGGAACTTTGAAGTGAGTTTAAAATTTTTGGGTTTAGACTTAAGTTAAAGTGGATAAAATTGTAAAGGCGTGGAAATTATTTTATAAAGTAATTTAAATTCAAATATTTTCTTTATATACTGTTGAATATCCAAACCATTTAAGTTTTAGAAGTTATGGTTTTAAAATTATGAATTTCGAAGTATTATGTTTTGAAAGTATAATTCAAATGTTTGGTTTCCAGATATTATAAATTTTAAAGCAGTGTGATTTTGGAAAAGAATTATATTTGAAATAAAATGATATCATATTGTTTTGGGTTTTAAAATGATATCGTATTCCTAGTTTTGAAATGGATACTATATTCTGGTTTTAAAGTATAAACTATTTTTGAAAAGACCGCGGTGTTATAATAACGTTTGGTTGTTAAAGAGACCGGGATCGGAAGTTGTCATACTCTCTGCCAACTCCAAAAATCACTTTAACAACCGTGTATGCAGTGGAGATTTCAGAATTAAGTAGGATGGCGACGGCGTTTCCTTGAGGTAAATACGGGGACCCAACTCCCGTGAGTTGGCATAAGGTGGCTAAAACAGGAGCGATTCTCGGGCCAATGAGGTCATTCCTCTGATCGAACGCACTCCTTCGATATTATACTCTGACTTTTGGATTGATTCGGTGGCCACTTTTGATTTTTGATTTGGGGGTGTTGTTCGAGGTGGGCGGTAGCTGCGCGCTGCGCGTTTCCATCAGCCCGGATGCGTAATTGGTATATCTACCCTGGCATTGCCTAGTTGTGCCGTGTCACCTACCCTATCGCGCCTTGTACGAGTTTGGATTTCTCCCGTAGCCCGTGTGGTATCCTCTGGTGGCTTCCCGATCAGGAGGGACTATGATATTGGATGGACTACTGGGACTATTATGTGTTAAGGGCTATATGGGTAACCCCTTAATGTTAAGAAAAAATAAGTTTATTTTACAATTAGGCACTATTATAATAGCGCAATATACTACATAGTAAATTGTTTAACGGATCCTTAGGAGATGTAAATCCCGAGCATCTCTTGAGTTACTGCACTCATATTTATTTCTGTTGATTTAACTTACATAAGATCTTTTAGTTCTGACTCGAGTGTTTTGTCTTTTCAATTCGCTCAGGTCAGTCCGAGCGTCTCGAGATTTGAAGTTTTAGCTCTGAAGGACGAAGACGAAGATTTGTATTACTATTATCTACTATTATTCCACTACACTATTTAATTCCGCTGCATTGATATTTATTGGTATGTGAACTCTGATATTTATTGTATAAGAAGAAGCAAATGTTTGTAAATAGTTTTATGAACTATATATTGATTATTATATTTTATCCTTCCGCTGTGAGATTCTGTTTTATTTTATTTCTTCTCTGTTTTTCTAATTTACCCCATAACAATCCGCCCTTCCGTATGGATTGAATTGGCACGTGTGTCGATTTAAATCGTGTGAAAATGCGGGACATTACATCTGGTATCAGAGCTTTGGTTTAGCGATAAACTTTAGCTTTGTGGGGTTTGACTCTTTATTGATGGGGTTGTAATACCCTATGGGAGTCACTGAGTGTATATATATGAGACAGCGTATTTGTTAGTGTTATAAAAAGTTTTAATATTGTGTTAATCTATTCCGTTTTGTATTTATAAATTCTGGTTGATGCATGGGACGCTGTGACATCAATAGGGATTTCTAAACACTTAATAAGACAGACCGACTTAATATTGTTTTTATATAGGTGAATGAAATAATTTTGCCTATTATATTTTTTTTTCAATGATATCTATATTTGGCTGCAATAGATTGGTTGTTAGGTAATAAAGTGTATAAATAATAATAGAAAAAAAACTTGAAAAATGAAATAGATGAAATTTGGAAATTTAGAACTTAAGATACGGGGTTTTGAAATTTCTTTCAGATAAATTTTGGAATATAATAATATTGTTTATAACTACTTTCTGATATAAATATTTATTATAATTTGGAAGAATTGTTTAAAGAAGATTTTGGAGAAAATAAGTTTGTACTTTCCTCTCTGTCGCTGGAAAATAATTTCGGTGATGGCGGCCGCATCATCGACTTTCATTTTCGAGTTTCGAAGGGAAAGGCCACTGTAGTAATTCTACTGCAGATTCATTTTTGAAAAATATATAAATTTTGAATTGTTTTAAATATAATTAGAGATATATAAGTTGTAAGAATATATTTATCTATTATTTTAAAATAAATTGAAATTTAATCCGGTATTAAATTCTTAAATTTCCATTAATTAATTATTTCAATTAGTATAGTGAAATGAAAGGTAAATAATTAATAAATTGAAATCTCTAATTTAGGTAAGAGATTTAAGGCTAAGTTATAAAGGAAATAAAAAGGAAGTTGAAATTGTAACTTATAAGGAAAAGGTAAAAATTTATTGAACAATGAATTAATTAAAAGAAATGGGAAAACTTGTATAACTTTCGAATTACACCCTTAAATAACATATATGACTTACCAAATATTAAAAGTTGAAATGTTTAATAAGAGATTGTAATAGAATATTATACAAGTAGAAATTTGAAATAGTAAAAGTATTCGATGAAATTTCTGTTAAATGAGAATTTAATGTTTAAACTTAAGTTATAATTAAATTTTTACTATAAGTGAATATAATTAAAGGTAAGTAATTCAAATAGATGATTATCAACTTAAGTAAATAAAATGGAAATGCTAAGAAAATTAAATGGGACATGAATACTATTGGTAAACAAATGTAAATAAATGAGGGCATCTAATTGAATGAATAATTATAATAAAATAAAAAGAACTGGAATGACCGCAGTTAATGGGATTGAATAATTGTAAGTAATAAAAAAAATTAAATGAAGCAAACATTTAATGAGTAAATGTAAATTTAAACGATAAATCACTGTATAAGTAAAAAGAAAATCAAACAACAAAGGTATGTAATGAAATTAATAAAAAGTTAAGTTGATTGTTGATTGGATTGTTGTTGTTTGGTTATGGTTGTTTGGGTAAAATACTTTAAAATTGGATTTGGGGTGAATGAATAATCTATTTAGTTTTATCTAAGACTGTTGAGTAAATGATGCACTTGATGGTTTATTTTTCATTCCGTACAATTTAAAAGTTTGAACCCGAACAACTATTCGTTTGTTTGATTGAATGGTTACTTTGTATTTGTTGTGTATACTGTTTGTTGAGATTGATGGTTGTTGTATTGATTTGTTGTTAGTGATTGAAACCATTTAATATATTTCACTTTATATAAATTGTTAACCCTTTAGATTTTATAAGTGAAATGTAGGTATAGAAGCAATTGCTACTGCTTTTGGTTCCATAAATTAAGCGTAAATTGCCCGACAAATAGGTACGTTTCGGATTACGGTTTTAGCGCTATTTTATATATTTTCCCATGTTGGGATATAATATTTTGGATAATATATGTAATATAATTGTTATATTTAATATATTTTCTCCCGAGCCTCTCCGTACAAAGGAGACTCTGCCAATATTTTTCGTAAAATTTTGGACTTAGAAATATTTTGAAAATGTTTTTCCAAACTTTAGTAATTTAAGTATAAAAGGATATAATGATTATAAAACGGCTGTATTTTATTTAAGGTAATAAATTTAGTAAATTATTTTTTATAAGTTAAATATTTCGAATAAGATGTATCGTTATTGAATTCTTCTTTTCCCTTCTTTTCATTTTCGGGGACGAAAAGTTTTGAGTGGGGGAGAGTGTAACGACCCGTATAAATTCGATGTTTAAAATGAATTAAATTAATAAGATTTTAATTTAAATTTAGAAAGAAATAGAAGTCTTATTAATTTATATGAAAGCAAATATTGAAATTTGATGTATCAAGGGTAATTAAAAATTTACAAATTTAATTTTATATTTCAATTAATTGGAATAGTGAAAACTTTGCATTTGGATATAAAGTTAAATTAAGTAAATAAAGGCAAGTATTGAATTTATCAATGAAATAAATTATTTATTTATGAAGATTGAATGTAAATGGAGGTAATAAAGTATTGCAAGACAATAAATATTTATTTAGTACAATCCCCTTTTTATTTGCAAACTATTGTAAGGTGTTAATTAATTGAAACGTGGAAATTTGGAAATAGATTCAAATTTATGTTAGACAATGAATTGCAATAATTAAAGTTAATAAATCAATGGATTAAATGGAATAATTAATTGGATTTAGAATCTTAATTTGTATATGAGCATTTATTTATATTGGAATATAAAAGGGTAAATTTATAGTATAAAATGTTGACATCACCTATAAGATGATGGGTTTATAATTGATGCATAATAGGGAAATCAAATGAATGGATTTAAACTGAATAACAATTAGCAATTAATGAATGAATAGAAACTTTTAAAGGGCGTAATTGATTTCGTTAAATTAATTTTGGTAACAAATTGTAATGAATATAGATTTAACGTTTTGTGATGTATTTAAGTAATAATTGGAGATCAAGGTAAATTATATCCGTGAATGGTCAATTCAATTAAACAACAAGATTTTCATAATAAATAAACGTTTTATTTAGGTTTCAATTTGATAATTTATGAAGTTTAATGGAAAATCAATTGCAATAAATTGCCCTAATTTATGCAGTTAGAGGAGATTGGATTTGCATTATAGATGGAAGTATAATTGAAATTGATAGGTAACAAACTTAAGAATAAAATTAAGAGCTAATAGGTGGCAAATTTATATAGTTGTTTATTTACGTAATGTGTACGTAAATTTTTGTAAATCGATTTCTATCGATCCAAATCTAACGTTTTGTTAATATAGATTTAAGTATAGAAAGCAATATTTATTAATTTAAATGAAGTATTGCAAAATAAATGAAATTTAACGTTTAAAGTATTACGTTTATAGAGATTTAACTGAAATTCAAGAATATTAAAATAATAGTTTCTGAACCCAACATTTGAATCCATCTACTTAAAATTTATAGATGGAATAATCATTGATTATTTAACTTAATAGAAATTTTGGGGAACTTAATTTATAATTTTGAATATAATGAAATAGAAGTTTTGGCACTGCAATTGATAGATTTATCAACTCTAAAATTACATAAAGATTTGTTTAAGTCATTGTAAATAAGTGAGAATATATATGGTGATAAAATTTATGAGTTTTAAAATTTTAAAATTTGAAAGTTGATTTAATAATAAATTTTAAATTTATTTAATTAATATAAAAATAGCCATTTTGGCCACTGACTCGGATTTCGACGAAACCAGTTTTATCGGATCCGTATCGGTGAATTATTATAGGTTTTCAAGTTTCGTAGCGATCAGACTTGTCGTTTGATCGTACGAACGCGAAACGGCTTGAAATCGAGAAATTGAAATCAATTTAAAAAATTTGATTTCAGCATAACTTCTTCATACGATGCAATTTGAACGCGAAACTTTTTCCATCGCGTTCAGAATATTTTTAAATACCTATTTTGATAAATGGGTTTACCAAATTTCGTTCCGGGGTCAGAACGGGCTTTTTGGGCCAACTATTGTTTAGCACGTTTATAATTCGTGTCCATCTATTCTATTGAAGTTTGTCTATAAATAGGCTGTTATAAACCCTAGCCTCCATCTATTCTCATTTGTTTGTGCGTTCATTTTCCTCAATTCTTTCTCTTCCTCAATGGATGCAAATTTCAGATCCAATTCTATTCAAAAATCAAATAAAAATTCAAATCCTCAGAAAATTCTAAAAAGAAATATATATCGAACATCTCGACGATACAAATCAGTGTCTGCTGTTTGTTTTTCGAAATTTTGCTTCGATTAGCGGGAAATCGCGGTCAAAGGTCAAAATCGTGAAACCCTACGTTCAATTTTGGGCGTTTTTGATTCGGGAAGAAATCAGCGAAATTGGTTTATAGGTATTGTAGTCCTCGCTGTTTAGAGCCGTTCTATGGTGGTCGCATCACCTAAATCTACCTATGGCAGCCGGAATTGAAGTTTTAGGGTTTCAAAACCCTAATAGGGTAGGCGGCGGCGTGCCCTTTTTAGGCGACCGGAGGTGGGTTGAAGGGGGGCGGCCGATGGAGATCGTGAAGGTGGGTCGAATGGTGGTGGTCGGCGGCGATGGAGAGGGCTGTAGCGGCGGCAATAGATGGTCAACGGTGGTGAAGTCTTGCGTGAATGGTTGTTAGCAGGCGTGTGCAACAAGAAGAACGTGCATACCTAGAGCTGACGTGGCGAGTTTTATATGGTCCGTTGTTTTTTTATTTTATTTTAACTTAATTTTGATTTCAAGTACAATTTTTGCTATAACTTTCTCATACGAACTCCGTTTCACACGAATTTTTTTTCATTAGGATCGTAATGAAATTCTGGATCTTTTGACGCTGGTTTGGACAGATTTGGAGACCGTCGAATTTTTGGGTTTAAATCGGATTTAAATTCGATTTAAATTCAAAAGGTGAGTGTTTTAACCCACTCACAACTTCAAAATTTTCTTATGTTTGTAAAATTGACTTAAGATATGAGTAGAAATTTATTTATAACTGTTTGGCATGTTTTATTCAGCATCTCAGTTAAATCGCATTTTTTAATTTAACTGTTAATTTATTTTTATTTTTGCATATAAATTGACAGTTAGAATTTATTTATTTGCATATAAACTGCTAGTAAACAGTTATTAAATTTATTACTGAATATAAACTGTAGTTAATACTTGTTATTTATTTCCTGTTATGTTTTTTATGCTCTATATCAACGTTTGTTTAAATTGGATGATGATTGGAATAAATGGTTGATGATTGATGTTTGGATGGATGGATGCTATATTTCATATTTTATAAACTGCAAGTTATTATGCATTTTCATTTCATTCGGGATTGCGGTTTGAAATGATATACAACCGCAATTTTTATTTTTAAATTTCGGATTGAAATGATAAATATCTGTATCACTTGACCATAGGATAGAAAATTATATACAGGCACCGCGGTCTATATATAAAAATATTTTGAAATGATTTTTATGGTTTGGATTTGATACGGTTTAATAAATATTAAATTTTGATATTTTATAAATGTTATTTTTATATATACATATATAGTTAAATTGTTGAATTTAAGCTATGTATAAATCTGTTAAATAAAATGAATAAGTTGAAAAATGGAGTTTGATAATTTATATTATATGATAAGTACAGGTTTCAGATATTGCATATATATAGAATTTTAAATGATTCAAATCAATTAAGATTGGAAGATAAATTGGAAATTTATTTGGAATTGAACTTATTTAAAAATAAAACTCCATAAGTTGATGTAAACCTATTAAACTTGGAAATTTTAAAGGTATGATATTTATAACTGGATTTTTATTCAAGATAAATTAAATGAATATTTCTAGTATAAATGAATTAAAGGAAACATTTAGTTATAGGTAATTTGAGTTTATTTAAATGATTATGGATTTAATATGCGATATTTCAAACTAAATAATAGGGCATTAAATTGTTGAATAATAATTTCCTATCTTAAATTTTAGAAGTGTAATACTTAAAGTTTGAAATATGTAAAATTTGCAGTGGTTTGGAACTTTGAAGTGAGTTTAAAAATTTTGGGTTTAGACTTAAGTTAAAGTGGATAAAATTGTAAAAGCGTGGAAATTATTTTATAAAGTAATTTAAATTCAACTATTTTCTTTATATACCGTTGAATATCCAAACCATTTAAGTTTTAGAAGTTATGGTTTTAAAATTATGAATTTCAAAGTATTATGTTTTGAAAGTATAATTCAAATGTTTGGTTTCCAGATATTATAAATTTTAAAGCAGTGTGATTTTGGAAAAGAATTATATTTGAAATAAAATGATATCATATTGTTTTGGGTTTTAAAATGATATCGTATTCCTAGTTTTGAAATGGATATTATATTCTGGTTTTAAAGTATAAACTATTTTTGAAAAGACCGCGGTGTCATAATAACGTTTAGTTGTAAAAGAGACCGGGATCGGAAGTTGTCATACTCTCTGCCAACTCCGAAAACCACTTTAACAACTGTGTACGAGGTGGAGATTTCAGAATGAAGTAGGATGGTGACGGCGTTTCCTTGAGGTAAATACGTGGACCCAACTCCCGTGAGTTGGCATAAGGTGGCTAAAACAGGAGCGATTCTCGGGCCAATAAGGTCATTCCTCTGATCGAACGCACTCCTTCGATATTATACTCTGACTTTTGGATTGATTCGGCGACCACTTTTGATTTTTGATTTGGAGGTGTTGTTCGAGGTAGGCGGTAGCTGCGCGCTGCACGTTTCCACCAGCCCAGATGCGTAATTGGTATATCTACCCTGGCATTGCCTAGTTGTGCCGTGTCACCTACCCTATCGCGCCTTGTACGAGTTTGGATTTCTTCCGTAGCCCGTGTGGTATCCTCTGGTGGCTTCCCGATCAGGAGGGACTATGATATTGGATGGACTACTGGGACTGTTATGTGTTAAGGGCTATATGGGTAACCCCTTAATGCTAAGAAAAACTAAGTTTATTTTACAATTAGACACTATTATAATAGCGCAATATACTACATAGTAAATAGTTTAACGGATCCTTAGGAGATGTAAATCCCGAGCATCTCTTGAGTTACTGCACTCATATTTATTTCTGTTGATTTAACTTACATAAGACCTTTTAGTTCTGACTCGAGTGTTTTGTCTTTTCAATTCGCTCGGGTCAGTCCGAGCGTTTCGGGATTTGAAGTTTTAGCTCTGAAGGATGAAGACGAAGATTTGTATTACTATTATCTACTATTATTCCACTACACTATTTAATTTCGCTGCATTGATATTTATTGGTATGTGAACTCTGATATTTATTGTATAAGAAGAAGCAAATGTTTGTAAACAGTTTTATGAACTATATATTGATTATTATATTTTATCCATCCGCTGTGAGATTTTGTTTTATTTTATTTCTTCTATGTTTTTCTAATTTACCTCATAACAATCCGCTCTTCCGTATGGTTTGAATTGGCACGTGTGTCGATTTAAATCATGCGAAAAGGCGGGACATTAAAGGATGAGTCCCATCCGATTTCAAAATCAAAACCTGTGTGTACGTACCCCTAGATTTCAATAAAAAAATGCTTTTCATCAACTCATATATATATATATATATATTGTTATCCCATTTTTGGGTCAAAACTGGAATATTAACAAATTGGCAGGGAATGATGGAGATCGGTTGGAATCAAGGCTACGATCGATATCGCCAAAATTTGGTTGAGCTCCGATCGGGACGAAATTGATTGCAAATGATGATAAGGACTAGGAAAGGCTATGTTTCAAATTTCATGTTAATCGGAGTTCGTATGAAGGAGATATAACCAAGCCAAATGAAAGGAAGCACTGCCGAACCATCCATCCTCCACTCCCAAGCACTGCCGGTCCAAACCAAACCCTGTTCCATTACCTGCCGAACCAACTCCCTGTCGAACCAACTCTCTGCCGAACCAACACACTTTCCACACCTTGGCCGGACCAACCTCCACCGGTCCAACTCCATCCCCATGCACTGCCGGTCCACTCACCACCGAACCAACCTCCTACCGAACCAAACCATCTACCACCTACCACCGAACCAAGGCGTACCGGACCGACACTACTAGGCCAGATTGCATCAGCCCAGGCCCACCTGCAGCTATATACATCCAGGACCCCTGCCACCAGCCTCACTCTATAAATAGAGGGGCAGGGGTACCACAATGGCAGACAAGTTTGAGAGCTCAAGCACGGATAGAACTTTCAAACAACTTTCAGTTACTTGTAATCAAAGCTTTGTACTTGTAATCTGAAGAGAAAAGGAGAATAACATATAAAGAGGACGTAGGCACGTTCTGGCCGAACCACTATAAATCTGTGTGTCGTTTACAGTTTAGTCCCTGCTTTTTACATATTTGCATAAATCATCCAAATCACTAAGAACTACTCAAAATCAACTGAATCATATGACTTGGAGGTGTTTTCCCATTTTTTGTTCAAACATTTTTGGTGCTTTCACTGAGAACAACTCAGGAGCGCTTTAATCATTGCCTCGCAAAGAGTTTCAGCAGATTGGACAGCTTAGAGCACAGAATAGGGAAGCCGATGGAGTTCGGAACGGAGCGGGACCATCCGGCATAGCACCTGGATTAGGAGGCACACCCATGGAGAACATAGATCCAATTTCGGAGAGAGAAAGAGGAGCATCTGCACAACCTAGGAGCAGCAGAGGAGTGAACGCTCAGTCAAGGGGGAAGATCCCAGAATTCCCTCGTGGACTCGGGGGGCAGGTCAAAAGTAATGAACAAAGATTGCATCTCGGAGACAATGACAGGTTGGCGGAGATGGTTAGAAAAGCTATGAGAGGCGGTTTGGCATTTGAAGGACGAGGTGGAAGGGCATATCAGGAACGGTATGCTCCTTCAGTATGTGAGGAGGCGAAGTCCAGCAGTGGAGCCAGAGCGACCACCATCTACATCGGCTAGAGGTGACCCTGGATCGGGCCACCGTTTGATTATCCATTGATTGCTTGATTAAAATAACGATGAACAAGTTGTAAACCTCTCACTAACGCGGTTAAATCATTTACACATGTGAGCGATCGCACACGATCCATAGGCATGCCCTGAATGACTACCAACCGCGTTATAGTAAGAGTTTACGCTTTAACATCTTCATTTTGCTTTTTTGCTTTGATTTTGATTTGAACATTTAAATTCTGCCTGTTTGGACATTTCTGCTGTAAGGTTCATAAGATTATTGCTCTACGATCGCGAACGGTCCACAAGCACCTCTTGCATGGCAGTGAACTGCCGAAGTCTTTGATTCGGAAATTCCCCCAAACAATAACTCCGGCACTGGTAATGTTAAGTCCCCCCCGGGCACACTCATTCCCTCGAACGACACCCGACCGCGAACGGTCACAACTCGCCTCGAACGGCACCCGACCTCGAACGGTCACAACTCGCCTCGAACGGCACTCGACCTCGAACGGTCACAACTCGCCTCGAACGGCACCCGACCTCGAACGGTCACAACTCGCCTCGAACGGCACAACCCACCTCACCTCAAATGGCTTGATCACGAATGGTCGTCATTTGAGGTCCGCCACTTGACCGCGCACGGTCGCACTTCACCTCAAATGGCTCGATCCCAAACGATCATCATTTGAAGTTAGGCGCTTGACCATGAACGGTCGCACTTCATCTCAAATATCTCGATCCCGAACGGTCGTCATTTGAGGTCACATAAAACTGTAAATTCCTTTGCAGGACATCAACAGGATATGAACATCCAGCTCATGGCATTACAAAACACGCCTTCCTATCACAAGGCATGTTTTGGGGGGCAAAATGTTATCCCATTTTTGGGTCAAAACTGGAATATCAACAAATTGGCAGGGAATGATGGAGATCGGTTGGAATCAAGGCTACGATCGATATCGCCAAAATTTGGTTGAGCTCCGATCGGGACGAAATTGATTGGAAATGATGATAAGGAATAGGAAAGGCTATGTTTCAAATTTCATGTTAATCGGAGTTCGTATGAAGGAGATATAACCAATCCAAATGGAAGGAAGCACTGCCGAACCATCCATCCTCCACTCCCAAGCACTGCCGGTCCAAACCAAACCCTGTTCCATTACCTGCCAAACCAACTCCCTGCCGAACCAACTCCCTGCCGAACCAACACACTTCCCACACCTTGGCCGGACCAACCTCCACCGGTCCAACTCCATCCCCATGCACTGCCGGTCCACTCACCACCGAACCAACCTCCTACCGAACCAAACCATCTACCACCTACCACCGAACCAAGGCGTACCGGACCGACACTACTAGGCCAGATTGCATCAGCCCAGGCCCACCTGCAGCTATATACATCCAGGACCCCTGCCTCCAGCCTCACTCTATAAATAGAGGGGCAGGGGTACCACAATGGCAGACAAGTTTGAGAGCTCAAGCACGGATAGAACTTTCAAACAACTTTCAGTTACTTGTAATCAAAGCTTTGTACTTGTAATCTGAAGAGAAAAGGAGAATAACATATAAAGTGGACGTAGGCACGTTCTGGCCAAACCACTATAAATCTATGTGTCTTTTACAGTTTAGTCCCTGCTTTTTACATATTTGCATAAATCATCCAAATCGCTAAGAACTACTCAAAATCAACTGAATCATACGACTTGGAGGTGTTTTCCCCTTTTTTGTGCAAACATATATATATATATATATATATATATATATAAACATATATACATATACAAACATATACATACATGTGTATATATACATATGGTACTGTGCATATCCAATTTCAACTATTGTCATTTCCATACGAACTAATTTGGACCGCTCTCAACTCTTTACACTGATTTTGGAAAATATCACCTTTTTTTTACTGACTGTGAAAAACATCATTTTCCTACATATATACATTTGTATATACTACATACGAATTGACTCGTTTTCATAGATGCATAAACGTGTATAAACACAATGTAAGTACAAACTGTCCTATACCTTCAACACTGATGTGTATTTCATACACACTTACAGCAAATTTTTTATAAACCAATAATTGGAGCTTTTTAATAAAAACCTTTTATAGAGTTTCGTATGCACTCAAATTTGATTTCGCATACATAATTACTTGTTTTAGCTGTACTAGCTTTTACATACATGCGTACTTGTTTTCGTCTTTTACATATTGCTCTTCATCTACCTCTTCTGGCTACCTATTACTACTGCGTACCATTTGTTACTTATTACTTTAACCTTACTCCATAAACTCCGTAAATACAACTGCAATTTTCATAAAACTAATTAAAAAATTTCCTTTAATAAACTCCTAATAAATTCTTCGCTCACATGTGCGAAATATTTTTTTACATACCATATCAATGTAAATCAAATTGGTGTACAATTTCTCGTTTCTAAACTAATCAAATTGCACAATCAGCCATTATTTCCATAACTTATGCCTATATGTACATTCAGTTTGAATTGGTAGATGCACCTTTCACTCACAAGTTGTGTCCTGTTTGCCCAATTACCAAATCATAAGCAATTCTACAACTGATAACCAAAGTAAGTGTTGGACTATCTATTTCACAACTTACCGCCCCATCCATCGTCACTTTTTCGTTAGTTCCATAATTTTCTCTACATTTTTCCCATCCACCTTCATCCTTCTTTTTCAATTTATGTTTTATTTATCTCACTTCCGCTGCATCTGCAGGAAATGCACCATCTACAAGTCAACAAGTTATAGAACCTCTGCCCCCTTTTCCTACCACTCACAATTGCGATCGAAACTTTATCGCAACCAATCCTCATCGTAATTACCTACTGCCAGTACCCACATATTGCTCATTTTGTGCGGCTAAAAAGTTATACGCCGAAACTTTCCAAAACAGTTGTTCCAATAGAAGTATTACCATTTATCGACCCACTGCTCCAAACAATTAATTAACTTATTTATGGACCAAGGCGAAGTTGGTTTGCAAAACCAACACCAGAGCTTATAATAATGCATTTGCTTTTACATCGATGGGTGCACGTATAGATCAAAACCTAACAAATGCAGCGTTCGGAATTTATTTGTACCGTGCATAGGGTTCTATATATCATCAAATTGGAAGCGTTTTACCTACAGCTGAAAATATACCAAGATATTTACAACTTTATATATATGACACAGACCATGAGATTTAAAATCGGCAAATCAATAATGAAGCACTGAGATCAAATGTACTCTATCAACAACGCATTCTAGATACCTACAACCCTTACGTATCTATCTTTCATCAAATTATGCAACGTGGTGATATGAAATTTGTAGAATTAAAATAAAGGAGATTACAGTAAACCGACATCTTCATGAATTACCAACTACATCACAAGTAGCTGCAATAGTTGTAGGAGACAAAGCAGTTGACATGCATGGTAGGGATATCATAGTTGAAACAAGAAGTGGAAATCTTCAGCGAGTTCCAGATACAGTCGGATTTTATGACCCACTGCAATATCCTCTCTTACTCCCATATAGCGAACATGGGTGGGATTTGACCCTTTACGATAACGAAAACAATCACATTACGTGTGCATTTTACTACACCTATCTTATACAGGTACAAATGCTACGCTACCAATTATCAGTATACTAACGAATCTTCATCTCATATCACTATAATTCTGCCTTTATTTTTACCCACACAAACATCCTGTGTTCCAAACACAAATACCAATATCCTATCACATTTGAAATTTATCATTCAGTTCACAAATATTTTCCCCCTTCTATACTATTACCCTTTACATCTTATTTCACTATTAAACTGGCATTATAACATATTATTATCGTCTTAGATTCGACCAAGAGATAGATCGCTTATTTTGCTCGGTGGACGCATATTTCAACAATATGCAGTTGACATGTTTGTGAAAATAGAAACCATGCGCCTTAGATTTCTTCATAATAACCAAGATACCATTAGAGCTGATCTATATCAAGCTTTACAAGATTCTTACCTTGGGAGAGACATCGACCGGTAAGTTTTTCACATTCACCACGTCATATTATGTAGTTACTACTTACTCCCTACGTCCTTTATTTCTAATCAATTAAACCACTCATCCATTCAGATAATATTAGTGCCAAAAAATTCTTCCTTCTTCTCATATTGGTAGTCCACGAGATATGCACCAATGGTACCAAGATGTACAAATGTATGGAAAACCCAATTTATTTGTTACTGTAACCTATAATGCCAAATGGGTTAAAATTACTAATGAACTCCTTCCCGGTCAACCACTACCCGATAGACCAAAAATTTTCACGCTAAATTAGAACAGTTAAAACACGATTTATTTGACAAAGGTATTTTCGATAAAGTCATCGCTCATGTGCATGTCACTAAATTTCAAAAAAGAGGTCTACCACACTCACATATTCTTCTTACTTTAGCTGAAAATGATAAGATTGGTAACCACGATTGTTATCCGGGTTTTTGACCCAGCAGGATCAACTAGAAACCAGGAAAATCTCGTGACATCAGGATGGCTTAGAACTCAACCAGAAAGGCTAAGCCAAGGAGTGACCGAGAGCCAAGCAATGTTACTAAAGCAATGACTGGGTTCGACTAAACTAAGGGACTAGCATTATTTTAGCTCAATCAACAGTTGAGCACAAACATCTAATGAGTTGTCATCGAAACAGAACAACTATGATAAAAGACTATCAAAGAATCTCCAATTCCAAACTCCATAAAATCCTAAATGCTTGGATCATCGGCTACCCATGCCTCTCCTCAAACCTTCAAACAAGTTAGCCGAAGAACACTACAAAAAGAGGCCAAGGCATTGGCTCGCAAACGAGCGAAGTCTATGGGTTGCCAGTGACCCAGAAACCATGGATCGCCAGCGATCCATGGCTCTATCTCGTTTTGTGAGCCAAAATCTCACTAGGTTGTTTCCTTCCTACCTACTAGCAGTTGATAAATAGGCCCTACCCAGAAGCTCTTCGAGCTCTATAAATGTTGTCCTACCTGCAACGTAAACATGATCTTCTCCGGACTGGTTGCTGAAGCTCTATTGAAACTATTCCTCACTTCCTACCTCATTCGTACAAATCTCCAAAGGAATTCATCGTGATTATCTAGTGGATTCCAACTCCGAGGATTGAATTTAGCTAAAGATAATCAAAACTTTGTAATCAAACATCTCTTGTAATAGCAAGCTGTCTATAATAAAACTATAAAGTGGACGTAGGCTTCATTAACAGCCGAACCACTATAAAAATTCTATGTTTTCTTTCTTTTACTGCTCTTTTTCTATATATGTTATCTATGATATTGGTCAGTGAGAATAGGGCTGGTGCTTTCAAACTCAAACCTGGGTGTTGGTCCATTTTTTGGTCAACATTTTGGTGCTTTCACTAAGAAATCTCACTCAGGATCCAGATCTAACTATCTACATTGGATCCCATAGGTCCAGAAGTTATATCCTCAATCTTTGCTTGAAGAATCCTCTCTTTGGAGTTAGTGGCCTCTGAAAGAAAAAGATCGAGTAATCTACTTTGGATCAGATAGGTTCAGAAGTTAATCCTGAATCGCCGCCAAGAAGGATCGAAGAAAAAGCAAGCAAACACAAGCTAAGGTGATGGAGAACATCAACATGAGACAGTAGACGCGATCCTAAAGGCAAAACTCAAAAAACCCCTAAGTACATAGGTCGCTTGTGATCCATGCACTATGGGTCGCTAGCGATCCATAGCTTGGCGACCCATAGCCTAGCAATCCATAGCCTGGCGACTCATAGCCGACGACCCATAGCCTAGCGACCCATAGCCTAGCAATCCATAGCCAGGCAACCCATAGCCTGGCGACCCATAGCTTAGCGACCCATAGCCTGACGATCCATAGCCTGACGACCCATAGCCTGGTGACCCATAGCTTAGCAATCCATTACAATCCATACAGTTAGCTTGGTTCATGATGATTTTTAACATGTACCATGAACTTCGGGGGCATTGCCCCAAACCCCCAGACCAGGGCACTTCGCTCCAGGACCCCGACTCACTGACCGGTGACCACCGTCTGGGTTGTTCGAAGGGGATATAATCGAAAGAAAACAATCAGCGGACCTCCAAGAAGATATGACATAAACCAAGATCGGTTACAATGCCAAGCCCTCATGCCAAGCTTCCAATCCTATCATCGAGCTCCCATAGTCGAATCACAAATGGTCGTCGTCGAAAATCATCAAAAATCGTCAAAATGGTCGTTGAAAAGCTCACTTCAGTCCTCACTCAAATTCAAACTCGGGTAGTCACCCATTTGACTCAAAGCAAACCCATGATCTCGAAATTCGACTCATATGATCCTTTTAATGATTCAATTGATGGCCTATACTTGGATACTCACGACTCAGAGCAACACTGAAAATCAGCCTCGAGAGAGTCCGCCGGAGTCCAGAGAAAAATCCGAGGAATGTTGTATATTCCAAGATGCACACGGTCATAACGCCAGCGATCACAAACTTCTCTGTGATGTGATCGGAAAGCTGATTTGAAAGTGAAAGCTTCCACATTATGTGCAATCCCTACAGAATGGCATGTAGGGAACATCCGACGCCTATCAATAAAGAACTTTGATTATCAATTGGACCATTGAGGGCCATCACCCGCTGAAAGGAGCCAGGGGCAACGTGGAATAGAGAGCAGACGATGCTGCTTCACTTATCAATGAGATTTATTCCGATCTTCTTTGAATTATTTTATTTTAATTTCAATTTCAATTATGTTGTGAATTATAACCAAGTTGAACTAAACTACCTCTAAAACGATGCAGGTGAACAAATACTTATAGTTGGCTGTGAGCCAATCTCCACAGACCGTAATCGAACCTATGGAGTTTCATCTAGATGAACTTGATTCGATCGTTCATCAGCTACCACATACCACTAATTTGGGACGCCGAGGCGTAGAATAAAGAACTTGACAAGTTCAGAATCCAATAAAAAGTAGAAAAGACCAACTATCCCCTCAGAACCCTTCATATTAGACTCAGAGTAGTCGCAACTTGCTGCCTGCTACTTAACCCTAGATTTTAGCAAATGGACATGATTGCAGCCTGAAACAGACGCAACTTAATTACCTGCTTAATAACTCATTATCTCCGCCTGCTTGAAAGAATACAAAGCAAATTATGAAAGACTCGATCATCCGACCCCGACATGGATGTGATCTAGTCATTCATCACCTGCCTTATTATCCTGCCTTTTGGCAAGGTCGTGACAGTAGGAAGTTGAATGGAAATTAAAGATAAATCATCTCGAAGAACGGAGGTAGCTATGGATGCTGGTAAATATTGTCCGTGTCCGTATCAAGCTACAATTGATATGACATAAAAACAAGGCCATGAAAGCCAATTTTCCAAATTTAAAGTCAATCAGAGTTTGTATGCTCAAGTTACGATTGATGCAAACCAAGGAAATCCACTCATTTGTATCCATCGCTCCGCCTATTTCGCATCGGTCCATTTCGTATCCTTGGTTAGATAAGATTCTTTTCGTATCCATCCAGACAAACCCACTTTGTATCCATTCACGTCCACCCGCTTCGTATCCATCGGCAGTAATATGAGAGTCCATTTCATATCGTTCCACTTTCAAACATGCTTTGTATCGATTAGTCACAGATCGATGCAAAATCAATACCTCCCATCGGTATGAACCCAATCAATAAGTGATATGAAATGGCCTCTAAACTATCGATACGAAGAATGTAAGTTCATATCAATACAAAGAAAACCGTAAAGGATCGATACGAAGTTGGATGCGAGGGATCGATGTGAAGTTAAGTGCTATAAAGCGATATGAAGGGAATATCTTGGGTCGATAGGAACGAGGCACATCCAAGTGGAAGACTCGGTCACTCGGCATAAAAAGTGGATCGATCCAAAAAGTTAGCACCATGTCATCACACGTCACGTGTCCAGAAGCGATGCGAAAAGATCGATGCGAACAGGAAGCAATGCCAATTCAACAGCCTTCGAAAAATCCAAACTTGCATCGCTCATAAGTCAAGATCTACAAGTCCAAATGCCACCAAATTTTCACAGAAGCTAGCATACAACCCCTAGGAATGTTTATGATCGATCTTGACTCAATTGGATGAAATCTTGATCGATACGAATTTCATTCATGTCGATCACGGATCGAGTTCAAACGACCAAGGATCAATCACTAGGCCCACCCACGTAAGAGAATAGGTCTTCCAAGGTCCAAGTGAGATATTAGCTGCATACGCCTATAAATAGTAGCCCAAGACCTGCTGAAAATGGAATTTTTAGCTCTTCTACGTCCAAACTGCCAAAATCATCATCGTACTTGAATTTGACTATTGTAACTCGATGTAACCAGCAAACAAAAATCAATAAAAGTCAGCCATTTCATAGTGGACGTAGGCCATTTGCCAAACCACTCTAAATCTGTGTGTTTCTGTGCGATTTACTTGTTTATCAATTGGTGTGTCTGTTAGATCTTCCTCGTTTTCCATTTATTTCTTCATTTAATCTCTTCAAACACATCCAAAGAGTGTTGTGCCCAATTTTGGTACAAACACTTTAGTGCTTTCATTGAGATAACCCAATTTTTCTCCTGCTTGTTGGATCTACTACTGATATTGGATTGCAAGAATCTAAGGAGAAGATCTAAATTTCACGTCTAAAGTTCCTTCTTCCTATTCAGATCTGCTTCAAGTCTAGGAAAGAACTTTGCTATCCATCATGGTTAACACTAGGACTACTTCAACAGCTGCAAATCCAAAAGGATGGGATAAACAAACCCCGCACAACTTCCTCCTACCAATTAGAATGCTACCAGACCATCAGATCTACAAGGCCCTGTGACCAGGGAAGAATTTCAATTGCTAATGCAAGAGCTAACACAAAGCCGCCAACAGCTTACTTAGCAACTCCGTACCAATGTGGAATTGGCCAATCAACTAAATCGTCAAAGATGAAGGAGGTCGAGAGGGGATCAGGCTTCCTATTCATCCACCGAGAGTTCAGCCTCTTCTGACTACCATCATAGATCCACACGCCCATGGCTGGATGGAAGCTATAAACAAGCTACTGGACAGCAGCATACCTTGAGTCATGGGCAACCGAGGGTTGGCCTATCAACTAGCCATCAGACTAGACCCTCCTCTCGAGGAGGTACTGTTCCTTATCATACTACTGATGATCGCGCTGCCACCGCTGCCATTGATTTGGGAGTTGGTGCTCGAAATCGGACAGATACGAACCGTCGCCAGCATGAATATACTCCAGAACTCTATATCCCAGAAGACTTACGGCTAAGGAAGCGAGATATGGACCATAGACCACGTCCGACCCATCCTCGCATTGTGGAACCCGACCACACCATGGCTCAGCATGACCAGAACGCCCAGATGCTAGATATTCCAACAATGATCCGTCAGATAATCAATGAAATTCAGGGTCTCACCTACGACGACTGGGTAATCTCTCGCAGTCATACCCCTTTTATTGATGATATACTCTATGTTGAACCACCCCGGCGATTTAGCATGCCAACTCTATCAGTTTATGAAGAAAGCACTGATCCTAATTAGCATATCTTAATGTATGAATGGTTGATGAACGCTGCACGAGCCGATGACACAATTAAGTGTCGAAGTTTATCGATCCCCCTAGGGGGCATAGCAACTATGTGGTTTACCAGCTTACCACCTCGATCTATCTCGTGTTTTGGTCAGTTGGCAACAAAGTTTGTTGAATAGTTTTGCATGCATGTCACAAGGTCGAAAGATGTTAATAACTTGTCTAGTGTCACTCAAGCTCCCGGAGACACACTTAGATGCTATCTGGAGAGGTTTCACGCTGCATGCGTTGAGATTAGTAATCCCAATGATAACTAATTTCTGATGGAACTAATTAAGGGGATCGATTTCGACTCTAAATTCAGCAACTGGTTGGCTGGAAAACCTCCTGCGTCATTGGACCGTTTCTATATTAAGGTAGCCTAGTTCTTAAGAAGCAAGGATGTGAAACAATTTGGGAAAAAGGATGATGGAGGACCCGGTGTGGAAGGAATCCAAAGCAATGTTGCTGTTAAACAAACTAGGGAGTGTTTCAGAAAGGTGCAATTGAACATACAAAACAAATAGAATCAACAGAAGAGAAATGGAAATCAAATTAGGAAACGAGATCAGAGTCATGGGCCACGACATAGGGCTCCTATGTTTGACAATCGTACCCCTTTAAATACATCACTGAAAAATGTGTATTTACAGACCTGCAATACTATTCAGTATAAGAAACCTGCTCCAAAGCAATCATCAAAAAAACAGATTCAAACTGGGAAATTTTGTAGATTCCACGATAGCTATGGCCATAACACGAATGAGTGCCATCATTTGCAGGATATCATTGAGAAGTTGATACATGAGAGAAAGTTGGAGCAGTTTGTGCGGGCGCAGTCAGGAAGTGTGGGCCCATCGAATCAGAACCATATACCAAATCAGGCGAGACCGGAGGAACCCACTCGTACCGACATGAGGTTGAGGTTGGTGATAAATACAGTTAGTGGTAGTCCTTATCCAGCAAACCGAAGCTGGAAGGAAATGGAGTCATATGCCAGTTATATTAGGCATGCGAGCTTCGAATGTTGTAGTAGTTTGGAAGACGGGGCTCTGACCAAGCAAGAAAAGATGATGACAGATGACATCGTATTTCGAGACAGGGATGCCGACAGGGTCGATGCCCCAACTATTGATCCACTTGTCATTTCAGCTCTGGTAGTTCCTGCTTGGAGGAAGAGGATCATAGTAGACAGTGGAAGTTCTATGAACATACTGTTCAAGCGAGCCTATGATCAGATGAAAATGGAAACAAAAGACTTGAAGCCTTTTCAGTCTCGTATTCATGGCTTCAATGAGAGCGCAACTATACCCACTAGAGTGGTGGAACTACCAGTGGAGTTGAGAATTGGAGAACGACGGAGAGTTCGGATATTACAGTTTGTTGTGTTGAATATAGACTCGCCATAAAATGCTTTCTTGGGTCGATCGGCCCTAGTTGAGTTCAGGGCTACCATTCCCCCTGGTATCTGACTTTAAAATTCCCTACCGACAATGGAGTTAGATTCCTTTAGGGAGACCAAGCCACTGGACAAGCCTATTATGTTGTTGGGCTGTGAGAGGCGCAGCGAAAAGAAAAAGGAAAGGGCATAGAGGAATCTCTCTACGTATGCTTTGCGCAAAATTGAGAGTTAACGCTTGGGCCTAAGCCCGACCACCCGAACGAATTCCCAAAGAATCTTGACCCAAGAGACATCGAAAGTGAAGACGAAAATAGAGACAGTCAAGCTTCCCTGGCCAAGCTGACGATCGATGTACCGAATGACGATAATGACGATTCAAAATGATAAAGATTGGATCTCAGTTAAGCCAACATATGCAGGAGGAATTGGTTGAATTTCTCCAAGAAAACCTTGACGTGTTTTCCTGGACACATTCTGACATGTGTGGAATCTCCTCGAACATTACGAGCCACACATTGAATATTGACCCGCAGCATGTCCTAGTCAAGCAAAAAAGGCATGGTATGGATCAAGAGAGATCTGCCGCCCTTAAAGAAGAGGTAGAAAAACTCAAATCGAACGGGTTTATCCGAGATGCAATATATCCAGAATGGGTGTCAAATCCTGTGTACAAACGCTAAATGGGAAATGGAGAACATGCATTGATTACTCAGACTTGAATAAGGCTTGCCCTAAAGACAGTTTTCCGCTTCCCCGAATCGATCGGAGACTCAATAGCTGGACATGAACTCTTATCCTTCATGGATGCGTATTCTGGCTGCAACCAGATACCCATGCACTTACTTGACCAGGAGCATACCAGCTTTGTAACCAATCTGGGACTTTACTGCTACAAAGTCATGCCGTTCGGACTTAAGAACGCCGGGGCAACTTACCAACGTTTAGTTAATCGAATGTTCGCTAACCAGATCGGAAAAACCATGGAGGTATATGTGGAAGACATGCTTGTGAAGTCGCGATTCTTCATTGATCATATCAGAGACCTGGAATCGATGTTCGATATCCTTCGAAAATATAGAATGAAACTCAACCCGTTGAAGTGTCACTTCAGAGTCGCTTCTGGAAAGTTCCTTGGATTTATCATCAATGCTTGAGGAATTGAAGCCAATCCCGAGAAGATCTGGGTAATCAGAAATCTAAGACTCCAAGAACTATAAAGAAAGTCCAAAACCACAATGAGAAAGTAGAAGCACTAAGCAGGTTCATTTCAAAATCCATTGACAAATGCATTTCCTTATTCGACCGGATCAGAAAAGGGAAACAAATCTTTAGATGGACTACAGAATGTGAGGGTGCATTCCGAGCAATAATTCAATACCTCCAAGCCACCTATTCTGTCGAAGCCTACTGATCATGAGAAGTGTCAGAAAACAGAATCAGTGTTGCCCTAGTTCGGAAGGAAGACCGGATACAATGGCCGGTCTATTACATTAGTAAATGACTAACGGGAGCAGAGAGAAATTATCCGAAGCTAGAAAGGTTGGATTATTGTCTTATCATTGCCTCAAGTAATCTCCGTTTGTATTTTCAGGCTCATCCTATCATCATCCACAACGACCAGCCGTTACGACAGGTCCTTACACGGCCTGAGACGCCTCGTAGGTTACTCAAGTGGAATATCGAGCTAAGTCAGTTTGACATTACTTATACTCCAAGGCGAGCTATCAAAGGACAAGTCCTAGCAGACTTCATCGTTGAATTCACTATCCTGGAGGACTTGCCTGAAACCAGTGAATCTCCCAGGTATATTTGGAAGTTGCATACCGATGGTGCATCAAATGACCATTGCTCAGGCGCTAGAGTTGTACTGGAAACTTCTGAAGACCGATCTATTTGTTATGCATTAAAGTTCGATTTTCATGCGACCAACAATGAAGCCAAATACGAAGCCCTACTTGCTGAGAGTTGCAAGAGATTTAAGAATTATTGCTCTGGAGATTTATTATGATTCACAATTGCTCGTGTATCAAGTTCGAGGGGAGCACCAGGCCAAAGACTGAAGGCTGGCTGCGTACCTTGCTTGGGTTCAGGAGATGTTGAATCCATTCGATTATTTTGCCATCTATTGCATACCCCAAGATCACAATTAGAAAGCCGATTCGTTAGCAAAGTTACCAGCACAACAGAGGCACAGCAAATGGGAATCGTTCCCGTGGAAACATTATCTTCCCCGAGCATCGATCAGACGGAAATAGATTGGGTATTTGAGGTCATTCTCGATAAGGAGTCATGCATGACCCCATTTAAAAACTATCTCGAGCATGGGGCCCTGTCGGAGCATAGGAGTGAAAAGAGACAAGTTCTACGAAAAGTTTCGCGGTTGACTATTCAAAATGGAGTCATGTATAGAAGAGGGTACTCTGTTCCATTGCTCCAGTGTATCGCTCACGATGAAATCAAACAAGTATTGCATGACCTGCACGATGGAGAATGCGACGATCACACTGGGGGGCAAGCTCTTTCCAAGAAAGTGCTCCGATATGGATACTATTGGCCGACTATAAATCGCGATGCATTGGACTATGCCAGAAAATGTGACAGATGTCAAAAACACACTCGGATTCCTAGAGCCCCACTTACTGAAATAACTCATATGATTAGTCCATGGCCGTTTCTAGTATGGGGCATTGACATTACTGGTTCTCTACCTCTAGCCAAAGGTGGTGCGAAGTACGCCATCGTCGCAGTTGATTACTTTACCAAGTGGACGAAAGCCGAACCCCTTACTATAATAATGACAAAGAAAGTGATCAACTTTGTAGTATGCAACATTATCTGTCGATTTGGTCTCCCACATACCATCGTCACAGACAACGGAGCCCAATTCGACAGTGTTGAATTTAAGAATTTCTGTCAACGGTTCCATATTCAGAAGAAGTTCTCCGCAGTTGCACGCTCTCAAGCGAATGGACAGGTTGAAGTACTAAATAAAGTTATAAAGTATACTTTGAAGAAATGATTGGAAAAGGCCGAGGGCAAATAGGTTGATAAACTTCCTATGGGCTTATGGGCTTATCAGACAACCCATAAATCCACGACCGTCCACACTCCGTTCTCTCTTTACTATGGTTCAAAAGCCGTATTCCAGTCGAGATGAGAGTACCTTCTCATCGCGTGACTTATTAAATGAATGCTATATTACTTGCCAAATCTTTGGATTTATTGGATGAGAAGCATGAAGAGGCTGAGTTGAGGGCAGCCGCATGCCAAAGTCAAGTCGCCCGGTTAAACAATGCCAAGGTTCGACCCTGAACTTTCGAACTCGACGATCTCATCCTTAAAAAGAATTTATCCTTAAAAGAATTTACCTGGTTCCTTCACATATGAAACCAACGTAGGAAGGGCCATATGTTAGCGAATGAAAGCGGAGGTGGCACATCTAAATTATCGACCGTTGACGGTCTCATTCTGCCGACAGCCTGGATCAGCGAGAGTCTTCGTCGTTACTACAAATGACAGGCTTTATTTGTTCATTCAGTCTACTTTTCATTTTCATTTTGTTTCTACATTTCAAAATTCGAATTTTAATAAGGCAGCTAAGTTTGCCATATTTTTCGTATTTCAGCAATAAAATGTAATATCTTCGAGCCAGAGCTATGATTTTTTGAAATGCGTCATATGACCATCACTATGCATGGAGAGCTAAGTTCCACCATACGGTGGTATTTATTCAAATAGGGAGTCTCTGTGATACAACCGGTCACTCGCTAAGTGAAACTCGAACTCGAGGGTAAACCATCACACTAAAGCCAAAAAAGAATTGATAAACGACAATCCTCTAACTAATTCTAGATTCCCAGAGTGCAAAATGGCGTATAAACCTATAAATGCAGTTTCAAATAGGGTGGATCCGTCCACCTAATGACTTTGTCCATATCCAAACCAAGTTCGAGGAGGATGGATCCATCCATCTAACGACCTCACTTGTTAACTCCAGTTGGATGTGAGTCGACCATCCACAATCCTTATAGATCCATCGTTCTTGGAGTGCGAACGAAATCCTAAAGCCTAAACAGATGTGACTGACCATCCGTTGGCCAACTGCAGATTCTCAGAGTGCGAACTGGAGCATAAACATAAATACCAAATGGGTGTAATTGACCACCCATCAAATAACTCTAGATTCCCAGAGTGCGAACTGGAGTATAAACATTGACTAACTCTAAATTCTCAGAGTGCGGATTGGAGTATAAACACAAGCCAGGTGTGAAACGACCACCTGTAGGAAACTCCAGGCCCCCAGAGTGTGGGTAAGAGTATGAGGGCAAAGTAGGTGTAACTGACCACCCACGAATCAATCTAAGTTCCTACAGTGCGGACGAAGTTCTAAATATAAAACGGGTGTGACTGACCGCCCATAAAATAACTTAAGTCCCCGGAGCGCGGATTTAACTCCAAACCTTAATCAGGTGTTACCGACCGTCGATCTACAAGTGTAATCCCCAAAGCATGGATGTGATCACCAATAGACGGGTAAGTGTGATTTGACCACCTGAACTCGTCTTTTTTCAGTCTTGCTTCAGCGAAGTTAAGCTTAATGTATTAGAGGCAATCAACGATTGTTAATCGATCTTTTCAACTTATCCTTGGAATTCGACTTAACGCTCGATTACGACCCGAAGTCGTAGCTTTGGAACTTAGCAACTAAACCCGGGTCCGATTTGAAGACTAAAACTCCATAACTGTATTGAATAGAAGTTCAAGCGCTGAAGCACTTTAACAAATGAACACTAATTGAGCTAGAGACAAAAAAAAATTATTTCGACTATTCTTTTGAAGAAAAAGATAAGTACAAATTTATACCAAAAATCTTACTAGCGGGGCCCGAACCCGCATCTATACACGGACTACAAAAAAGCACAAGTAGATTCCTATCTATCTACCCACAAATAAGCCAAGAAGATATGTTTATTCTCTGATTTTCTTCTTCTTCTTCCTCGAAGTCGATCCGCTGGAATTGCCACTTGGCTGCCTCTTTGAGCCCTTGCCTTTTGGCGGCTGATCTCTAGTCGGCGGCATCATATTAACTTCCTCCTCCGAACTAAAATGGATTGGAATGCTTCCTGAAGGCGGATCGAAGGGATAGGGTCAATGTTAGCAGGCGTAGGAGGCACACTTGTGTCAACGACCGTGCCACTAGGGGAAATCATTCGTAAAGGAGCTGGACCAAGGCCCGCCATCCCACCTCCAAAGCTACTGGCCCACGAAGCTGCTTTCATCTTGACATTAATTTTGGCTATTATCTCCTCTTCGTGAATTGTTTGATTATCGTCGAGAACGCTAGTAGTCGGGCCGGAGGAGCTGGTCACAGATGCGCCTCCACCCATAACAAATGGCAGATCGGCAAAAGGATCACTATGACGACCGAGAAATTCTTCCATCATCTGTTTATCAAAACTAAGTGTGCTCCCCTATGCTACGTCGGTTGGTGCAGTAACCGTTGTTGTGGTTGCTTTTGCTATAATGGCATCCTTCTCGTGATACGACACTTGAGTTGCAGGAGGCGCGGTAGATGTATCTCCTATCATTGAATAGAGACAAAGAAAAAGTTATTAGTGATTACTTCAAGTAACGCTTCCCACTTTGAATGAGCACAAGAGATGTTCTGAATACCTTCCTCAGAATGACTTGTAGGAGGAATTAGAGCGGCTTCAATGACATGCTTGTGAACTGGAGATAACCGTAGTTGGTCGAGATTATATGCAGGAATAGACCGAGGATCAACCGCAAATGTAGATTCAGGCAGAGTTGGCATAAGAGTTTCAGAACTTGCGTCATGGTGCTCAACACCTGAACCCTCTCCAGCTTTCGAATGTTGAGTACCAAGTTTCTCCTTTTCATATATGATCTCCGCCATCCTCACTTCATTCTCGACCCTATCCTTTGCTTCCTAAATTTTAAGTGCTGCCAATACCTTTCATTCCGGAGCGCCACAGCTGTTCGCATGCCTCCTAAGCATCTTATTTGCGTCGTCTTTCTCCTTGACGATTTCAAAAATAGCCTTAAGCTTCTCAAGCTCCTTCAGTGCAGCATCCCTTTCGGCCATAACGGTGGTGTTTTGGTGGCCCATCTCCTCAACCATGGCAAAATACGCCTGTCGCATCCTTTCCATAGACTGATTTGCCTCGTCGGCTTTCTTATTGGCCTCTATTTCTGATTTCCTGCAAGATTTAGCCTCATTGTTAAGCACTTGTATTATGCGGTCCTTTAAGCGAGATCAACTTCTAATTTTTCAATTGTTTTTACCCGCTCAAAGGCCACGGCTGATGCTTTATATGCAGTCTTCATCCACTCCCTATATTGGTTGTAAACATCATGGATGTAATCATCATAGTTTGTTCCGCCTCAACTGGAATTCTCTTTAAGTGCGGAAGGAAGATGAAGCCGTTAAAAGAAATGTTTGCGAAGTCTCCCTGGCGGGGCCGATTACCGCTTGCTCAGCGCTAGTGGGAGTTCCAGCCTCAGTCCTACGACGCTGTGAACTAGACCTTGGAACTTGAGAAGATGGTTTTTGGCATCGAGGCTCTAAGGTTGTTTTCCATGACCGGAGGGTTGTGTTGGAGCCCGAGGAGGGGGTGAGCGTGATCGGGATCGATGTCTATATTCTCTATCTCTATCCCTCTCCCTTTCATAATGTTCTTGGCTAGAATATCCTCTATAACCAATGCCTGTAATCCAAGGGAAGTCAACGTATATTGACCAATCGGGCCTTGAGCATTGAACGGGGCGGATGCATTATGTTATCTACATGAGAAGAGTCCAATATATCGAATACCGCGAACAAACAATCCAGTGTAACTAACTTTCTTGCATTTGAAAAACAATCCATATCTTCCTTTAAAATTATCTCTTCCACACTTACCTATTATCGATCGACGATCGATAACGGAGCCGCTGTCCGAAGTGACGCGGGAAGCTTTTCTTTTTAGGATCATTGGAATATGGAAACAGTAAGAGCGATACGATTGAATCATCCACTATATCCGATTTTGGAATAAATTGCCGCATTGGAACTCAAAAACATCGACAGGAACTTAACCAAATTCCAAAGAAGAAAAAGCTAAAGACAAAGAGCAAAACTTTTCTCCAGAATGACGTACAATCGTTCGAGACAAACTTATCTTCACCGCTGGTCGAATTAAATCTATATGAGGAAATTCCAAACCTACATCATTATGTACCCACTTACTGGCCTAAACCCTTGCGTAAACTATGAACAAAAGATTGCATCATCAATACCAGAAATTGAAATTCGGATCAATATAAAAAAATGAACAACTATCAGAAGCCAGTCGGTTGAAAACAACATCTTGAGGTGGATTTCGATGGTTCACACTAAAAATTCAACAGATGGCTGAAAAGCCAAAGCCAAATTTGCATAGTAGCCTTAATATGGTCAACTAGATTTCACAAAAAGAAAACTCAAAAGAAGGTACTTCCAGAGCACGCCTTGTTTTCAAAGAAGGCATACTCTAAGGAAAATGTTATCTGGGTATTTGACTGTGCAGGACCCATTAGAAAGTTGGACAATCTCGTGACATCAAGATGGCTTAGAACTCAAGTAGAAAGGCTAAGCTAAGGAGTGAACGAGTGCCAAGCAATGTTACTAAGGCAATGACTAGGTTCGACTAAACCAAGGGACTAGCATTCTTTTAGCTCAATAAGAAGTTAAGCACAAACAGCTAGTGAATTGCCATCAAAACGGAACAACTATGATAAAAGACTATCAAAGAATTTCCAATTCCAAACTCTAGAAAATCCTAAGTGCTTGGATCATCGCCTACACATGCCTCTCCTCACACCTTCAAACAAGTTAGCTGAAGAACACTACGAAAGGCCAAGGCATTGGCTTGCAACGAGCCAAGGCTATGGGTCGCCAGCGGCCCATGGCTCTATCTCATTTTATAAGCCAAACTCTCCCTGGGTTGTTTTGTACCTACCCGTGAGCAGTTGATAAATAGGCCCGGCCCAGAAGCTCTCCAATCTTTATAAATACAATCCTAACTACAACATAAACAGGGTTTTCTCCGGATTGGTTGCTGAAGCTATGCTGAAACTATTCCTCACTCCCTACCTCCCTCGCAGCAATCTCTAAAGGAATTCACTATGATTCTCCACTGGATTCCAACTCTGGGGATTGAATCTAGCTAAAGATAATCAAAACCTTATAATTAAACATCTCTTGTGACAGTAATTTGTCTACAATAAAACTATAAAGTGGATATAGGCTTCATTAACAGTCGAATCACTATAAAAATTCTCTATCTTCTTTCTTTTACTGCTCTATTTCGGTATATGTTATCTGTGATATTGCTCTGTCAGGATAGGGCTGGTGCTTTCAAACTCAAACCAGGGTGTTGGTCCATTTTTTGGGTCAATACCGATGAATATGATGCTTGTATACTGCGGTCATGAAACACATGATTCACCGTCCATGTAGCCGCTTTAACCCTACCGCCATTTGCATGAAAAAAGGTGTTTGTAAGAAAGGGTTTCCTAAACTTTCGCTCTCATCACTTTACAAGGAAATGACTCATACCCAATTTATAGACGCCTCGATAATGAGATTCATAGTCAAACAGTTGAACAGATAATTGACAATCGTTGGGTAGTTCCTTATTATCCCTATTTACTTTTGAAATATGATTGTCATATCAGTGTTGAAATTTGCTCAAGTATTAAAACCATAAAATATATTTACAAGTACGTGTATAAGGGGCCAGACCGTGTGTCAGTTGCGGTATCTACTGCACCAGTTGATAATGACGATGAAATTTCAAAATTCAATAATGCATGATGGGTCTGTGCTCCGGATATGGAGAATATTTAAATTTTCACTCGGTAATATTTCACCATCTGTTATTGGTTTGCAAATGCTTCTACTAAACAGACAGTCCATACAGTTTTCCACAACCAAAATGTTACAATATGTTTTGAACGATCAGAACAGATTAAAAACAATGCTTACTGAATTCTTTCATACAAATGTTAACTATGCAGATGCACAACAATACTTTTATCATGAGTTTCCTATGAAATATTGGTGGGACTGTAAATAAAAGGTGTGGATTCGTAGATGAAATAATCGTAAAGTAATAGGCAGAATGTACACGGTATCCCCCCCAGAAGGTGATCGTTATTTTTTAAGACTGTTATTAACGCATGTTCAGGGACCATTATCCTTTAATGACTTACTTATCATTGGTGGAATACAATATCATACATTCAAAGAAGCGACTAAACATAGAGGTTTATTAGAAAATTATGATAGTATTAAAGATTGTTTGACGGATGCTTCAAACACACATATTCCTCCTGCACTACGAAGGTTATTCGTTACGATTTTGGTATACTGTGAACCAAGTCGTGTGCGACAGTTGTGGGAAGAGTTTTCTCCACATTTAACTGAAGATTATCGACATACTTCCACTTCCACACCAAACAATGCCCATTTACCAATTCATTGTCTCTCCGACCTAAATGACCTACTCAACCAATACAATAAATCAATTTTCGATTATGATTTACCGCACGATACTCTTAATTACTTTATCGATTATAGTACATCAAGCATTATTTTACAAGAAAAATAAGTCGAAATACCATTGCCCGACATAGAATTCATAAATAACTTCAATTTACAATAGAAAGAAGCTTTTGATATGATAATGAATTCAATAAACTTGAAAACAAACTCATTTTACTTCGTAGACGGTCCTGGTGGAACCGAAAAAACGTATTTATATCGAGCAATTTTAGCTTATTCAAGGGTTCAGGGACTCATTGCAATTGCAGTTGCCACTTCAGGAATTGCTTTTATAGCTTTACCCGGTAGCCGAACTGCACATTCTCGATTTAAAATAGCAATAACTCTTGATTCCTCGTCCACATGTTATATTCCTAAATAACCCAATACAGCTAAACTACTATGCGAGTCCACTACTATGGGATGAAGCTACAATGGCTTATCGTCGTGCATTTGAGGCAATGGACAAAACGTTGAGAGATCTAACCAATATCGATAAACCATTTGGTGGTAAAGTTGTCATTTTAGGAGGTGATTTTCGTCATGTTTTTCCCATCGTTGGTAAAGGTACTAGGGCTCAAACAGTTGATGCATGCACAGTACGATCATTCTTATGGTCATAAGTTCACGTCATACAGTTAATAAAAAATATGCGTGCTAGAAATGATCGTTCATACGCTGATTTTATCTTACGTATTGGAAATGGGGGCTAACCCTATGTACAAGATGACATGATCAAACTCCCAGATGATATTGTTACAAATTGGATTAACTCAAACTCCATTCACTCTTTTATTAACTCTATTTTCCCCAACCTCGCTAATAGATTGTGTGATATTGAATATATAATGAATAGAGCCATATTAGCACCAATAAATGAGACAGTTGACTAACTCAACAGTAAAGTAATAACCATGTTCCCAGGCATTGAGCACATTTATTACTTCTTTGATTCAGTTGAAGATGGTATGAATACTTTGTACCAACCAGAATTTTTGCATTCTCTCACTCCAGGTGGATTACCACCTCATAAACTAACTATTAAATTTGGATCCCTAATAATAATGCTTAGGAATATTGACCCTAAATTGGATTGTACAATGGAGTCCAGTTAATATGTCGTGTTTCCACAGAAATCTTATAGATGCTAAAATCACAGTTGGGCATTTTCGTGGTACAAGAGTGTTTATCCCCCATATACCATTGAAACCATCAGAAAATGTCAATATGCCTTTCACCTTGATTCAAAAACAATTCCCAATTAAATTATTTTTCGCAATAACAATTAACAAGTCCTGAGGCCAAAGAATTCCAAATGTTGGCATCTATCTCCTACAACATGTTTACAATCATGGTCAACTATACGTAGCTTTATCCCACGACATCGGTCGTCTAGCAACAGTGATGTTAGTAAAAAATGGAAATATTTAAAGGAAAAAAGGAACTTATACCAGAAATGTAGTTTACAAAGATGTTTCACTCACATGCACGCAAAACATGACTCAATCATCATAAACTTATTGCATGAATTTACTTTTTCTCTACTAATAAACCTACTGTTCATTTTTTCTCCATGCTTACTAAAAAATGAGGACTGCCATTACGACGTTGACTATCGTTCCCTCCTCAAATTTTCCTTCGACACATGTACGGGGGTAGTTCATTTCTAACAGTTCAGTCATTTCTGTGCATGGCGTTAGCTTACAGTTCACACCCCGTTCAACAGGTACGTGCAAAGCTGCTTTGCATTTACTACCTTCTTTCCTACTTTGTATTTACACTTTATTTGCAGTTGAAAATATACATATCTTTACACTGAGTAATTGACCATCAGAGAACAGACATAGTAGTAAAACCTGGAAAAATTCTAATGAAAAATGATACACATACTATATAACTGTATTTCATACTCAGTTCCTATGTTTTTGCTCAGTTCACTGCTATTGATTGTGACATTTTCATGTAGGACCAATCATTTTCCACCGTCCTACGCACCACAAACATACACACAACCTATGCTTCAACGATGATAGCACTGCTGTTTCTTCATTGCACTCATCAAAATAAAATGCTTCCATCTACCATGTGCTCCATACGTACCAACATTTACCCGTACCATCCTTCCCTATCACAATTTCTGTTCATATACGGTCCATCTTTTACATACACATTTTCAGTAATCTATTTTCTACTGTACGCAGTGTCTGTGCAACTAAAATACAGTCCCACAACTATAATATTTTTTTTTTAACCTGACCACTGCCATTTATTCACCCACACCGTCACCACAAACGTCAGTATAGGCAGATAAGTCTTGGTTCCCGTTGATAATAGCGAGAACAGGAGCAGTAGTCAATCTCTTTTTCAACTCCTGAAAAGCTTCATCACACTTCAGAGTCCAATCGAACTTGGCATTTTTCATTGTTAGCTTCATCAACGGACTAGCTATCTTTGAAAGTCCTGAACAAACTTACGGTAATATCCTGCTAAACCCAAAAAACTTCGAACTTCTTTTGGAGTTGTGGGTCGCTTCCAGTCAAGAATAGCGGAAACTTTGCTAGGATCAACAGAAATTCCTTCTTCGTTAACAATATGGCCGAGAAATCCGACTTTTTTGACCCAAAAGTGGCATTTAGAAAATTTATCGAATAAAATGTACTTCTCAATATCTCCAAAACAATTCTTAAGCGCTCAGCATGCTCCTCTTCGGTTTTGGAGTAGATTAGGATATCATCAGTAAATAATTCAGTGTCATGCCAAATAGTAAACAGTTTTGCAAAATATTTTTTCTGTTATTAGTGATTCTGATGTCGTGGAACAAGATGTAGGTAATATGAATGGTCCTACATTAGTAACAAGAAATTGTATATTGAAATTGTCTGCATTTATTCAGGATCATATTCAAGCATAATCGAGACTTTGAGAGAATCTGGAGCATGCAGACCTGATCATCATCAAAAACTGCTTCTGTTTTCAGCCTGTACATTCTTGGAGCTATCAAGGCACTACACTCACATTAGTAACAAGCCGCCGCTACCTGATTCTACTAATAATCAGTGCCAATGCCAATGGAACAAAAAATGATTCTATACGATTTTTATCCATTCATTATGTTTTCTATTATTCCCCTATTTAACTTTTGTTTTCACTAGCTAAATCGGGTTATAGAGTGAGAGGAGATGTATTCAATACTGATTGGATTTACATGGCCCTATATTCTTTCCACTACTCTTTTATTTACATTCTTAAATGGAAAGGTAGCAACTCAATCATTGGATTTATTTTTCTTTCATAGTTGTTTATTGGTTTATTTTCTTCCAAGTTGTTGTTACTGTTCTTGATAATGAACATATTTTTGGATTCCAGTCCTCTGTAATCTATGCTCATTTTCAAATTTCCTGCATGAGTAGAAAATGCTTCTCTCAATTGTATATTGAAATCCGAGTCTGTTTTGAGCTTGAGTCAGTTTTCATGTTTATAGGAGTCTCATCTTGGCTTTGAGTGGTGGTCCTTTTATTCCATATAACACACAATTATACTATTGATACTTTCTGTATGTAGCATCTTTTAGGTGAAAATAACAGTTCACAATTGAACTGAACACATTCCTTATTTTATGATTAGATGCATATGTATTAACAGCATGAAGAAATAAGGAAGCGTGATGGAGAATACAGGAAGTGGACTTCGTCAGATTATAAGTGAGCATTTCAGTTCTGAACAATCATGGAATTTTCAAGATGGAGTTCATGGATTATGAGGGATGCATATCATAAACCAAGATGCAACGGGGTGGAATTTGTGGCTCTTCTAACCAAACTGTTATATACATCATGAACGGTTGGCTATGCCTGATTAAAGGACAAATATGCAGTTAACTGAACAGTGGAGCAGGTGTATATAATTGAGTACTTTCCGCTTTCCTCAACCATGTCTATGTTCTATTCGCACAGTCTTTTGGGTAATAATATTTTTCATATAGAATACCCATGTACAAGAGTAACAACTAAGTGGATTAATAAAAACTAAGTTGATATCTATGAAGTTTTTCTTTCATTTTCATTCACAATTAGAACAACTTTTAGCAATATTCTAATTTTCATTCTAGATACGAGTTTGTGATTATACTTATTTCAAAATTTAGCTAAGAAATTAACGTACAAATACTAATCTGGCATTTTAAGATTTTACATATTCCAAAATTTGAGAAGGTTCAACCTAAAAGAATCATATAAACAATGTCAACTGCAAACAAAGTCAAATATAAAATTAATGAAGGAACAACGCAGAGAACAAAATAAATAAATTGTGTCCACCAAATCTATTCTCACTGACGAAACAAGATGTATGACAACAAATTCAAGAGATGGCATATTACCAAACTATGTTCTCTGGTACAAACCAAACAAGCACCGTTTTATGCCGATTTTACTGCAATTCATATACAGCAACAATGGAAATCAAAATCTAACTAAAACAATTGAATTTATGCAAAGCTTAAGAGATTTCAATACAGAAGCATTTTATAACCTAACATAAGATGTGCATAGATAGTGTAAACGTGATTACTGTCCTCCTGCCACTGAAAGAAATGCAGATTACGGATCTTAAGGCTAGGATTAACACTAAGAGGGGGGTGAATAGTGTTTATAAAGAATTACTAAATCTTTTTGAATTTATGTTGAATTGAACACGGATGTATGCAATATACAGACACAAATATGATCGCAGAAACAAACACAAATGCAGAAATAAAGTAAAAGCAATAAAGGAAAGAACACACCGGATTTTATATTGGTTCGGAGTTACCCTACATCCAGTCCCGCAACACAAGTACGGATTTCCTTTCAAAAGCAATTGTACAATTACACCCTCGATTTCAAGGCTACGAGGTACACCCTCCAGAATCACAATCCTCTGGGTAGAGATACTTGATTTCCGGCCATAAGTTTACCCAATTGATTTACCAAGGCTACAATCACACCTTATCTCACTTGATTGATTTTCAAGGCCACAATCACACCTTTTCTCACTTAATAGATTACAAAGAAGCCTATAACTCTGAATAGCACTGAGAACCTTGTTGAGATAGTGATAGAGAATCAAACTAGAAAAGATCGAGTTCGATTTAATGTTTATTTCGACAGAGTAATGGTAAGAATATGTATTAAGAAATGTGGAAGAAGAAGAGGAGTGAAAAAACAGAAAATCTGATATCAAATTCTTTGAAACTAACCCCTATTTATAGAAGAACAACAGCCATGTCCATTCGTTAAGAGTTATGGCGAATAGACACTTCTTTTGAAATTTAAATTTTGAACTCAACTGACACCATGTTGACATGGTCACCATTGGCATGTTGACATCCCAAAGCAATTTTTGATGATTTGATTTTGTTTGAAAATAACCTTTATCTTATATTAAAACTATTTTAAACTTTCCTAATATACTTGACTATAGTTAAAATACATAAGTAAATATAGAGAATAATATGTATATAATTTAACTACAATTTTATATTTAAATATTAAGTATAAATATTTAAAAGTTAAATATATTATATTAAAAGATAGTTTAAAATCAGGAGTAATTTGACTTTGAAATTAAAGATAATTTTGAGGCTAAAGTTATTTAAAATCAGGATAGAGGGTTTTGAATCTTTTAAAAGGAAAGTTTTAAAATCATTTTGAAAACAAGATAATTTTGCAAAATCATTTGAATTAAAATTAGTGGATACAAAACAATGTTCCATTAGATTTTTCGTAGGTTCCATCCTACTTAGGGTTCCATCCCTTTAACAGGCTCGAAGTGGATTCCATTCCGCGAATAAATTGGATTTTAAGATGCCAGTGCTTTTCTATGAGTTTTAACAAAATTTCTAATTAAAGAATAAATTACTTCAATTCTTGAACTCTTGATAATCTTGATACTCATGAGTCTTCAATCTTGATGTCTTGAATCTCTATACTGTACAGTCTTCATTCTTGGTACCTGCATGGTCAAATCCTGCATATACATATTTGTCTAAACTTATAATGTTAGTATTTATATTTTATAATCTATTCTAAGGTTGTTGTCATCAAAACCATCATCTCACGGACTAACAGCCACATCCCTGCCCTTATATTTATCTTTACACATAACCAATTCAACTCATTCCTCTACCACCTTACCTTTTTACTCCACATCAAATGGCCCACTTATCACTCCACATCAGAGTAGTCGTACCCATTCTCCTCCTTTTATTACTATATAACCTCTACTTGCTTTCCTTCTCTTTCATATTTTAGCAGTACTTTTCCTCTCCACCATTATGACAAAGGTTGTACTTCTCTCTTGCTTCCCTGTTTTTTTTTTAACTCCCTCCGTTGTCACCTACCAAATTAAATTTGAATTTCAACGGCTTTTTTCTACCACAAATTTTAATTTTATCTCCCAACTAACATCTAATTTTTACCACGCAGCGGAAATCTTTCTTTCACACTAAAGACACTGCAACATCCACTTCCACAGAGAAACTCGAACGTAAAAGCGCACGTCTTACAAAGCAAGTGCACGCATTTGCTGATGATAAGGTAGAAGCTTCAGACACCTTCGAAAAATACACTGTTCCTCTATCTCAGTCGCAAATTGATAACAGCCAGAATAACAGCATTCAACTTTCAGTCCATCCACTTACTGAAAAAACAATGGAAATAATGACAAATATTTTCACTTTTACGACGGTGATGTACAACTGCCACTACCTGCTGAACCACAACTTCTTCCCTAATGTTCTAACAATGATAGCTGGGATGCTTTTTTACTCCTAAAGTGGTATGCTACAGTACATGTACTTCTTCGTTAATTCCTATGCATATATACGCACATATATGTACATATATGTTTGTTTTTGTAGACCTATCTACACCTATATGTTGTCGTCTGTCTACATACATTCGTGTGCCTCATTGTACTTATTCCTTTTATACCTATCATAATGTTTATTCCCCTTGCATATTGAACAGTGTGATAAGATTGTTGATCGTTTTCTCGTAGAACGTTCGCGCTAACGCTCATACTGCGTCATGTTTTTTACATTCTTTCTTCCCATTTTATATATGCTTACTAAGTTAGTTCCCTATTCCAACAATATGTATTTTTTCCCACATAAGCACTGTAATTTTTATCACTCCTTGTTGAAAGTTATGATTTTCTTTCCACTTTTCTGCTTCGTGTTCTTCAACTAATTGGGTTTCGAATTTTATATGTTTGCCTGCCGCAGGCCTTCGTTGTCTGTATATATCATCAACTTTGAAAGTTATATTGCCTCACACATATACACGTCATCCGTACACAATACAACATCGGTCGAATATATGAATATAGTGGTGTAATTTACTTTGGGCTTTTTATGAACTCTCTTTAATGCAGACGTATAAATGCACATGCCTTCTCTGCCATAAGTACCATGACCACTTATCTACCACCATATTCAATGCTATCCACTTTATTCTACATATTCAAACCAAGAATTTCACATAAACCTATGGTAGGTCCCAATGGAGAAGTTTTCATACTCCCTTGATTATGTACGAACATAACATGTATATAACAAACATGTAAATACTAATGGTTTTACCAAAAATGCGACCTGCATGTATTACACTATCAGTCTTACCGCTCTACCACTTTGCTTCCTATAGGCTATGCAATATTGATGTATGAAAACTATATACCATCATTCCTACTGCTCTACCACTTTGCTTCCTACAGGCTGCGCAATATTGATGTACGAAAACTTTATACCATCATTCCTACCGCTCTACCATTTGCTTTCTACAGGTTGAGTAATATTGATGTACGAAAACTGTATATTTGTGTTTTGGCAGCTACACATATTTAGTTTCTACTCACTATACAAATTAAACGAAGAAAATGTACTACGTCTATAATATCTTTTGTTATCACAACAGTTTTATTTCAAGTGGTTGGCGGTGGTACCGCTTCCAAACTTATAATGAGATCTGTCAATGAATAGGCGGGCAGAGAATGGTAGTTCGCATAGTAAACCAACTGTGAAATTGAAGAATATTTTTTAAAATTTTTAAAAAACATCACCAAACCTCTATTCATTGAACTCTATTTGTTACAAGTATATAAGAATAAAATAATGACAAGTATTAGGCCGGAGAAAGATACCTACTAATTAAACTGAGGTAGTTGCCTTACTTCATTCCCCCCATCAATTTTTGATAAAAAATGATAAAAATGCAGACTGGACAACAAAATTCATACGGTAATATTTTTCTCCACATTACACATTCCACATAATTCTCTTCGCACCCAACCAATTTGCCTTACTCACGTCCATCGGACGAGCCTTCGTACTTGTTTATATATATAGACACACACATACATACGTATGTATACCTATATATACATATCTATATACATGTATGTATGTGTATGTATGATACATGTATAAAAAGTTTTGATTTGGATATATATAAAACTATTCTTATATTAGAATCATAAGTGAAAATTTAGTTTACAGTATCATCTGAAATTTTTAAGCGTGAGAATAGCTATGTGTTGTGTACATATATGTATATGTATGTATGTATGTAGGTATGTGCTTTGAGAACATACATGTGTGTGTGTTTTGAGAACACACACAGAGCATGTATTAAGGTTGATAAATAGTTGTATATCATAAATGATTTTTTTTTGATATATTAGAAGTCATTTTAAAGTTGAACATAAAATTATATTCCATGTCAAAATTGTTATATACATGTATTTTTTGGAACTGGGCCAGCATGCAGCGGGTAAATGGATATATTCTTCAAAAAAGTAATACCATTTGGATCTTATTGAACTCATGAATCTAAATTTATATAGATCTTATATAAATTTATTTTAAATAAAATCAATATTTTATTTTATTTATAATAAAGATTTACTCTAGTAATAGTATTATTAATATATAGTAAAAATATGTGTATCATAAACAAATATATGTGTGTATACACATGCAACATAAAAGATGTATATGGTTTAACATGCCTGTGTATAGATGTTGGGATTTAATCCACAACAAACATGTTAGCCCCTTCATACACATGTGTTCCATATGTGTATGTGCGTGTGTATGTATGTATATGTGTGTGTGTTATTATATATGTATACATCATAAAATAGTATTTTTAAAATACATATATATGTAAATATTGATATGTATATATTATTAATATTATAACATAAAGTAATTGTATATTTAATATAGATAACTACAAGATCTAACATAAATTTAAAATTCAAATTGTAAATTTACATCTAAATTTGCATAGCTAATATCTAGCATTCAAATTTAAATGAATGTATTAATTTTAAATATACATACATACATACACACACATATACACACATATAAAACATACGTATTTTGAAACCTAATTTAAAAAAATAGATATACATAATCATATATATGCACATTGATTAATATTGAAGAATTTTATGTATAGTGAGACACACAGACACACACACATATACATATACATATATGCAAGGATCGACTACATCTCAACTTGGCTACACCTCTGACCCACCTTGATTTCCACCATAAGTTTCGATTTAACTCATAATAGTTTCCATAGTGTAGTGGGAAGAGGGAGAAATTATTATTATTTAAGTCGGAACTTATGGTGGAAATTAAGGGGGAAATAAGGTGTAGATGATCCCTGCCATATATATATGTATATATTAATGTAAATAATTAATTAAAGTTATATATATATATATATATATATATATTTATACACACCCAGCGAGAAATAATAATAACTTTTTATTTATTTAAATCTTGCAGGTTGAAAATTGTGTTTTTCTAATTTTGGTTTCCGTACACATATCATTAAATATAAAAGAATTTTCTTTTTGAAAGCATAAACAAACATATACAATTTTTTTATTATTATATATATATATATGTATATGTATTACATATATCTTATAGATATATAAATATTATAAAAGTTTGATTTTATGTTTAAAGTAAATTATTTGAAAAACACACACACACACACACACATATATATTATGCAGTGTGTGTGTATGTAAATGTATGTTAAAATCAAACTAATTTTAAATATTATTAAGTGTTTCAAAGTATTTATGAAATTAAAATATGTACAATTTTTTCATCTACAATTTTTTTAGATACATTTTTACAATCATATTCATCCAACGTTAACTATTCATCTAATGTTAATGGCACAAGCATATATGAATTCATGATTATATATATATATATATATAAAGTAGCCATATATATATATATGTATATATATGGAATGATAGATAATATATAAATGATATAAACTGGATTATTACCTTATCCAAAGCTTAGATGAAACACCTTGAGATGTTGAATCTGTTCACTCCTTGAATCAGTATCCAAACCTTCATAGGGAGCTACCAAATGCTGCAACCACTAGTCATCGAATTTGATTTAATTTGTGTATTTGGAATCTTGAAATTGAGGAGGTAGGAGCCAACAGTGGCCGACCATAGTTAGGTAGAGGGATAAAAATCAAGAGACTCTAAGGTGGAGTTTGAGATGAATATATAGAGTAGGATCTAAGGAGAAAAAATGGATCTGGATCCACCTTTCTCTCTCACCTATTCACCTCAATTTCAATCACATCAAAGCCATCGTATCCCCTCCTATTACCGACTACAATACGTTCATTTCTAGACCTCAAAACCACTTTAAGCCCAATCAATAATAAATGCATTTAAATATAATTCAAATGTACATCAATATCATATATTGTTACATGTGCTTATAACTATTATATACACACTATATAATATTGGTCAACACAAATAAAATACAATTATATAATAAATAAATCACAATGTTAATTAATCTAATCAATTTATAATTATTATAATTAATTAAATCAGGTGGCAATAGGAGTATTCAACATTTTGGTTGTGTGACTCTTAGGTGTAAATTTGGTCAGTGATTAATATCAATTTTTTTTTAGATATTAACGTTTACACATCACATAGCAGATTTGTGCGACATTACGACCAAATTTATCGTGTACATAGCTTTGGTAAAAGTCCAATTTTCCTTATTTAAGCACTACCGGGTAAGAAAAATTAGTTACATCAATTCTCTTTATCAAAACTATATCACATTAGGACTTAAGGAATTTGGTAACTGTCAAAATTCTAATGTCATCCATATTCAACTTTATATTTCAAACACAGTCCATAGTTCAATAATAACAATCATTATTAGCCGAACTGCTTTGGCCAGATACTTTGACTATGAGTTATATCAGTTGGCCATGGGTCATTTCATGGTTATCCAATAACTATCAGTACGTAGCCCCTTAGTACCCCAATAGCCATGAGTAATATGCTGCCCAATATTTAGAGAGAATAACATATTCTAGTATTAATGGGTATATGGATACTCAGTCTCGACACATCTAGTTAGGCAGTATGTTTATTTTATTATGATAAATCACACATGGTTACAACACATTATAACTACTATCATAAAATATACCATTTATAGATTTTCTATTAAATATACATTAATTAAAATAATTAATTGATATAACACATTATATAAAGTATATAATAGAAAGAAAACACCTTTTATTTCGAATAAAACTAGTTATCGAGTTAGATATATGAAATAATTGCATAATTTCCTATAGGGCATGCCCTAAATCTGTTAGTATTCCACTTGCATTTGAGGCTATTTATTGAATCTCTATCACATCCCTTCGATTAGTTTGATGAAAACTGATTGAGTTAGGCCCTTCGTGAAAGGATCTGCTATGTGGTTATCTACTCTATCAGTCAACTCTCTCCAATACTGGTAAACAACCTTTATTATGTGGAATTAATCAGAGTATGTTTTTTATCTTCTAGTAAGCTCTTATCATTACATTTTTATCATATAACCATAATGCAATATTTTTAATACTTGGAATCACCCAAACTTAGTTATAAATTTGTGCATACACGCATACATTGCTTTTATTGTGGCGCTATTCAAGGCGATGTACTTAGCCTTTTCATTGAATCAACCACAATGTTTTGTTTGGAATATTTCCAACATAAAGCTTCTTAATTAATTTTTGAACATGAATTTAATATCAACATATTGTATGATGGAGTTAGGGGTATGCCCTAAGGGCAATTATGTAATTTATTGTAAATTATTAGCTTTGTAATCAATTCTCATTCGTAATAAAAGGTGTTCTTCTTTCTGTAATATGCTTGTTACAATATGTTTTAATTATTTAATTATTTAATTTATATACATTTAATAGAAAATCCATAAATAATGTGTCTATGATAGTAAATAAAAATAGTTGTAACATGAGTATTTAATCACAAATAGACACAAGTCAAGATGTATCAACACCGGATTTCAATGCATCTATTAAGACTGGAGTACGTAACACTCTCCAAACATTGAGCAGTGCATTACTCATGATTGTTGGGACACTAAGGGGTTACATAATGATAGTTATTGTATAACTATGGAACGACTCACACGGCAGTTTTCTGTTAGTTAATATAACTAAGGTCAAACAGAAAATATTAATGTGACAATATTACACAACTCTCTTGACTATAGAATACTTGTTGATCTTCAACATGAAAGCTTAACTTTTATTATAGTTAAATCACAAGACAACATTCATCGAACAATTGTAATTGGGTCGAGTGGAAGTACTAGAAGTGAAACATAATTAATGAGAGGATTCGTCTTCTCAGTTGTATGAAGTTGGTATCACGGTCAACTGAAGTCAAATCAAACTCAAATTTTTTGGCCAGAGTAGTTCAATTGATAATAATTGTTACTATTGAATCAAGGACTTTGCCTTTGGACTATAAGTTGAATATGGATGATATTGTAATTTTTGACCATTGCTAATTCATAAGTCCTAATATAATATAGTTTTGATGAAGAGAATTGGTGTAAATAATTGTCACAACCAGGGAACACTTAAATAAGTGAAATTGGATTTTACCAAAGCCAGGTAAGTGATAAGTTTGGTCATAATGTCACACCAACTGCAACGTGATGTGTGAACATTAATATTCTAATTGTTCAATATTAATCGCTGACCGAATTTACACTTAAGAGTCACACAACTGAAACGTAGAATACTGCTGTTACCAACTGATAAAATTAATTATAAATTATTATAAATTAGTTAAATTAACTAATATTTTATGAAATTTTAGTTATAAAATTTTATTTAATTTGTGTTGATCAATATCAAATAGTATGTATATAATAGTTATAAATATGTTTATCGATATACGACATTGATACACATTATAATTAAATTTAAATGTGTTATTTATTGATTGAGCTTGAATTGATTTTGAAGCTCATATGGGGACCTAATTAGTGTAGTTATGAGCTATGACAACCTACAAAGGTCGGTCATATGATGGCTAAAGAGGAATTGATTTTAAATCCAAAGAGATGAATATGTAAGAGCTAGATCATCCTTTTACTCCGCAGATCTCCACTATATATTCATCTCTAAGCCCTCGTTTGATTTTTTACTCTCTTACTCCATTTGGTAGAGCCAAGGTAGCCATCAGCCCTCCCTTTTCCTCAAATTCCAAGTCTTTAAAGCATAAATTTAAGTAAGATTCATTCATTGGTGGTGGTAGCATTCTCGAATGGTAGTAGTTTCTGGATTCTGAAATTATTTCAATGAGTTTTGATGCTACGTTTCAAGGTGTACTATCTAGGGATTAGATGAAAGGTAAAATTCTTTGTTTACAACGACATATTAATATATATAACATCCATGGAATCATATATGTTATAGATAGCAGTTGAATGTAACATGAATCCGTATAATATTGTGCTGTCTTCATCGGATGGAATGTATGTATGTGTGTGTGTATATTGTATGTTGTGCTCTCGGCAAAAAAATTATTATTATTTTTGAATATATTTTTCAGTATTAATTTTATTTTAATGTAAAGTTTAAGGTAATACTAACAAAGCATATATTTTATTTTATTAAAATTCATATATTTGTATATTAAGTTTTCAGAAATAATATATATATATATATATATATATACATGTATGTATGTATTTATATAAATCTGAATATGATATATACACATATATATCACACAATTTAAAATTTAATTTAATTATAAAGAATACATACATATAAATATCATAAAATGTGCTTGAAAATACTTTAATATAAAACATACATTTAAATTGGTTTTGAAAATAAAAAATATTTTTTATTTTAAATGCCAATTACATATAGAAATTTACCTTGAAAAAATTGAATTTTTAAAAAAATTTAAAATACAAAACTTTATACGGCCGAAAGCATATTTTTTCATATAAATAATTAATTATTATTTTGTTAAATATATTTATATGTACTTATATATATAATTCAAATATTATTCTATTACGTATGTATATATATTTTATATACGAAAAAAATTTGATTTAGAATTACTTAATATACTATATATATATATATATATATTTAAAATTAATTAATTGAATTAAAATTTAGAGTTATGTAGATATAAATCTAAAATATACAATTTAAATATTAGTTTTGATTTTGAAATTATAAATCTTTTGTACTAAAATTATTTTTAAAACTTTTAATTTTACAACTAATGTTTATAATACATGAAATATATATATATATATATATATATATATAACATATATTCACAACAAACATGTGTACAAAGAGGCTAACATGTCCGTTGCGGTATATATCCCAACGTATATACACGGGCATGTCAAATCATGTACACCATTCTTGTTGTACGTGCATATATACACCAGTGTATATGCTACACACTTTACATTATATAATATTAAATTTTATTTGAGAATTAAATAAAACATTGATTTTGTTTAAAACATACGTAGATAAGATTTAAATAAACTTAGACTTCTTAGGCCTAATGATCTGAATGGATTTTTTTGAAATTCACCTATTTATCCCACTACGCATTGGCCTAGATCCAACAACGGTATCGAAGCTCAATAGCCTTCGATCAAAATTATTCATGCTAGGGTTAACTGATTAAGCATACAACCCAATTAGTAGGATGCTTAGAAAGGTAGTGACAAGGCCTGAGTTTAGATAATCAAGTATCATTCCTTACCTGGCTATCGGCGTGGGTCGAAAAGTTATATGAGCCAAAGGTTGCCGCTAATAGAAATGACCCAGTTTGAATAGGGCCATAGGCTAATTCTCCAAATACTTTCGAAATAAAAATAAAAAGGTTTTAAATTTAAAAATTACATTTAAAATAAGAAATATGTTATAAAATGTTATAATATAATTTTCAAAAATGTTTGAAAACAATATAAATTTAACTTCAAAATTTTAGTTATTAATAATATTAATAAAATAAAATAAAATAATTTAATATTTAATTAATTAAAATAAATATACATGCATGATACATATATAAGATATATGTTATGTTGCCTTGAACTGTTTAAGACAATATGAGTATATATGTGTATATAAAAGATTTTTAAATTAATAGCATTTAATTAAAAAAAATTAATTAAGTAAAAATTAATTAACAAATAAAATTTACATATATATAATATATATGTGTTTAAATATAGAGGTTATAGTATACGTATTCAATAAAAAATATTATAATTGGATAATAAAATAATTAATTAAAATGTTTATTAATTAAGTTAACTAAATAATATTAAATTAGTATAATGTTATACATAAGGCTGTTATGTAAGTTAATTAAATTATAAAACGTTATATAATAATAAAACTTATATAATATGAATGTATAAATTAAAGGTGGAACATTAAAAAAACCTAATTAGATATAAGAGATAAATACATACGTATAATATGCATACTGTGATTTCTAATGCTTTTGAAACTTGAATCATAAGAATATTTTGTAAGAAATACATTATCCCATAAGTCGATGTCACTCTTGATGTAATATATTAAAGATTATGAATCTTTAATATTAATCGTCCTCCACATTTATATATTAATAAATTAGTTGCTTGCTCTCTTGTTGCTTCCTCAAGCTAGTGATGTTACGTGTAGTGTTACTAATATGTAAACTGGATGAGGTAAGATGCTAGTACATATTTGTTGAGCTTTTTTCAAGGTATGTATGGTATACTTAGGCCATCACGAAATTGTAGGTACGTGTAACGATCTCGAATTTTATTAAGTTTATATTGATAATTAAATTTAATTTTTGTATAAAAAAATTTGTGAAATTAATTGGTGATTAATATAAAGTATCAGTTAAATTATGAATTATTGAAAAAAATGTATTTAAATTAAATTGAATTGAGATTTATAAATAATATAAAGATATTTGAAGTCAATCCTATGAAATGGGTTTTTTAAGTTGTGTAAATATAACAAAATTTTTGAAATAAATGTTTAAGTTAAAATGAAAGTAAAAATAAAACACAATCAAAATGTACTTATAAAATACATCAAAATATAAACTATTGAAATAAATATATAGAGAAATACAAGATGATTTGTATGAAGATAAAATAAATACTTAAGCTAGAAATAGGAAAAAAATTTATAAGATAAATTATAAAATATAAAGAAAACACATTAGCAACATATTAAAATAGAAGCTCATTTATATTGTAAAGTATAAGTCAAAATAATAATAATAATAATAACAACGTACAAAAGTATACAAAAGAAGAAATAAGCAAACAAAACAAAGTAAGATAACAAGATAAAGTAATAAAACAAAAGTATAAATAAAAGAATTAAGGCATAAGCTTATAAAAACAAAGTAAAATAACAAGACAAGGCAATAGAACAAAAATAGATAGTTAAATGCATTCAAATATGCAGACAAATAAAAGAGTAAGTAAATAAACATAAAATAAAATAAATGATAAGTATGTAGGCTGTAACTAAGGAAAACAAGTACAAATATAAGCATGGAATGAAACAAGTAAACAAATACATAAATATGCATAAACAAGTACAAGCAAAGAGTAACTTCTCTGTAAAATAGCATAATGAAAGCATCCTCAGCCATGTCTTGTTGTACAAAATGTAATATCACTTGTAAGTTTCTTTTTATACATCAAACTCTTCATTTTTGTTCGTCCATTCAAAGTTGAGAAACAACTAAAGTAAACATCTCAAACAAACCTAAAGCCTTAGAGATCCAATACTTCAAACTAAAACAAAGACAAAACATACAACCTCATTGAAAACCAGAGATTCAAGAGAGAGGGCTTCAGCTTGCAAACTCACTGCTTATCTCAACATAAAAGAACTCTGTCCACTTTCCAAACACTGTGAGTAACATTCTTTTTAAAACTCAAAGTATGAACTTATTTTGAATGTAAATGTTTGCTTGCATGTATAAGTATACATAAAAATGATGTATGCAGGTTTGAAAATGAAAACATCTTCTCTGTTTAAACTAAGTACTGTGAGTAAACACAAACTTTAGAGCTTTAAGTTTGATTTAAAAAAAAAAAAGAAATGTTGCAACTACATGTCTGTGAATACATAAGTTTATATATATATGTGTGTGTGTGTTCTTGGTAATGGAATGGGTGTGCAGGCTGATATTTAAATACCTTTCTGTTTTAAGTTCATGAACAAAACATCTTTGATTCAAAATTCTTTTTCTTTCAATCTACTTATAGAGTGGACTTAGAATCAAAATGGAAATTGGTTGTTATGGTATAAACTTGAGATTAAAAATTTATAGAAGTTAAAACCAAGTTTAACTTTCTCTGGGAAGTAAAATAACCCAGCTAAGTTCGAAAAGAGCAAGAATTCAAACTTCGTAATTTATGAATTCAGATGTATAAATGGGATTGTTATACTTTAATATGATTTTTAAAGCTCGAATCAAAATTTTTAGAGCTAGGATTAAGCTACAGTTCCGGGATGAACGAAAATGGGTTATGGTCGATTTTTGGGTGATAGAGTGGACCGGAATACTCGGCGTTTCGCGTGGGGGTGAACGAGCCTCCGGAGGAGTTGGGAAAATTATCTGGAGTTGCTCCAGTTCGACGTGGAAGCGGCGGTGGCAAGGTTTAGTTTCTAAACCTAATTTTGTAGCGGCTGAGTAATTCGAATCGTTCGTCCCCGATAGACGATCGAGCGTTGCGTGGCTCTGGGTGGTAGTAGAGGGGATGCTGGCGATCGTGTAGACGGAGTTTCACGTGTTCCGGTGGTTGTGGTGGCGTGAATGTGGCGATGACAGGTTTCGAAGGGGTGGATGCATTTTTGTTTCAGGTCTGGGTCAATTTGTTCGATTTTGAATTCGATGTTGTTTTGAGTATCTGAGTGTTTGTGAGGCTCATAGAGATCATGGCTGATGTGTTGACGATCGCAGCTTGGATCGGAGGAGGCCAGAAGGGCGGTGCATGTGCACATGACTTTGGGTTGTGTCAGTTGAAAGGAGTTGGAGAAGAAGATTGGCTCGGGGAAAATTTGAATTTATCTCGAAGTCGATCTCGGGGAGGATGTTGATTTACTCGGAGTAAACAGGAGAGGCTCGGGTTTGTATTTATTTTAGTTTGGGCTTCAAGCGATGGTTTTGGTTTATAAAAAAAAAACAAGTTTTCAATATAAACTATAAAGTCACATGATTTGGAATTTAATTTGTTTTGATTTGGAAAATTTATAATAGATAATTTTGTAATCAATTGTTGGATGTTTCATATGTAATTTAATGAAGATGTAATTAAGTACTTAATCAAAGGAAAAGGGTTTATCTTTACTTAATTAAGGTCTTGATTTATTAAGTATCATTGATTTGTATAATGTGATTAATAAAAGTTTAAAATACACTCGAATGATTAATGAAATCATTAATAAAGGAATTGATTTTATATTAGAAACAATTAAGGCATTAAGTGATGTAATTTATATGATAATCAATTAAAGACTCATTTATTTAATTTATAAATTTATGATTTAGATTTATTTATAATTAGAGATTAATTAAAAGTAATTAAGAAATGTTATTAGTTAATGAAGATGATTAACTAAGGATAATTAAGTATTACTTAATATGATTAATTTTGATAATTAATTAGATAAATTAATTTAGATAATCAATTATAGATTGTAAATTGTAAATTACATAATGAAAGCAATCAGAAATAATTACTTATTATGATTAATTAAGGATAATAAATCAAATAGAGGTTAATTAAGGATTAATTAATAAATGAGATTTATTAATATTAATTTAAGATTTATTAAAGTAAATTTATTTAAATGATAAAGATTAATTTGAAATTAATGATTTAGGATTACGGGATGATTGCTTAATGGTAAGAAATTAAAAATTTAATTTCTTAAAATAATGAATTAAAGGGTTAATTAATTATGCAATTGGTTTAAAGATTAGATTAATGAATAAGATAAATTAAGGATAATTTAATTTATTAAAGTATTTGATAAATTTATTGATATCGAATGATTAATAAATCAGAATTGGTAAATTAACTCATAAGTAATTTATTGGAAATAAATTGAATTAATTAGGATAAATAATTTATAAATCCTGCTTATAAATGACTATTGAATACTTGACCTTGCTTATGAATGATTGTATTGTATGAAATGCCTTGAATTGATTATCCTATCTGATTTGTGATATTTTGTTCTGTAGATTGAGCAGTGTATATTTATTTGCATTTGTGTATTATCTGTGAATCTGTGAATGGACGATGAGCGTTATAGTTTATATCGCTTATCAACTATATTTCTGTGTTTTAGTCTGTGATGATTGATGATGCGGCACTTTTATTGTGTTAAACCCCTGGACCACACTTATACACACACCAATATGGATTTCACGAGGAAATCGATTAAGTCACAGATTTTTGAAATAGTTTTAAATTTGAATATTTGAATTCAAATGTTTTGGAAATGGATTGGGTTTAAAGTGAAAAGCTTTTGAAATGGAATTTCATAGATGAAATTTATTTTGAATAACTCGATAAAATATAAAGTTGAATAATTTGATTTGAACTTAAATTCAAGATTTGAAATTGAATTCTATGATTTGAAACTAGGGATTAAAAATGTTATACCAGTTATATATGGATTAAACTATTTTAAAAGTATTCATTTGGGGATGTGAATAGAATTCAAGGGCTTTAACTCCTATAAATATAATTGGATTTCCGAAACGAAAACTGTTGTTTTCAAATAATAAAAGCTTTCACATAAGAAATGAACGTCCAATTTATGTTAAAAAGAACTTCAAGTTTGAAAATGAAGATAAATTCCAAGTTATGAAAACGATTTGAAAGCTATAAGTTGAATCTTGATTTAAAGATTCAACAAGTTAAACGAATTTTGAAAGCTATGAGTTAAATCTTTGATTTAAAGATTTAATGAGTTAATCCAATTGGAATGGAAATTGTTTTGAAGTCTATGAATTGATCTTCGTGAAATAAATCTTTTTGTAGTATAAAGATTTGAAATGGTAATTGGTATAAACCATTTGAAAAGGAAAGTTTTGGGGTTTTAAGTTGTGACTTAATTGAAATCCCAATATCCATATGTTTTTGAAATACTGCGCTCACTGTTCGGTTTAGCCGGGAGAGGACCTTTGTGTCATATATCCCATTCCGAATATGTGATATGCCGTTATGTATAGCATTTGAAGACCGATGTTGAAGACCGGATATTTTTGAAAGCGAAAGGACAACTCGTCGAATGTCTTTGCATCGACTGGACCCCGGTATAGAGACTCCATATGTGATGGGAAGTCCGAACGTGATTAGTGAATATCCGGATTGCAAGGACTTCTTTGTAAGTGCCTTCGGTTCTGTTCGAGCCCGGAACAGACTTGTATGGATTGTATGTCTGACATTACAAATTGAGATATAAAACCGATTTCTTTCAAATATATTTCTGTTGGTGGCGGAGAATTTATTCTCTTAGCTTAACACCCTTCTCTGAGACGTACGAGCTCAGAGGTTATGTAGTTGAATGTTATCAGCGATATATTCCCAATTTGGTAATGTAACATGCTGAGTGTTGCTGTGAAATGATCATTGTGTTGATCATTTATGATAGGATCATTTATTTGATCGTCCATCTTGGTGATCATTTCTATGATCATTTGTTGACCCAAAGCATGGCTTTTGTATTAAGCGTGTTTTTGTGGACGTGACTTCGTCGAGCCTCACACCTCGGAATGGTCAAAACAGGAAAGATGCGGCAAGGTTATGAGGGGTAGCTCCCTTTAGGGTATGTGCATTTCCTTCTGAAAAAGGGTGGTATCATGGTATGGAGCCCAGATGCTTACTCATGTTGAAACACTTTATTTATGATTGTGTGATGATGGTGACGAGCGCTCGGTTAAAGGTCCCAAAGGATCGGGGGATGACATACTCGTGTCAGTTGTTACCCAGTTAGGGGTAACCCGGCCTTGTGTTGGCAGAGATCCGGTTTGGTTCTCGGGGACGTCCATCCAGAGGCGTTCTCATGTGGCAATGGGAAGTTCCTTGGCCTGACCATTTGTTGGAAATCCAAAGAAACAATACGAGCCTTGTACGGTATTAGTTGTAGAACCTGCCATCTAATATGGTAGCTATAGTAAGCATAATATAATGGTACCTATGCTGGCTAAGATTTATATTCTACTTTCGAAATGATTTGTTCTACACTATGCACTAGTAATAATATCAAATGTTTCTTTTTAATGCGTATCAAGCATCTTTGACTAACATAAGAAGAAATCTCCTCCAAGTCTGCGTTTGCATTGTGTGTGTGGCAGGAGGTCTTATGGTAGTCTCATTTTTAAAAGCATTGCGAATTGACTTTAAAAATATTTCTTTGAATGTTTTAAAAGATAAACTGTTTTTGTTGCTCACACCAGTCCCACGACTGATCCGGAGTTTATTGTTTCTTTCCTAAACTTTGGGTGCTCATTATTTTCTACACGAGCAGTCTAGAGTTGGGTTTTTCAGATAGTCAGATGTAGTAGATCATCTGGAGTTAGTTCAGTCTTTGGATCACACCAGTCTTGCTTGTCTTGGTGCATTGTTATTGGGAGTTCGAGCTATTGCTGGATTGATTCTTGGAGATGGAGTTGCAGTTCTCGGAGTTCTCTTTTGAAGACTATCTTAGAGTTATATTGTTCCGTTGCTAGATGTCATCTATTTTTCTTTTCCGCTGCTATTTATTGTATCATATCTCTGATGTATATTGATATCTATTGGATCATCTGTTGTATCAGATATTGTATCAAAGCTGTATATCAATGTATTATTCTCTTATTCCGCTGTGTTATTTACTTAATGTTGTTATAAGCTCCGGCGAATCGGATTTGAACGGTCGAATCTATGGCATACGAATACGATTTGAAGTATGGATGTCGATTTTCGAGCGGGCAAAATTCGCGTCGTCACATTTGGTATCAGAGCTAAGGTGAAACTTTAGCTCAGGAGTATAACACGTTAAGTAGCTCATTAGAGATAGGGTGAAGTATCCCTAGAATGAGTAATCCCTAAGATATCTGTTCGAATGTCTCAGTAAATTCTCTTGCTATTCACCGATAGTAAGTATGAGTGCAAGAAGAGAACGAGATAGGGGACAGGGAAATACGACTATAATTGGTCAATGCTCTGTAACAACAGTGGAAACTAATTCCTCTATCAATTTTCTTTGATTCGTTTTTAAATTCTTTTGATTTCTTCGTGACAGCTCTAGAAGTAGTTCGGTGCGTTGATGCTCTACGAATCGTTGCAGAAAATTCTTGCTTCGTATTTCATCGGGTTCTTATCGGCTTTTCGATTTAAACCTTAATGAATATAAATTGGAAATTTTGAATAAATTGGAAATTTTGAATAAATTGGAAATTTTGAATAAATTGGAAATTTTAAATTGAGTTAAAATTGATTAATAGAATATGAAGGATAATTTGAATAGTATCGATAAAACGATTTCGTTTAAAACTAAATTTGAAATTCTATTATAATTTCTTGTATCTATTGTTGATATTCTGATTTGGTGAGCCAAATGCAGAATTGGTATCCAGTTTGATCTGAAAGGATATTTCTCTATCTTTCATCTATCCTTGTTGTTTTCGTGCCTGCGAATTTCGAGGACGAAATTCTTTTTAAGGGGGGAAGTCTGTAACGATCTCGAATTTTATTAAGTTTATATTGATAATTAAATTTAATTTTTGTATAAAAAAAATTGTGAAATTAATTGGTGATTAATATAAAGTATCAGTTAAATTATGAATTATTAAAAAAAATGTATTTAAATTAAATTGAATTGAGATTTATAAATAATATAAAGATATTTGAAGTCAATCCTATGAAATGGGATTTTGAAGTTGTGTAAATATAACAAAATTTTTGAAATAAATGTTTAAGTTAAAATGAAAGTAAAAATAAAACACAAACTAAATGTACTTATAAAATACATCAAAATATAAACTATTGAAATAAATATATAGAGAAATACAAGACGATTTGTATGAAGATAAAATAAATACTTAAGCTAGAAATAGGAAAAAAAATTATAAGATAAATTATAAAATATAAAGAAAACACATTAGCAACATATTAAAATAGAAGCTCATTTATATTGTAAAGTATAAGTCAAAATAATAATAATAATAACAACGTACAAAAGTATACAAAAGAAGAAATAAGCAAACAAAACAAAGTAAGATAACAAGATAAAGTAATAAAACAAAAGTATAAATAAAAGAATTAAGGCATAAGCTTATAAAAACAAAGTAAAATAACAAGACAAGGCAATAGAACAAAAATAGATAGTTAAATGCATTCAAATATGCAGACAAATAAAAGAGTAAGTAAATAAACATAAAATAAAATAAATGATAAGTATGTAGGCTGTAACTAAGGAAAACAAGTACAAATATAAGCATGGAATGAAACAAGTAAACAAATACATAAATATGCATAAACAAGTACAAGCAAAGAGTAACTTCTCTGTAAAACAGCATAATGAAAGCATCCTCAGCCATGTCTTGTTGTACAAAATGTAATATCACTTGTAAGTTTCTTTTTATACATCAAACTCTTCATTTTTGTTCGTCCATTCAAAGTTGAGAAACAACTAAAGTAGACATCTCAAACAAACCTGAAGCCTTAGAGATCCAATACTTCAAACTAAAACAAAGACAAAACATACAACCTCATTGAAAACCAGAGATTCAAGAGAGAGGGCTTCAGCTTGCAAACTCACTGCTTATCTCAACATAAAAGAACTCTGTCCACTTTCCAAACACTGTGAGTAACATTCTTTTTAAAACTCAAAGTATGAACTTATTTTGAATGTAAATGTTTGCTTGCGTGTATAAGTATACATAAAAATGATGTATGCAGGTTTGAAAATGAAAACATCTTCTCTGTTTAAACTAAGTACTGTGAGTAAACACAAACTTTAGAGCTTTAAGTTTGATTTAAAAAAAAAAGAAATGTTGCAACTACATGTCTGTGAATACATAAGTTTATATATATATATGTGTGTGTGTGTTCTTGGTAATGGAATGGGTGTGCAGGCTGATATTTAAATACCTTTTTGTTTTAAGTTCATGAACAAAACATCTTTGATTCAAAAATCTTTTTCTTTCAATCTACTTATAGAGTGGACTTAGAATCAAAATGGAAATTGGTTGTTATGGTATAAACTTGAGATTAAAAATTTATAGAAGTTAAAACCAAGTTTAACTTTCTCTGGGAAGTAAAATAACCCAGCTAAGTTCAAAAAGAGCAAGAATTCAAACTTCGTAATTTATGAATTCAGATGTATAAATGAGATTGTTATACTTTAATATGATTTTTAAAGCTCGAATCAAAAATTTTAGAGCTAGGATTAAGCTACAGTTCCGGGATGAACGAAAATGGGTTATGGTCGATTTTTGGGTGATAGAGTGTACCGGAATACTCGGCGTTTCGCGTGGGGGTGAAGGAGCCTCCGGAGGAGTTGGGAAAATTATCTGGAGTTGCTCCAGTTCTACGTGGAAGCGGCGGTGGCGAGGTTTAGTTTCTAAACCTAATTTTGTAGCGGCTGAGTAATTCGAATCGTTCGTCCCCGATAGACGATCGAGCGTTGCGTGGCTCTGGGTGGTAGTAGAGGGGATGCTGGCGATCGTGTAGACGGAGTTTCACGTGTTCCGGTGGTTGTGGTGGCGTGAATGTGGCGATGACAGGTTTCGAAGGGGTGGATGCATTTTTGTTTCAGGTCTGGGTCAATTTGTTCGATTTTGAATTCGATGTTGTTTTGAGTATCTGAGTGTTTGTGAGGCTCATAGAGATCATGGCTGATGTGTTGACGATCGCAGCTTGGATCGGAGGAGGCCAGAAGGGCGGTGCATGTGCACATGACTTTGGGTTGTGTCAGTTGAAAGGAGTTGGAGAAGAAGATTGGCTCGGGGAAAATTTGAATTTATCTCGAAGTCGATCTCGGGGAGGATGTTGATTTACTCGGAGTAAACAGGAGAGGCTCGGGTTTGTATTTATTTTAGTTTGGGCTTCAGGCGATGGTTTTGGTTTATAAAAAAAAAACAAGTTTTCAATATAAACTATAAAGTCACATGATTTGGAATTTAATTTGTTTTGATTTGGAAAATTTATAATAGATAATTTTGTAATCAATTGTTGGATGTTTCATATGTAATTTAATGAAGATGTAATTAAGTACTTAATCAAAGGAAAAGGGTTTATCTTTACTTAATTAAGGTCTTGATTTATTAAGTATCATTGATTTGTATAATGTGATTAATAAAAGTTTAAAATACACTCGAATGATTAATGAAATCATTAATAAAGGAATTGATTTTATATTAGAAACAATTAAGGCATTAAGTGATGTAATTTATATGATAATCAATTAAAGACTCATTTATTTAATTTATAAATTTATGATTTAGATTTATTTATAATTAGAGATTAATTAAAAGTAATTAAGAAATGTTATTAGTTAATGAAGATGATTAACTAAGGATAATTAAGTATTACTTAATATGATTAATTTTGATAATTAATTAGATAAATTAATTTAGATAATCAATTATAGATTGTAAATTGTAAATTACTTAATGAAAGCAATCAGAAATAATTACTTATTATGATTAATTAAGGATAATAAATCAAATAGAGGTTAATTAAGGATTAATTAATAAATGAGATTTATTAATATTAATTTAAGATTTATTAAAGTAAATTTATTTAAATGATAAAGGTTAATTTGAAATTAATGATTTAGGATTACGGGATGATTGCTTAATGGTTAGAAATTAAAATTTTAATTTCTTAAAATAATGAATTAAAGGGTTAATTAATTATGCAATTGGTTTAAAGATTAGATTAATGAATAAGATAAATTAAGGATAATTTAATTTATTAAAGTATTTGATAAATTTATTGATATCGAATGATTAATAAATCAGAATTGGTAAATTAACTCATAAGTAATTTATTGCAAATAAATTGAATTAATTAGGATAAATAATTTATAAATCCTGCTTATAAATGACTATTGAATACTTGACCTTGCTTATGAATGATTGTATTGTATGAAATGCCTTGAATTGATTATCCTATCTGATTTGTGATATTTTGTTCTGTAGATTGAGTAGTGTATATTTATTTACATTTGTATATTATCTGTGAATCTGTGAATGGACGATGAGCGTTATAGTTTATATCGCTTATCCATATGTTTTTGAAATACTGCGCTCACTGTTCGGTTTAGCCGGGAGAGGACCTTTGTGTCATATATCCCATTCCGAATATGTGATATGTCGTTATGGATAGCATTTGAAGACCGGTGTTGAAGACCGGATATTTTTGAAAGCGAAAGGACAACTCGTCGAATGTCTTTGCATCGACTGGTCCCCGGTATAGAGACTCCATATGTGATGGGAAGTCCGAACGTGATTAGTGAATATCCGGATTGCAAGGACTTCTTTGTAAGTGCCTTCGGTTCTGTTCGAGCCCGGAACAGACTTTTATGGATTGTATGTCTGACATTACAAATTGAGATATAAAGCCGATTCTTTCAAATATATTTCTGTTGGTGGCGGAGAATTTATTCTCTTAGCTTAACACCCTTCTCTGAGACGTACGAGCTCAGAGGTTATGTAGTTGAATGTTATCAGCGATATATTCCCAATTTGGTAAAGTGACATGCTGAGTGTTGCTGTGAAATGATCATTGTGTTGATCATTTATGATAGGATCATTTATTTGATCGTCTATCTTGGTGATCATTTCTATGATCATTTGTTGACCCAAAGCATGGCTTTTGTATTAAGCGTGTTTTTGTGGACGTGACTTCGTCGAGCCTCACACCTCGGAATGGTCAAAACAGGAAAGATGCGGCAAGGTTATGAGGGGTAGCTCCCTTTAGGGTATGTGCATTTCCTTCTGGAAAAGGGTGGTATCATGGTATGGAGCCCAGATGCTTACTCATGTTGAAACACTTTATTTATGATTGTGTGATGATGGTGACGAGCGCTCGGTTAAAGGTCCCAAAGGACCGGGGGATGACATACTCGTGTCAGTTGTTACCCAGTTAGGGGTAACCCGGCCTTGTGTTGGCAGAGATCCGGTTTGGTTCTCGGGGACGTCCATCCAGAGGCGTTCTCATGTGGCAATGGGAAGTTCCTTGGCCTGACCATTTGTTGGAAATCCAAAGAAACAATACGAGCCTTGTACGGTATTAGTTGTAGAACCTGCCATCTAATATGGTAGCTATAGTAAGCATAATATAATGGTATCTATGCTGGCTAAGATTTATATTCTACTTTTGAAATGATTTGTTCTACACTATGCACTAGTAATAATATCAAATGTTTCTTTTTAATGCGTATCAAGCATCTTTGACTAACATAAGAAGAAATCTCCTCCAAGTCTGCGTTTGCATTGTGTGTGTGGCAGGAGGTCTTATGGTAGTCTCATTTTTAAAAGCATTGCGAATTGACTTTAAAAATATTTCTTTGAATGTTTTAAAAGATAAACTGTTTTTGTTGCTCACACCAGTCCCACGACTGATCCGGAGTTTATTGTTTCTTTCCTAAACTTTGGGTGCTCATTATTTTCTACACGAGCAGTCTAGAGTTGGGTTTTTCAGATAGTCAGATGTAGTAGATCATCTGGAGTTAGTTCAGTCTTTGGATCACACCAGTCTTGCTTGTCTTGGTGCATTGTTATTGGGAGTTCGAGCTATTGCTGGATTGATTCATGGAGATGGAGTTGCAGTTCTCGGAGTTCTCTTTTGAAGACTATCTTAGAGTTATATTGTTCCGCTGCTAGATGTCATCTATTTTTCTTTTCCGCTGCTATTTATTGTATCATATCTCTGATGTATATTGATATCTATTGGATCATCTGTTGTATCAGATATTGTATCAAAGCTGTATATCAATGTATTATTCTCTTATTCCGCTGTGTTATTTACTTAATGTTGTTATAAGCTCCGGTGAATCGGATTTGAACGGTCGAATCTATGGCATACGAATACGATTTGAAGTATGGATGTCGATTTTCGAGCGGGCAAAATTCGCGTCGTTACAGTACGAGTGAATAATCTCTTTTTATTTGTTGAGGTTTTCTCAAGGTAAAGATGAGATTAGGACAAGAAACCATGGGTTAGAATCTGTATATGATACAATTGATAAGGATTTATCCATCATGTGTAGGAATATGATTTATTGAGCTTTCCTCAAGGTCAGAGTTCCAAGACATATGAGTCCTAACACTCATTAGTGAAGTCGAAAGACTTCTATGTTTTATCTTAGGGTTTAGAGAAACATAAAAGATTAGTAGAAGCTTATTAGTAAAATGAAACATAAACTTTAACCTTACTAATAATAAAAGAACACATACCATGAAATTGTACTAATCTGCTAATTTAAAATTTACAGAAAATGTCTACACCAAAACTGTTTTCTAAAAGTGACAAGCTTACCGGACTAAACTATATCAGTTGGCTAAGAGAGATCAAGATATGATTGACTTATGAGCGTCTACATCGTCTATTACCCATGATCCTAAAGAACAACGTGCTAATGATGCCACTACAAGAAATTTTATTTTTGGTGGCGCAAAAAAAAAACGCAACTAAAAGTTTTAGCAGCGTTGTGATGAACGCTGTTATAAAGCCCTCGACTAAAAATACCCGATTTTTAGTTGCACTGATTTCAACGCTACCATAAATCTTGTTACTGCAGCGTTTATGAAAAGCCACTATATTCTTTTTTTGCAGCGTTTATAAAACGCCACCAAAACATTTTTGACGCTACCAATAGAATTTCCAATTTTACCCCTACTTTGCGGTTGCGTTTTCTCAACGCCACTATATGTATTTTCGTAGCATTTTTGAAACGCTACTAAAAGTTGATGATCGTTTTGCACTATTTTTCATACTATTATTTCCTGTTGATGGTCTATTTTGTTTCTACTATATCAATCAATCATAAACGTTGAAACATAAACACAATCGAACTACGTATACAATCGCAAAATACATATACACATACACATTCAAACATAAACACAATTAAAAACCACAAAATACACGAACAAAAGCTCTAACATAAACAATATGTTAACTGTACATAGAAGTTTACACAACAGAACAGTAGCTTCAAGAAAAAAGGTTAATCGTACATAGAAGTTTACACAACGAACTACGTATCTCAGACAATATGCTAATGTTGCAGTTAAAGTACCATAAACATCTGAACTAAGAAAGTACAATAAACAACCAAACTACCTAACAAGTACGATATACTAGTGCTGCTACTGCTCATTCTTCAGAAACGCCTACCTGTAAACAAAATATAATCAACAGTGAGACTCAAGGTATAATCAATACTGAGATAATAATGACAGGACCATCAATACTGAGAAAACAATGAGACTAAAGTTATGCACAACTGAATATGTGAAATCTTGTGTTCAACTGAATATGCACAACTGAATATGAAAACTAAAATAATGTGCATGTTAGTTTTGGCCAAGAATAAAATGAAAATGAAGATTTGTCATCAATGTTTTGTACATTTTATCTCTACCTGTACATTTTCATATACTCAAACACAGATTTTCATATACTAGAACACAGATGAAAATTGTAACGACCCGCCTTTTTGGACATTTTAAACCGACGATCAAATACACATGTCGACTCCAAACCATTCAAAGGGCAGATAGTTATTGGGGGTAAATAAGAAAAGAAAAGAAAAGAAATAAAGGAAATGAAACAACACAGAATCTCGCAGCGGAACGATAAAATATAATAGTCAATTAAACAGTTCATGAAGCTGTCTACTATACTTTAACAATTATTTATACAACATTTATCAGAGTTTATACGTATACAACAGAACAATTAAATAATGCAGCAGATAGCATGATGCAAGGGTAATAATAGAAATAGTATACCAAATCTTCGTCTTCATCCTCCAGAATAGATCTTCAAAATCTGAAAACTCAGGACTGACCCGAGCGTAATGAAAAGACAAAACACTCGAGTCAGGACTAAAATATCCTTATGTAAGTTAAATCAATCGTAAATAAATATGAGTGTAACGGCGTCGGAGATGTTTACGGGGTTTGACATCTCATATCCAGTGTCAACGTGCATGCAATAACTCAAGAGATGTTACGGGATTTTCCATCTCTCAAGGATCCGTGAAACTATCTACTATGTAGTAATATACGCTAAGTAGATAATGCCTATCAGTAATATAAAGTATCAAAATAGCGTTAAGGCGTTACCATAATCCCCCTTAACACATTTTTATATTCCCAAAAGCATATACAAGACCGTAGTTTCCCCAAAACCGGAAGTCACCAGAGGGCAATCCATATACTCAAGGTACAAATCAAAACGTAGTGGTCGCGAATAGGATAATCAGTATGACAAGGTACATGAGGCGATACTAACTAGGATACTAGTAGTTGCGTGATCCAGACTGATGTTGGGCATAGCCAGCAGCTCCCCCAACACCGCGAAACAACACTCCGAAATCAAGGGGTGCACCCAAATCGAATCACAAATGTAATAGAAATGGTATCGAAGAAGTGTGTCCGCTAGAGGTGGCGAACCTCAATGGCCCAGCGCGGCTCCTGTTTTAGTCATGTCAGGGGTCATCCAATATCGTTCTCTTTCTTCAGTCAACACGTTCACCAAATCATCCACTTCATTCTGGATCAACACTCCGCGTATAATAGTTATTAAAGTGGTGTTCGGTATCGACAGAGAGTATGTCCATATCCGATCCCGGTCTCTTTAATAACTACGTATTATTACACTGTTGGCTCTTTTACATTTCAAATCGATTCATAATTGATATCAAAATATCATGTTCGCTTCAAAAATCAAATCCATTTCAAATATCATCGCATCTATCAAAATATAAGGTTCCCTTTCGAAAAATCATTTTTCGCATCAATATCTCGTTTCGATTTCCAAATCATTTCGAATTTCAAATTTAGGTTGCAACTTCATTTAACTCAATTTTTATTTAAATTCGAGATTTAAATATAACATTCCACTTTATTGACCAGCTTAGAATTTGAGAAAATAGTTTTAAGTAGTTTAAAGGAAGTTTTAAATAATTAAAATAGTTAAAGTGCTTAAAAATCTTAAAATGGATTTGAAATAGATAAATTTAGTCTAAAATAATTTAAATTGGGTTAAGTAGATTTAAAATAGATAAAAAAAAGTTAAGTATTCAAAATGGTTTATATAACCGAGTAATTTGGAAAACAAAATAAAACAGCTTCAAAACCAATCCATTTCAATTTATAACTTCCCAATTCAAATAAATTTCAATTTCCATTCTACTGATTCAATTTCGATTCCAATTCAAATCAATGTCAACTTTGACTTCAAATTTATTCAAATTTTATATTCACTTTTAATTAATTCAATTTCAATTTATATCGATTTAGAGCTGGATTTTCAAAATATCAATTTATAATACTTAACAAAATTATCCTTCAATATTCAAATTTAAATCCAAATTCCAATATGATTCAATTCTAAGCTCATTTCAAAATATCATTTTTATGTCACTTTTACTTAGTAATATCCAAAGCTCAAATTTAACGTTCAATCTTTAAATCCAATAGATTTTCGAAATTCAATCATATCCCAAATTTTATCCTCAAAGTCTCAACTTAAATTTATTCAACAATTTCTTTTAACCAAAATTTTTATTTCAACATTCCCAACTCAATTTTTTCGATGAATTCAATTTCTATAAATCGATTTCTATTTATAACTTTTAAATCAAAACATTTAAACAAAATTCAAATCAACGATTTTTAAAATTATTAATTTAGCCAGTTCGGTGTCCGTATATAATTTTCTATCCTATGGCCAAGTAATTATTTATTTCAATTAAATGTCAGGGATGAATATATCACTTAAATTAAATCACAGTATCATATGTATGCATAACAGGTTATATATAAGCAAATAAACATCCAAACATTCAAATATCAACCAATAGCATCCATCGAAATACATCATCCAATAGGAATACAATTCATGGAAATTTCAAAGTTATCGATGTCAGGTAAGTAAATCGCAATTCAACTTCAATTTCAATTTAACTGTCAATTTAATTTTTCAACGGTTAATTCAAATAACAAGCTATATGACAATTAAATTTATATCAAACAACGACAAATAAAATTCATATCACTTCATAATGTCAATTTAACTAGCATAAAGATATTTAGTACGGTGTGAGCGTTATAAAACACTCACCTTGATTTCCCGTTGTCGCCGAGGTGTTCCGGTTTGGAACTAAACCGGATGACTTCCAATTTTAGCCCAAATTCAACTGTCCCCAAATTCATCCAAATCAGTTTCATTTCGAAGCCCTCATCATCACGGTCGCATCGTAAAAAGTTTCGTTCAATTCTGACATCGTATGACTGAGATATACATTATATAAGTTAACCGATATTTAAATTTGTAAAACGATTTACTAAAAAAAAAACCCAATACCTAACATTCAAGGCCCGGTCCAAAAATAAAGCTTTCTTCCCCAAACAACATGCGCAAGGTCAACAGATAGCCGAAACCCATCCCAAAACCTAGGGCTCCATACCACGATGCCAACACCCAACCGGAATGCGATCCACTGTCGCCACGATGTGCGCCAATGTCGACTCCACTCACGGCCCCAATAGCTCGAAGCTCGGTGCCCCCATTTCATCGCCTCAGGTGCTCGAATGGCAGGCCAATGCACGCAAATCCAGGTCAAACGCGGCGACCAAAAATGATCATCACCATATGGATACGTTCGTCTCGAAGTGATCTACAGGTTTCATGTTGGATGTTTAGGCTAAAACGGCACGGATGAGGAGAGATTGAGGGTGGAAGGTCGTAAATTTTCGGCCATCGAAACTTAAAGAGGCGGCCACGAAAATATGAGCTAGGGTTTCTTTTCAAATGTTTATATAAGCTTTTATATATTATATTATTAATAATTCCAAAATACACATGCTTTTTCAAACGATCTCCAAACGAAACGTGCCGGCAGGCCTTTTTAGAGTTTACCCCGCGTTCCGGACACAATGGAATAGGTTTCGAAAGCTAATTCGATCATCTGTCTGAGTTACGGAAATAAACGATCAAATTTAAATTAAACCGATTAAACGAATTTCTATGCGTTTTGGCTCACCCCGGACAAACGGTAAATCCGATTGACACGAAATTTGAAATCTTACAATAATATCTCATTACGGATCCGATGAAAATGGTTTCGTCGAAATCCGAGGCTGTTTGAAAAATGACTATTTTAACACGCCAAATTAATATTAAAACAATTTCGATGCGTTTCGAGCTGCCACGGTCAAACGACCACTCCGATTGCTACGAAAATTGAAATCCAATAATAACTAATTATTACGGATCCAATGGAACTAGTTTCGTCCAATTCTGAGACTGTTCAAAAATTGGCTATTTTTCAGTCGATAATTAAATATTAAAATATTCAATTTTCACAAATAAATTTTAAATTCAGTTTTAAAAGTTCTATAACATCACTATAACTCCAACATGATATAATAAAATTTTCAAATCATTTTTAATCATATTAAACCCGTTATTCAATTATCCAATAAATTCCAATTTTAAAATCTTATTAACTCCATTATAATCCCGATATAACTTATATTCACTTTGGAAATCAATTTGAATCATATTAAATCAAATTTCAATTATTCACTCTATTTTCATATATTAAATTTCAATATCAAATTAATCATATCAAATTCGAAATTTAATTATTCAAACATTTGTAATATTAAATTTTAAAAAAATTTGATTATTCTTAAATCACTATCTTTTGAAATATTCAAAACAAACTTAAAAATTTAACTTTTGAAATGAATTAAAATTATAGAACAACCATTTCCATTATACGGTTATTCAATTCCCGTTATTAAATTATTCAATAATTCCCAAATATTTAATTTAAACAATTTCGCTTATCCAATAATTCATTATCTTTTGAAATATTGAAATCGAACTTATAAGATTCAACCTTAAAACCAATTCACAATTTAGAACACTAATTTCATTTTTCGGTTATTCAATTATTCAATAAGTTTTCAATATTTAATTTAAACAATTTACCTGTTCAATATTAAATATTTGATTTAAACAGATTTTTCTTATCCATCAATTACTCTATTATACCCAATGAATTCAACATTTATTATCCTATTCAACTTTTGATTGCAAAGGCATTCACTAAGTAACTTTTATTTTTCCATTACTTGGATAATTATTGTTGCAATTCATTCCAGTTATTATTATTCCAACGAATTACAAAATTTTTCTAACACTAAAACACGAAATCTTATTAAATTAGCTATTTTAACTATCGGAAATTTACGGGTCGTTACAAAAATATAAGTGTGCATGAATTATTTTAGATAATGAAATTAGGTAGGTGTAAGAAGTCTGCCAGAATCATATGGATACAGCCAAACACAGATTCAAAAAATTCATAACGATACATGCATTTGTTAATAAAAATATAGGATAATAATATAATATGGTCCTAGTACGTAAAATGACTGGAAACTTAGGATCATAAATTATCTTTTAAGTACGTACAGTTAGTCGATATAACTTATGGCTATTGATGGATTAAACCACCGACTAATTACAGTTATTAAAGATAAATACTATATTTTGATAAGCCTGATCATAGTTAATTCCAACATAAATTCTAACTTATTCACATTGTTGCATATTCACATAAATCATTCAAGTACAACAACTAATTGCACATCTACAAGCAGGTTATAATAAGGCAATTTAAAGGAAAATTTCAAATAAATTTGAAGGTAGCCCCTTTCCAAATCACTTAGGCATTATAATTATTTGAGTTGATGGTTTAAGTATTTTGTTGCTACTGGTTATCCATGATGGTAATTCTGCAAGAAGTTTTCAAGTACATAAAGAATTGCATACCTTTCAATTTGGTTCCATAATGACTTTTTCTATCGGCCAAGCTATGGGAACGCCAAAGGCATCTTCCCTGCACGTCAACTCCGATGTAGGTCCCCATAGCACTGCATCCAGAACTCTCACAGTTTCAACCCAAACTTTTACAGCATCACGTCTCGATGGACGACAATGGACCATCGATATTGGATCGGTTGAAGCGATAGTTCCTTCGGCCACTACTTCGTTCGTTTAACTCACATCAACCAAATTGCATTTATTATCTTTTGTCAGCTTTGCAATCGGCTGGAAAAAATATGGTGCATATTTCAAACAGTGCATGTTGAAAACTGTGTACTTGTTTTAGAAACCAAAGCATACAAAATGCAACAACACAGTGGTGCATATTTCAAATAGAAGAAACAAAATACAAAGTAAAAAATATTTCTAGCATATTTACTTACATGTTGTGGTTTCTTCACGATTATGGCTGCCATGGGAGAAGTCGCACAATTTACATTCTTACCAACTGCATCTTTATTAACTTCAACTTTTGATTTTGGCCATGCTACTTTTCTATCAACTGCATCTCTAACGCACGACATATCAACTGTGGGTCGCCACAAATATGCATCTCCATTTTATTACATTGTCCACCTTAATCGCAAAGGCAGCCGGACCAAGCGGAATGCCATTAACAAGATGTTGTGGATCTCTGGCATAGATTCTTCCTTCGGCAACTACCCCTTCACCCTCATTCCAACCATAAATCTTGCATTTGTCGTCTTGGGCGCTGCTGTTACTCTAAAAAGGAGAAGTGTAAATCAAGAGTTTAGTGAATAAATGAAAATATTGTACAAGACATATTTCTAAATTAAATTTGTGGAAGACCGACGTAAGTATTGTGAATTATAAAATTTATCGTACCGACTTCATTCAGATGTCCTCTCAGCGGCCTCTTAATGCAATTTAATGGCCATGCTACTACCTTATTCTCAGCGTTTGCTAATACTGTCATTTCAGGTATAGGCCTCCATAAGTAAGCATCTGGTTCTTCCACGAAATCTATAATAACGCTCACAGCATTTGGTCCAAGACGAATGCCATTGACAACCTCATTTGGGTCCATGGACAACAATCTCCTATCGGCAACAACTATAGAGGTTCTATCCCAATTCAACGCCGAACATACATCGTCATTGCTCTACAATTATTCAACAAAAAATTATAGCAATTACTGGATCAAAAACTAAAATCCAAATGTTATCTCTTGAGTAATATAATTATTATTTTTACCAATTCAGGTGTGCTCCCTTCTTTCGAACTTTCTTTACCCTGCAGCAAAGCACTAATATTATGATATTTTAATCCTAGGAGCACCGAGGTGTATATGCACAATACTTAAAATGTCACTAGAGTCAGTCCAACAAGTTTGAATGGCAGAGTACATAGAAAAAACCAGTTGTTGTAGCATCATTTACAAACATGTGTGTCTGAAGTCATTATTTTCAAAATTATTATATAACAAAAAACCAGTTGTTATGCACTGTTTTGTTATTCCCAGTTACTACAGTGTTTTTATATATACTTTGATGCTATGCATATTTGCAATAAATTATAGGTGCATCAGTGAACCTTGTTCATCATAGACTTACCTTTTATGTTCAGTGATCAAGTGTCAAGACGACATGTACACCCAAAACTTGTTCAGAGTTTTATTTGAGAAAAAATGAAACGCAAGCAGGAACACCTATACTGTTTGGATACTCAAAATGGATGCCAAAGATTTATGTGAACAAATGACATTAATGTAAATAAATAGTACTGGAAATATATAGTTTGTAAATTGTAATTGTGAACAGACGATATACTGTTTGTAAATTGTAATTGTGTGCCAAAATAAATAGTACTGGAAATCAATCATTAATGTAAATAGGAAGAAAGCATCAAATTATTATATAGTTGACACCAAAACAAATACAATTCCATATCTACTTAGTAAATTACTTTTAAAAGTTTACCTTTTGGTCCACCAGCATATGTACCATACCCCTTAATTCTGCTATTTCCTCTCGACATTGAGATAGTTGTTTATCTCTGGACTGGGCCACAGCTAGCTTGGTTAAGGTGCAGCCCCTTTCAAGTGCCCTTAGCCGTTCTGGTTTATCTTGTCCCAATACATTTGCAAGAGCATCTCCATGGACATTCTGTGATGAGCTGGACTGTGATCGACTAACAAATTTTTTAATCTCCGCCTACATAAATAAATACATACAGATAATGTACGATGGTAAAATCATCATAGTTTCGGACAATTTTTTATATACCGATAAAATAAAAAATTCTTATAATAGTATTTGCAGCTTCCATGGTCACTGGTTCACCATTTTTTTTAATTTGAGATTTAATCCAAACATCAGCTCTAGTTATGGACGATGGATTTGGACTTCCTTTTTTCTAAATTTAGAATAACATTAGACAAATAAACTGGCAGATATAAAATAATATTAAATAATGTTATACTTAACTAGCTAACCATGTCCTCGGTCAATCTAGCCATTCCCCTACGACCAGATGTGTGTGGAACTTGATTAACCCTAAAGGCCGAATATTTCTCACTTCGTTTTTGGAAATATTGAAAGATGTTAGAATTTAGTAACCAAAAGCATATTACAGATATCTTAATGTTACCTTAAACTCCAGACTTGTTTTGGCCTTCACAAACTTTCTCCATTCGTTCATGCTTTTGATGTTGGTAGGTTTCAGTTTAAGTCTTTCCTCTTCATTCTCCGCTTTATTTAATTTTCGAACCAATTTGCTTTTTGAGGATCTCCAAATTACTCCCATCCGTTGAAATACGGCTTTTCTTTGCCATTCCTCTTCTAATTTAAATCTAACCTGCAACAATACATGAAAACATGATATTAATAGTATAAAACATGATATTAACAGTAGGTGAATATAAAGAAACATGCCATGGTGAAGCAGAATGCTGTCAAGCTAGTACAGAATTGGTGAATATAAGACTTTATGGTCTCTAAATTTTGAGGAAATCTTAATTGAAAATCATGAACTAATCACCCGGTCCTGACATTAGACACCTAAAATATATCCATAGGATTTGTACTCTTGAAGATGATAACAATGTCATTAAAAATCAAAATTGGTATGATTTCAATCTCAAGTGAGCGGGGATATTGATGTCTAAATTTTTTAATTCTACCCAATAATCTATGACAGCATTGTTTAATTTTTGAAGAATAGCATTTGCAATCTAGAATAATTGTTTTGAAATCATCTAGACCTTTAAATCTCTGTCATTCTGAACCTTCCGTGAAATTTGAATATTCATTTTTAATTTATTTATCTATTAAATGTTAAAAAACCAGAAATATGAACAATTGAATTTCAGAGGATAACCCACAATACGAACCTGCACTAATGATGATTCAAATTAACAAATTAAGGTTCTTAAACAGAAGTCAGGATAAAATGTTCAAACTACATGATTCAACTACTAGAACTTGTGTATTTCTTAATTTAAATTCATGTTTATTATAGGCAATTTAAAAATTGCAAATTGGCAAAACTATAACCGGATTTATACTTTAAAAAGTAAGTGGTAGGAGAAGAAGAAAGATGAGTTGCTTGATAAATCTACGAAATAAATATAGACAGAAGCAGGGACAAATGTTGATAAATAGATTCTCTAGCATATACAATAGGGAACCTGCTCCATACCTGAAGCGATCGCCACAAAACAACTTTTAACTCTTCACTTAGATTCCTCCAATCATCAAGTGTGTATGGAACCTGCTTCCACACAAGCGGTCCAAGAAAAGAGGATAAATATACCGACCCTGGCCCTATTGGTACGCCTATATCATTGAAGTCAACTTCAATTCGATCATGACTGTTTAACGGGAGTTTTTTTGCTTTTGTTTGACCTCTACTGCCTCTTTTCCGAGACGAACTTGCGGTTTCAGCATCACTTGCTCTCACATTTTCCACCTCAGCAGCATCAGTCTGGTCAAGAAGAATTTCATTGTCTAAGCGGGGTTCTTCTTCATCTAACAAAGCCCTTTCATCATTTGGGTTTTCTTTATCTAACAAAGCCCTTTCACCATTTGGGTCAGAAGGGTTATTGTGTAGTCCTTGTTCTTCGTCTTCATTGCAAATACTGGCTTGCTTCTTAGCATTGATCGCTCGTTTTTCGCCTTCACTGCAAGCATCGGTTGGAATCTTATACTTCCGCTTTGAATTATACTTCCGCTTTGAATTATGCTTTTGGGATTCCTCATCGGTCTTTTTTTGGTTGCGAGTACGTACAGAGCTTGAAAACATCTCTTTTCTACAAATGAAACAAAATATGAGATACTTAAAACTTTCATTATTTACCATCTACTCGCTGGAGGAATCTGGACCCAATAATTAGTTTGCAGATACATGATCTCCGAATCTTTTTAACGTTATATTTTGAAGTATTCTAGAAGTTAATTTTATATCTTAAAAATTAATTAACAAAAAATTAATTTTTTATAATCAGATCAATATTCTTTTTTAATACATTAATGTAGAAACTTACTAGACCTTGTATGTTAACATGCAAAAAACTAACGTACTATATATGTATAAACAAAAAACTGTTATAGAGTAGTCATGTTAAGCAAGTTCAATCCTTTTCCAGCTCCAGCTCATGATTTGAAAATCAGTTCTTTGACTATGCACATGAGAAAAATATATACCATCCATGACAAACTGTAGTAGGCTAATGAATAAAATTGGACCCATAAATACATATTATTCACAGAAGATTCGTGCTTCTTTAGCAACAAACTAGTAGAACAGGATATGCATTATTTTATGAACATTGAGTACTCATAAACACAGACTTTATGAACAGGATATGCATCCAAGTTATTTTTTATTAGAAGCATCCTGATTGAAAATAACTTAATCAGTAAAACATATCAAAGGCAACCGATTTTTTTGTTACATCCACACCTCATTACAAATGAAAGCTTGAGTTATCTTAAAACAAATATAGACCAGATCAGATGCGAAAAGGGTGAAGTAAACAAACTAAAAAATAAACAAGTAATATAACATTAAATATGGTGTAAAATTGTTAAAGTAGGTTATTAAATAGTTAATCGAACATGACATACACATTTATTATTTTCAACACGGTTAAGTACAGACACAATTACCATGCAATGTTTTAATATATTCAAAAATACCTGATTTCAGGATGAAAAGAATGGAGGCCTGGAAATCCTCGAAGATGAGTGACAATGTGGGATGGTTATAGAGCCAAATTTGCTGACTTTAATTCTTTAAGTACCAACTGAACAATTGAAAACATGAATAAAAAAGCATTAGCTTAGAACTATCAGATGAAAATTTGCATGCTATAATTTAGATTATTTTAGTTCAAAAAACCAATAATTATAGGCTATTCCATTACAAATACATAATAGACAATCAACTAGGCCAAGATTGCCTGAGATGGTAGTTTATTGTGTCACATATTCATGCTTCGTACAAATAACAATCACAAATTAGAACTGCAAACGGACTGGAATTGTTTGCTACTCTAATTCAACGAATAAATTATATGAATCCAGAAAAATAGTAATAAGACAATAAAATCTGAATCCATGCTTGCATTCCTTGCTAAAACAAGTTTTGATAGTGAATTTAATAAATACAAAATGAGTAACACAACTTGCAAAATAAAAATAGAGACATTCGGAGAGCAAAATGAGTCTACAACTATGACTAATGCATTAGTCTAATGTATGGATCTAACTTAGTAGGTGAACATATAATCTACTCAATTATGCCTTCGCAATCCTCCCTAACATAGCAAACATCTTCATCATCCATTTCGGTTATTTAATAATCTTCCATGGCTTGGATATCTTTCTTGATGCAATCATGTGTCTCTAAATCATTAAAACTTCTTGATGGTGCTTTCATTACAACATACCAATTAGAATCATCATTTTCTCTTGAATAAAATACTTGTCTTGCTTGAGATGCAAGTATGTATGGATCTCTTGAAAACAATGCTTGATGTAAATTAACAAGAGTGAACCCATCATCATCAACTTTTACCCCATTTCCTTTATACGCCCAACGACACTTAAAAACTGGAACATAAAACATATGACAATCTAATAAAATTATATCTGTCAATATTCCGTAATAAGTGACCACATCAACCACTTGGGACATATCTTTTAAACTTTCTCTACACATAGTAGTCGCATCAAAGGTCACCCCACAACTCTGAGTTTCTCTCTCTACATCTTTTATATGAAAACGTTGATCATTGATAACATATCCTTTGTAAGACAAAGCATCATTCTTCGGACCCAAAGCAATCCATCTTAACATGTCATCATGATCCTCGAAGGCAATAGGTATCTACAACAAATTCCATTTAGCATGAATATTTTAGAGTAATATTAGTACTCAAATGATAATATATTTGGAATCTAACTAACCTTCCTTTTAATCCAATCGGCAAATTTTTTTGTATGTGTGTTCCAAAGTAAGGTCGCATTTGTTCTGATGCGCTGGTCTGAATTTTCTACTTCCTCCAAATGCAAACTAGTATAAAACAAGTGATTACAAGTTATAAATAGCATTACGAACAAATCAAAATGATTAAAACACTGTAACATAAACTTACTCTATAAATGGTTCAACCACATTCATATTCATTAACACGGCTAAATGAGCCATTTCTTTCTCATTAGCTGACAATGTAACTGTCTTGGACATTGAAATCGGACATCCCTCGGGTATTACATTGCTTTCATAATCTTCATTTCGAGCTTCTTTCTCCTTTACATGTCCAGATTTTTTCAAAAGTTCATTCAAAAACATCATGGATTCTTCTGCAAGATAGGATTCTGCAATACATCCCTCTGGTCGTGCATAGTTTCTTACATAATCTTTAAGTGTCTTCATATATCGTTCGAATGGGTACATCAAACGAAAATGAACCGGACCACACATTAATGCTTCTTTTCCAAGGTGAATGGACAAATGTACCATTATATCAAAAAAATATGGTGGAATTTTTTTTTCAAGTTCGCATAAAACTTCAATAATCTCAACATTGATTTGTTCTACCTTCTCTCTATCAAGAACACGTTGACATAATTTGTTGAAAAAAGAACATAAGCGAATTATTGCTTTTCTTGCCTTCTTTGCCATTAATCCTCTCGATGCTACTGGAAATAACTGTTGCATTAATACATGGTAATCAAGTGACTTCAATCCGCTAATTTTGCAATCATGCAACGAAATCTGATTCTTCAAATTTGAACAGTAGCCATCTGGTCCATTGAAATCGTGCAATCTTTTGCAAAATATTTTTCTCTCGGAATTTGACAACATGTATGGAGCTGATGGAAGATATATTTTATTCCCACGAGGTTGTGCATGAAGCTCATTTCGAATTCCCCAATCCTCTAAATCCTTTCTACAGTTGGTTCCATCTTTTGATTTATTACCATGCAACATCATGCCCAATAGGCTTTCACCGATATTTTTCTCCACATGCATTACATCTATATTGTGACGTAATGGTAGTTCTTGCGAAAACCAAAACTATAACGCATTATTGGGTTTTTCTTATGTTAAAACATTGAAAAATAAATTAATTAACTACTAACCTTCCAATATGGCAAATCAAATAAAATTGATCTTTTCTTCCATCTTGATAACTCCAATTTTGTAGAATTGTTAATATTATCATACTCATATTCTGTATCATAAGCACACTTTCTCTTCGTACTTTTCTCTTCTTTTTCTTTTCCAAAATCATTTGGATAATCCTTCAACAATGCATAAATGTTTCTCCCAGTTAGAATTCTAGGAGCACTACCTTTTTCTATGGTGTTATCAAACAATGCCTTCTGTTTCCTCCGTGAATCTGAAGTAGGTAGAAACTTCTATGACCCATGTAGACGCTCTTTCGACTGCGATTCAACCAACGAGAATGGGTATTGACACCACATAATGGGCAACCTTTTTCCCCCTTCACACGACATCCAGCAAGATTTCCATAAGCCGGAAAATCATTAATCGTCCATAGCAAAATTGCATTCAATTTCAACAAAGTTTTACTAAATGCATCGTAAGCATTAACTCCATTACACCACAAATGATGCAAGTCTTCCACCAAAGGTGACAAATATACATCAATATCATTTCCGGCTTGCTTTGGGCCTGGAATAAGTAAAGTTAACATAATATTTTCTTTCTTCATACACAACGTAGGCGAAAGATTGTATGTCACAAGCATTACCGGCCAGCAACTATACTTCGAACTCAACATGGAAATGGATTGAATCCATCTATAGCAAGACCAAGCCTAAGATTGCGTGGATCAGATGAAAAAGATGTATACTTTTCATCCACCATTTTCCATGTCATAGAATCCACGGGATGACGCATTTTCCATCTTTGCTTGTATTTTTAATATGCCATCTTAAATCTGTCGCCATCTTTTGAGATCTATACATTCTTTTAAATCTCAGAATTACTGGAAAGTATCTCAACACTCTAACTGGAATACCTTTTGTAACCTCTTCAGTATCTTGATTTTTCTTCCATCTCGAAGAACCACATTTTGGACAAATATCTAAATCTTTGTATTCTATTCTGAAAAGGCAACAGTCATTCTCACAAGCATGTATCTTTTCAAAACCCATGTCGAATGTTTTAAGAAATTTCTTTACTTCATATAAGGTTTTGGGAAGCACGTTATTCTTCAGCAAAAATAAACGTTGCACAGTTAAAAGCTTATCAAACCCACTATCAGACAATCCAGTCTCACATTTAAGATTAAACAAGATGGCGAGTGATCTGTGCAACCATGATATAATGGAGTTTCCCCATCTTCCAAGTTCTTAAGTAACTCGTCCTCTTTACTCTGAGAATCAACATTATCTTTATCATCATGAAAAAAATCATCATTCAAAAAATCTTCATCTTCATAGTGAATCATCTTGAATAAATCATATACGTCAAACGTATTTGTTTGCTTCTCATTAGTTATATGTTCGCCATGGTTAAACCATACACCGTGTATGTATTTAGGATCCATTCCTCCAATAATTAAATGTTCAACGATGATGTGATCATCATGACGACTAAGATTCCGACAATCTTTGCAATGGCATAAATTTTTTTCTACACTTCTTATATTCTTCTTTGCGGCATGCACGAAATTCATTGCTCTTTGTCGGTACTCTACGCTAGTTCTATGACAAAAGTTAAAAACATAAAAAAGAAATTTAGTTTTAATATTATATTACATGTTCTAGTTCTCAAAATACATATTAAATTAAGAATTGTTTTATCACCTGTTTAAAAAAACCCAATCTTTTTCCATCGTCGACATGTGAAGGCAAATAAGTTCCCAATCTTTAACGTAGAAATTGGTGACACCTCCTCTTCCTATGTCTGATACTAATTTTAAAAAAAAATAAGTTACTACGTTAACACTACTTCTTAATATCGGGCCACCCACTCATTCTAAAGATTAGCCAAATAAAACTTTGTTCAATGACGTTTCAATGAATTTTTGTTAATATAGAGAGAAGAGGAATTTCAATGATATGATGGAATCGCTCATTATTTTCGTGGAATCAGCCAAAAAATCTATGAAGCACGTGGATGAGATCGATATTTTAGAAGTTTCAGGAGGAAGGGAGTTCATAACGAAAGATAATGATTTCTTTGTAATTTGACAATGAGAATATGCTATATGATTTTGTTTGCGCTGAAGGTTGCAGAAACGTGGAGCTTTTTGTATTTGTTTAAATCGAATTCCAATCCTATTTCATTAGCTACAAATATTCAAAAATTTAAACTATTCCTTCCTTACTAGTTATATAAGTATGTGACTGGATGGATTTTACTTCAAAGCTCTTGGCTACATACTTGTTCTTTAGTATGCTACTAGTAAAGCAACTAGTTTCTTCCGTGAATAGATTGTACAGATGATGGATAAATAAATGTTTAAGATGAATATGATATATATTATTGAAATTATGCTATTTTGTGATGATTCTGTTGATGTTCGTTTTGTTCAATCAGTACACTGTAAATCAGAGGCTTCTCAGCATTCAAGCACTATAGTAAACACTATGTTTTTTTTTCAACGTGGTTAATTAGCGTTTAATGGGATTTGATCTCAATGACTTTATACATACATACCAGTATTTCACAAGGGATATCACTTAGTCTACATGTTCTTGAAAGTAAGATGTTAAATTCTCTGCATTACAATTTCTCAAGCAATACAATTTTGGATATCATGGAGGCAAAACTCTATGTTGATTTACAGCGCTTGTAGCCTAGGTGATTGCTAAAAGCAACTCATACTTCACTGTAAGAACCATTTCAAGACCAGGTGATTGCATTTTTTTTATTCCTCTCTCTATATGTGTGTGTGTGTATACACAATAATCATGGGTGTAGCCAGACTCTCCATGTCCAGACATGTTGATATTCAATATCTTCCATAATTCAATTTTGTGATTATTCGTACTTGCTATATGAAATTTGTACTTTGGTTAAAACGGTAAAACAATTACACAGTTTAACCCTGGACACAACCAAGCTTTTATTCATTTAATAAAAAAACAAAAATATGTAAAGGTGTAAACTAGGGTTGAATAAAAGATCTTCGTTATTAGGGTTGAATCAATAATTTTACTTAGAAATTAGGCAGCGATGCATGCAAATTAGGGTTAAATCAAAAAAGAATCACAAAATCGAATTACAAAATAGATTTTGACGATTCATACCTAAATATACCTAAGCGATTGCTGGCTGCCGTGAGGATGCTGAGTAATGCCGCGAGGACGTTGAGCAAGGACGGAGTGGACGATGAAAAGGGAACTTTATCTTCAGTTGATGAAATTTGAGCGATTGCTGGTTGCCGTGAGGATTGAAAAGGGGAAAAAAATTCTGCAGAAGTAATCGAAATGGGGAGAGATTTTTCTAAGTATACATGAGACGAAAAACAATGACTCATGTCACGTTTATTTTTGGCTAGGCGAAAAAAGTTTTCTAAGGAGCGGGAACAAAAAAAATTTAGTCACGAAACATATGTTGGGAAAAATATTTTTGGTTGCATTTACGATAAAACGCCACATTTTTTTGCGACCGTAAATTGTTTTTCTTGTAGTGTGCGGACTCTAAGCTTAGGCTTGCTTATGAGAAATGGGTCCTGAACCTAGAGATCACCAGGTATTCATGTTGTCTACGTTATACTAACTTTTGTAGTGGGGACACGATAACATGTTCGTCCATGAGATATTTGATAGTCTTAAGGCACTGTTTGTTGAACAGTCACATTCCGTAAGGTACGACCTTATGAAGAATATGTTCAATGCCAAAATGACCAAATAACATAAGGTGGATGATTACTTTCTGATTATGAAGGGCTATATTGATAGGCTTTCACGATTGAATGTAGTGATAAGAAATGGGTCATAGGTTGATTTGATCCTTGGTTCTCTTATGCTTCAGTATGAACCATTCATATTGAATTACAATATGAACTAGTTGAATTGGAATCATGTGGAGCTTCTCAATATGTTAAGGTCAATCGAGTCTACATCCAAGGATTGGGGGTCGTACTTGCAGTAAAGGATGGTGTATAATCTTCGAATGGTTTGAAGAAGTAGAAAAGGGTTACCAAGAAAAGTAAGAAAACTACTACTGCTGATAAGGGCGAGTATCATCTTTGTCATAAAAAGATCACTGGAAATGGAACTGTTTGTAGTACTTGAAGATTGTTAAAGAAAAGAATTGGAATAGTTCTGCTGCTTCATCCTATACATTTACGATTCAAAACTGCTGTGCAATCAATAAATTATCTTGAGTTTTAGATACTAGATCTACAACTCATATCTGTAATTCTTCATAGCGGCTTAGAAACTAGCGTTGCATGGCGAAGGAAGAAATGAGACTTTAGGTTGCTGATGGATCTATTGTAAATGCAATGGCAGTTAGAGATTTTTATTTTAGCTGGCTGAGTGGATTTGTGTTGATAATAAATAATTGCTATTTTGTTAAAGACTTTAGTTGTGATTATCTATGTTCTAGTTTGTCTAAGACTGGTTATGTCTTTCAATGTGTTAATAATGTTATGAATGTTATGAATGTTATTTTAGATGGTAATAAAGTCTATAATGGTATTTAAAAAAAAGACATTTATGTGATCAATGCAAATTATGTCTGTTCTGTGAATAGCTCTTCGAATTAAAATATAAATAATAGTTATCTTTGGCATCATAGGCTAAGTCATATAAGAGAGAAACAACTACACAAATGAAAAATCAAAGATTTTCTCCCGTCGCTTGTTTCTAAATCATTTGATCGTATGAGTCATGTCTTAAAGGTAAAATGACCAAGCACCCCTTAGTGGGAGAAATGGAAGGGTTGATGAGTTTTTGGGTCTTGTATATAGTGATGTATGTAGCTCGATGTCCGTAATCACTAAAGTTAATAGTTTTTACTTTGTAACTTTCAATGATGGTTTCTTGAGACAAGAATATGTGTATCTTATGAAGAAAAAATCCGACGTCTATGAGAAATTTATTAAACATAAGAGTGAGATCGAAAACTAGACGAACTATAAGATTAAGATTCTTCGATCTGATCGAGGAGATGAGTATGTTGGATAAGAATTCCAACAATACTAAAAAGATAATGCGATTATCTCTTAGGTTACTCCACCTTATACTCCATAACACAACAGTGTGTCGGAGCAAAGGAATGAACCCTATTAGATATAGTTCATTCCATAAGGAGCAAGGCTGAGTTAACTCTATCCTATTGGAGATACGCGTTGGAAAATGCAGCATATAAGTTGAATTTTTTACCCACTAAATCTGTGCTCAAGATGCCATATGGGATGTAGAATGGGAAGAAACCTCACTTCAATTACTTGAAGGTGTGGGGTTGTCTGGCTTACGTTAAAAATGCCGACCCTAATAAGTTTAAGGGGAGATTAGCCTTTTGTCAATTTACAAGATATCCTAAGAATTCTAAGGAATATATTTTCTATAAAACAAAGGAAAAAAGGTGATTTTTTCCATACATGTTGTTATTTTAGAAAAGGAATTTCCATTAAAATAAATTAACAGCGAAGTTGTAGAATTGGATGAGATCCAAGAAACTAAATGGAGGTTGAACTAATAGGACAACCAAGTTCACCCATATATGAAAACATGTAACCTATTAGAAGGTCTAGTTAGGAATTTCGCCCACCACATAGATATTATGGTTTTTGCATGGATGGTGAGAAAGAGGGCTGTGTGTTGGATGATGACACTCCTTTATCACTCCAAAAGGCAATGCAGAGTAAAGAATCTACACTCTAGCTTGGAGCAATGAAATCCGAGATGGAATCCACGTGCAAAAACAAAGTGTGGACTTTGTTTGACGTACCCGATGGTACAAAACGTATCGGTTGCAGATGGATTTTTAAGAAAATACAAATATAGATGGACAAGTAGAGACTTATAAGGCTAGACAAGTAAAGACTTATAACGAGACATTGTCGTCTATAGCCATGCTTAAGTCCATCTGGATTATGCTGGCTATTGTTGCATTGTATAATTACGAAATATGAAAAATGGATGTAAAGATGGCATTGCTAAATGGTGATTTAAAAGACACCATCTATATTCACAACTTGATGGTTTTGTGGTCAGTGGAAGTGAAGGTGAAGCCTACAAGTTGCTAAAGTACATTTATGGACTTAAATAAGCTTCAAACAGTTGGAATAAGTGTTTTTGTAAGTTAATGAAATAGTTTTGTTTTTATCATAACACAGAGGAAGCGTGTATATGCCAAAAGAAACAAGGCATCATCATTGTATTCTTAGCCCTACATATTGACGATCTTCTGTTGATTGGCAATAACGTCTCATTATTGCAATCAGTGAAAGTTTGGCTTTCCAAGAACTTCTCCACGAATGATATAGAAGCAGCCTATATACTAGGTATATATATCTGTCAAGATGGATCATAAAGTTTTTGGGATTTTCATAACCCATGTATATCATATCATATTGAAAAAGTTTAATATGGAGAATTCCAAGCATGGAAATATTCTAATGCAATATGGAATCGTCCTTTCTAGATGGAAGCTCCTTATACTGATGAGGGGAAAGAGCGCATGAAGAGGATATTGTATGCTTCGGCCATAGGATCCATGATGTAAGCTATGTTATGTACTTGGCCTAATGTGACATACGCATTCGGATGCGAAAGCTGATACCTGTGTAATCCGAGAAAAAACATTAGGCGACCGCAAAAAGATATCGAAGTATTTAAGAAATGCTCGGGACTTATTCATAACTTATAGGAATGGAGACCTCCTAATAAAGGAGTGTATCGACTCTAGCTTGGAGTGATGTTGATGATAGTAAATCAGTGTTAGGTTATGTTTTTACGCTTAACAGTGGGGTTGTCGTTGGAAAAGTTTCAAATAGGAAATAATAGCTGAGTCCATGATGGAGGTTAGTACATCACCCTCAATGAACCATCCAAGGAAGAGGTCTAGGTGCGCAAGTTTTTAAGTGAGCTTGGGGTGATTCCGGATAAAGAGAATAAAATGGCATTGTTCTATTACAATAACACAGCAATACAGATCGCAAAACAGCCTAGAGCGTATAAGAAGTCATGACATATTCTTGGATAGTTCAATCTCATCAAAGAATTCATTGAGAAGAAAGAGGTCATGATACAAAGGGTAGATACCAAGGACAATATAGCAGATTCATTCACTAACGATCTTGCTTGGTCAGCTCTTCAAAAGCCGATTGCAAGGATGGGATGAAATTCCATAATTGGCTCCAAGTGCAAGTGGAAGACTAATAGAGTTAGAATGATGCCCTAAGGGAAAATCTATAATTTATTGTAAATTATTAACTTTGTTATCAATTCTCGTTTGTAATAAAAAGGTGTTTTTCTTTTTATAATATGCTTGTTATAATATATTATAATCAATTAATTATTTAAATTTATAATATTTGACAAAAAACCATATGCGATGTGTCTGTGATAGTAATTACGAATAGGTGTGATCATAGGTATTTTATCACAATGCAAAAGACACATCATTTTAAATATTCTTAGTCAAGTTTTATCGAAACTGGATATCAATGCATATGTTGAGACCGAAGTACGTAATGCTCTCCAAATGTTGGGCGGTGCATTGCTCATGATTGCTGGGGGGACAAATGACTTAAGTACTGATAAATATTAGATAACTATGAAATGACTCACTCGATAGTTTTCTATTGCTCAATATAACTAAGATCAAACAAAAAAAATTAATGTGATAATATTACATAGTTCTCTTGACTTAAGAACACTGTTGATCTTCAATATAAAGGCCCCATTTTGAATATAGTTAAATCATGGCACAACATTCATCGAACAACTATATTTGGTTCGAGTGGAAGTACTGGAGGTGAAACACTACTCGAGAGGATTAGTCTCCTTAATTGTATGAGGTTAGTATCACGGTCAACTAAAGTCAACTTGTAACACCAAGTAATTTGGCACTAGTTATTAAAGTAGTTAGTTAATTAGACTCCAAAAATGTAATTTTTGAAAATGATGGAATTTGACCATGAAACTTGCACCATTGCATTCATAGCGAAATTCTGAGCAACTTTCATATTTTAAGTTTTACGATCGAAGTCCAAACAAAAAAGTTACGGATGAAAAACGATTTCAAAACAAAAATAAATAAATAAGAAGAAATTAATGTTTTTATATTAGTTACCCAGGCCCATAGGCCGACCCATCATTCAGGACAGTCGAACCTCGGTGATCGACCGATGACCCCTAAACGATAGACCGGTGGTGACCTGGCGGCTCCAATAAAACTAGGCCGCAATGACCCAACTTTAATATATTTCAATCTAAAGGTTCTGGTTGATTCTAGCGCCCATTAATTCAGGCCTAGCCCACCCTTCTCTTCTCATATTTTTATGCAAGCAGTAGCGAAGCTCTGCCATTTCTTCTTCTCCACTTTCTTTCTAAATTACATAAAATTAAGATATTTGTATTTATATTCATATAAATAGGAGAAGAGTAGAAATCTAACAAAAAGAAGAAGAGAAGAGAATCAACCATATGTGTATTTGAGACAATGTATATATCTATATGCATTTGTATCAAGTTTCTCTTCAAATTCAAAATCTCTTCTCAGATCTATAATTCTAATGTATGTATATACCCTTTTATACATATCTTTTGGATTAAGATGGATATGGAGGTGAATCAAAGGTTCTACTTCAGATCTGGAGATTTACATTGCTTTTAAAATGTGAGCAGGAAATTTTATAGATTGTTATAGTATGAAAATTATCACATTGATGTTTATTTCATTTTTATGCCTGATTGGATAATTGTATATGAGTTGTAGGCAACGAACTGAATATGACTTGAATATAATAAATATCGCCCATAGATTCTTGTTTATGAATTGATTTAGCATTGTTTACAACCTGATCTGGAAACCAGTCCCAAATGTATGAATTCAGAATATGGATTTGAATGAAATTTTTTCCAGATCTGAAATAGGTTGTATAAAAATGCTATAAATTTGGATTATTACCCTAATCTTGTTAAGAATAAAACTTTTCTATACTTGGAATTGTTGGAATTTAGATTCATTTAATATTTGTAAATTATTTTGATTTCTTTCCCTTTTAGAAAAATACAACGTTTAATCTAACAAGGAATAGATGAAATGGCAAAAGAAAGAGATGTGTAAAGTATGAGTTCGTTGTTGTTTACACTGTCTATTTCAGTAATAAAAAGGCATGATTATTCCTTGTAATTTTCAACAATGTAATCTTTTAAAGTTAAATCTTTTGTTTTGGACTAATTTACGGAAATTATAGCGGATAGTTTTTAGATATGATTCAAACAATTTAATATGGAAAAGTATATTTGATGTGTACGCAAAAGTGTACATTTTTACTTTCATATTTAATCTTCTTTTAATTAAATAAATGAGAATATTAGGGTATTTTACATGTTTAAACCTAAATTTATATTGTTTTCAAATCATCATTCATTCATCTTCATTTGGGGGTAAAATGGTAATTTTGTATATAATTTAATTTTGAGAAAATTTATTTGCACATTTTTATTTTTATTTGTAGGAAATAGCGTGCAAATATGAAGTTATTTCATGGATGTATGCATGCACATATGTTGAAGGCAAATGAGAATGGAAATAAAAAAATTCATGCAACATGGAGGAGCCCACATACCCGCTAACATATGATCCATAATTAAAAGCACATGCACATGTTAATGGAGGCTTAAAGACATGTTAATGGGGATAAATTATTTTCCTATTGATTACTTGAAGGTTACGTTTTCTCAAGAGCGTTTAGGTAGTCCCCTAATATATGAATTAGGGTTTTAACCATGTATAAATATCACTTATGTTTCATATATTCTTCTTCTTCTTTTCATGCAATATTGTAGCCACAAATCAATGATAAATAAAATGTTTCTTTAATAGCTTCTTAGCCTTGCTATTTACCTTCTTACACTTTTATTTCATGCTTACTTTTATTGCTCTCTTGTTCTATGCTCTCTTATTTACTTTGTGCATATTTTATTTCATGTTAGTAGCATAAATTTTATTATTGTAATTAGTCTAGTTTTATTTCATGCAAGTAGTTGCTATCTTTTGTTGTAGTTAGCTCCCATTTTCTTTTATTTTATGTTGAAACCATTTTAGTTAACATGTTTTAAAATATGAGCAGCTAAACCCCTTCAATTTAGGGGTAATGAAACTCTCATGAAACATATTACATTATCATAATGATTTCATTTGTGATCTCTCTTAGTGCTTAATCGAAATTATGAACGATGATGATTTATGTCTCCTGAATTTTAATAGCCTATGTTGACATCTCAAATAGGCTATGCTTAACTCCATATAAACATAAATTATTTGATCATTTGCCTAAGGGATTTTGATGATGAAAGTTAAGTTAGAATCAAAATTTGATGGTCTATGTTGTGTGCATTTCCACCACCGAACCAGAGAGAGTGAAGGCACCACCGAACCAACACGCTCGTCACCGGACCACTTCCTTGCCGAACCAACGCTTCTCCAATACCTACCGAACCATGCCCCCTCTCCTCCATCACCGGACCAAACTCCACCTAGCTAATACCGGACCAACGTCCCACCGGACCAACACCGCCTCCAGGAACGACCGAACCAACCCACTTCACCTACTACCGGACCAACGTCCCACCGGACCAACTCCACTTCTAGGAATGACCGAACCAACCCACTTCACCTACAACTCCACTTCCAGGAACGACCGAACCAACCCACTTCACCTACCACCGGACCAACCTCTACCGGACCAACCCACTTCCATGCATCATCGAACCAAGGCTTTGCCGAACCAACGTTGCCAGGTCAGATAGCATCAGCCCAGGCCCACAAGCAGCTATATACGTCCAGGACCCCTACCCTCAGCCTCACTCTATAAATAGAGGGGCAGGGGTACAACAATGGGGGACAAGTTTGAGAGCTCAAGCACGGATAGAACTTTCAAACAACTTTCAGATACTTGTAATCAAAACTTTGTACTTGTAATCTGAACAGAAAAGGAAAATAACATATAAAGTGGACGTAGGCACATTCTGGGCGAACCACTATAAATCTGTGTGTCTTGTACAGTTTAGTCCATCTTTTTTATATATTTGCATAAATCACCCAAATCACTAAGAACCACATATAATCAACTAGATCATACGACTTGGAGGTGTTTGTCCATTTTTTGTGCAAACATTTTTGGTGCTTCCACTGAGAACAGGAGCTCGAAGCTTCATCTTCTCCCACTTAACCCTTTTCCTATCAGCATCATTCATTGCTTGGAAAACATGCCTCCCGGACGAAAGAAAGGTGCTAACAAAGGAAAGAACATCGCAACTAGCAGTATTCCAGACCCAGTGATCAGAGATCAAGACAATCGTCTGGTTCCAACAGCAAATGGAAATCAGGCAAATCCGACAGCCCCTACTACGGAACAACCAATTACAAGGACAGATCTGGACAGGGTTGTGGCTGAAGTAACTAACAACTTCGCATCCCAACAAGAAGCCTTGGTGGACCAACTCATGTCACGCTTAAGGGATGCTGAAGAATCCAGCCGCAACACTGAATCATGGGGTGAGTCGCGGTCTGGAGGATCTGGGAGACAACAAAGGTCTTTCTTCTTCGAAGAGGCTAACAACAGAAACAGCAATGGTAGGAGCCAAGGTCGGACTCAGCCCGAATTCCGACCCGAGGAAACATTTGGAACCGAACCCAACAGGGGAGGTACCAGGCAAGGGTCGGATGTAGCTGAGCCTGCCATGCTACCTAACCATGGGAACACCAATAGACGGGGCCAAGCTGGAGTCCAGCCCGAAGTTGGACCCGAGGAAGTGCTGAGAACAAAACCCAACAGGGGAAGATCAAGGCAAGGGCCAACTGTGGCTGACCCCAGCGTGCCCCCGAAAGACCAGAGGCAGTCATTGGAGAATGTTAGGAGTGATAGACGATACCATCCCTACATGTCATCTGGACGGAATCAATCCCGCAGGGAAGAACCAAACTCATTTCTATCCGCTCCAAGTTCTGATGAAAGGATGGCGCGATTGTTCAGAGAGTGCGTCCAACGGGACCAAAGGGATCGGGGGATAGGCGCTAGGGTAACCAGCCCCTTCACCCGCAATATCGAAACTGCCATCACCCCCCGGGAATGGAAAATGCCAATAATGGAACCTTACAAGGGAACCTCTGACCCCGTTGTACACTTGCAGAGATACACACAACATATGCTCATGAGCGGAGCAACAGAGGGAGTGTTGTGTAAATGCTTCCCACTATTCTTGGCAGATCTAGCTACCTCCTGTTTCTGCCATCTACCCCAAGGGTCCATCAGCTCATGGAAAATGTTGAAAGAAAAGTTCATCAGCCAGTTCCACATTCATGTGGAACAACCCAAGGACGCTTATTCTCTATCTAATATCAAACAGAAACCCGAAGAGACAGTGCAACAATATCTAACCCGATTCAACGCTGTAGCGGCCGCAGTCCAAGATGCCGACGAGAAACTTATCCTAATGGCCCTTTGCAATGGTGTGCATCCAGATACTAAATTTTCTAGGAGATTAACGAAAGAAAAGCCAGCTACCTTACCCGATTTCTTCCATGAAGCCGGGAAATATATGAGACTTGAAGACGCGGCCATTGAAAGGCAGACAGGGCAACAAACCAAGGCAGCTCATGGCAACACACCCGCAGTAGCAAAGGACGTTCGGAGAAATGACTCCAAAGATAGTGCTGGGGGGAAGAAGGGAGAAAAGCGTTTGTATAGGCCAGGACCGAGATTTGACTCTTACACTCCTTTAAATGAAACAATCGAAAACATCTTCTTGGCCACCCAAGATGAAGTTAGATACAAGCGCCCCCCGCACAAGAAGGAATCAGATAATGCAATTAAGTCTGGAAAGTTCTACCGCTTCCACGAATCTCATGGGCATGACACCAATGAATGTCATCATCTCCGGGACTTGATTGAAGAACACATTAGAAGGAAGAGACTGGAGCGCTATGTGAAAGGTCGGAACAGGACTTCAACTCCTGCCAGTGAGAACCCAGGGCTACCCCTCCCGGAAGTAGGCGGAGGAAATCGCAACACCAGCGGCTCCAGTCAAGAGAAGATAGTGGTCCTTACCATATCAGGAGGACCACACATCGCCGACGGAAGCTGGGCAGAGATGGAAAGATACGGTAAGTCACTTAAAAACAATGAAGGCTACGTTAATTCTGTTACAGAAGAACGCCACCCGAAACGGAAAGACAATGATGACATCACATTCAGTAGGCGTGATCTAGAGGGAAGGCAGTACCCTCACATGGATCCTATGGTCATCTCTGCCTGGTTCAGTCCAGCCAAAGTTTTCCGAATTCTAGTAGACATTGGAAGCTCAGTAAATATCCTATTCAAGCATGCTTTCGACAAAATGAAGCTGTCAATGAAGGATGTGTCTCCCTGCAGCAAACCGCTACATGGTTTCACTGTAGATGCGAAGATGCCCCTCAGGCAACTGGACCTCTTTGTCGAAATAGGAAGTCATCCCCGCTCCGTTGTGCGAAAACAAACATTTGTGCTAATAGAGAACCACTCGGCCTACAATGCCTTTTTGGGAAGACCAGCCTTGTCTGACTTCCAAATTGTCCTAGCCCCGTGGTGCCTGAAGATGAAATTTCCAACAGATAACGGAATAGGAGAGATAGAGGGAGATCAAGATGCCGCTCAAGATTGCTATGTAACTGAACTTCGCAATAACCGTAGGAAGGATAAAGGGAAGGATGCAGAGACTTCTCTCTCCAAGAAAAACTTAGAAGCATAGCAATTAAAGAAAGCCCATCCTCTTCGATATACCAGTGATCCTTTCAACGAATTAGACCCCAGGGACAAGAAGGAGGAGGCCACTATCGAGCCTGTAGAGGCTATGGAATTTGTATCTGTAGACAAACACGACCCAAGTAGACTGCCGAGAGTCGGGTCTCAGTTAAGAGCGGAATTGAAGGATCAACTCGTCGATTTTCTTCGCCACAACTTGGATGTATTTGCATGGACGCACGCTGACATGACTGGAATCTCCCCAGACGTAGCATGCCACGTACTGAACATCGATCCCACCCAGGTGCCAGTAAAGCAGAAAAAGAGAAGCATGGGGGCAGAACGATCAGCAGCCCTTGAGGAAGAAGTAAAGAACCTACTTGCCAATAACTTCATACGAGAAGCCATCTACGCAGAATGGATCGCCAACCCGGTACTGGTAAAGAAGGCTAATGGGAAGTGGCGAACATGCATCGACTTCTCCAACTTAAATGACGCTTGCCCGAAGGACTGCTTCCCACTCCCCCGAATCGATCAACTCGTAAACAGCACAGCCGGACACGAACTCTTATCCTTTATGGACGCATACTCAGGATATAACCAAATCCCTATGCACGCCCCCGATCAATACTACACTAGTTTCATCACTGACCGGGGATTGTACTGCTACAGAGTAATGCCTTTTGGACTTAAAACGCCGGAGCTACTTATCAGCGCCTCGTCAACAAGATGTTTGCGGAACTAATAGGACGAACTATGGAAGTTTATGTGGATGACATGTTGGTAAAATCAAGAAAAGCCAATGATCATATAAACCATCTGTACGAGATGTTTCAAGTACTTCGCCAATATGAAATGAAGCTGAATCCTCTAAAGTGCTCCTTCGGGGTATCGTCGGGAAAGTTCTTGGGATTCATCGTCCGTGCCAGGGGGATTGAAGCAAACCCCGAACAAGTCCGGGCTTTGCAAAATATCAAGATACCATCCACTCGAAGAGAGATGCAAAGCCTAAATGAGAAGGTGGTTGCCCTAAGCAGGTTCATCTTTAAAGCAACCGACAAATGCATCCCTTTATTCGAAGCTCTAAAGAAAGACAAAGGAAAGTTCGAATGGACTGACGAATGCTCGGCAGCCTTCCTTAGCCTAATCGAACACTTTCAGAGACCACCAGTACTCTCAACTCCAAATGAAAGTGAAGAACTATACATATACCTTGCTGTATCGTCCCATGCTTTAAGCGCCGCGTTGGTAAGAGAGGACAACCGCGCGCAACGGCCTGTATACTTTGTAAGCAAGAGATTTACAGGGGCAGAAGCCAGATACCCTAAACTTGAAAAGCTAGCATACTGTTTGCTAATCACATCACGGAAACTGCGACACTATTTCCAATCTCATTCCATCAGAGTTTTAACCGATCAACCGCTAAGGCAGGTACTCCATCGCCCCGACACTTCTGGACGACTACTTAAATGGTGCATTGAACTGAGTCAATATGATATCACCTACCATCCTCGCACCGCCGTCAAGGGACAAGCCATGGCCGATTTTATTGCCGAATTCACTACCAACGAAGGTAAGGATAAATCTGAAATAACAAAAGATATCAGGTGGAATCTCTTTGTAGATGGAGCATCAAACGAACAGGGCTCGGGCAGGTATTGTGATAATCACCCCCGGGGGAAAGAAGCTGCACTATGCCCTAAGGTTGGAATTTGCTGCCACCAACAACGATGCAGAATATGAAGCAGTAATAGCAGGACTAGAACTTGCCTTACAAATTGGAGTCAGTTCTTTATGTCTTCATAGTGATTCTCAACTTATCATAAACCAAGTACTATGAGAATTCCAGACTCGAGGAGAACGACTCACAGTATATCTAAAGAAGACCAAGCTGCTGCTCGATCAATTGGATCACTATTTAATCAAATACATTCCTTGAGAAGAGAATCAGCAGGCCAACGAACTGGCAAAACAAGCTAGCATGAAGAACAACGCCATTTCCACCATCTCGAAACAACTAGCCCCAAGTTTCGAGCAAGAAAATCTGATAGCTGCAATCGAAGAAGAAACTTGGATGACTCCTATCCGGAAATATTTACAAGATGGCACACTGCCCGACGGGCGTAACAAAGTTAAGAAAATTTTGAGGATAGCTTCCTGCTACACAATACAAGAAGGCATCCTCTATCGGCGCGGCTTCTCTAACCCCTTATTAAGGTGTGTCGCTAAACGGGAAGCCAAGGAAATCTTATCCAACATCCATCAAGGAAGTTGCGGAGATCACACTATTGGGCAGACTCTGGCAAAGAAGATACTCCGATATGGATATTACTGGCCCACCTTAAACAAAGACGCCCTAGACTTCGTCAAGAGTTGTGACAGATGTCAGAAATTTGCTAAGATTCCTCGACTACCAACAAACGAAATTACTCAAATGACCAGCCCTTGGCCTTTTGCAGTATGGGGAATTGACTTGATTGGCGAACTGCCAATGGGCCGAGGCGGAGCCAAATATGCTATAGTGGCAGTTGACTACTTCACCAAATGGGTGGAAGCGGAACCTCTAAATAAAATATCTTCGGCAAAAGTTATTAACTTCTTGATCAAAAATGTTCTATGCGGGTACGGGGTTCCGCTCAAAATCATATCGGACAATGGACTTCAGTTTGACAGCGAGGAGTTCGCCGACTGGTGCCGAGAGCACAGAATTCACAAAAACTTCTCATCTGTGGCTTATCCCCAGGCAAATGGACAAGTCGAAGCTGTCAAAAAAATTCTCAAAACTCTGATCAAGAAGAAGCTTGAAAAGTCAAAAGGCGCTTGGGTGGATGAACTTCCTACGGCACTTTGGGCCTACCGCACATCTTTCAGAACATCAACATGGCATACTCCTTTCTCTTTGGCATACGGATCGGCGGCCATGCTCCCAGTTGAAACTGTAGTGCCCTCCCACCGTAGGATCCACTACAACCCAGAAGAGAATGAAGAACTCCTACACATGTCTTTGGACCTAATTGAAGAAAGAAGAAATGATGCAACACTTAAAGCGGCAGCTCACAAGTAAAAAGTGGCAGCACGATACAACTCCAAAGTCAAGCACCGCAGCTTACGAGAAGGAGATCTTGTCCTCAAACGGATCTTCCCACTCCCCGGAGCGCTATATCAATCTGGGACGGATCCTATGTAATTCATAAAGATCTCCACAACGGAGCTTATATTTTGTCAACAGTGGACGGAGAGGTGTTCCAGAGGGCATGGAACATCCAACACCTTCGTCGATACTTTTCTTAACTTGTACTGCCCATATGAAGTGAATTAACAAATAGAATCAGTGGACGTAGGCATTTTCGTGCCGAACCACTTTAAAAATCTTGTCTCTTTTTAACTTGTTCCTTTATATCTTGGCTGCTTGTTAAGCTTTATCCTTTTCTGTTGAACAAAATCCTGTATAACGGCATTTCCATCCTGGACACTTCACGGCACAACCTAACCTGGACAAGACTTAATAGGTACTATACGAATCTATGCCCTCGCCAATGAGACACTTTTGCTTCAGCATCCATCTGCTGCGGGTTAACTCATTGCTCGCGACGGCCCTCAAAGCCAACTGTAATGAGCCGATTATAAGCCACCGAGAAGGCCGACTATAGCCGAGGCAGCTCATTACGGCGTTCGGCTCGCCGGCAATTGTGAACCGATTATAAGCCCCAACATAAGGTGTGGCCAGCCAGGGGCAGTTCACAGTTGACGATCGGCACCCGCGCTAGCCGGCCACGGTAAATCGAATAATACCCACGATTATGGGCCATAATGGCCCGGGTAGTTACCGTGCGTGATCTCGGCTCCGATGTGTCTTAAGTGCGGCCGTGGTAAAAAAGAAAACTCCCCGCAGAGGCGTAAGATGGGTAACAAATGTCTCCAAGACCCACAGCTAGGGAAAGTGACTACAAAACCCGTTTGCCACGAACTTAAGCACATCGAAGGCCTTCCGTGATTGGAAGTTTTACTATTTGTTATATTTCCATTCTATTTAAGAAACTTTCCTCCTATCCTCTATAACAACCCTTAAAGTACAGGACACCAAATAGGATGCACTCGCTAATGGGAATGAGAACTCTCAGCTGGATGACGGGTCACTCAACTGCATTCCGTATTCGCTCACACAAGGCATTCAAAGCTACCATCTACAACTAAAAATCGAAAGGGCGGTACTTTCTTCTCTTGTATACAACTAAGTAGCTCTGATATATTCACACATCACGTTAACATTGCAAGACATGAAATTATATTTTAAGCGAGAACTTGACATCAAAACACAATTGAATCACTAGCACATGCACAACTATATTTCTTATGCAACACATCAAAATAATGACAGCATCCTAATATGACAGAATCAGCTTATGTTATAAAATTACATGTAAAAAAAAAAGTCGTTCGTTGCAATGACATAATTACAACCTGAAAGTACATTAATGTTTTGGAACTAGTATATACTGGAATGTCAAGTAAAACCAAAAATATCCGGATCAAGCCAAAATAGTCGGCAACATCAGAACTTCATCTCTATCCTTCCAACCCCCCAAGATCTACTTGACCGCGGGATCAGAGCTCCCAGCATGCTGACCAGAGGTTCCACCTGTCCAATTCAGGAGAAGAATCTATTAGATAAACGATAAGCAACCAAGCTATGAAAATCTAAAAGGGAAGACTCACCAACATCCGTTCCTTGATCGTCGTCTCCCAACTGCACGCCTACCTCCTCGGCAGCAAGCAGCCGCATGCCCTCCTTCGCCGCCACTTTCTCTTCATTAGTAAACTGGGCCGTAACCACATCCATCCTGAAGGCCATGCCACCCTCCTTATCCGCATCAGCCTTGGCCTCTTCCAGAGCCCGAAGATAAATCCTGGCCATGATCCGGGGATAGTCATCCATCCAGGATAAGTTGCCCTGCTTCCAAGTACGAAAATACATATCCTGGAGCATCTCGTCCATCATTCCCTCGTTTTCCTCGAACTCCCTCATCCGGACTTCAGAAGCCAACAACTTTGCAACGGCAGCATCCCTCTCCGATCGGTATCGCGAGCGGTCAGCCTGAAGGGATTTCCTCATCGCCTCCATCTCGTCCTTCAGCTTGGCTTGAGCAAGATCCGCAGCTTCAAGCTTCCCGGATAACTCCTCTACCCGCTCGAGGTCTGCCTTCCGAACATCGTCTACCGTTGCAATGGCTATATCGATCCGTTCCTTGCAGATGACTTCCATTTTTCACAGTTCGGCTCTGCTAGCCTCTTCCATAGTTTTCTTTAGCCGTTTGGAGGCAGCCTCGTGCTGAGAGATCCGGATGGCCTGATCGGCAAGTTGCTTAGCCTGGTCGGCAATCACTAGCCGCAATCTTATGTTGGCACTCCCAATTTCCTCCCCAGCCTTGACCAGTCGGGCGTGATGCCCCATCAACTTCCTGGTCTCCTCAGCCACCCGATCGATGTTTGCCTTGGCCTCATCCCCCATAGTCACAATCCGAGTGGTCAACAAGTCGAGATCCAAAGACTTAGCCTCATCAAGCACCCTTACCATAGGATTGCGGGGCAGGAGGTGCTCACCGGTAACCTCATCGAAAGAAATATCATAAGAACTCGGGTCCAGATCTGGATGACCCGCAAATGGGTTACGTGTCAAGCCGGGACGATCAACATGAGTAACGGTAGGATTCTCTGATGGATGCGGAGATGGTATGGACTCAGTATCCTCCCCCGTGATATCATGAATAGGCTGGGTTGGGGGCTGAGGTCCAAGTGAAGGTTCGAATATGGAGCGCCTCCTCTTTCTCTTTTGAATATCCTCTTCAATAACTCCGAGAAGAGGACGGTAGCCGACTACGCCCCCGGAACGGTCAGTCGAAGGCTTCGGTTTAGCAGAAGCTTTGAGGAGTTTGAATTGCTCGAGGTGGTGCCGAATGTCTGATGTCTTGGCCGCCTTACCCGTTCCTGGAATAAAAACCAAGTCTTACAAGCATGCATGAGACTATAATCCAACAAACATGTGAAGTTAAAAGAGGAGTCAAAAATTCACCTTGAACCGCCGGAGTTGCCCTAGCTGAAATGCTCTCATGGACTGGCACCAGTCCCGGCCTTATCAGTTTTCTTCGGTTTCTCCACCAAGTCCGACCCTTTCTCCAACCCCTCAAAAGCTTGGCGGAAAGCATCATCCGTCCACTCTTGAATCTCACCTGCTTGCCCAGAGGTCAAGGCACCAACGCCACTACCACTTTGTCCTTCGCCACCATTACCACTATCACCTTCTCCATCACCTCCGCTCTCCTCCTCGCCTCTTTCCTCCTCTCCACTTTTCTCCTCCGGAACATCTGGACACGTGCTGGGAGAGGGTCCATCAGTTTTCTTGAGCTTCTTCCCCCCGACGACTGGAGGTATCGAGAAGGGTTTCCTCTTGCTGCTCTTTGTCGTGGCCCCTCCTTTGGATTTAGCTGCCCTTTCCTCAGCCGTATCCCTCTGCTTGACCACAGACTGATGTGGTAGAATCAAGTTGTGTCCCAGGAGAGTGGCATTCCTGATCAGGTAAGAAGCTGACCTATCCCTTCCCGAAATGGCTTCTATCTCCGCGGCCATCTGAACCAGGTGATCGTTCTCCACGACCGCAAAGCCACCTGTCGCTAGCAGGAAATAAAAACACATGAGAAGAAGTATTTCAGTCAGAACGGAAATTATACATAAGCTTCAACTTACAGCCAGAGGTGAAGCGGTGGATAGAAACGGAGTCGTCCTGGACGAAGAACCGTTCCTTTTTAAACATGGTGAACTTTGAATACAAGTCCAGGACCGGCTTGAAGGACACGGCCGATTCCAAGCTGATGTATGGTGACCCCTTCTTGTAACCCCTCAAGTTATATAGGTACCGAATCTCCCGGTTGGAAGGGGGCGCCTGTACTTTCTCTGGAAAATCACGAATAGGCACACCAAGATAGTGTAGGAGTTGGGCTGGAGCTGGAAAGGGGCCACCTTCAAATAGGTGATGAAGCTAACTATCCAAGCATTGATTGGAGGAATGGCCCCACACATGCAGTGGTACCTACTATAAGCGAAGTATCCTTTAGGGGGATTATATGGCATGACCCCCTTCCCTGGCAACAACATGCGTGCTCTATCAATCCCAAAGGAGTGGGAGATAACATCAAGCTGCTCTTCTTTGAGAGAGCTAGGAAAGCAGTCAAGCGGAGAATTCAGAAGCTCTTGAGGACCATACCCATCTACTAGCGATCTCGGGGTGGGTCCATGATGTTCCGGTCCAGGCTGAGCTGGGGCACTACGGTGGACTCTCCTTCGTCCTTGGATTTCTTCTTATCTGATCGAGTTTCCACTTTACGAGACATTTATCTGCACCACGAGAAAGTACATCGTTAGAACAGAGGACATAAGCAAACAAGTGTATATAGTCTGAAATTTCACTCATAATTCAAAACACTCAAACTCCTGGTGTCATTCGGTAAAGCAAATACAAAAGTTCATTCGGTATTCGGAGCCTCAGGCTTCATCCGGTGATTCAAGTATAAGTTCATTCGGCACTTTCCATTCTCATTCGGTGGTGCGGGCACAAGTTTCATTCGGCCACTCATAAATGAAAGTGACATTTGGCACTTAAAACCCCTCGGGTTCATTCGGAAGTTCAACCTTAAAAATCGTTCGACAGAAGAAAGTTTACCTGGTCCGGCAATCAAGATTCGGCAGTTAGAACTGGTTCGGCACTAATCGGTTCGGCTGTTAGGAATTTGATTCGGCTATTTCTCTTGGTGGGGAATAACGAAGGCCTAACACCCCTATTATAGACGAACGCAGGATGACCGGACCGGGTGGTTCAGCACATGTGACCGGATGGAAACACCCAAGTTAAAACAAAGCACGCCATGTGCATGCACATGACCTACTTTGGAGGGCAAGTGTTGTGTGCATTTCCACCACCGAACCAGAGAGAGTGAAGGCACCACCGAACCAACACGCTCGTCACCGGACCACTTCCTTGCCGAACCAACGTTTCTCCAATACCTACCGAACCATGCCCCCTCTCCTCCATCACCGGACCAAACTCCACCTAGCTAATACCGGACCAACGTCCCACCGGACCAACACCACTTCCAGGAACGACCGAACCAACCCAGTTCACCTACTACCGGACCAACGTCCCACCGGACCAACTCCACTTCCAGGAACGACTGAACCAACCCACTTCACCTACAACTCCACTTCCAGGAACGACCGAACCAACCCACTTCACCTACCACCGGACCAACCTCTACCGGACCAACCCACTTCCATGCATCACCGAACCAAGGCTTTGCCGAACCAACGTTGCCAGGCCAGATAGCATCAGCCCAAGCCCACCAGCAGCTATATACGTCCAGGACCCCTGCCCCCAGCCTCACTCTATAAATAGAGGGGCAGGGGTACAACAATGGGGGACAAGTTTGAGAGCTCAAGCACGGATAGAACTTTCAAACAACTTTCAGATACTTGTAATCAAAGCTTTGTACTTGTAATCTGAACAGAAAAGGAGAATAACATATAAAGTGGACGTAGGCACATTCTGGCCGAACCACTATAAATCTGTGTGTCTTTTACAGTTTAGTCCATCTTTTTTATATATTTGCATAAACCACCCAAATCACTAAGAACCACATATAATCAACTAGATCATACGACTTGGAGGTGTTTGTCCATCTTTTTTATATATTTGCATAAATCACCCAAATCACTAAGAACCACATATAATCAACTAGATCATACGACTTGGAGGTGTTTGTCCATTTTTTGTGCAAACAGTCTATATTATTATTCATAGTAAATAGATCATACTTAAAATAGATTTTATTTTTAATTTTTATGTCATATTCATGAGTGTTGATAAGTAAGTTTGAATGGTGTGTTAGTTGTGCTAATTAATAGCACAAATAAATCATACTTATAATAAGCACATGTATAATTTCTACTAAATATTTTAATGAGAGATTATAAATGAACTTTGTGTTGATTTATATGAGTGACTGGAAGTGAATATGCCTCTTAATTATTTCTTAATGACATAGTTTATTCACCTTTGCTCTAGTTTATTTTCTACAATTTTTTTAGTTTAAAACTTTGGGCTAATTTTATCGAGTAATATTGAAATTTATATCATTCCCTGCGGATCGACGCATACTCGCATACGTACTAGAATAGTACACCATGCGCATACGGTTTTATAAGATTATATTATAACGATGGTTTTCTAATCGATAGAAATTTCCAATGTTTCAACAAGTTTTTCACGCCGTTGCTAGGGATTGCAATTTAATTTTAATTTTACTCTTCGGAATATGTTACGATTCTTTTATTCTATTTTGTCTTAAAAAAAATTCGTGGTGCAATTTTTTGTGTGTTTTGCTCACTCACTTTGTTCACTTCTGTTCATTTTTATTGTGCATTACATTTTTTGTTATCAAATATATTACACTGCACTTTTGCATTGGTGTGCACTTTTATTGTACATTGCTTTCCTTACATTACACTACATATATAAAAAAAAAGTTGCTTTCCATTTCTAAATCTCTATTTTTACATTGCTTATACATTTGTGTTTTCTATTGCATTTATGTTCTCCGTTGAATATAAAAAAACAATTTGCTTTTGTATTCTCCATTGCACCGTTTGCCTTCCTCTCCTACACCATTCCATAAATAATCACTGCTCGACACTTCCCTGCAATCTCCCACGACCTTACACTTCCTCCTTCGCCAACCAACCTTCGCTTTGTCGAACAACCACTTCAACCGAAACACACCAGTACCAATTGGAGCCTGAAACACTTCCTACAGCCCTGCATCCTTGCAATCACCAAACAACACACACTCACTCAAGCAAAGAGATCTACCACATCACAAATACTTACTGCACCATTTGCCTGACTGATCTCCATAGTTGAGCAATCTCCCTGCTGTTGCTCAACTCTACCTTCCCTCTCCACTGTCATCACATCCCTGCCACCAAACTTCAACACTCAAACTATCTTCAACCTCAACAACACTTCAACTTGTACCATACTCCAACAACAATCAAACCAGTCAAGAACAACCACCAAACCAATATATCCAACCATCAATACCACACTACAAACAATCATCACCTTGATACCTCATTACATACCCCATTGCATTCTATACCTCCCATTGCCTCCTCCCATAATTCAACATAACAAGTTTCTGGCCTATACAACCCATCAAATAGCCTTCAACCATCTTCTACTTACATTGTCGCTGCCGTCAACCTCCATCTCCTATCAACCATCCACCTCCACTTTAAACAACCTTCTCCTTAAACAATCATCATCAACTGTCTACCTCAATACAAACTCAACTTCCTCTCCACTCCATCAGTCACTACCCACAACTCCTCCACTCTTACAGCAAACATCAAGCTTCTACTAAATTCATCACCATTAAACTTCCAACAACCCTCAACAAGCAACCCACCGCCTGTTAATCCAACATTCACCTCACCACTTCACCATCACTGCCTTTCCAACCATCCACACTTGAACAAAAACCAAACAACCTCAATCACCTTCTCATGCATCCTATACACCAACCCAAACTACTACTTTCACCAACAAGCATACAAGCAAATAACCACATCATCACATTAATCCCCCATTTCATCTCCTCACAAACAATCACCAGCCCCTCACCAAACTGAACTTCATCCTCCCTCCACCCGTGTCAATCACTATCCCTAAATCCAACTTCCACAACCTTCATTACTCATTAGTAAACTCGACTACAATTCATCAACTTTGCCCCATCAACCAACTTCATTCCCTCCTCCAACCAAAACAAACACTTTTCCTTCAACTTTCAGGCAACAATCATACAGCAAAAGAAAATACCTCAACCTCATTTTATATGCCTTCCTTTTCAACGGCACTACCCCAGCCTCACTGCCTGCTTCAAGAAACCACAACTGCGACCTTCCGCGACCCTCAAATCCAATTCAAAAATCCAATCACGACTTCTAACAACCTTCAAACCTACCACCTACTTGCAATTAACCAGACTGTAGCCCAAGTACAGCCACCTCCGACTTCCAATCGCGATTTGATTTCTTTCAATTTGCAAATTCATTTTATTAACAGAAAGAAGATAAAAAATTAAGGGGTGCTGGTTGTTGTAAAAAGGGCGAATTGGTTTTACGGGCGGGGTAATGTAATTATTTTCTTTTTAAAAAAAACATTCATTTGGGCTTGGGTTGAGTTACTTTGTTTCCATCGCCCTTTAATTTGAGTTGTTATTAATTATTATTTTTAAAAGTTGATTTTTTTTGTTTAGTTAAATTTTTGTTTTCTATTTAATTCTTCTTGATCTAAAAAATATATTATTCGTTTTCAACTTTTTAGGTTGCAAAAGCGGAAGAAAAAGGAATTGCTTGCTAAATAATAGTGTTGTTCTGCTTGCTTACTTTAAAAAAATTATAGCTTAAAAATAATTTTGCCAATAATTTTGCACGATCTAGTATTGTGCTCTTATCTTGTGTTGTTATTTTCCATGCCTTATTGGTTGCTTGCATTTTAAAAAATAAACAAAAAAATTCAAAAAAAAAATTCAAATCACATTCGTAGTTGCTTTGTTAATTCACGTTTAATTTCTGTTTTGCATTCATATCATCTTTTTTTTTTCTAAGGGAAACATCCAAATCCACATAAGACGGGGGATTTCATCACCCCTTCCTTGGACCATAAATTGCATTTCATCGTAAAATTTGACTGACAATAACGGTTAGACATTGGACTTAAGAATGCCGTAAGCTCACTTAGGGATTAATTGTATCTTGACAAGTTGTCTTCTTTTGATAATTTAACTTCTTGATGTTTAGGCTACCGAAGAGCAATAATCATATATAAATATTACGGTGGTTCATAAATATTACAGTGATTGTTTCTTTGAAGGTACTTAAATCTTCGGCTTCATTGCTATGGTGATTCGTGTTGTACCGATAACTCTAGTATGTTACCTAACTAAGAACTATTTTGTCGGATTAAGACAAAGTGTAATCATACAATTTTGGGTTATGAGCAACGAAGGACAGAAATTTGTAATTAAGTCCTTGCATTCATTTAGCTGCATTAGTTCATGCATATATAAAAAAACCAAAAAAATCCATAAGTAATTTGTTTGCTTTTTACTAATTCTTAAAATCGAAAAAAAAATCTTTTTAAATCTTTTCCTTTGAAAAAATAAGCAAAAAAATCAAACAAAATCTAAAAATCTAAAAACAAGCATTTTACTTAAGTTAGTTTTTTTTAGAAAAACGAAAAAAATATTTTCAAAAAAAAACAAGAATAAAAGCAACAAAAACATTTAAAAAAATCCAAAATAAAAAAAACAAAAATCAAATCTGCCTTTTGAAAAAATATCTTCTTTTTGGTAAATATTTTTTTGTTTAAAAAAATATATAAAAGAATAAATTTTCACTTCATTTCACCTTCTAGAACTTGTTTCATTCTCTTAAACTCAATTCTCACTTCTTTCTCTACTTGACCTTTTTATTTGTGCATGGATACCTAGACTCGTGATGCAATAATGAATCATTTAACTCGAACAAACAATTCTCCAATGATGGCAAATGAAAACGCCCCTCAAACTCTCATAGATAGAATCTTCCCCGATAGAGTTTCTATTCCCTCTTTTATCACATTGCCCACCCCAACTACTAATCACTTCGAAATTCATTCCAATCATATTGCCATGCTCTCGAAATTTGATAATTTTGAACATGATGACCCATATATCTTCCTAACAAAATTCGAACAAGTATGTGCAACCATTAAACTCCAACCATTATGAATCAAACTTCGGTTAATTCAATTTGCTCTTACTGATTACGCTGAAAAATATTTGTATAGCTTACCGTCGAACTCAATCAAAACTTAGGAAGAATTTGTTAAAGTTTTCTTAAAAAAATTCCACCCCTTGGGAAAACAACTAAAATACAAAACAAAATTATGAATTTTCATCGATTAAGTGGTGAACCATTCGGAAAGTACTTTGAAAAATTTAAAGAGCTTTTGATAAAATGTCCACGCCATAATTTTGAAAAATGGACTCTTTGCCAAATCTTATACGATGGACTTGAAAATAGCTTCCGAACCATACTTGAATTTATGTGCCAAGGCAATTTTCTCACCGACCATCACGACGATGCTTGGCAATTTCTTGAAAACTTTGCCGAAAAGCCATCCCAATGGGAATGTCCTAACAAAAATCCAATTATTCACGAATAAGCACACACTTGATAGGATCATCTTTGGCTTTGGAAGCTAAAATCGATGTGATGATCAATAAATTTGACAACGTTTTCTCATACAACCAAGTGTATCAAGCTTCCCAACTAATGTGTTATAAATGCAACGATCCAAATCTCATAGCTGACTAGTGTCCTAACTTGTAGAAGAACTCAATGCTTTTAACAAGGTTAAAATGGCTCGTTTTCTCCAACGTACAATCATGGTTGAAGAAATCATCCTAACTTTCTATGGAACCAAAATAATTCTAGCACGAATTTGGTCTGTCCCAATTTTCAAGCATTTCCGAACAATGCTTCAAATCCTCCCTTTCAGGCCAATCACTTTCAGCAAAATTTTGTACTTCCATCCCAAAATCAACCGCAACAATCTTTTGCTCCCCAAGACAATAAATGATTGACTTCACTTGAGAAAAGTCTTGAAACTTTGGCTGAAGCAACCACTCAAAGCCTCTAGTCAAATAGCAATTTATAAAGTTTGTTAACCTTGTACATGCAGAATATGAGTCAATCGATTGCTAAACTTAAAATGCAAATGAGCCAATTAGCAACGTATGTGAGTGAACGTGAACAAGGCCATTCCCAAGTCTTCCAGTTTCGAATCCCAGAAATCAAAAAACAAATTCAAATCAAACTCATGCTGTTCCAGATAGCAACGAAAACCAAATGAATGCTATTATGACTTTGCCTTCCGGTAAACAAATCAATAACCAAGTTGTTAATCCAAATGATTTACTGAAAGCTCCTATTGGAACTTCTAAAATGACAAGCGATTCAGAACAAACCATTGAGCCAAACATGGAATCAAATTCCATTCCAAATTCTTCTTCTACTCAAGTAGATCGACCTACTGAGTATCTTGTTACATTTCGACATCGCCTTTGACCCAAGAAACATTTTGATCAAATGTAAAAGATGTTGGAAATTTTCAAACAAGTCAAAGTAAACATTCATGTTCTTGATATCATTCAACAAGTCCCAACTAACGCTAAGTTTCTCAAGGACTTGTGTACTCAAAATGACACACACATGTACCCAAGAAAATTTTCTTAGCTGCCAAACGTGGCGAAGTTTGGTCTTAATCAATCCCCGTTAAATACAAAGATCTTGGATGTCTGACGATCTCGTGCACAATAGGAGACAAAACCATTAATAAGTGCTTACTAGACTTGGGTGTGAGTGTCAATTTGATTCCTTATTCAGTTTACCAGCAACTTGGCTTGGGTGAACTAAAACCAATGAAAATAACTCTAGTTTGCCGATCGTTCGATAAAGAAACCCACGGGAGAAATTAAGGACGTACTCATCAAAATTCGTCAATTCATATTCCCTATCGATTTCATCGTTCTAGAGACACAACTCATGAGCAATCCGACAATTTAAATTCCACTGATTTTAGGCTGACCTTTCTTAGCTACTTCAAATTCTCTAATCAATTGTAGAAATGGTTCGATGAAAATTTCTTTTGGAATTATGACTTTGGATCTTAACATCTTCAGTCTTAAAAACCAGTCAAATGAATCACTTGACCAAACGTCGGAAGTTAATTCTATTCAAGAAAATTTTGACTACAAAATAGTTGAGCTTAACAATGAACGTGAGACCGAATACGAATAACTGTTTCAAGATGATCCCCACGAGATTGAAAATGTGCTTCCATTTGAACCCCTAACTCTTGAGTCAGAATTTCAACCGAATTCTTTGGTTGATCAATCTCTTAGGTTGGAACTCAAACCTCTTCCTAATCATCTTTAGTATGCATACTTAGGTGATAAAGAAATGTTTCCTGTCATAATTTCTTCAACTGTATCTCTTGATCAAGAAGCTTCTCTTCTTTCAATTCTGCCAAAAAACAAAGAAGCAATTGGATGGTCAATCATCGGTATAAAGGGAACCAGTTCCGCTCTTGTTCAACATCGTATCCACTTAGTTGACAAAGCTAAGCCTGTTCATGACGTGCAATGAAGGATTAACCAAAAAATGAAGGATGCGGTTTAAGACGAAAATTTTAAACTCCTCAATAAAGGAATCATATACCCCATTTTTGATAATTTGTGGGTGCACACATTCATGTCGTGCATAAAATGTCTGGACTTATCATTATCCAGAACGACGCTAACGAAGTCATTCCAATTCGTACTCAAAGGGGATGGCGCATTTGCATTAATTATCGAAAATTAGATGCTGCAATATGAATAGATCACTTCCTTCTTCCATTCACTGACCAAATGCTTGAAAGATTAGTCGGCCACGAATTCAATTGCTTTTTTGATGGTTATTCGGTTATAACCAAATTCCAATCGCTCTTGATGATCAAGAGAAAATGACTTTCACGTGTCCCTTTGACACCTTTGCGTATCGACGTATGCCTTTTGGCCTTTGCAATTCTCCTACAATTTTCCAAAGATGCATGATCAGCAACTTTTCTGATATGATCGAATGCTTTCTGGAAGTGTTTATGGATGATTTTTCAATCTTTGGAAACTCATTTTTCGAGTGCTTACACCATCTTGGGTTGGTTCTTAATCATTGCAAGGACAAATGCTTAACTTTAAACTAGGAAAAATATCATTTCATGGTCAAATATGACACTGTCCTCGGGCATGTCATTTCAAATAAATGCATTGAGGTAGATAAAGCTAAAGTTGATGTGAAACTACCCGTTTATAAATCTGTCAAAGACTTTCGTTCTTTTCTTGGACACGTTGGTTCTTATTGATGCTTTGTGAAGGACTTTAGTAAAATTGCTCGACATCTGATGACTCTTCTTGGAAAAGACATTTCATTTGACTTTAATTCTAACTGTGTTTCTACTTTCAAACGTCTCAAAAATGAACTCATTTGCGCTCCCATCATTTGTTCATCCAATTGGGATCTTCCTTTCAAAATTATGTGCAACGCCTCTAATTTCACAGTTGGTGCTGTCTTAGGACAACGCATCAACAAAATTCTTCATGTCATCTACTACGCTAGTATGACTTTAAACAATGCACAACTCAATTACATGACCACCGAAAAGGAGCTTCTAGCGGTAGACTTTGCGCTCGAAAAATTCCGACCTTATTTGATTGGCTCACACATTACTGTTTACACTGACCATCCCGCTCTTCGGTACTTTTCGCTAAAAAAGATGCTAAGTCTCGTTTAATCCATTATACCCTTTTACTCCAAGAATTTGACCATACAATCAAAAACAAAAAAGGATCTGACAACGTCGTTGTTGATCATCTGTCACGTCTTCCAAACGCACCATCCTCTTTACCGATCAACAAGAATTTTCCCGATGAAAACTCTTTTCCGTTTCCATCCATCTATGGTATGCTGACATAGTGACCTATTTAGTCACTAAGGAAACTCCTTCATTTTGGTCAAAACAAGATAAAGATAAATTTCTTCCCGAAGTCAAGTACTTTTGTTGGGATGATCCATACTTACTAAGTACTATTCTGACCAAATCATTTAACGGTGCATCTCCAATTGCGAAATAAAGAGTGTTTTTTGTTTTGTCATGACCAAGCTTGTTTTGCCATGACCAAGCATTTGGTGGTCACTTCGGTCCGAAGAAAACAGTAGAAAAGGTGCTTTAATCTGGTTTTTACTAGCCTTTGCTTTTCAAAGATGCATTCGATTTTGTAAAACTTGTGATCACTTCCAAATTCTAGGAAAAATCTCTCAACGAAACGCGATGCTTTTGAAACCCGTTCTTATGATCGAAATCTTTGACGTTTGGGGTATGGACGTTTGGGTCCGTTTCCCATTTCTTTCATAAATCTGTACATTCTTCTTGTCGTTGATTACATATCTAAATGGGTTAAAACCATTCCTTGTAAAACGAATGACCATAAAGTTGTGAAATTCATAAAGGAAAACATTCTTTCGAGGTTTGGAACACCTCGCATAATAAAAAGTGACAATGAAACCCATTTCTGCAATCGTTCATTCGAAACTCTAAAGAAAAAATACTCGATAACTCGCGAGTTATCCACTGCTTATCATCCTGAAACTTGTGGTCAAGTTGAAGTTTTAAACCGCCAAATCAAGAAAATTTTGGAGAAAACTGTAAACAAAAATCGAAAAGATTGGTCACAAAAATTAACGGATAAGCTTTGGGCTTATAAAATTACGCATTAAACCAATCTTGGGATGTCTCTTTTTATGCTACTATATGGCGAAGCGTACCATTTACCTGTCGAACTTAAACATAAAGCATTGTGGGTGATTATGAACATAAATTTTGATCTTGAAAATGCAGGCAAAAAGAAAATTGCAACTCAATGAATTATAGGAGATTAGGAACGATGCCTATGAAAATGAGAAAATTTACAAAGAAAGAACATAAGTTTTTCATGATAAGTCAATCCAAAGGAAAAAAAATTCGCCAAATCGAAAAGTTCATTTGTATGACTCTTAACTTTATTTGTTCCATAGGAAATTAAAATGAAGGTGGACAAGTCCATACGTTGTACGTACTTTTTTCCGTACGGTGCCATAGAAATAGAAAACCCTAAGGATGATTCGAATTTTAAAGTCAATGGTAGTCGTTTAAAACCTTTCTTGGAGTTGGCAAGTGACTGAGAGGGGGAGCTCATGATTCTTCATGATCCACACTACATCTAAGAAGAAATTTTAACCCTCTCTTGTAAATATGCACTTATATTTCTCCATTACACCGATTATACCATGTATTAACTGTGGGGGCACAGTCAAAATAAAGTGCGGAGAGATTCTCATGTTTATTTTGATTTTTCATGGTTTATTTTTTGCATCCTCTTTCCAAAAAAATTAAGAAAAAATTTCCAAAACAAAATTTTCGTTTTACTAATACTGAATAGCTTTTAAAGAAACATGATATGATAGGTATACATTTTTGGTTATTAATTTGAAATTTTTGAAAAATTAATTGTCCCAACAAAAATAAAAATAAAAATTTGATTACAAGTAACTATGGTTTAACCAGTATATATGAAGGTTCATGGATGATAATTATGAAGCATGTCCTAATTGTAATCTTTTTTTAAAAGAGTGGTTGATTTAAAGTAAAGGCGATAACATTTTTGAACTTATAAGTTAAGTGGTGCTAAGATGATTTTACATAACTCTCTCTACTTATTTTTTTTATAAATAAGAAATATCTAGAATCATGTGTTCACACGTAAGTGTGTATACTCGCCATGCTCTGTACCCTTCTCACGTAAGCCCGAAAGGTAGTGCGTGATCAGTATATCTGGTCTTAGTTTATCTGTGTTTGGTGTATGTAAATAAAATAATAATAATAATAATAATAAACATATAGAGTCATGTGTTCATAGCAAGTATGTACACTCACCACGCTCTATACTCTTCTCACGTAAGCCTAAAAGCTGTGCATGATTGGTATATCTGACCTTGGTTTATCTGAGCAATAATAATGTTTATACCTTTCAAAAAAAGAGAGTAAGCAATTGAAATGCAAGCACTATTTTCACTTATTTGATTCGACTTGTTATTCAAAAGAAATAGAAATGTCACTTTGCAAAACTTTGATAATCAACTAAAGGATCTGCTTCATAGTTGCACTATGTTGTCAACTGAAACAACTAGCCAAACTAGAGTCTAATGGTGATGATAACTTGATTTTTGTTAGAAGTTTTGATGAGTAAAAGGACTAAAATTTGTTGATAATGCCTAAAACTTATATTTAACTTACCTATGTCAATTTGAAAGTAAATTCTTCATTTGTAATATTTTGGAAACTTGCATTAGAATCCGCATATCACATTTGGATTTTATGGATAGTATCTGCTGAAAACCCTCACAAGACAACAATCGTCTTACCAGGGACACCTAGAAGTTTAATGGCTTGTTGCATATGCTCAATGCAATCGTGTTTTTTACGAATCTTAGTTTTAGTTTATTCGAGGGCGAATAAAAAGATAAGTGTGGGGGTATTTGATGTGCGCATAAAAGTGTATATTTTTACTTCCATATTTAATCTTTTTTAATTAAATAAATGAGCATATTAGGGTATTTTACATGTTTAAACCAAAATTTAAATTGTTTTCAAATAATCATTCATTCATCTTCATTTAGGGGTGAAATGGTAATTTTATGTATGATTTAATTTTGAGAAAGTTTATTTGCACATTTTTATTTTTATTTGTAGGAATTGGTGTGCAAATATGAAGTGGTTTTATGGATGTATGCATGCACATATGTTGAAGGAAACTGGAGAATGGAAATGAAAGAATTCATGCAGCATGGAGGAGCGTACATACCCACTAACATATGGTCCATAATTAAAAGCACATGCACCTGTTAATGGAGGCATAAAGGCATTTTAGTGGGGATTAATTATTTTCCTAATGATTATTTGGAGGTTACACTTTCTCAAGGGCGTTTTAGGTAGTCCCTAACGAGCTGGAAATTTCAATGATTTTTATAACATAATTAACTAAATTTTTCTCGAAAATAAACAAATAATTTTGAAATGAAAATTTGATATTTGGTATGCGTCTATTGAAGCAAAGCAAGTGGCAGATTTTCATTTGAAAATATGTAAGTTTGTTTGGTTATGGAATTTCAACTTAAAATTTAAATCAGATAAAATTTGTTGAAAATAAAATATTTTTAAAATTTGAATATTTTTATATAGCAAAAATGTAAAATATTTTCTAAGAGAGGCGTCTTATTTCATTTCATCAAATTTCAATTTCCTTAGCCCCGTTTATCTTATTTTCAGCGTTTTAGCAGCAATTTTGGCAGCGAAAATCGAGTTTTGATAGGATAGTCGTATCTTTCATATCTGTCTACCATTTTATTCATATCATCACACCGATCTCCATAGTATATTCATTTGTGCATTTCGACGTCCGGTGCACGACGAAATCTGCAAAACGATTAGCTGTATCGGTTTCCATTTTAGCTTTTTGGTTTCCATATGTCCTTTCATTTGTCCCCGTGAGATAAAAAATGATCAATTGCTATTAATATTTCCTGAAAGTCAGCTCTTGACTTTTTCCATTCTCTATATTCAATTTACAGTTTGCTGGTTCATTTTCATTTTGGTTCGTTCATTTTCTTCCATGCTTTCTCTCCCCTTCTCTTTGATTCTGTTCCTGCCATTGAAAAAAAAGGAAAGCATATATATTTGTTGAGAAGCCTATTTATCTCCTACCTCTGCACGTCTTCCTTCTTTCCTCTTTTGCTTTGTTCCGTTCTTCTTCTAATATATATATATATATATATATATATGTATGTATGTATATATTGTTTTCTAAGAAACTGTTTGCTCGTCTCCAATTTGTTACACCATCCATTTCCCTGTAGCCGTCGAACAATCCTCGCTCGCCTTTGCTTCACCCAAGACCCAAACCCAGCCAAGCGCCTCCCTGCGACAGCCACTCTGCTCCATGAAAACCAGCAGCCACCTACACATCTGCCCAGTCACTGCAAACCGAATGCACATTCCTTCGAACAACTTTACTGACCGAACTCCACCCGACAGCGCCTTCATTCGCCTCTACTTCCTATAGCCGCAGCAACCCATTTGCTGACCTACTTCTCCCCTTCACCACTGCACAGCAGCTCGCAACCCGACAACCCATCTCCTCCGCCTTCCCGACCAAGACTTTCCTTCCTTCGCTCAGCTCTGCCACTCACTATCCTCGCACAGACCAACCTCTGGCCCCACAGCAGATCACCCCACTGCCGATCGACCCAAGACCACAGCTCTCGCCTTCCCGCCTGCATCTTTAGATCCCCTCTCCATCCATCTTTTGCAACCCCTGACTGAGACCCAAGAACAGCCACGCATGAACTCTATAAGCCGATGAATGCATAGAATCACGACTAAGAAGCACATCCGATCCCCTAGCCTCTAACAGCCGAGGCCTCAACAGCACACCCACAGCCTTCCGCAACTAACCACCTACCCCATTATCATCCCGCCTTCCTGTTCGCCAAGCAGCCTTCTCTTCTCGTGTTTATATATATATATATCATAAATAAGTAGAGAAAAAAAGAATATTGATTTTTAAATATTTATTTTTAAAATATAAAATATAGAGATTTTATTTTAAATATGTGTTTTAAATTGAATATTGGTTTTAAAAATATAATATAAAGATTTTATTTTAAAAACGTGAGTGAATTTTAGATTTTTTTTAAAAAAATTCATTGATCTCAAGTCCACCTTGCTTTGCTTTGGGATTGTCGTTTGGTTTGGTCGATTGTCGAGTTTGTGATTCGGTTCGTAGCTTTTTTGTGTTGTCTAATTTCACAGCCTCGAAAGGTGAGCGATCACTCACGATTAACATTCTTATATTTAGTAAATTTATTTCACATGAAATGATGATTTTAGTATGTTGTTAAATTTAAATTTGTTAGCAATTTAATTGTTAAGTATGATATGTTATTATTTAAAATATTAATTGACATATGACACCATAAATATATTACAATTTGTTAGTTATGATCCATGCTTGTAATTGATATGTTACGCTATTTAAATTATTATATACTCTTCTCACACTGCAAGTTCCCTGTTAGTTTAGGAATTCCCTACGGGTTGAAATGATACATAGCCGAACGATTTTATAGATTAGGAAAAGCCATTATGGGTTGAACTGATAAACTCAAACGATTTTACTGATTTTTGAAATTTTAGGATTACGGGTTGAAAAGATATATACCCCTAAAATATAAATTATTACGGATTGAAATAATAAATATTCGTATCACTTGACCATAGGACAGAAAATTATATACGGGCACCGTTGGTATATTTTTAAATGATTTTCAAAGTTTTGAAAAGGAGAAGTATATGTTTATTGATTTTTAGAATATAATACAAAAATATTTTTATTTTAATATATGTGTAAAATTTAGATATTAAAATTATATGTTTTGGAAATATTAAAATTTGTATGTTAAGTTTTGAAAAATGTAAATTTTAAGATTTTACTTATAAATTTATTATTTTTAAAAATAAAAAATATGATTTAATATGAAATAAAATATATTTAATAAATATGATTTGATTTAATAATAATTAATATAATAAAATTTAATATAATAAAACTTAATTTAATAAAGAGATATATTGTGTTTAAGTATGTATTTAAAACTATATTAATATTTTAAAAATAAATTTTGTAATAACTTTAATAAATTAAGGTTGGAAGGATGAATTGAAAATGATTTGTAATTTTATTTGTTTAAGAATTGTATTTGCATAAAAATTGATTTGAAACTTCTGAATTTTGAGATTTTAAAGATACGAATTTCATAACTTGATAACTAGATTTTTGATTAAAAGTGATTAAATGAATATCTTAAAATTTAAATAAAATTGAAATTGAATATATAATATTGATTTAAATTTGTAATTTGAGATTTTTTTAAATGTTATTAAAAACAATTAAGTGAATATTTTCAAATTTAAATAAAACTAAAGTTGAATTTTGAAATATAAATGAAATTTATCAAATTGAATTATTTTAAATTGTTTGAATATTTAAACTTTGAAATGTATTCAATTGGAAATGGTTTAAATTTGTTATTCAAACCTGGATTTGAAATCGATACAAATTAAAAATGGTTTTATTAGAATTTGAAATTAACCTTTAACCTTTTTAATTGAATTTTTTTAACCGAGATTGACTTAAATTGAATTTTTGGAACTAAAGTTAATTTGAATTGATTTGTGAAATTCAAAGAAACAATTCTAATTTGTAACTATTTTCGTTATAAACTATTTTAATATTAATATATAAACTATTTTAATATATAACCTATTTTAAAATATAAACTATTTTAATATACAAACTACTTTAATATATAAACTATTTAATCTATAACTCATTTATAAATATAAACTATCTTAATATATAACTATTCCAATATATAAACTACTTAAAATATTCAAACTATTTGAGTTGGAACTGTTATGATTTAGATTTAATGGATTTTAATGAGAATACTTTGATATAATGGTTTAACCTATTTTGTGGCTATGATTTTGGAAACGAATATGATTTAAAGTGATATGATTTCGAAAGTGATATGATTTTGAAATGAATATGATATTCTGATATAAAGTATGAACTGTTTGAAATGGAAATGACCATGGTGTGAAATAAGCATTTGGTTGTTAAAGAGACCGAGATCGGATATTGTCATACTCTCTGCCAACACCGAAAACCACTTTGACAACTGTGCACGTGGTGGAGATTCTATAATGAAGTAGGATGGTTTGTCGAACGTCTATATGAGGTATGAACGAAACCCTGACTCCCGCGAGTCTGGTTGATGTGACTAAAACAGGAGCTGCGCTGGACTAAGTGAGGTCGCACCTCCGATCGAGCATGCTTCTTCAATACCATTCTATTACTTTGTGATTTGATTGGGTGCACCTTTGACTATGGAAGTGTGTCTCGAGATAGGCGGTAGTAGTTGCTATGTGTTACCACCAGTCCGGATCCGCAAAATGGTAGTATCCTACCCTGGGCATTGCCTCACATGCCTCATCACATGCCTTATCGCGCCTATTACGAGTTTGGTTTGCACTGTATTTATAGAGTGTTCCTGGGTATCCCACCAGTATAGTGGAGCTTACAATATCTGTATGGACTACGAGTGTATAAAAATGTGTTAAGGGGTATATGGGTAACGCCTTAACACTATTTTAATAGTTTATTCTGCTGTAGACATTATCTCTGTAACGTATTGCATAATGTATGTAGATAGTTTAACAGATCTTTAAAGGATTGGAATCCCAAACATCCTTTAAGTTATATTGCATTTCACTTGAGTTGATTTACTTGCATGTGAATGTTAATCCTGACTCGAATTTTTTATATTTTTCTTTAGGCTCAGGTCAGACTGAGTGTCACAGCATTTGAGACTCACCTTTAGAGCTTGAAGCTTTTCTTGGAGATCTATCTGTTATCTTTCCAGCTTTTCAGTTATTGCAATTATTCCCAGTTATTTTGTCCAGACTTGTCATTTTCTTATGTATTAGAGACTCATATGTATTTGGGATTTTGGTTCTATTTGCTTTAGACTCTGATGTTCTGTAGTAGCTTCATGAACTACTGTTTATCTGTTTCCACTGCTTATTGTAGTATTACTCTGTGTATGTGATTCTGTGATTGATTTATTTACTATATATTCTAAGTTTTGTCAAATATAAATTAACAATCTGTTTTTTGAGCAATTCAAGTCTGATATATATGGATGATTGTCGATTTGAATGGTTCGAAATGATAGGTCGTTGCAGTTCCCTAAAATATAAATTAGGGTTTTAAGCATGTATAAATACCCCTTATGTTTCATGTAATCTTTTTCTTCTTTTCATGCAATATTGTAGCCATAAATCAATGATAAATAAAATGTTTCTTTACTGGCTTCTTAGCCTTGCTCTTTACCTTCTTACATTTTTATTTCATGCTTACCTTTATTGCTCTTTTATTCCATGCTCTCTTATTTACTTTATGCTCAATTTATTTCATGTTAGTAGCATTAGTTTTATTACTGTAATTAGTCTAGTTTTATTTCATGCAAGTGGTTGCTCTGTTTTGTTGTAGTTAGCTCACATTTTCCATTTATTTTATGTTGAAATCATTTTAGTTAACATGTTTTCAAATATGAGTTGCTAAACCTCTTCAATTTAGGGGTAATGAAGCTCTCATGAAACATATTAAATTAACATAATGATTTCATTTGTGATCTCTCTTATGTGCTTAATGGAAATCATGAATGATGGTTGTTTATGTCTTGTGATTTTTGACAGCCTATGTTGGCATCTCAAATAGGCTATGCTTAACTCCATATAAACATAAACTATTTGATCATTTGCCTAAGTGATTTTGATGATGAAAGTTAAGATAGAATCAAAATTTGATGGTTTATGTTACTAATTCATAGTAAATAGATCACACTTAAAATAGATTTTATTTTAATTCTCATGTCATTTTCGTGAGTGTTGATAAGTGGGTTTGAATGGTGCGTTAGAGTTTGATGATTTAGGTTGCGCTAATTAATAACAAAAATAAATCATTCTAATAATAAGCACATCTATAATTTCTACTTAATATTTTAATGAGAGATTATAAATGAACTTTGTGTTGATTTATATGAATGATTGGAAGTGGATTTACCTCTAAATTATTCCTTAATCACATAATTTATTCACCGTTGCTCTAGTTTATTTTCGACAATTTTTCTTAGATTAAAACACTTTAAAACTTTGGGCTAATTCGATTGAGCAATATTGAAATTTAATTCATTCCCTGCAAGTCGACCCATACTTGCATACGTACTATTGTAGTACGTCGTGCGCTTGTGGTTTTATAAGATTATATTATAACGATGGTTTTCTAATCGATAGAAATTTCCACTGTTTCAACAGTATTCTAGTGAAGATATATAACTAGAACATATTTGGTAAAAGTAAATATTAATTACCCTGATTATAATAATTAAATAAAAAGCTAATGATGACGCTTGCATGTAATATTCGTGCTTAGGATAATTGACTGATGGAAAAATAATTTAAAAGGTTGTAACTCCAATAGATGGTAATAAATATAGGAGTTGCAACAATTTGATAGGGTGAATTAATGAGATAGATAAAAATGAAATAGATACAAAAGGTTACTAATTTGAAATTAGTAATCATACATAATTGTCTTAGTAAATGTTCGTTTGGATTTTATGAAAAAATTGACATTTATGAGCATTAAGTGGGATTTATGGGTAGATAAATATGCAGGTTAAATCTTATTTCCTTAAACAAAAAGAGAATTAGTAAGCTAAGTTTAATGTCTACCTAAGATAATATAAATAATTAGGATGGTTAATTGGACTTAGTGGATTAGTGATGCGAGGGCAGTAGAGTCACTCGACGGAAGACTGCCCTTCACTTTGAGGCTACCACAGTCAGGTGTACATACTAACGATCTGAGATATCACTAATCTTAGACCACGTGATGATGTGAGAGATTGGGCTTGCTTTCTTAATTGGAAAGTATTAAATGATCCAAATATGGAATTAGGAGCGGTAAGCGATATCTCCACAGGAGTTCACCTCTAGTTTGAGGTCTTATGTAGCTGAAGGGTTCGTCTCTCTCCTAAGTGGAAGTATTGTAACCTAGTGAGATTCCAAATGAATAAATAGAAATGTCCCTAAAAAGGGTTTACTTTAGTTTTAGTCTTAAGTGGCTGAAGGGTCCACCTCCCTACCAAATGAAGTAACCAAATGAGATGCCGTATTTATAATTAAAGAGTGAGAGTGGATATCTCGAAAGGGTTCGCTTCAATTTTGGGGTCTTAAGTGACCGTATGGTTCTCCTCTTTCCTATAAAAGAAGTATTGTGTGATGTCCTAGAATTTAGGCAATATTTATTTAATAATCTTTGTTAATAAGTAATTTAAATTGGTTTAACAATCTTCCTTTATAAATATTTAATTGGCAAATTTTGTCTTTTAAAGCTAATAAAATTGTTTTCTATTTATAATGTGTGTGTGTGTATATATATATATATATTGGTATATATATTGTAAATAGGAAATCTTTTATTTTAATTTAATAAAAGATATGTTTTCAAATTATAATATATATGAATGTATATATTGTGATTTGAAGTTATGTCTTAAAATCTAATATTAAAAATGTTTTCTATTTAAAGTGTACATATATTTGTATATATTGAAAATAGGAATGCTTTGGTTTGAATTTAATAAAAGTGCTTTCAAATTTTAATATATATTTTGAAATTTAGAACTTATGATTGAATTTAATATAAAACTTTACAAAAGCTATTTAAAAATTTAATTCTATATTTTCAATAGATAAGCTAAAATTTTTAAATAAGAGTTTAATATGTTTTCTTTAAAATTCATACTTGAAATAAATTTAGTTTATATATAGTATCAATTTAAGCATAAAAACTTAAGTTTAAAAATTTGAAATAAGATTTAATTAAAGGGTTATTTTTTTATTTTTAATATTCTTTCTTTTAACTTGCATAAATATATTTTGAGTATATATAAACAAACATAAATTCATATTTGCATAAATAAAAATGCATAAGAGATCTTTAAGGCAAGTGTTTAAACATAAAATTTCTTATTTTTAACATTTGTAACATAATTTAAGCATGCAATGACATTTTTATTAGTTGAATCAACAAGTGGCAATTCATTTTTCTCTTAAATTAAATTATAAAAATAAGTATTAGAAGAAGAAACCAGGTTGTTTTATTTGCAAAACCCTTTCATTTCTCAAACCATTTTCCGTCTTTCTTCTTTCTTCCTAAAAAAAAGAAAATCGAACATCAAAACAAAGATACAAGCTTCAGAATCAATTTAAATACCAGATCAAAAATCAAGTTACAGGGAAATAGTTCTAGGAAACAAGAAACTTGACCTCTGTTTAAATCTATCAGGTGAGTAAACCTAAATTTTAAAAATAGTTTAAAATCTGTAATCATAACTAGATGTTTGTGATGGATTGTGTAGGAATATGGTTGCCTATATTTATATGTATGAATGCATGTATGTATATATATGATGTGATGTGTATGTATCTGGATGCATGCCTGTAAATGATGTTCATCTCTCTGTTTTGATTAACAGGCTACGGAACAAGTTCAAAAACAAATACCTTCTTTCCCAATCTTTATCTAGCTACGATCATAAAATAGAAAATGATTTTAACAATTAATTTTTTTTCAAGTAGTTTTCATGTAGGATTATTTAGTAAATATTTCATAAATATGTTTTTATAATGGAAATAAATTTAACCAGAAAAATCAAACATCTTAATTTCCTGAATTGAGTTTATAATCTGATTTACTATTGCAAATAATGAATTTAGAAATAAAAATCTTGATTTTTAGTTTTGTATTGGTTGAGATAATCCGGGTTGAACTGATTTGGGATTATAACCGATTCTCGTCAATCGACATGGTGATAGTTGTCGAATATGTTGTCGAAGATGGTTTGAAGCCTAACGATCACTAGAAAAATGAGTACAGAATTTTCTGATGATCATGGTGGCTTGTCGGAGTTAACGTAGGGTTTGAGTGTTGTTTTTGGTCATGTTGACGGTTGAGGTTTCTACGGTGTCGACTGGGCACTGGAGTGGATCGCGAGTGTAGGGACAGTAGCATGCTGATGTAGTGCAGTTCTGGACGAGGCGGCGCGTTATCTGATAGTCGCGGGTGGCGTCGCGGTAGGTTTACTTCGTTTGAGTTTCCATCGTTTGGCGTTGTTGTTCAGTTATCTGAGTGATCGTGGTGACTGAGGGGATGAGTGGTGACTTGCTGGTGGTCGTAGCACTGGTCGGCGGCGATCGAGTTGTGTGTGCATGTGCACAGGTGGTTCGAAATATATCTGGGTTTGTTGATCGTTTGGGAAGAAGGAGCTAGCTCGGGATGGTATCGAGGCATTCTTGTGTTTGTCTCGAAGCTAGGGATGGGTAGTAGTTGTTCTGCTCGAGGTTTTCACTGGTGAGAATCGTGTTTGGCTCGGGTAATTTAAGTTGCTAGGGTTTTATTTACTATAAGAAGTGTACCAAGTTTCTAAATTTTTAAATGAGATTAAGTTTAAGTTTAAAGAAAATCAAAATTTAGTTTTAAAAGCTTGGATATTATTTAAAGTTTCAAGTTAAGCGTGTAAATAAGTTTTAAAAGTTTTAAAGATTTTAAAATATTAGTTTTCTAAAGAAGACGCTTAGATAAGATTTAAAATGTATTTAAGATTCAAAAGAAATTTTGAAACCAGTTTTCAATGAAAGCTTGATTAAATTTTTAAGCAAAGTAAATTCTTAATCAAGTTAAAGGAAAAAAATAGAAATAATACTTAGTATAAGTAATTAGTGGATAGTTAATGATTTTAACTAATTTAAAGATCATTAACTAGTGATTATGAGATGATTAATTAAGATAATTAATTAAGGATAATCATTTGTGGAATTGGTTAAGTATAATTACTTAATGTAGTTTATAAAGTATAATAACTTGGTGAAGTAATTAATGGATAATTACTAAAAGTGATTAATTGGGGGCTAATTACTAAATGTAATTAAATAAAGAGAAATTACTTAGTGAAAGTAATTAGAGGATAATTACTCAATGGGAGTAATTAGGGATTAATTACTCAGTGTAATTAATTAAAGAATTTATTAATTAAGAAGTTAACTGATTAATGTAAGTAATTAAAGTATAGTTACTTACTATTTGTGATTAATTAATGTTGATTAATGAATGTGATTAATTCAAGAACAATTATTAAATGTAATTAATTAGAAGAATAGTTAATTAATGAAGTAATTTAAGGATAAATGTAATTAATTACAGTTAATTAATTAAAGGTTAATTAATGTAAATAATTACGGATAAATGTAATTAATTAGAGTTAATTAATTAAAGGTTAATTAATGTAAATAATTAGGGATAAATGTAATTAATTAAAGTTAATTAATTAAAGGTTAATAAATGTAAATAATTAAGGATAAATGTAATTAATTACAGTTAATTAATTAAAGGTTAAATTAATGTAAATGATTAAGGATAATTGATTTGTGTAATTAATTAAAGGTTATTTACTTATTGTAATTAAAGGATAATTAATCAAGGATGATTAATTAAGATGGATGATTAAAGGATGATTAATTAATTAGTTTGTAATTAATTAATGTTAAGTAAGCAGGATTTAAGTAATCCAAGTGATTAAAAAGTTAGTAATTAATTTAATTGGAGGTTAATTAAATTAATTAGGAATTGTTAAACTTAAATATCTTGCTTATGAATGATGAACGATATTGGATGTTTTGGACTATGTGATATCTCCGATATGTGATATGTGCTGCTTGGTGATATGAGATATTTTGGATGAATTGTGATGATATGGATTATCAATCTATGATATTGTGAATCTTCTATCTGAATATAAATTAAATTGTTAAACCTTTAACAACTTGGACATTAAAACGGCGTTTTGGATTTCGGTGAGACCTGGATCGGATTTTCAAATTTGGATATTCGAAAACCACATCGATCCAAATTAAACGTTCGGTCGTGAAATCTCAAGTCAAGTTGAAGACTCGAAGTGTAAGAACTATTTGTCGTGAAAACTTTGAGGGTGATTCCAATATGAGTATAACGAAGATAGTGCATTCAGTTTCAAGATGAAGATTCAAAGTGCAAGGGCTATTGTCGTTAACTCTGAGGGTGATTCAAAAATGAGTGTAACGAGATAGTGCCTTCGGTTTCGTTCGAACCCGAAACAAAGTTGTATGGATTGAATGCTTTTAGAACATTGTCAGGAGGATGATGAGCATTCTAAAATAAATGTGTCCTAAAAGTTAATCGCAGCCTCATGCCTCATCAACCGGGAATGGCTAAAACAGGGGAGGTGCAGCAAGGCTAAGTGGGTCGCGCTCAAGTAGCAAGAGATTTACCCCTATCTAGATGTCCCTTTATTCGACTTAGTGGGTAGTTGGAATCGCGCGCCAATTGCGGGGTTGTCCTGTTCGGGACTATCCAGTAAGGGATGGTTCCGGCCTTGTGTTGCAGGGGATTTAGGGTGGATCCTCGGTACTCTGATCTAGACTAGGTACGGTGACGGGCGGTACTCCAGTAGCCCTGCCATTGATGGAAACCCATTCTCCCTACATGCCTTTACGGTTTTGATTGTATAACCCACTTTGTGGCTAGTATGCTGGAATTTAATAATGTAACAATTTCAGCTATTTTCTATTTACTTTAAAACCCTAGACACTATTATAATATCATTGGATTTTCTATCAACTGTTTTTGTTATCATAAGGTAAAAACTTTTCCGTGTTTATGTGCAGGAAGTCTTACGAGATACCTTTTCTTTCAAATGAATTTCAAAGCTAAGCAACTTTAACCCGTTTGCTCACACCAGACCCATGTCTGACCCGGAGTTTATTTTTTGTTTTATTAAACTCTTGGGTACTCAAATTTTTATGAGTATCCAAGGGATTTAGGTTAGCTTTGATGAATTCTGGAGGAGATTTGAAGCAGGGGGTTTCAGCGTATATAGATATATAATGGCTCCGCTGTGTTATATCTCTGTGATGATGTCTGTATTGTACTAGAGTTGTATGATAGACAGGTCTTTATAATTGTCTAGTTTGTGATGTATAAGCTGTATAACTCTGATGTATATGATACTATGTAATATCTTATGTGATGTAATATAATTTATTCGTTCCGCTGTGAGATTCGGATGTTGTTTAGTTCTTTCCTCTCTATCTTTTCTCTTTTCTACCCCTTTTTTTCTTAATGATGATGCGTCTTTATATGGAATGAATGGCGGGCCGTCACATATGCTATCAGAATGCTAGGTTGAGTGAATACCTAGGCTTTGAAGTGATTCTTTCTTGAGAGAGCTTACTTGTATATATATATATATATGTGTGTATGTATGTATATATATATATATTTGTATATCCACCTAATCTGTTGGGTTACCTGCCCGGGTTTTCCAACATAAGTTCTAAAGGTAGATAGGTAGTGGTGTGTGTAGCACGACTACCACTAATAGAAGAGGCCCTAGTGTTGAGGTTGGAAGATCTTCTGTCGTTGTTGTAGACCCAATACTGCCTCGAGTTATTTTTGCCGCATGGTATAAGGATTTCACCAATCAATGGATGGTCTTTTAAAGGTACAGAGTCCATCACTGAAGTATAAGTTTGGTTGTGCTCGGGTGAGTGGATTTTCAAGAGTTTGGATATGTTGGATGTGCAGAAGCGAGCGATAGTATTTTGGAAACTTCAGGAAGGAGCAGCTGCGTGGTGAGATGCAGTGACCATGGATGTTTCCAAAGATGTTATCTATTGGAGCAAGTTTAAGGAAGTTTTTAAGGCGCAGTTGATACCTTTCGAAGAGAAGACTCGACTGCATAAAGAATTTCTGGATCTTAGGCAAGGAAGTTTGTCTGCATCGGTGATGAGTCTAAGTTCAGCATAGGTGTTTGTGTTTTGAGGCCCGAGTTTCTTGAGAAGATGTCTGCCATCTTAAAGGCTCTTTGTGAAATTGGTTGATATGGCTTTGAGGATCGAAGAGCCTATGGATAAGAAATCTTTGGCATCTATGGCAGCCGTGCAGCACGGAAGTGTTTTGTGTGCCAGTAGGAAAGGCTTTGGCTAAGCAGTTTCCCAGAGGTGGAGTTCAGAAGCAGCAGAGTGGACCGTCAGATTCTTCTGATTAGCGAGCTGTTCTTGATGGATTTGACCCTATTTTGAATGGATTTGTTAAGCATAAGCTGTTCTGATTTGTGAAGAGAGAAAAGTGTCTTTGGAAATTGATTTGGGTATGATCGCAAAAGTGACTTGCGATAGTTGAGCATTCTTTTGGGTAATCTTTTGCAAGGGATCGTGGCGTCTTAAGAAGAAGTTGGAGCTATAGAAGTGGTTAGAGAATTTCTGGATATCTTCGTAGAAGTCAAGGTTTGCCTTAGCATCTGGAGATTGAGTTTTCATATCGACTTGGTTCATGGAGCTATACCGGTGGTTTAACTAGATAGAAAGATGGCTACTAGAGTGAGAATTTGGTGAAGCAGCTCAGGACTTCTTGTAGCTTCTGTGTTTTCTCTTTTTGGATCTGAGAAACCGTATCTTTCGGGATTTGTTGGACAAGTTTATGCTCAAGTTCATCGACATTCTCATCTACTGCAGATCAAAGTTGTGCAACGGAAGCGAGGTAGCAGCTATTCTAGAGTGGATGCAGCCGGAAGTTGCAGCTTTCCTGGATCAAAGGGTTTGTACAGGAAGTTCAAGTGGATCCCTAAGTGTAAAGAAGTTTTTTGAAATATGAAGGCAAGGTTGTAGAGTGCACTTGTTTTGGCTGTTATAGATAAAAGAAGCAAGTTCGAAGTCCACTGATGCTTGTGAAGCTGAGTTTGTGCTCTGGATTTCGACGGATCTAGGAAGGACCATCTTGTTGAGTGGAATCCGAAGATTGTATTATTCTTGTTCCAGATTTTTTTCGTGAGACATCAGCGAAGGTTGAGCTGATCAGAAAGGATATAGGCATCCCAGGATCGTCTGACAAGTTTTGTGGATAAGGGACAATAGAATTTGGAATTCGAAGACTTTTTTGGTTGAGGTTTTCTCCGGTAAAAGAGCTATAAGATTTGGTAAAACCGGGAAGCTAGCTCTAGGTATATTGAATCTTTTCGAAAGGATAAGTGTTTGGTCTACATGATTAAATTGCCAGTTTAGATGGCTGAGATTCACATGGTATTTCACGTATCTCTGAGGGAGTACGTGTATGATCCATCACTGGTTATAGAACCAGCAGTTCAGGAGGATTTGGAAATCGAGCGGGTCATGTCGGTGGTCTGATATCCTATTCAGTTTTATAGATTGAGGTGAGTAGGAGCTCAAGATCGGAATAGTATAGCTAGTTAAAATTTGGTAGAGCGAGTATCCCAGCGTTTGTACCTGGGAAACTCTAGATAATATTATAAAGGCCTATCCTGATTTGTGTCAGGATAATTAGTTTGTTTGTTTGATTTAATTAGTTGCCATGGTTGCTAGTATATAGTTGATAATTTATGCTTGCTATTTAAAAATTTAAAGTCTTGTTGAATTATTAAATTATCTTTTCTTTTAAATTTCGGGGACGAAATTCTTTTAAGTGGGGAGGAATGTGATGTCCCGGAATTTTGGGCAATATTTATTTAATAATCTTTGTTAATAAGTAATTTTAATTTGTTTAATAATCTTCTTTTATAAATATTTAATTGGTCAATTTTGTCTCTTAAAGCTAATAAAATTGTTTTCTATTTATAATGTATATATATTGGTATATATATTATAAATAGGAAATCTTTGATTTTAATTTAATAAAAGATATGTTCTCAAATTATAATATATATGAATGTATATATTGTGATTTGAAGTTATGTTTTGAAATTTAATGTAATAATTTTGAAAACTAATATTAAAAATGTTTTCTATTTAAAATGTATATATATTTGCATATATTGAAAATAGGAAAGCTTTGGTTTGAATTTAATAAAAGCGCTTTCAAATTTTCATATATATTTTGAAATTTGGAAGTTGTGATTGAATTTAATATAAAACTTTACAAAAGCTATTTAAAAATTTAATTCAATATTTTCAATACATAAGCTAAATTTTTTAAATAAGAGTTTAATATGTTTTCTTTAAAATTCATACTTGAAATAAATTTAGTTTATATGTAGTATAAATTTAAGTATAAAAACTTAGGTTTAAAATTTAAAAATAAGATTTAATTAAAGGGTTATTTTTTTTATTTTTAATATTCTTTCTTTTAACTTGCATAAATGTATTTTGAATATATATAAACAAACATAAATTCATATTTTCATAAATAAAAATGCATAAGAGATTTTTAAGGCAAGTGTTTAAACATAAATTTTTTTATTTTAAACATTTGTAACATAATTTAAGCATGCAATGACATTTGTATCAATTGAGTCAACAAGTGGCAATTCATTTTTCTCTTAAATTAAATTATAAAAATAAGTATTAGAAGAAGAAACCAGGTTGTTTTATTTGCAAAACACTTTCATTTCTCAAACCATTTTCTGTCTTTCTTCTTTCTTCCTAAAAAAAGAAAATCAAACATCAAAACAAAGATACAAGCTTTAGAATCAATTTAAATACCAGATCAAAAATCAAGTTACAAGGAAATAGTTCCAGGAAACAAGAAACTTGACCTCTGCTTTAATCTATCAGGTGAGTAAACCTAAATTTTAAAAACAGTTTAAAATCTGTGATCATAACTAGATTTTTGTGATGGATTGTGTAGGAATATGGTTGCTTATGTTTATATGTATGAATGCATGTATGTATATATATGATGTGCTGTATATGTATCTGGATGCATGCCTATAAAATGATGTTCATCTCTCTGTTTTGATTAACAGGCTTGGAAACAAGTTCAAAAACAAATACCTTCCTTCCCAATCTTTATCTAGCTACGATCATAAAATAGAAAATGATTTTAACAATGCGATTTTTAAAAAAAAATAGTTTTCAAGTGGGATTATTTAGTAAATATTTCATAAATAAGTTTTTACAGTGGAAATAAATTTAACCCGGAAAATCAAACATCTTAATTTACTGAATTGAATTTATAATCCGATTTATTATTGCAAATAATGAATTTAGAAATAAAAATCTTGATTTTTAGTTTTGTATTGGTTGAGGTAATCTGGGTTGAACTGATTTGAGATTATTGCCGATTCTCGTCAATCGACATGGTGATAGTTTTCGAATTTGTTGTCGAAGATGGTTTGAAGCCTGACGATCACCAGAAAAATGAGTACGAAATTTTCTGATATTCATGGTGGCTCGTCGGAGTCAATGTAGGGTTTGAGTGTTGTTTTTGGTCGTGTTGATGGTTGGAGTTTCTACGGTATCGACTGGACACCGGAGTGGATCGCGAGGGTAGGGACAGTAGCATGGTGATGTAGTGCGGTTCTGGATGAGGCGGCGTGTTGTCTGATGGTCGCGGGTGGCGTCGCGATGGGTTTCCTTCGTTCGAGTTTTTGTTCCAGGTGCTCGTCTTGGCTCGATTTCATCTGGCGATGTTGTTCAGTGATCTGAGTGATCGTGGCAACTAAGGGGAGGAGTGGTAACTTGCTGGTGGTCGTAACACTGGTCGGCGGCAACCGGGTTGTGTGTGCATGTGCACAGGTGGTTCGAAATGTATCTGGGTTTGTTGGTCGTTTGGGAAGAAGGAGCTAGCTCAGGATGGTATCGAGGCATTCCCGTGTTTGTCTCGAAGCTAGGGACGGGTAGCAGTTGTTCATGAGTGAAATGTTGTTCTACTCAAGGTTTTCATGGGTGAGAATCGTGTTTGGCTCGGGTAATTTAAGTTACTAGGGTTTTATTTACTATAAGAAGTGTACCAGGTTTCTAAATTTGTAAATGAGATTAAGTTTAAGTTTAAAGCAAAACAAAATTTAGTTTTACAAGCTAGGATATTATTTAAAGTTTCAAGTTAAGCGTGTAAATAAGTTTTAAAAGTTTTAAAGATTTTAAAATATTAGTTTTCTAAAGAAGACGTTTAGATAAGATTTAAAATGTATTTAAGATTCAAAAGAAATTTTGAAACCAGTTTTCAATGGAAGCTTGATTAATTTTTTAAGCAAAGTAAATTCTTAATCAAGTTAAAGGAAAAAATAGAAATAATAAAAAAATAAGGTGAATGTTTTAACTAAGATTTGTAAAGGATTTAATCAAGTTTGAACACACAAAAGTAAATGTGAATACCAAGTTTCGAATGTATATTTAAAATAATTAAGTTTTCAAGGAATAAGTACTTATTTAATCTATTAAATAAGTTTGAAAGGAATTTAAATGATAAAAATTTAATGTTAAATTGTTTTATTTTAAAATAAATTATATATTCTTAATTATGAAATTTATTCCTAAATATTTTCTAATAAAGTTTAATAAGTAATTAATGGAGATAAAGAATTATCTTTAATTAAGGTTGAGATTAATTATAGATAATTAATTAGTAAAATTAATTAAAAAGTTAATCACTTTATAAAATTTGTAAAGATAAACTAATTGATGTTGATAATCAAAGGATAATTACTTAGTATAAGTAATTAGTGGATAGTTAATGATTTTAATTAATTTAAAGATCATTAACTAGTGATTATGAGATCATTAATTAAGATAATTAATTTAAGATAATTAATTAAGGATAATCATTTGTGGAATTGGTTAAGTATAATTACTTAATGTAGTTTATAAAGTATAATTACTTGGTGAAGTAATTAATGGATAATTACTGAAAGTGATTAATTGGGGGCTAATTACTAAATGTAATTAAATAAAGAGAAATTACTTAGTGAAAGTAATTAGAGGATAATTACTCAATGGGACCAACTAAGGATTAATTACTTAGTGTAATTAATTAAAGAATTTATTAATTAATAAGTTAACTGATTAATGTAAGTAATTGAAGGATAGTTAATTACTGTTTGTGATTAATTAAGGTTGATTAATGAATGTGATTAATTCAAGATCAATTATTAAATGTAATTAATTAGAAGAATAGTTAATTAAAGAAGTAATTTAAGGATAAAGGTAATTAATTACAGTTAATTAATTAAAGGTTAATTAATGTAAATAATTAAGGATAAATGTAATTAATTACTGTTAACTAATAAAAGGTTAATTAATGTAAATAATTGAGGATAAATGTAATTGATTACAGTTAATTAATTAAAGGTTCATAAATGTAAATAAATAAGGATAAATGTAATTAATTACAGTTAATTAATTAAAGGTTAAATTAATGTAAATGATTAAGGATAATTAATTTGTGTAATTAATTAATTGTTAATTTCTTATTGTAATTAAAGGATAATTAATCAAGGATGATTAATTAAGATGGATAATTAAAGGATGATTAATTAATTAGTTTGTAATTAATAATGTTAAGTAAGCAGGATTTAAGTAATCCAAGTGATTAAAAAGTTTGTAATTAATTTAATTGGAGTTTAATTAAATTAATTAGGAATTATTAAACTTAAATATCTTGCTTATGAATGATGAATGATATTGGATGTTTTGGACTATGTGATATCTCTGATATGTGATATGTGCTGCTTGGTGATATGAGATATTTTGGATGAATTGTGATGATATGGATTATCTATCTGTGATATTGTGAATCATCTATCTGAATATAAATTAAATTGTTAAACCTTTAACAACTTGGACATTAAAATGGAATTTTGGATTTCGGTGAAACCGGGATCGGATTTTCAAATTTGGATATCCGAAAACCACATCAATCCAAATTGAGCGTTAGTTCGTGAAATCTCAAGTCAAGTTGAAGACTCGAAGTGTAAGAACTATTTGTCGTTAAAACTCTGAGGGTGATTCCAATACGAGTATAACAGAGATAGTGCATTCAGTTTCGAGATGAAGATTCAGAGTGCAAGGGTTGTCTTTAATTCTGAGGGTGATTCCAAAATGAGTATAACGAGATAGTGCCTTCGGTTTCGTTCGAACCCAGAACGAACTTGTATGGATCGAATGCTTTCAGAACATCGTCAGGAGGACGATGAGCATTCTAAGATAGATGTGTCCTAAAAGTTAATCGTAGCCTCAAGCCTCATCAACCGGGAATGGCTAAAACAGGGAAGGTGTAGCAGGCTAAGTGGGTCATGCTCAAGTAGGACGAGATTTACCCATGTCTAGAGGTCCCTTTATTCGGCTTAGTGGGAAGTTGGAATCGCGCGCCAACTGTGGGGTTGTCTTGTTCGGGACTATCCAGTAAGGGATGGTTCCAGCCTTGTGTTGCAGGGGATTTAGGGTGGATCCTCGGTACTCTAATCTAGACCAGGTACTATGACGGGTGGTACCCCAGTTGCCCTGCCATTGATGGAAACCCATTCTCCCTGCCTGCCTTTACGGTTTTGATTGTATAACCCACTTTGTGGCTAGTATGCTGGAATTTAATCATGTAACAATTTCAGCTATTTTCTATTTACTTGAAAACCCTAGACACTATTAAAATATCACTGGATTTCCTATCAAATGTTTTGGTTATCGTAAGGTAAAAACTTTTCCGTGTTTATATGCGGGAAGTCTTACGAGATACCTTTTCTTTCAAATGAATTCCATGGTTAAGCAACTTTAACCCGTTTACTCACAAGACCCATGTATGACCCGGAGTTTATTTTCTGTTTTATTGAACTCTTGGGTACTCAAGTAGCCAAGGGATTTAGGTTAGCTTTGGAGAATTCTAAAGGAAATTTGGAGAAGGAGGCTTCAACGTATATAGATATATAATGGTTCCGCTGTGTTATATCTCTGTGATGATGTCAGTATTGTACTAGAGTTGTATGATAGACGGGTCTTTATAACTATCTAGTTTGTGATGTATATGCTGTATAACTCTGATGTATATGATGCTATGTAATATCTTATGTGATGTAATATAATTTATTTGTTCCGCTGTGAGATTCTGATGTTGTTTAGTTCTTTCTTCTTTATCTTTTCTCTTTTCTACCATTTTCTTTCTTAATGATGATGCATCTTTCTATGGAATGAAAGACGGGTCGTCACATATTAAGTAGCCCAATGGGAATTTCAAGCAATGACAGCTTGATAGTACCATTAAGGAGCACGCTTCTGTAAATAGGTCTTAAATGATGGGGTATAACTTAATTAAGGCCTTAAATGACCCGAGTCTGCCTTTTTTCCACTTAGAAGTATTAAGTGGCTTGGGAACAGTCTCTTACATTGCTAAGGTCATAATAACGAAAGTACCATTTAGAAGCACGCCGTGAGGATCTGCCTTAGATAAATCTTAAATAACCAGAGTCTGCCTATTTTCCACATGGAGGTGTTAAGTGGCTTGGGTATTGTTTATTACGTGGCTATAATTTTATCAGTGATAGATGCGGTAATAATTGGACATGTGTCGAAAGCCTTAAATAGCGGTTAAAGGTCTTGTAGCTAGGACCCACCGACCATTGACAACATTTTTAGGAAACCACCTTGGGAATAGGTCTTAAACAGGGTCTACCTTGATTAAGGTCTTAAATGGAAAAATATGCCAATTTCTCTTTTTAAAAATATTATAGAAGCCTGCTTCATTTTAGAAGTATTAATTGACAAACGGGTTTGAAAGCATTGGGTGCTTGATACGGCTTCATTAGTATTTCATACCTTGGAAGGGGTAGGTAAGCTATCATATGTGCAATGCAAGGTTATATTATAATTACTTGCCTTAATGAATATAACAATTAAATGGAAACCAATCAGTATAAGTTTATATTACGGACATTTTATATTTATAGTCACCAAAATATTGTTTTGACCCCTCCTCATTACAACCCACATAATAGAACTTAAAGGAACGGGTCATTGGAGATGGATGTGCTTTGTTGTTGGAGAAGTCCACTTTCTCCCATGCTCGATGCCGATGTGACAATCTAGAGAAGTCTTCTTTCTCTCATGCTCGATGCTGATGTAACAATCTACTATCGAATGAATACCATTAGTTCCAAGGTAGTGGTCAAAGTCATTATTCTTATCATATTATTGTTTTCTCTATGAGTTTAGATTTCTATCAATCTTTGATAATGCTCATGCTTATTTACAGGTACCAGATCCAACGATCTGTGCTTTGATGGACTTGGGTTTCGATTTTTTATTGAAATTTAGGCCCATTAAGGTGAGGGTTGTTACATTTAGTATAAGATCCTAGCTTAGTTGAATTGTGGAATTAGGATAAATTGAGAGAATGTATCCGTACTTTCCTAACTAGTAATATTATATTTTTATGCTTCTAAGAATTCCGACTATAGAAGTAGTTTTAGTTCCACACCAAAGGAATGGGAAAAGTAACTATGAATTGGAAATATCTTAGAGCTAAGATTTTCACATTGACTTTGAAGTACCCCATGGAGTGTTGGCGATGTGTAAAGCGCTGTTGATGAAGAGCATGACTACGACGTATGGTGAATCCCAAAGACTGGAGGTGTTCGACTTGACGGTTGAGATTCTAGCTACCTTGTGAATTTTGATTTTGACTTCCATTGAAGACATATAATTATTCTATATGGAGGAGAAATTAGAGTCTGTATCTGGTAATTATCTGGGCGCATGTTTTGCTAGGGTGCATTCATTAGTCACCACTTTAATGGAAAACTAGATTTTTATTTGAATAATTAATGTCAATTCCTTAGTCTAAAAATGTGAGAGAATTTTTATAAAGTATATTTAGAAATGCCTTAGATTTTTGATAAAGAGGTTTTCAAAGGATTTTTTCCCAAAGATTTATTTTGAATTTTTTTTTTTGCGAAAGTTTTGAAATTTTAATTTTTAAAAAAACCCGCGTACCACTATTTAGTCGTGTTAAGAAATTTCTGGTTAATAAAATATTAATTTTTTAATCCTTAAATTTTTATATGTATATATCACCAAAGGTTTGATTTTGATTTTTAGCGAGAAAATAATTTTCCAATGAGAAATTTATGATTTAAAAAGGTTTTTGGAAACCCTGAAATATATATATATATATATATATATATATATATATATAAGCTTGACTTTTAAGGGAAGTTTTGGTACGGAATGGTTTCTATTATTTAACAACAAGTATAAAGGTGCATATATATTAGCTAAGTGATTTTTCGATTTATAAAATCAAGGTTTTTATACTTTCTCTCTTTAAGGTATGAACAAAATATGAATGGCATTCAATTTTATCGGGGTATGTAGTTAGAAGTGTTGTTATGCCCACCAGCTATCTGGAGATATATTTCCATGCGAAATAAGTAGGAAATAACAATTGGAATGCTTTTAGGTTTTTGGAATTATTGTTGGTCACAGTAGTTTTATTGGGACTACTTTGAATTGCTAGAGCATGGTTTGGGACTAGCAGTAGGCCTTGAAACTGCCGTGATGAGGACATGAATTTTTCAAATCGTGTTGAATCGAACGAGACGGCGCGAAACGATTATTATTATTTAATCCGACCTAATCGGGTCTAGATTCAATTAACGCCTAAAGCCCATCTAACAGTCAACTATCTAGTGGTAAACCTACAGTGGTCTACCAATTACAAGTTTTGGCACAACTTAAACCTAGAATGGGACTATAAAAGTCGTGTTAGAATTCCCTTAAGCTGACTTCTTGGTTCCTCCTTCCTCAACAAGCTGAACCCAATCTCCATCCTCATCTTCATCTAAGTATCAGCCTCTCCCTACCATTCGTCCCGTATGCGACATCGTTTTTCCTAAGAGCAGCAGCCTTGCCTTCCCCTCGTGCTGGTTTTGCATGTTGGATCTCGCCCCACCACCATTCTAGATCTAACCCTATTTCTTCCCTCCGACCACTGCTTAGCCCGAGACACCTCAAGAGACCACGATCGTAATGAGCAAAAGGTTTGCCATCTTTGGGCTAGAAGAGCTATTGGTCACAGTACCTTTGAGCAGGAATGTTACCCGTGCTACGTCTGCCTTTATGATATCCTGTAGGTGTAGAATTTCGATGGAGGTAACAGTCTGATTCGTTTGGAGGTGAAGTGTGTCTTGACTGAGCTATCTATTGATGATCTCACCGAGATTTTGGAGGCCTTTGCGAAGGACGTGGACCTGCATGATTTTGAGGTGACTAATTCAAAGATTTTACAGCATATCTTTTCTCAAGATGTTGACGTCTGGAAGTTGGATAATCTATATCTGACTTCCCGTCTGGTTATGTGCATCATTCAGCACAATGTTATCCCTAAGACGAGAATTTACATTGGATTTATCCCTTGGTGTGGAAGGCCACCTATGCTAGTATTGGCGGCATTGCCGTCCATTGGACCCACTCCCTTTTGATTCAATTTGTCGATCAAGGTTCGCACTCCCTAGTGTTATTTTCCATATTTTCACCTAGCCATTCTTGTCTTTAGGTAATACGGGTGAACCTCCATGCAGAGGCAGTTTAGTATGACGTTTCTTCTACCATCATTAGATCCTTTCTTAGAAAGACGGAAATTCCAAAACCGTCAACAACACTAGTAGCGCTAATAGCATGAGATTGGATGAATAGGTGCCATGCTGCGACTATTCAAGGGCCACAACCACGGATCATGCTCCAACCGTAGAGCAAGACATCTCGCAGTCTATAGGCATTGTTTTAGGAGTTATGGTGTTGTCTTTTCCCTTCCAATATCCGTTCTTTTCTTTTAGGTTGTTTGGATTGGAAATGTTAGTTTCGTATAAGGTAGGTACGATATTATGAGTTTCTATTCACTTTTTGTGTTATTATTTCTGGACATGTGAACCGCTCATATATATATGCATAGTAGAGAACCAATATAAATATGTAAATTTCATAAATACACTTAACTAATAGTAAATGCAATATAAGGCTAGAAGTTTTGAATAGTTGAAAATTTTAGCAGAGGACATGACAAGTTATTTCGATGGCACGGATCATTACACATGTTTATTAAAAGCTAAATTCGTTGAATAATAGACGTGTTGACATTTTTAAATAAAATGTTAAATTTATGAGTGAAGATTAGTTGTAGAATTTTGAAATTTGGTTTATGTGTTCAGTGCATAACCGACTTCCGACTACACCGAAACTATGGCTTAATTTATTAAAATTTTGAGAAGGAAAATATTTTCCAAAATTTCCCCTTGATTTGAAAAGTTTCTTTTTGAAAGAAAATAATAATAACAAGAAGTTTTTTGTTTTCATCATTTTTGACTTTTAAACTATTTTTAGAATTTTCGTTCAAAATTTTATTCCAAGAGAAAATGCGCATCTAAATATTTTGGGACATTATTTTCCAAGTAACGTACAAATTTGAAAAGCAAGAAAGAATTTTTCATGAAAACTTTAATTATAAAGAGCCATATGTTAGGCATGAGGAAGAGAAATAGAGTTAGAATTTGTGAGTTTAGCGGTGCATTAGGGTTGATGATGCGATAAATGCAAGCATAAATAGAGAAAAGTTGTTATAGTCTTGGAATTTCTATTTCCATATTTTTTGACACACAAACGCAAGTCTATTTTTAGTCTTAATTCTGTTTTAGAGCTTGAAAATAAGTCTCCCTATGCATTTTGCGCATGGAAATTTTGAGTTAATCCGGGCAGAGAAGAAATTTCCACTGTACTATGGGAATTGAAAAATTATAGTATGGTAAGAATGTTAAGTTTTCTGCCTAAATTCCTTTTTTGGGCAATGGAGTAAAGTTTAGAAAGCAATTTTTCGGTGTGTTAGATTATTGGATGGTAGGAAGTGGACATAAAATTTGTTACTTCATACTTCTATTTGTAGGAGTATGGGGTTTTCGGTTGAAAAGATTTTTCAACAAGCTGGATACATGTAGAACTGCTAACATATATGTAGGTTGTTTGTATCATGTTTTCAAAAAGATTTTCAAAAGAAATGCATTCATAAGGAAGATCTTATTTAGAATCATTCTGTGTACATATTTTCTGTGTAGTGATACAATAATACATTGTGCACTTGTGCACGTTTGGTTGCAAAAATTGATTGTACACTCATTGGTTGTATAGTTTAGGATAATTAGGAGCCAAAACCTAAAGTTAGTCATTGGTGAAATTTCAAGGATGAAATTCTTTTTAAGTGGGAAGAATGTAACACCCTGCAATTTGACGTTAACATTTAATTAGTTAGGCTCTGTATATAGAATTTGTGCAAACGATGGTATTTAACCACGAACTTGCATAATTGCGTTCGTGACGAAATTATGAGCAAATTTCATACTTGGAGTATAGAAATCGGAGTCCAAACAAAGAAGTTATGGACGAAAAACGAATTCGAAATGAAAATAATTAAATAAGAAGAAATTAACGTTTTCATAATAATTACTTAGGCCCAAAGGTCGACTCATCATTAGGGACCCCCAGTGGTCGACCGGTGACCCATAGGCGGTCAACCGGTGGAAACCTGGCGGCTCCAATAAACCTAGGCCGTAATTTTTTGAATTTAATATATTTCGATCTAATGATTCTGGTTGATTCTAGCGCGTATAAATTCAGACCTAGCCCTCCCTTCTCCTCTCACAGTTTTATGGAGGCATTAGTGAAGCTCTACCATTTCTTCTTCTCCACTTTCTTTCTTAATTATAAAAAAAGATATTTTTTTATATTTTCATACAAATTGGAGAATAGTAGAAATCTAATAAAAAGAAGAAAAGAAGAGAATCAACCATATGCGTATTTGAGGTAATTTGTATATATTTGTATCTAGTTTCTCTTCCAATCCCAAATCTCTTCTCAGAATGTAATTCTAATGTATGTATATACCCTTTTATGCATATCTCTTGGATTAAAAATGATTTGGAGATGAATCAAAAATTCTACTTCAGATCTGGAGATTTAGATCGCTTTTAAAAGGTGAGTGGGAAATTTTATAGATTATTATAATATGAAAATTATCCCATTCGTGTTTATATGATTGTTATTCCTAAGTGGATAATTGCATTGAGTTGTATGCAACAAATTGAATATGATATGAATATAATGAATATCGCCTATATATTCTTGTTTATGAATTGATTTAGCATTATTTACTACCTGGTCTGGAAATCAGTCCTAAAAGTATGAATTTAGAATATTGATTTGAGTTAAATTTATTCTAGATCTGAAATAGGTTGTATAATAATGTTATATATTTGGATTAGTACCCTAGTCTTATTAGATACAAACTTTCCTATATTTGGAATTGTTGGAATTTAGATCCGTTTAATATTTGTAAATTAGTTTGCTTTCTTTCCCTTTTAGAAAAATGTATCGTGTGATCTAACAAGGAATAAATGCAAATGGAAAGAGAAAAAGATGTGTAAAGTATGAATTCATTGTAGTTTACATTGTCTATTTCAGTAGTAAAAACGAATGATTGTTCCTTCTAATTTCGAACAATGTAATCTTTTAAAGTTAAATCTTTTATTTTGGACTAATTTATGGAAATTATAGCGGATAATTTTTTAGATATGATTCCAAAAATTTAACATGGAAACTATATTCTAGTGAAGATATATAGCTAGAACATATTTGATAAAAGTAAATATTTGTACGTAATTACCGTGCTTATAATAATCAATAAAAACCGAACAACAACACTTGCATGTAACTCCAATAAATTTAAAATTTAAAAGGTTTAACTCCAATAAATGGTAATAAATATGGGAGTTTCAATAGTTTGATAAGATAAATGGATTGATAAGACTGATAAAAATGGAAAAGATATAAAATATTACTAATTTGAAATTAGTAATCATACATAAATATCTCAGGAAATGTTTGTTAAGATTTTATGGACAAATTGACATTTATGAGCATTAAGCGGAGATTTGTGGGTGGATAAATATTTAAGGTAAATATTTTTGCCTTAAATAAAAAGGGAATTAGTAAGCTAAGACCAATGTCTACCTAATATAATATAAATAAAGACTTCGGATGGTTAATGACTTAGTGGGTTAGTGATGTAAAATCAATAGAGTCACTCGATGGAAGACTACCCTTCACTTTGAGGCTATCATAGTCGGTATGCTTACTAGCGATGTGAGATATCATTAATCCTAGGACCCATGACGACATGATAGATTTAGCTTGCTTTCTTAATTAGAAAGTACTGAATGGTCCAAATTTGAAACTTGGAGCAGTGAGGGATATCTGGGGTTCCCTTCTAGTTTGTGGGCTTAAAGGGCTAAAGGGTCCATCTCCCTCCTAAATGGAAGTATTAAGGAACCTAGTGAGATTCAAAATGAATAATAGGGATATCTCTAAAAAGGGTTTAATTTAGTGTTGAGGTCTTAAGTGGCTGAAAGGTCCGCCTACCTATGAAAAGAAGTAACCTAATGAGATGCCATATTTATAATTAAAGAATGATAGTGGATATCTCGGGAAGGGTTTGCTTCAGGTTGGGCTCTTATGTGACTGTAGGGCCTTTTTTTTCCTATAAAAGAAGTATTAAGTAGCCCAATGAAATTTTCAAGCAATGACAGTTAGATAGTACTATTGAGGAGCACGCTTCTAGAAATAGGTCTTAAATGATGGGGTCTACCTTAATTAAGGTTTTAAATGACGAGAGTCTGCCCATTTTCTACTTGGAAGTATTAAGTGGCTTGGGTATAGTCGCTTACATTGCTAAGGCCGTAATAACAAAAGTACCATTTAGAAGCATATCTTGGGGATAGGTCTTTAATTATGGAGTCTACCTTAGTTAAGGTCTTAAATGACCAGAGTCTGCATATTTTTCACTTAGAGGTATTATGTGGATTTGGTATTGTTTATTACGTGACTACAATTTTATTGGCGATAGATGCGAGAATAGTCGGACATTAAATGCCGAATGCCTTAAATAGTGGTTAGAGGTCTTGTAGCTAGGGCCTACCAACCATTGACAACATTGTTAGGAAATCACCTTGGAAATAGCTCTTAAATGATGGGGTCTACCTTGATTAAGGTCTTAAATGGCAGAGTCTATCTATTTCTCTTTTTGAAAGTATTATAGAAGCCCGCTTTATATTTGGAAGTATTAAGTGGCAAATGAGTATGGAAGTATTGGGTAGTTGATAAGGCTTCATTAGTATTTCATACCTCAGGAAGGGATAAATAAGTAATCGTGTATGCAATGCAAGGTTAGATTAGAATTTCTAACCTTAATGGACATAATAATTAAATGGAAACCAACCGGTATAAGTTTATGTCATGGATAGTTTATATTTTCAGTCACCAGCAAGTTGTTCTGACCCCTCCTCATTACAACCCATAGGATAGAATTTAGAGAAATAGGTCACTGGGGCTGAATGTGCTTTGTTGTTAGAGAAGTCTTCTTTCTCTCATGCTTAAAGTTGATGTGACAATCTGCTATCTAAGGAATACCATTAGTATCAAGGTAGTAGTCATAGTCAGTAGTCTTATCCTATTATTGTTTTCGCTGTGAGTTTAGATTTCCACCAATATCTGATAATTCTCATACTTATTTGCAGGTACCAAATCCAACTATCTATGCTTTGATGGACTTGGGTTTCCATTTTTGTTGAAATTTGGGCCCATTATGTTGTGGGTTGTTACACGACTCGAAGTCAAAATCTCCGATCAAAGTAATTCGGTTAATTATTATTATTGTTACGAGCATCATCATGCACGCTTCACACACGAATTGTTTTTCTATAAATTATATATGTTTAACACATTCAAAATAAAATGGTTTGCACAAATAGGTAGCTATATTTTTGCATTGAAATCACGTGTAACTAGTTTGAATTTTTATTTTTAAGTTACAACATCTAATTTATATGTTAGTTTGAATTTTTATTTGTTAAATCTTATTTTTAAGTGATTAAATTTTCATAATGTTTATAAGAAGCATTTTAAATTTCTAAAGAAAATGTATTTTTTGAATCCTATTTTAAAGTGGTATTATGGGTTTATAATATCCGTAGAGGGACCTTTTTAATAGTTTAGGCCAAACAAAAAAATGTGACATGAGAGATATTACAACTCTTATTAAAGATCATATGCTATTTTTTTTGGAATCAGCCAGATTTTTATGAATATTTTTTGATGTTATGTATATAAAGTGTAATTTTTAAAGAATTAAATATAAACGACAATTTTGGAAGTTTACGGTTAGACCAAAAAGTTGTGTTTCTATTCCCACTATTAATAAAGATTGAACCAGGACTAAAGTTGGACGATATTGGAATTTTTGACCATTACCAAATTCTGTAGTTCCTAGTGTGATATAGTTTTGACGAAGAGAGTTAGTATAAATAATTGTCACAACCGGATAACACTTAAATAAGTAAAATTAGATTTTACCAAAGCCAAGAAGTAATGAATTTGATCATAATTTCACACCAACTGCTAACTGACGTGTCAATGTTAATATTCGAATTGTTCGATATTAATCATTGATCGAATTTGCACCTAAAAGTCACATAACTGAAGCATTGAGTACTCCTGTTACCACCTGATTTAATCAATTATAATTTGTAATAAATTAATTAATTTAATTATATTATGAAATATTAATTATAAAATTTTATTTATTTATGTTGATCAACATTAAATAGTGTGTGTACAATAGTTATAAATACACTTATTAATATAGGATATTGATACACATTTAAATTGGATTTAAGTGTCCTATTTATTAATTAGGCTTGAATTGATTTTGAGGCCTATATAGGGACCTATTAAGGGCGGCTATGTCCAAGGGAGGTTAGCCATATGATGGCTAATGAGAGATTGAATTTTGTATTCATGGAGATGAATAGGTAAGAGATAAGTGGATCAAGATCCTCCTTTACTCCTCAGATCTCCATTATATATTCATCTCTAAGCCCTCGTTTGATTTTCATTTGAGTTTGCCGAGTTTATTTGTGTTGATATTTAATAATTATTATTTTTGTTTAAGACTTTAATTGTGGAATTATATCTGTGTATGGTTTGTCTGAGACTGGCTATGTCTTTCGCTATTTTAATAATGTTATGAACATTATTTTAGATAGTAGTTAAGTCTATGATGGTATTTTAGAAAATTATGTTTATATGATCAATACTGATTATGTATGCTTTATGAATAGTTCTTCGAATAACAATATAAATAATAGTTATCTTTGGCATTATTGGCTAGGCCATATAAGTTATAAACGACCACACAAATTAAAAACCAAAGGTTTTCTCCCGTCGACTTATTCTAAGTCATTTGATATGTGTGAGTCATGTCTTAAAGGTAAAATAACTAAGCACCCTTTTGTGGGAGCAATGAAAAAGTTAGTGAACTCTTGAGTCTTATGCATAGTGATGTACGTGGCCCGGTGCCTATAATCACTAAGGATAATAGTTCGTACTTTGTAACCTTCACTGTTGATTTCTCGAGATAAGGATATGTGTATCTTATGAAGAAAACATCTAATATCTTTGAGAAATTTATGAATATAAGAACGAGGTCGAAAACCAGATAAGGATATCGAACTTATTATTATTATTATTATTAAATTGATTTTAATGTAAAGTTTAAATTAATACAATATAAAGTTTTATAAAGCATGCACTTTATTTTATTAATATGTATGTATGTATGTACACATATGTATATGAAGTTTACAAAAATAATATATATATATATATTATATCACTCAATTTAGAATTGAATTTGATTATATATATAATATATACATATAAATATCATAAAATATGCTTGCAAATATTTTAACATAAAACGTACACATTTAAATTGGTTTCGAAAATATTTTTTATTTTAAATGTAAATTTCTATAAAGAAATTAATTCAAAAAAACCAATTTATTTAAAAATATTATAAAATCAAAAACAACTTTATATGGCTGAAAGCATACATATATATATATATATATAATTATTATTTTATTAAATATATATGTAATTCAAAATTATTCTATTACATATATATATTTGTTTTTGTACAATTTTTTCTTATTTAGATTTACTTAATATACATATATAATTATATATTTAAAATTAATTTATTCAATTAAATTTAGAATTATGTAATTATAAACTTAAATTATAAAATTTAATCATTAATTTTTGATTTTGAAATTATAAATCTTTTATACTAAAATTATTTTTAAACCCTTTACATTTCACAAGTAATGTTTTATAATATATAAAATTTATATATATGTATACATGTATATATGTAATATATGTACATATATATTGACAGCACACATGCATGCAGAGGGGCTAAAATGTTCGTTGCAGTGTAAATCCCAATATCTACACACATGCATGTCAAACCACGTACATCATTCATGTTGCATGTGCGCACACACATCAATGTGTATCTGATATACATGTTATGTTATATAATATAAATTTAAAAGAATTTTTTTTATAAATTAAGTAAAATACTAATTTTATTTAAATCATATTTAGATAAGATCCGAATAAACTTAGACTTCATAGGCCCAATAAGATCTAAATGGAATAATTTTCTTGAAATTTACCCATTTACGCAACTACGTGCTGGTTCAGATCCAACATTATACTCGATAGCACTTACAAAGTTTGAGTCTGAACACTCCTTCAAAAGTGGCTCATTGTTTCTATAAACAATCCTCAAGTATTTCATAAATACTCGAAAATTCTAAAATATCATTTAGTGATCTTAACTTGGATTTTATATTAGCTTTATGCATCAAATACATAAGCAAAATACAATATTGTAAACAATACAAAAAATATAATAAATCCTATTATCAATACATAAGGAATCCATCTTACATGTCCATATTAAACATTTCAATAAGGTGCCTTTAAATATCGTTAGGGACATTCAATATCCTTTATACTTACTATAGAAGATATAAATTACAATTCAATATTGAGTTTTAAATAACTAAACTTTTACTATTTTAACATAAGTACATCATTAACAATCAGCCGTATGTTATAGTTTAGAAATATCTATGTACCTTTTAGCGGTTCTTTCTTATGGACACATGCTCCTCTACATTTGACTGAAAATCAAACTATTTGATATTTCTATCAAAATAATTATTCAATTATGGTTCTTATAGAATGATACTTTCATATCATTTCTTGTATCATATCCGAAAAAACCCTCAAACTCAATACCGCTCCCACTGACTTTGAGACACTTTGGTTGTTATGTGCAAACAGTTTATTCTAAATCATTATTCATAATTTTAAATTTCAATAAATATGTACCAAAAGACAAGGCCATACTACGCGATAATTTTTTCAGTGTAACATCATAAAAAATTAACCAAAAATTTAATAAAAGAATTGAATTTAAATATAATAGGGTAAAAAAGAAATTTTACAAATGTTCGAATTTGGCTATGAAACATGTACTATTACGTTTGTAGCGATTTTCTATACAATTTTCATATATAATGTTTTGAAATCGAAGCAAGTATGGAAAAGTTTATTAACATTTAAAAATTTAGAATTAAAAATAATAAATAATTAAATTAGAAAGAAATATTTAATTAGAAAAGCTCCACCGGCCAACACCATTGGTTGGACCTGATCACTCTAAGCCAAGCAGTCAATCGATCATCGCTTCCATCCCTATAAATGAAATACTTAATTAGACAAGCTCTAAGCCAAGCAGTCGACCGAACAACCCGGATTTAATAGTAGTTGATTAGATGGTTTTGGTTGCTTTCTATCCCTATAAATGGAATCCTAAGTTGCATCCGAACCCTGGTCGATTCGAAATGTAATATAACTTCGTTTCTCTGAAATTTGAACTCTCTTTCTCCTCAAAACAAATTTCTTCAAAAACAATAAGAAAGCAAAGATTAAAAAAATCAAGAGATTGAATAAGGAGGAATCAAATTAAATCAGGGGCGGTTCTACACCAAATAGTGTCGATTCTAAGTGTATTGAAAAGGGGATAGCTTTCTAAAGATAAGTAGCTTCACAATTAAAATGGAGATTTATATGTAATTTAGTTTATTTATATCCTACTTGATCTGGAATTGGTTTAGGTTAAATCAAAATATTGTTGATCTAATAATTGAAATTGATTGGAAACTGAATAAGAATTTAACCTATTTGAATATATGATTCTTTTCTAATCTAAATCTGGATAATGTAAATTTGTTGGGCAAAAATTGGTTTAAGTTGAATACCCTTTTGTTGAATTGAACACAGACTGATATATCAATACCCTATTAATTCTCTACTTGATCCAATTCATTTATATAATAAACATGCTTATGAATTTTTAGAAATTGAAATTGAAAACATCGAAGATTGTTGATTGACAAAATGGGGCTCATTGTAATCAATAGTTTACTACAATAATAATTTATGATTATTGGGGAATGAACTGAAATAAATAAACACAAATTTAATTAACAATAACTACGACCGATTGACGAGCTCATTGGAGCCGGTCGATAGCAATCGGTCGACCACTCCAGTGATCAATAGTTGACTGGTTAATGAATTTTGAGCGCAATTTAAACCTCGACGTAAGGCCTAAGTTTATAAGTTTATATGTATAATAATATGAATGTTATTATAAGTAGGGAAATTTGTTCCTTAGATTTACGATTCTTTGACGTTATGGCACTAGATAAATGTGTATGCTGGCAACGAGGCCTGGACACTAATTATTCAACGAGATTGGAATTTGACTGGGGTGACTCTATCGTAAATTGCACTAACATGAGGTTCTATGGTGTACGTGCACAATGACGATGATGCCTAGAGAAGTCTGTGTCCCGATACTAAAGGGAGTCCCTTGGTATGCACGGTTGCTGGACGTGATATTGTGTTGTTGATGGATCCTGATGCAATGTGATAAGAGGTGTTACATTACCATTGAGAGGTAGACATGGATGCAATGACCTTAAGATGTCTTTGGCATGAGTCGACATCACAAGCTCTTCCTAAATGCGTAAATAAGATTCGTGTAGTTATAATTTGGGAATGTAGTCCCAAGGTCGATATTGTAGTGATCTTATGTTAGAGTAGTTTCAGTAGCTTTTAGCCGATTCATGGTTGTTTCAAGGTTTGATCAATTGTACGATTCTAGGTATAAGCCTTCACAAGATGCGGGTGTAGGGGAGTTTAGAAATATACCCCTTATGTTAACAGAACCTACTTTAGTAAGTAGTTCACATATAAAAGTAGAACACCCTAGGTCGCATGGAGTATTAATAAAGTTAATTGCATGTGATCACTATACATAATGATGTAACTCGTTCACTAGACTTTTGTCTGACCTACTTATTTCCTTTCTTTCCCCCCACCACGAGAGGACAAGGCTCTAGTGATAGGCTCGGTGCTTACTACATGGGCTAGCAAGCTTGGCATTGGAGTTGCTTATTTTATTTTTCATAATTTCCAATGCAACTATTTATCGTATTAAGTATTTTTAAGACTTTTTGTTGTATTTCTGTAAGTTGTGGATTTTGACTATGCATGTTTTTGAGATTGTGTTCTAGGATATTTTCTAAGATGACTATTTTCTTTATTTATATTTTTCTGTCTTCCTCTGTGATATCTAGAGGTGTAGAATATCTTAGATTTTATCCTTATATTTCTAGTCTCTATAATGTTAATTAACCTGATGACTCGTACCACTTAACACTTATGCGAGTCTGAAAGTTACTCTAGGCTTTGGATTGGTGTGTTGGAAGATGTGGGTTGTCACACTTGATATTAAAGTCAGGTTTATATTTCCTTAGGAGTAAGGTGTGTATTGAGAGAAGTACTTGAAAAGTGTTGAAAAAGGTGTTTTCCAAAGAGTTTTTCAAAATGGGGTCTTAAAGTGTGTGTATGTGTGTATAAAATGTTTTTCAAAATATTTAAATAAATATAATTTGATGACTCTTTTCCTTATTATTTCTAATACTATATGTGGAAAAGTTGCTACTAAATTCCTAAATCACAAAAAGAGAGGATGAACAATTCTACTAGTTACGACTCAAGTGATGCAATTGAGATTCTGGGCGTAAATGTCCCAATTTGTTTCCATCAGTATCTGTATGCGAAAGGACAAGGCGAGCTTAACCATAATAGGGAATCCACAAAGAAGGCACCAAGTGTTGTTCCTGCCCATCCACCTGTCGTCGACTTTGCCAAGCTATGTAAGGACTTTGCGAGCTGAAAAGGGAAGTCATATGATGAGACAACTTGCGACTTGGCATTTACAGGGAGAGGCACTGAATTTTTAGGATGTAACAGTGGTAGAGACCGACGTGGAGAGGTTACTTGGGCAGAGTTTAGGAGTTGTTTTGAGACGAAGTTTCTTCCATGTCAAAGTAGAGGGTATAGTTGGAGAAGTTCATACATGTGCAGCAAAGAGAGATGTCGGTGAATAGATATGTGAATCAATTCAATGAGTTAGCCAGATTTGGTACGGAGCTGATAGATACCCTTCAGAAGAAGGTTCTAAAGTTTGCATATGGGCCAAATCAACCTCTTTAAGATTTGGCCCTTAGTCATATTCTCATATGTGCGACTTTTGAGGGTTTGTGGAAATGGCTTTGCTGAACATTATTTACAATGGGGAAGTGAAGCGTGAGCCCAAGAAGTAAGGAGGAAAGTCATCACAATAGAATCAACGCAAAGGCGGAATAGGGGCCAAAGGAAAGATTAAGAAGCAAAAGCTGCAGTTTAGGGGATGTGGTGAGAAGGAGAATTTACAAAGGAGTGAGAGATGGACGTCTTAAAGGTGAAATGTTACCACAACATTCAATTCGAGCACATAAGGAGGGGTGTTGAGCACTACAAAAAAACCTCTTTCCAAGTAGTTTAAGCGTATACACTCGGTATTATTCTCAGCTCGAGCACGCCTTCAGTAGCGAACAACGAGAAGAAGGTTATAATTGAAGATGAGTTAGCTTTATCTAATTTACATATTCATATCTTATTTAACACCGGGGCATCACACTCTTTTATCTCGAGTAAACTTATAGATGAGTTGCACTTAGACTCTAGCATAGTTATAGACCTTGCAGTTGTATCAAAAACCCTATTGGAGGATCGACTTATTTATCTACGATATGTCGGGGTTTGAAGGGGTTGAGTTCGATTGCGATGCTTTTGTATCCGGATTTTTTGGATTTTGGTTGATTTTGGGTATGGACTGGATGACAGTGTATGAGGCAATCTTATATTATGATAGGAAGGTTGTTAGGTTGGTACTTGTAGTGGATGTAGTTTAGAGGTTTATTGCGATACTAGAGGTTCATTTTTGTTGAACTACCTATATTCTTTAGACCTATCGCATGATGAATTAGATTCAGTATCAGTAGTTAGAGACTACCTAGATGACTTTTTTGAGGTCGCCGGTCTTCCACCCCAAGAGAGATCGAGTTCAAATTTATCTTATGAGAACCCCAGGCCTATTATCTTACCCTTGATGCACATGGCTCCTAATGAGAGATGCCAGCTGAATAAGTAAGTGAATGAGCTATTAGAGAAGGGCTTCATTAGAAGGAGTATTTCAAAGTGGGGAACACCGGTTGTCGTTACCACCAAGGTGGATGGTTCTTTGAGGCTTTGCATCGATTATCATGACCTGAATAAGCTGACACAGAAGGATCGTTTTTTGTTGCCCCGCTTAAACGATCTTTTTAATCAATTGAATGGATCGAAGGTGTCTCCCAATTTGGCTTGGCTACCAGATTCCTTCAGCTGTGTGTACCAAGGACAGTATTCAAAAAATCACTTTTCATACACCTGAAAGACTTTATGAGTGGGTGGTCATGCCCTTTGAACTGACCAATGCACCCCTTATTTTGTTGATACGATGAGTCGAGTTTTTAGAGTGTTGCTTAATAAGTTTATGGTGGTATTTGTTGAGGACGTATTAGTCTATTCGAAAAGCAAGGAGGAGCACAAGTTTTATCTAGAAGAAGTGCTCAATACACTCCATGGGCATATGTTGAAGGCAAAGTTTTTCAAATGTCACTTTTGGCACAATGTGGTACGCTTTTTAGGACATATTTTCTCTGAGAATGGGCTAGTGGTTAATCCTAGTAAAGTTGCTATGGTATAGGATAAGAAAGTGCCAAAGAATGCCGTGGATGTGAGGAATTTACTTGGGTTGGTAGGCTACTATAGAAAGTTCATTAAGGACATCGCTAAAATTTTCGCCCCTCTGATCCGCCTTACAAATAAGAATTTGATTTTCTCATGGGGCTCAAAATATCATGATGCTTTTATCAAGTTGAAGGAGGCATTGGCTAGTGCACTTATTCTGGTATTACCTGATGGTACGAAGGCATCCATAGCATATATCAATGCCTATGGTATGTGGTTGGTTGTGGCCTTGATGTAGAAAAGAAGAGCAATGAGCTATGCTAGTCGACAGGTGAAGGTCCATAGGAGAAACTATCCCACCCATGATCTTGAGTTGATAGCCATTTGTACTCAAGTCATGAAGGCACTATCTATTAGAAGAATGGTTTGAGCTGTATACGAGTCATAAGTCTCTAAAGTATTTATTCTTCTGAAAGGATTTGAATTTAACATAACAGAGGTGGATGGCATTTTTGGCATTGTATGATTTTGATATCTTCTATAATCCATGCAACGATAATGTTGTAGTCGATGCCTTAAGTAGGACGCATACGATGTTGAATCCCTTGCCCTTCGAGTGGAAGCACTTAGAGTTTATTTATACTTTCAGTTTTCAACTATCGTCAAACATCACTCCCAAATTGTTAGCAGTGTTGGTTGTGCAGCCTACACTCATGGACCACATTGGGTTAAGTCAGAAGCATGACAAGGAGTTAGTGGATATTTTTGAGAAGCTTAGTAAAGAAGAGTAGTCAAGTCATTTGAGGCGCTATACCGTTGACTCGATTAGGGTAGTTATGGAGAGATGATAGATTATGTGTTTCTCTCATTATGGATTTGATTGACATGGTACTAGCCAAGTCTCATCATTCTAGGATGATCATTCATCCCAACGGAGATAAAATGTATCGTTGCATGAAGAGTCTTTTATTGGCCTAGTATGAAGAGGCATGTGGCAGAGTATGGGGCCAGATATATGACTTACTAGAGGGTAAAAGTAGAGCAGAAGAGGCCAGGGGATGTTCTATAGTATAAGTGGGAGAGTATTTCTATGGACTTCATGTATGGACTACTTAGGAGTAAGAAGGGGAATGAGAGTATTAAGGTCTTGGTCGACCGACTAACCAAATTAGCTCATTTTAGATCGGTTAGGAGTACGAGGACTGCAGCGTCTTTGGAGACACTATACATGAGGGAGATGGTTAGGTTACATGAAGTTCGTTCTAGCATTATTAGCAACCGAGATTTGCTTTTCACTAGTGAGTTTTGGAGGAGTTTTCAGAAGGCTTTAGACATTAAGTTGAGTTAGATTACCGCTGTTTGCACTTAAAATGGTCACAGACATCCAAAATAGTTTTCGCGGAGAAGAAAGTGAAAAAAAGAAAAATTAAACTGAGTAGATGAGTAATTAAGCAATAGAGAATAAGTAATAATCATAGACACATAAATTTATAGTGGTTCAACATTGTATGCCTATGTCTACTTTGAATATTATCCTTCATTAATCAATTTTGAATCTGATTACAATGGTAGAAAACTGCTAGTACTTTATTACAATGGAGTACATAGTAACAAGCAGTGTAAAGATCCTTAGAATGACCCATCAAACCAGTATTTATACCCGAAGATGGCCAAACATCTCTCTGAAATCTCAGTTGAAGGACCTTCTAAACCATATGGGCCCACTAGAGAGATCGCTAGGCCCAATTCTCGGAGAGGAGGGATCGATACTGATCCCTGCTTTTGTCGAATTTTAGGGAACGATCCCTATGGTGGCTTCCTCGTGCAAAAATATGTCTAGCCTCCAAATTTCATATAATTTGTATCATTGAGGCTCGAGTTATTGCTTGATCTTTGATTCAACATGGCTTTTATGCAGCTTTCTTCCGGTCCCTCCCAAGGGATACATACCGATCACTCTAATCTTGTCATTTATATGCGATCCTTAGGGTAGGTTTTCTATGGTCCTTATATCCTGCTCTTCAAATTTTGTAGGCATTAGACTAGTAAATCTTGAGATATTGATTGTTTTCCACAAGAATGCTCTTGTAATTTGAAACATGTCGATCCCTGTTGTTGGAGCCAGTCTATGCCGATCCTCCTACATGTTGATCCATATTTCATACTTCGAAAATTCTGTATTGCCCCTTTATCAATACTGATTTCTTATTATCACCTGTACTTGACCTCTGGGCCCTACAATCATCACTCCGGAGTCATTGGTCTTGATGGCAGTCGAATCTAACTTGTGTAATCAATTCAATATAGCCAGGCTAAAATGCCGGATAACGCTTGCCCCCAAAGTACGTCTTATGATGAACATGACGTGCTTTGAATTGAAGTAGGTTAGATTCATCTGAAAGAAATCCATCAAGCAACCTGAATAGTTGCTATTCGTCTATCGAATTATTTTTCCATGGTATTGAATTTCTCATTTATCGTCAAGACGCTTGGTTTGTTTCCTATAGTATAAATCTCGGGCTATACTCCATTAGTTGATACATGTAAGTCCAGCCCCACAAGACTAAAAATCTTTGGTTATTTGGTCTAGCTATGAACTTGAAGGCCTCAGGTTTGATTTCAATTTCTATCAATTACAAAAATTAAAATTTCTATGATATATACGTGTATGTTTGTATATACATTCTTGTCATTATCTCCCGGACATGCTCGTACGTTCATGGGTCGTCGCCAACTTTCTCTGCGTTCTGTATGTTTATTTTTTTTTACAATTTTCATGCTCATATTCGTTTGCATGCATGGTCATGGTCGATCCCTCACTCTCTATTATCCCTTTTTTTAGAAGCATTTGCAGGGATCGGCATACGATTAGCCGATCCTTTTTTCTGTGCATGTTAATAGGAATCAAATGCATTTAACCGATCCCTCCCTATCTTATGTCTAACTTACAACCGATCCCCCTACTTCCTTATATAAGCTAAGTCTAACATTCCATCCCTTTACTTTCTTTCATTTCTTTCTTTCCCATCTACCTCATACGACCGAACTCTCCCTTACCTTAAAAACAGAAACCCGATCCCTTCTTTTCCACTTGACCATCGCTCTAATCAATAAATCCATCTTCCTACTTAATTTTAGATCATCATTCCACCTTCCAATCAAACCATAGCTCAATCCTTTTTATTTCTCACAGTTCACCTTCGATATATTTAGATAAGCTTCCCACTTTGATTTTTATTTTAAGATGAGGCAATGGATTCTACTCCATTGGTGATAGTGCGGTGTGTAATATGGTGGATGACTGAGGGTATAGGTTGTTTGGGGAAGACTTGGCATGGAAGGGAGTAGGGCTAGATAGAATAATGAGGGAGGAAGAAGAAGAAGAGAGAGCGAAGGAGGGATCGGTATTGGAGGTTTAGATATAGACCCATCCCTCGTTTGATGACTTGGGAAAGGGATCGATATGTAGGTTTGATGAGAGGATGGTGAAATAGAGGGATCAACAAGCTTTGTTTAAGTAGAGGGGTTGGTGTAATGGATCAGCTTGGTGTGATTAGGGATCGACAAGATTTTTCTCGAGTAAAGGGATTAGTAGCCTTTGTTAGGAGAAAGGGGTCATCCGTATTGTTTAAGGATATGGATTGGTAGGATTTGTTTGAGGAGGGGAATCGATTATGCTGCTTTTGGATAGGATCGGAAAATATGGATCAACATGCAGGGTTCGACATAGAGTATTTGGTTCATAGGGACAGGCACAAATATTCTTTGTACTTGAAACCTTATCCAAACTTACCTATTTGAGAAATCACTACCAATCCGTCTTAATGAACTTGAGCATATGGTGACGATGAATATAGATCTTACATATTCACTGCTGAACTTGAGATTGAACAATCAAATCCTTGGAACTGTCAAAATGAACTAGAACTTAGCATATGAACTTGAATGACAAATTTCACACTTTGATATGTCGATTTTCGATCCCAAAGCTTTCACAACCAATTGGTCTCTTTGCCAGTTGAGACAGTTAGCGACGATAGTCATGCTGGTCGGAATCCGAAGTCTCGTTATTTAATATTGTTTTCTTATTTAAAGTTGTTTATTTCTATTATACACTACACCGCACTAGCTCACACTTTGCGTGGGGGGAACATGTAATTTTTCTAATCTCGATTGTCTACTGAGTATAAATAACATGGACTTTAGACGCTCGGAGCGTTTATCTGCAATGTCTTATGGACCAGCCTATAGGATCATTTTCACCTTAGAGGGAGGATGAATAGGGTGTACTACAAATTAATGCGGAAATAAAAATAAAAGCATAATGTAATGGAATAAAGATCACACACAGATTTACCCAGCTTCGGCAAAAACCTACCTACATGCCGCCCCTAAGGTTTCTACTAGAGATTAAGCAGTTGGACACTTACAAGCACATGTAAACTTGCGACATCCGCTAACTTGACTAACCAAACTCTAAGCTCAAAACCCTGCCACAACTCAGCCACTGAGTTGCGAATTCTCAAACTACGCTCCATAGTTTGTACCTAGTTACACAACTGGAAAGTAACATAATTTAAAAAAGAAATTACAAATAAAAAATTAAAACTAACAAAACCCTAGATTAAAATTTAAGTCGAATATAATTTTAGACCGGCCCACTAAATAATTAAACGAAGAAAAAGTCTTCCCCTTTTTCTTTTGTTAATGCATTCGATAGCTCTTTTTCTCCTTCTTCTAAAATTAGTGTTTTTCAATTTGAAGCCGCCACTTGGAAAATTGAAGCTCAAATTGTTTGCCGGTATACTCTCAAATCACTTCGATTTTTAATTATGCTCGACTTGATTGCCCTGTTGAATTTCTTGGGCTCGAACTTGATGATTGTCGATGACGAAATTGGGTTCAATTTATAGGGATTAAATCCCTAAATATTTGTTTGTATATTTTTCGTTTGAATTCTTCACGTTTTTGTGCTCAGCGTTGATTTTCGATTTAATAATTGAGATGAATTCTGACTTGTTCATTTGTTACTCCATGAATTCGAATTTTCATGAATTGCTTTGTGCGGGTTCCCATGACTTCGGCATTTGAATATACTTGACTTGTTCATTTGAAATCCCTTGCGACATTAAAACATTTTCTAAATTTTTGTTTAAACACTTCAACACAGTTTTACGTTGACCATTACTTTTTGAAACTCCTCCTTGACTTGTTCGAACTGCTACTAATTATGTTTGATATTCTTCTTTTATATGCTTTGTCCATTATGCTAGAGTTGTCATGTTGATTTTCTTAATCATGTTGCATATATATATATATATATAACTTGTTTGTTGCTTCACTGATCTAGTGCATTGTGTGGATTTGCATTCATATTGATCTTCATGTATGTTGATGTCTCCTCTATTGCATTTGAGCATGTTTGAAACTATTTTCGCCTATGTATATATGTATGCTGGTCTGCTTCAAGTTAAATGTCTAGTTGCTTCATGTCCAGTTGCAATTAAGTTCTGAATGCATGTTGTACTGGTTTGCATTTTGAGAACTACCTTTGTAATTTTTTTTGTTATTTTTGAAACCCTATGTAGCATTCATACCTGAACTGACATGTGTATGTACATATGCATACATATGTATCTTCATGTATGTTGGCTGGTTGCCTTTGGTCTGCATTATGTGATGGTCTGAATGTATATACATACATGTATATTTGCATATGTGGATGTTGCTTTGACTGGTTTGGTCTTGGTTCACTTTGTGTTCATTTTTGGTGCTTGGGTTGATGGTTTGGTCTCATGTTGTGTGTGTACTCTGGCATCAATTCTGGTAGTATTGTTTTTATGTGATCGTGTCTGAATGAATGCATATCCTCTGTCCTCTTTGAATGCTTGCTTTCTGATTCTGTATTTTCTGAAGTCTTGTTGCATTGTAGTCATTTCTGTGTTGTGTTGCATTGTAGTCATTTCTGTGTTGTGTTGCACTGAACTGTATACTCTGAAGCCTTTGTAGAGTTGTATGTTGTTGTTTTTTCACCTGTCCTTTTGCACTTGTTGAGTCTGCACTTTGTTCGAGCATGTTTGGTGCTCTGTTTTCATTTGGTCATATTGTGTTGAGGCTATTTTGTTGCGATTGTAACGACCTGCCTTTCATTCCATATAAAGATGTATCATTAAGAAGAAAGAAAGGGATAGAAAAGAGAAAAGATAGGAAAGAAAGAAACAAACAACATCAGAAGCTCACAACGGAACGAATAAATTATATTATATCACATAAGATATTACATAGTATCATATACATCAGAATTATACAGCTAATACAACACAAACTAGACAGTTATAAACACCTGTCTAGTTATTACAATTCAAGTATATCACAGAAAACAGATACAACTCAAACACAGCGGAAACTCTATATATATCTACTCGCTGAAGCCTCCTGATCCATTTCTCCTCCAGAACTCATCAAAGAAATCCTGAATCCCTTGTCTGCTCATACATAATATGAGTACCCAAGAATTTAATAAAACATAAAATAAATACTAGGGTCAGACATGGGTCTGGTGTGAGTAAACGGGTTAACGTTGCTTAACTTTGTAAATCCTTTGAAAACAAAAGGTATCACGTAAGACTTCCCACCAATAAACATGGAAAAGTTTTTACCTTACGCTAACCAAAACATTTGATAGGAAATCCAGTGATATTATAATAGGGTTTAGGTTTTTCAAAATAAAATACAGAAATAGCTGGAATGCTTACATCTCACGTTCCAACAAAGTTGGGCACAATCAAAAACGTACAGGCACTTATTGGAGTTTGGATTCCATACAATGGCAAGGCTACTAGGTACCGCCCGTCACAGTACGTGGCCTAGATCACCGTACCGAGGATCACTCCTAATCCCCTGCAACACAAAGCCAGAACCATCCCTTACTGGACAGTCCCGAACAAGACAACCCCATAGATGGCCGTCGCCAACTGCCCACACGGCCCCAAAAAAAGGGACCTCTAGACAGGGGTAAATCTCGTCCTACTTGGGAATGACCCGCTTAGCCTTGCTGCACCTCCCCTGTTTTAGCCATTCCCGGTTGATGAGGCTTGAGGCTACGATTACCTTTACAGGACACATCAATCTTAGAATGCTCATCGTCCACCTGACGATGTTCTGAAAGCATTCAATCCATACAAGTTCGTTCCGGGTACGAATGAAACCGAAGGCACTATTTCTCTACACTCCTTTTGGAATCACCCTCAAAGTTAACGACAATAGCCCTTGCACTCTAAATCTTCATCTCGAACCTGAAAGTACTACCCCTGTTAAACTCGTATTGGAATCACCCTCAGAGTATTAACACAAATAGTCCTTACACCTCGAGTCTTCACTCTTCACTTGAGATTCACGACCTAACGTTTAATTTGGATCGATGTGGTTTTCGGAATTCCAAATTTGGAAACCCGGTCCCGGTCTCATCGAAATCCAAATGCCATCTTAATGTCCAAGTGATTCTAGTTTGAACAATTAATTCAATTCATCATTATCTATATACACACAGATAGATAATTTACATATCACAATAGATAATCACATTTTCATCATAAACAGATAAACCGTATTATCATCACAAACAGATAATCCATATTATTATACTTTAACTAAGCATCCATATCATAAAGATATTACTCATCTCATTACTGAGATCACAACCATTCAATGAAATATTAATATCATCCATAAGCAATGATTTATTAACCACCATCTGTAATTAATTTAAAATGAATTAAATTAATCACTTCTATCTCTAATTAATTTAAAGTAAATTAAATGAATTACTACATCTATAAATCCAGCTTATATATCCATTAATTAATTATCCTAGTTAATTAATCCTTCTCTAAGTATTCATCTTGATTAAACACCTTTGATTAATCATTCTCAAATTAAAATAAGTAATTACTCTTTAATTAATTTCACAAATTAATTAACCTTAATCATTTAGTAATTAACATTTAATTACTTCATTTATTAATTAACTATAATTAATTACATTTATCCTTAATTAATTTACATTAATTAATCACTTTATTATTAATTATTCCTTAATTAAACAATTCTTAATTACATCATTAATTATATTAATTAATGATCTTTAATTTATATTTAAATTAATTACTTTATTTAAATTAATTACATTTAGTAATTAATCTAGAATTTAAAATACAATTATCAATCACCCTTAATTAATATCAATCCAGTAATTAACTACCATTAATTACTCATTAACAAATTAATTATTCCATAATTAATTATCTTCATTAATTAATCCCTTGATTAATTACAAAAATAATTACCCAAATTACTTTATTATAAATCATCTTTCACTAATTATATTCCAGTAATTATCATTTATTACTTCCCTAAGTAATTATGCTCCATTAATTACATTAAGTAATTACTCTTATTAAATCATCAAATGATTTTCTTAAATTAATTAAACTAAATTAATTAAATCAAACTAATCACATTATCATAATTAATTTCAATAAGTAATTAATCCCTTAGTTACTTTTATCAAGTATTTATGCTTAACAATATACAATTGATTATCTTCAATTAATTAGTCTAATTAATTATCAAAATTAACCACATTAAGTAATTACTTAATAATCCTTAGATAATTATCTTTATTAACTAATATCATTTTCTTTAATTACTTTCTTAAGAAATTTATCTTAGATTAATCATTATTAACCATCTCTAATTATAAATTAATCTAAATCATTAATTTAAAATCAAATAAATAAGTCATTCCTTAATTTTCTTGTAAATTAAATTCTTTTATTATCTTAATTATTTCTAAGATAATTCATTTACTTTATTAATGACTTCATTAGCATTCAAGTATATTTAAAACATTACACTTCTAAATTTAATTCAAATTCCATTTTGAATTTAAGATTCAAAATGTTTAACCATTTAAACATTTATCCAAATTTAAATAAATCTATAAACTTAAAATAAATATAAAGAACATTCATTAATTATATAAGATACTTATATAAGAAAAAGTTTAAACTAAATTACTTAATTTTATTAAAAGAAATCAAGCTTTAAAATAAATTGATTGTTTAACTTCCAAATTTAAGTTAAACACTTCATAACTTTTTATTCAAATATTAAAGGAAACCTTTTATAAAGAACCTTATCAAGTTTAAACATTTATTTGAAAACAAATTCATTTTTAAAATCTACTTTAAAACATTTAAATTTGTTCAACATTTAAAACTGATTTAAATTCAAGATTTGAATTCATAGTAAACTTGAAACCATATTTAAACTTGATTTAAACCTTGCTTTAAATTTAAAATTTTCATTTTAAAACTTAGGATTCAAAAGTTCATTTGAATTCAAACTTAAACTTTGCATTTAAAATCCCTGTTTTAAATCCTGTTTTAAATTTGAATTTCATATAAATTTTAAAAAAAACTGAACACTGTCAGTTTATAAAACCTGAAACCAACATTACCCGAGACCACCTACTAATGTTTCGAGACAAAACCCCAAATGCTTCGGGTAAAAACCCCAACTTCTTCGTGAAGCAACCCGAGCAAACAACTACAACACAGAACCCACTATCAATAGGTAATCAAACGTGCACCGATCATCATCGTGCACATGCACATCAAACCCGATCACCGATGGTCATCACCACGACCATCCACAAGAGGACATCGACCCTGCCGACACCTTCGACCGACCAGAACGACGCAACCTCCACTGAGGCGAAATCGAGCACTTCGATCCCCCATTTATCCATAAGTCGGTCAGCAAAACATCGACCAATGACGAACGCCTCCACCTGAGTACCGCCGCCTCGCCTATGAATGCGCCTTGAACCCTAATGACCATTCACCCCCAAGCGATTGAGTCTGGTCACCCCACGGTGACGAACGAATCCCAATTCCCACGTCTTCCCAATCCAGATTTTAAACCCTAATCTGACAAAATTCCAATCATCACATCAAAAGAAAAATCCAATGATATTTTTCCAGCGACCACTCACTTCTATTACACCTTCAGGCCAAATCTCGAGTCACCAAACTTCGACGATCAACGGTAGAAGACCAAAACCCCAAAAACATACATCACCGAACAACTCCTCAAATTCTAAACTAAAATTCACAAGATTTTCACTAAAATCCATAATTTGTTTAGATGAATCAGATTCTATAATTTCAAAGTGAAATTGTTGTTATAAAATTTTAACCAAAACTTGATTTTACTGTAATCTCAATATTTACAGTTTATTTATTAAACAATTCTATCTTAAACTATTTTTAAAAACAAGAATATAGTGTTATTAACACTTTATCTTTAGCGATCAATGTCAAATTTTAGTTATATAGTGAGATATGAATTTTATTTGTGATAAAGATGAATCTGTTATCAACAACAGAGCAACAAAATACAATATCCAGAAACAAATCTGCAGGCAGCATTATGCTCATACACACACATTGATATTCAAACATAAGTAATCATTAGAGACTATATTACCACACATGCAAATAGATTCATTCAGATTTAAAAAAAAGAACTGTTTTTAAAAACAGAAATTTACTCGCATTTATTGAAGCAGCTGTTGCATTTTCATTTTCCTGGAACTGTATTGTTAGTTGAATCTGGTGAGTCTGAATCTTCTTGTTGTTGTAGTTGATTTAGATTTTTGTAGCTGACCCCCATTTTCCTTTGCTTAAAGTTTGAATTGATCTTCATATAGATTTGAAAATTTGAGCAGATTTGTTTTTTGCAGATTTTTTTTAAGTTGTATTTGGTTTTGAACTTTTCTTCTTTAAATCTGATTTTTCAGTTTTCCTTTTGAAGAGAATGTTTTGAACTAACATGAATTGCTAATTTTTTCAACTTAATACATTTTTAATAAAATGTTTTCAAAAATAAATAAAACAAATGCCACTTGTTACATTAGGTTGTAGAGTGATTTACAAGTGTCTTTCTTAAGAGTTAAATGTCTTACACATGTTCATTTTAATATTAAAATAAATTTCTTAATTTTATAAATGTTTTTAAATCCATTTCTAATTTATGTTATCATTTTTTTATATGTTTATTCCCACTTAGCCTTTAAATGTTTACATATAAATTTCCTTTATACAATTACATATTTTAATGTTTATTTGTATCCTTTTGAAATAATATTTTTAAAGCTAAATTTTCAAGAAAGGAAATTTTAAAAAGAAAACAATATTGAATTAAACCTTATTTTAAAATTTTAACTAAAACATTGTACTTTAATGTATAAGAACTAAGTCTATTTCAAAAAAAACAATTTTTAAAAGAAAACAAAATAAATTTTATTATAATATACAATTTAAACTATTATATTTTTTTAAACAAAATAAATATTTACTTTAATTTCTTTTGAAAGTATAAGATAGATTCTTAAATAAACTTTTGAAAAGTTTCTATACTAATTTCAATCAAACTTTCCAATTCACAAGTTATGCACACATATATAATATAAATTTGAAAATATTTTTATTAAATCAAAATTAAAATTAAAATTAAAATCAAACACCCTATTTACAATGTATTCACATATATACATTATCAATAGAATATCTTTTAAATTAGCTTAGAAAGATAAATTTTATCATTTGAATATTTTTAACTTTGAAAAGAATAAGATTCCCAAATTAAATTATCATTATCATTAATTTAATTTTGAAAAGATAACATTTGTCAAACTAAATAATTATTAGTTTTCAAAAGATAATTTTTGTTTGAATTAGATTATTAAATCAACATTTCACATTTTAAAATAATTATTAATGGAAATTATTAAATAAATATTGCCTAAATTTCCGGGACATCACAGCCATGGTCACCTGTTTCAAGACTGGTCTTGTGCTTTGCACTATGTACATATGCACTGAAGTATGTTAGCCCATTTTGAGTCTTCAGGTGTATACATTTTGTTGAGGCTCCATGTTCACTTGTGTACTTCATGTTGACATGTAGTCTGTGCTTTGCAGTTACCCTTTTTTTTTAAAATATGTCAAGTATTTTCTAACCATGCATAACCATGAGGACTTTTAAATGAGATTAGAATATACTTGATATTTATCCCTTTCTTATATGCGTCACATCCTTGCATAACCACGAGGACTTTTAGATGAGAATGGAAGCCTATATATAGAAATTCAAGTAATTCACCCATGCATAACCGCAGAGACTTTTAAATGAGAGTGACTACTTTAGGATATAATTATCTTACAAAAAAAAATATTTCCTTATTTTTAAATAACAAATTCTGCACACTATATTATGATGTATGGATTGATAAAAGGGTGAAAGTGATAGAAATGACCATGGAATAAGTACTAATCTGAAAATATTATAAAATTTGTTTAATTTTCATGAAATTATAAAATTATACTTTCTCTTATTATGAAATATAATTTAATCACTATCCATCACTTTTCAAGCACTATGATAATTTTGATAAGTTCCAAAAGATTCAATTAGTCGATGGTTATCTTTTCTAGAGTACATCTCTTATTGAAATAAACTAGATTATTTTTAACATGATGAAAACCCAAGTTTCAAAAATTAAAATAAGTGAAAATCAAAAGGAGGTTTTGTGAAAATGACTTCTTGTTGAAAATCAATATAAATAATTAACTAATTGAAAAAATGATTTTAACATGAGATGATATCAGATACCACTTGTCTTTGAGGTATTCATGGTGATATATAGTTGCATATAAGAAAAACATGTACTCCTCAACACTTAAATTGTTTTTTTGAATTCAACACATCTATTTATATCAAGCATAAGCAAACTAATCTATATTGAGCAAAAACACACGTTCAAAAAATTAGTCAAAGTAGTTTTTAAAATTAATTTGATAGACATGAAGAGAGTCAATAATGATTGTTGTTTCAAAGTAGTTGACAATCTTTGTTTCAAAGACTTACTCAATATGACACCTTTATTTGGTTGATAAAAGTTTGAAGTTTGCTTTTGGCTCATAACATGAGAGTTTTATATGTTCAAAAATGCTACTTGCCAAAATTGGTTTCAGGTCAGTTTGTCAAACCAATGAAAAATTATAGTTCAAGTACCACAACTTGTTTGTGTAAAACAGATATGCTTTCTGAGTTATATATTGAATTTATTGAAGTTTTTCATGACATTACAAAGTGAATCAATAAAAACTAAAAATAGAAAAGTTGTAGCATTATCGGTTAGCTTTCCAAAACTCATGAATTTCAAAAATCAAAGTTGAGATGTTCAAGATATAGTAGAAATACTTCAGCAATGTCAATGAAAACATAATTAATAATATGTGAACAAAATTGAGTTAAGAGATCATACCTCACATTCCTTCGATGTCGTGATATCCAAAATGCGATGATCTCTATCCAATCTTTATAGGCTAAGGAACATTTTAATTTTATTTATCAATCACCTAGAACAACTCAAAACTATCTCCATCAAATTTGTTTCTTAGACCACTTATGTGTCTAAATTTTGGAGAAGGCAAGTGGTCTAACTAAGGATGTAGGACCACTATTATTATTCATTGAAATCTTTGGTACCCAAATTTGTCTATATAACAAACCATTAGCATCTACAATTGTAACCATGGGAATCCATTTTTAAAAAAAATCTCAAACCATTTATATTTGTACTTTTTGGAATCCGTATTTGTGTAACGGTTTTGTGTTTGTATATATTTCGACAATTATTCTTGCCATGTCCAATATTTCCACACTTTATGCATTTAGGTATCATACTTTTCCCCTTAACCGTGTTATTAGTCATTTGTTCATATTTTGACATTTTTGTAAATCCTTTCCTTTTATTCACAAAGAGTTGATTTTCTAAGAGCATATTAAATGATTTTTCTCTAGTGAAAAATTTCCGAGTAATCAACTCAAATTTATTAACTTTGGATTTTAAAAGTTTATGTTCATATATTAGCTTCGAACAACAATTGGTACTATCTCTCTTTTCAAAACTATTTATTTTCAAGCCCATATTTTCATTTTCAAGCTCTCTAATTTTAGTCTCAATTTCTAGCATCTCAGTTTCAAAGAGTTGGAATTTTTTTAATTCATTTTTTTTCGAAATCTTTGATTTTTTCAATCTCCTTTTGAAACTCATGATTTCAATCTCCTTTTGAAACTTTTCGACCACTTAAAACTATCCAACCCTTTTTGCAAAATATTGTTTTTACAAATTAACTCAGTTTTGTTCTCCCAAATTAAAATTTCGTTTTCTTTTGAAAATTTTCATGAAAAAAGTAACTCTTTTTCATAGTTCAAACACCTTTTGCAATTAGAATTTTTATTTTTCCTAATATTTTTAAACTCATTCTCCAAATCATTATTTTTCTGACGTAGTTTAGATTGTTCCCTTATCAACTTATTATTTTTCATCTCAAGAGCTTCATTATCTTCAATTAATTTTCGGCACAAGAGAACTAAATCATTGAATGAAATATCACTTATCTCATAGGCTATTGAATCTTCATCACTGTTATCTTTTGCAAATCCTGTCAAGCGTGTTTCTTTAACTGAGTCGATTGTGGAGGATTTCTCACCGTTGTTGACTTTTGCACCATATATTGCATCAAAAGTATTCCAGATTTCCTATGCACTTTCACAATGAGAGATATGGTTAAAATTATCTCGATAAATATGAGAATATAGTATATGCATATCAAATGCATTAATCGAAGTATTTTTCTTGTCTACTATATCACACCCATTTTCAATAATATCCCAACATTTAGAATTAACAGATTTTAAATAAAATTCCATTTTTAATTTTCAATTTCAAAAATTTATTCCATCAAAAATAGGGGAAATAATACTAGATTGACTCTCGCTAGATTTACAACTAGGGTAGACATCCATGCTATTAACCATGCTCGGATACCACTTTTAGGATCATTTTCACCATAGAGGGGGTGAATAGGGTGTACTAAAAATTAATGAGGAAATAAAAATAAAAGCAGAAAGTAATGTAATAGAGATCACAAACAGATTTACCCAACTTTAGCAAAAACCTGCCAAAGTGTTGCCCTAAAGGTTTCTACTAGAGATTAAGTAGTCAGACGCTCACAAACACATGTAAATTTGCGACACCCGCTAACTTGACTAACCTAACTCTTAGCTCAAAATCCTACCACAACTCATCCACTGAGTTGCAAATTCTCAAACTACGCCCCATATTTTGTACCTTGTTACACAACTAGAAAGTTACACAATTTAGAAAAGAAATTACAAATAAAAATTAAAACTAACAAAACCCTATATTAAAATTTAAGCCCAATATAATTTTAGACCGACCCATTAAATAATTAAATGAAGAGAACGTCTTCCCCCTTTTCTTTTGTTAATGCCTTCGTCCGCACTTTTCTCCTTCTTTTGAAATTAGGGTTTTTCAATTTGAAGCCGCCATTTGAAAAATTGAAGCTCAAATCATTTGCTGGTATACTCTCAAATCACTTTGATGCTACTTTGATCAATTTAATTGTTCACGGCTGCTTCAAATGTCGAGTTCGAATGGGTAGAAATCGGTATGTAATTTTTTGCCCCTTTTCAATTTTTAATTATGCTCGACTTGATTGCTCTGTTGATTTGCTTGGGCTCGAACTCGATGATTGCCAATGATGAAATTGGGTTTAATTTATAGGGATTAAATCCCTAAATATTCATTCGTATATTTTTTGTTTGAATTCATCACGTTTCTATGCTCGGCGTTGATTTTTGATTTAATGATTGAGATGAATTCGAACATGTTCATTTGTTACTCCATGAATTCGATTTTCGTGAATTTCTTTAGGATGGTTCTTATGACTTCGACATTTGAATGTACTTGACTTGTTCATTTGAAATCCCCTGCACATTAAACCATTTCTTAACTTTTGTTTGAACATTTCAACACAGTTTTACGTTGACCATTATTTTTGGAAACTCCTCCTTGACTTGTTAGAACTGCTACTGATCATGTTTGATATTCTTCTTTTATATGCTTTGTCAACTGTGCTAGAGTTGTCATGCTGATTTGCTTAATCATGTTCTATATGTATATATATGTCACTTTATTTGCTGCTTCACTGATTTATTGCATCGTGTGGATTTGCATTCATATTGACCTAATGTTGATGTCTCCTCTATTGCTTCTGAGCATGTTCGAAATTATTTTCACCTATGTATATATGTATGCTGGTTTGCTTCAAGTTAAATGTCCAGTTGCTTCATGTCAAGTTGTAATTATGTTCTGAATGCCTGTTTTATTGCTTTGCTTTTTGAGAACTGCCTTTGTACATTTCTTTGTTATCTCTGAAACCTTATGTAGCCTTCATACCTAAACTGACATGTATATGTATATATGCATACATGTGTGTCTTCATGTATGTTGGTTGGTTGCCTCTGGTCTACATTGTGTGGTGGTCTGATTGTATATACATGCATGTATATTTGCATATGTGGATGTCGCTTTGACTGGTCTGGTCTAGGTTCACTTTGTGTTCATTTCCGGTGCTTGGGTTATGATGGTCTGGTTTCATGTTGTGTGTGTACTCTGGCATCAATTCGAGTAGTATTGTTTTCTTGTGATCGTGTGTGAATGCACGCATATCCTTTGTCCTCTTCGAATGCTTGCTTTCTGATTCTGTATTTTATGAAGTCTTGCTGCATTGTAGTCATTTTTTGTTGTGTTACATTGTAGTCATTTCTGCGTTGCATTGAACGAATCATTTGTAGAGCTGTATGTTGTTTCTTTTCACATGTCCTTTTGCACTTGTTGAGTGTGCACCTGGTTTGAGCATGTTTAAAGCTCTGTTGTCATGTGGTCATTTTGTCTTGAGGCTGTTTTGTTGCCATGTTCACCTATTTCAAGACTGGTCTTGTGCTTTGCACTCATGTACATATGCACTGAATTATATTTGCCTATTTTGAGTCTTCATGTGTGTACATTTTGTTGAGGCTCCATGTTCACTTATGCACTTCATGTTGAAATGTGGTCTATTGTATGTATGTACACTAGTTCCTCTTGGTTATGGCTTGGTGTAATGGCCTGGATGAGGCTGTTATCTGATCATGTTTTCATTTTGGAGACCGGCCTAGTTTTGTGCACATGAGTCTGGTCTTGGTACTGACATTTCATTGCTTTGTTCACTTATTTGAAGCTTTGCATGTGTGTTTGTATTTGTTGAACTTGAGTTGAATCTTGTCTAAGCTTGGGTTTGACCTTGTACTCACCTATCCTTGCAATTTTAACAGGAAAGTGTATATCAGTTTGCACGAACTTGCAGCATGTACAGTGATACACTATGCATGTCACAAGTTGTTCGTGTAAGATATATTAAAAGAAAATAATGATGAAAAACCCTAATAACCGAGGCAAACAATATTTTCAAACACACACTCCATTTTGTACTACAAAATATTTCATTTTCAATTTTACCGCAACAGTGTTTATTTTGCAGATAATTCAGATGTTGGATACAGTCTAGAACAGAGTTAAAGATCAAGTACGAGTTATGAGTGAATATGTAGTGAGGTGAAATTTGTATGTAAAAATTATAGAGTGAAAATGTGTTGTAATCGAAAATTGTGTAAACATAGTGAGAGCTCAAATTTGTACTATTTGAATTGTAATAAAATATTTTTTTGAATAAAATATTTGTTTAAATATGAATTCTAAGTTATTTATATTGTTTAAAAAATATTTATTTACTTATGTGGAAAAATGAAATAGTACAATAACAAATACATTTAAACGAATATACATATATATATATATATGTTTATTATCATCAAAAAAAATTCATAGGCTACTGTATTCTACACAGCCTCGCAGTATAGTAATTCAGAAGCAAAGTCAAGCTCCACGAATATATTTGGCAGACTTTCTCTTGGTCGTCGGACTGAACAAACGGATGTTTTTGGCCCGTCTATCAATTTTTTTGATGTTCCCGTCCTTCTGGCGGAGGATGTTTTTCTTGCGCTCGACGTAGTAGAAGGCGCCATTCTCTTAGATAACCCGATAGATTCTCAAGCCTTTTGAATTGATGAGGCTGCCCTTCGCAGGCTAAGTTCCATACATGGAATTCCATTCGAAGTTGTCCTGGTTCCTTTAATGAATGATAGGGCTCACTTGCCTCCAAAGGGGTACATAGCGTGCAACAGATTCATATGCTGGGCCGGATGCGTGTCTCCTTTAATTTTTTATATTAAGAAATGTTAAAATGTCTTGGAATAGCTCCCACTCAACTTCACCAAACAGCTACGTCTTCCTCCATGGAACTTTTCTAATGTTCATGAGTGTTTTGTTCCGCTCGCCAAATCCTTAGTACATATGGTCAATTTATAACTTCAAATGATGATCAGGAAGTCCTTCCTACATTTTCCTTAGGCCTTAACCCAACTGCCAAGTCTTAATGGGTGCTTGGAATAACTTTCTCTTTTTAAACATGATTCGTTCTACATTCGGTATCCAACTGGCTTCTCAAGGTGATGGTTGGACGGACTTAAGTGTCGTTTTTGCTTCAAACTGAAATCCATTAATCCAGGTCATATTGTTGAATCAGGTAACATCCTGAATATCAACAGGTGTTCACTCATGTCCTTAGGGCAATAGTTTTCAAGCGCAATCTCCGCTATTCATGCCACCCATGTCGAAGACAGGGACATTAGACTTCTCATAACTAACGAGTTATTATCTCTATTCGGGCTGCCGGAAGAGGATCGTAGCATTGGGATTCGTGTAAGTGCAGCATTACCGAGAAACATTGTAGAGCAAGAGGGAGATATCAACAACCCCTCCATGCCCTCAGTCGAGGGGACTCTGGATGACGTTGAAGAAGGCGAAATTAGGGGTGCCTAGATCAATGAGCTTGGTGATGCTAATGCAAGCCCAGGCAAGGCGCCTGTGGTCGAACTGTCATAAGGCATGCAAGCCCAAATAAGTGAAGGAAAAAATTGGCATATACACTTCGCTGAAGAAAAACTGCTAAGGATCTAGAATTTGTTATCACTTCAGTTGACAGTGAGTCATCTTCCAACACTTAGGGAGTTCAATGAAAGGATTTTCAAATCTCCAAATTCCCAATGACATTATGACTTATGACTTCCCAAACATCAATATCGAGTGGCGCAATTCTCCTGCCAAGAGTGGTGAAGGCATTCTTCCCACCAACAGAGAAGAGAAAACACCTATAAGCAAGGCAACAGCTACTAGTCCGTCAGGAAGGAACACTAGGACACTCACGATCACTTGTACTCCACTAAATGTTCTTCATCTACTTTTTGTATAATGGTTACTATACATTCACATTTGGTCTTTGCAGGTGCAATGACTCAGTCTCGAGCTTTTGATCGCCTAAGGGCCTCTTCGATGTATTATGGATCGTGCCATGGTTTAGAATTAGGCAGGCATAGGGAAAGAGACGATGGCTGGGGAAAAAGTCGTTGTTTAAGGGAATATTCTTCTACTTGAAAGCATAAATCCCAGCCTTAGTCATTCCATCAGGAAGATCGGCCCAAACTTCCTATTTATAGTGGAGATCAGACTTCCTATCAAGGACCTCAAATTGTCGCATCACACGAGTAGTACTCTGGTTCTTCCAGCTCTAGGAAATCTCATGACTAAGATCGAGCAAGCGTCCATTTGCCACTTCCTATTCGTCCTTGTCGACCGTTGCTCCTGTTACTTCCACAATGGAGAAATTACTCGAACTTAAGGTCACTTTCCCAAAAATTTGTTTTGACGGGTTTAAGTTCCTTCCTTCAATTCATATGATAGTGAGACATGCCAAAACAAGCTCTCTTTCGCATGTGTTTACGACGTTTTCATGCAACATGAGTCATTCTAGCGCTTAGCGAAAAAGATCTTCAAGGTGTCAGTCGAGCCACAACATGAAATAGATTGTCTCAAGCTAGAGAAGATCCATTATAAAGATATAATCAAGCATCAAGATAATGAGAGATCAGAGTTGACAACAAAATTAACTAAGGCAAAAAAAGTGCCAAGGGAACGTCTTGGGACAGCGAATCATTTGGAATCTGCCCATAAGAAGGAACTTGATGTTGCCCTCAATCGCAGCAGTGCACTCTCTCTGGAAAAGGATTCCTTCCAAAAGAGGAAATATATGTTGGCCTACCATCTTAAGGAGCTTGACAAGCTTCTTAGGAAAGAAAGGGAAGAGAAGATCGAGGCTCAGAAAGAATCACCGAGATATTATGAGGAGGATGTTGAAGCCAGGAGTCAGAAAATCAAACATAACGTGCAACTTGCCAAAATAGAAGCCCTTAAAGAAAAGGCTATAGTGGTAGGCTGTAAGGAGATGATAGAATAAACTGACACCCAGGTGAAGGATGCTAAAGAGTCCGGTCGAAATGAAATTAAGGACATGTTTGATCCTTTGATCATTGAATACAACACTAAAGTCTTTATCCACCCTAACTTAAGCTTTCTTGGAGAAGGTTATCTTGAGTCACTTACTGAAGCCTAAGAGTATATTGTCGAGATAAAAAGGAGGGAGATGGGCAAAGCCGGGTTAGTTAAAAAGAAATTAGTGTGGAGGATCCTTTATGGAAATGAATCCCTAAATCTTGCCGCCGTGAGACTCCGATATTTCGACATTTTAGCTCTAGTCAGTAAATTGAAAAATATTACCGAATCCTCGAAGTCTGATCCCAAGGGCCCCTCTTCTTTCCAAGTGGTTAGATCGTTAGTTTCTTTTGGCCTGGTACAAGATTTGAGCAATGATCAGGATAAACCTGGTTACCAATCTAAAGCGCTGACACCTATTCTGGAAGAGGGCACTCCAACGACAACCGTAAGTTAGCAGGATGTAGGTATTCCACTTTACTCTCCACTTTTCAAGAGGTTTTGTTCTTCATGCCTGATGGTTTTAAGCTTATCTCCTTGTTTTGATAAATCTGTAGGTCTTTCGAGTCCCAGCCATCCTAAGAGTGACATCGCCATGAAGAAACAAGCGATAACAATAGACATTCAGGTGGCCACAATATTCTGAGGTTCATTCTTAAGTCATCAGAGCATTCGACGATGATAAGGCTGAAGATCCGCTCCTAATGGATTAATCTGATGATGTTGTGATTACCGGCTCCTCCAAATGCATTGATGAGTTTAGCTTGCAGGAGCATATTGAGAAGGAAGAGTTTTGAAAGAGAAAAGCCAAAGCCGAGCCCATCGATGTGGACTTTGATGATCTAAATCTTGTCCATCTATAAGTCATTTCGCCCAGTGGGTCGACTCATAGAGAACTCCCCCCAAGCTTCGAACGCTTTCAGCCAAGGGTGGTAAAGGGTCAAGAAAGAGAACAAGTGGAATTTATATAGCACCACTCTCAAGAAATCTAAAATGTGGAGAAGAAAAAAGAAATAGCCGTTGCTTTGTCCTGGTATGTACATTGTTTTTACTAGTTGTTTTCTACCATTGTGACTAGATTCAAAACTGATTAATAAGGGATAATTTTCAAAGTGGACGTAGGCATACAACGTCGAACCACTACAAATTTCCATGTTTTTGATTATTTCTTATCCTTTGTTGCTTACTTTTTCATCTACTTAGTTTAATTTTGCTTTTCTTCACTTATTTCTCTATAGAAACTATTATTGGGTGTTTGTATTTTAGGTGAAAACATTTTGGTGGATGGTTGAACTCCATCCTTAGAGAGTTTATACTCCTCATGTTGGTTTTCGGCTCCAGTTTGTTGAATAGTGGGTGGTCGAACCACACTCATCTATTTATCTATACTCATATCCACTCTTTGGGGATAAGAATTGGTTAGCGGGTGGTTGATTCACACCTGCTTTATGCTTATACTATAGTCCGCACTTTAGGGACTTAGAGTTATTTAACGGATGGTTGATTCACACCCGACATATGTTTATACTCTAGTCTGCACTCTGAGGACTTAGAGTAAGTTCGTGGGTGGGTGATTCACACTCGGTTTATATTTATACTCTAGTACGCACCCTAGGGGCTCAGAGTTATTTCGTGGGTGGTCGATTCACACTAGATTTATGTATCCCATCCATTGGGTTATGAATGAGAGTTATCAACTGAACGGTCAGACCCTGCTCATCTTATTTAATTCCATTTGGAACTAGTGCAATTGATTAGTGCCAAACTTTGGGAACCTGTTCAGACATATCGACATCAATCATTTTCGTATTGTAACTATTACATAATGCTACAACAAACATAAACATAAAGGAAGTTCAAAACTTTATTTACTACGTGGAAAGAAATGACATAATCTATCTTATTACATATCTGGAAAGTCAAATGCTAAAGCAAATTATAAAGGCAAATACAAATGAATGAAAAGGTGATAAACTAAGTGAAATAGCATTGTAAATGCTTGCTATTCCATGCTCTTGGGAGTGTGATGCCATCAACAGTCGCTAGCTTGAAAGTTCCCTCTTCAAGCCTCTGCTCAATGACATATGGTCCTTTCTAGGTTGGATTCATGTGCGACGGGGTAGGAAAAACCCGTTTCAAGATAAGATCGCATATTTTATAGGTTCTAGGTCAGACTACAATGTTATAGTATCGAGCGACTCGGTGTCGGTGCGCAGGTGCCCTCAAATCATCTTCCTCGGGCCTTATGTATGAAGTCTAGAGATTCCAAGAGGAGATCTTTATTCGTTTTGGGACCGTAGTAAGTCACTCGATGAGAAGGAGCTTTGAGCTCAATAGGAATAACGTACTCGAAACCGTAAGCAAGGGAAAATGAAATATGGCCAGTCGTGGACTTGTGGGTGATCCTGTAAGCCCATAGTGCTATCGGGAGGTCATGCACCCACTCGCGTATATTCTTTTCCAAATGCTTCTTCCGAATGGACTTTATAGTTTTGTTCAGCTTCAACTTCTCCATTCGTTTGAGGGTGAGCGACTGCTGCAAACCTCTTTTCAATATGATACCTTCGACGGAAGTTTTTGAATTTAGCACTGTCAAATTGAGTCCCATTATATGTTACAATAGTTTATGGAAAACCAAAACGATAGACGATGTTCCTGGCAATGAAGTTGATTACTTTCTTGGTTGTGATCGAGGCTAAAGGTTCTGCTTCAGCCTATTTGGTGAAGTAATCAACTGCGACGACAGCGTACTTCGTACCACCTTTAGAGATCGGTCAGGAACCAATAACATCTATACCCCAAATATCAAACGACCAAGGGCTGACCATTTGCATGATTTCCATCGATGGAGCTCTGGAAACTTTTGCATATTTCTGGCACTTTTCGCATCACCTTACATATCAGCAGCATCTCGATTGATGGTTGGCCAATAATACCCATAGCGGAGTATTTTCTTTGCTAGAGTTTCCCCCCTAGTGTGATTTCCACATTCCCCTTCATGAACTTCATTTAGGACTCGTTTTATCTCATCATGAGTGATACACCGAAGTATGAGAACAGAAAAACCCTTTTTGTACGTTACTCATTCCTATATGATGATATATCGTGAAGCTTTACAAAGGACTTGTTTATTTTCATTCTTTTGTTCATATAGGACTCCCTGTTGCAAATAATTTTTAATCGGAGTCATCCACAATTCCCTCTCAGGCTCCATCTCCGATACCCGGTCGATTTCTGCTAGGTTTATACTCAGGGCATTTAATACTTCGACTGGAACCAACCCATCTGTTGTACATCTCCAGTGCTAGCAAACTTTGCTAATGAATCAGTCTCTCTATTTTGAGCCCATGGAATATGAAAAATGTCGTAGTACTCAAACTTAGTCAATAACTCTTGGATTGGGATAAGGTATGGAGCAATTCGTTATCCTTTAGCTTCGTAATCTCCACTGACTTGGCATACTACCAATTGTGAATTACAAAATATTTCAATAGACTTTATACCCAGTTCCCTAGCATGTTTAAGTCCAGCAATCAAAGCCTCATACTCAGCTTCATTGTTTGTTGCTAGAAAATTAAGCTTTAAAGCATAGTAGATCGATCTATCTTCGGGAGTTACAACCATAATTCCAACTCCAAAACAATGATCATTGGACATTCCATCAGTATACAGTTTTCACCGTATGGTAGGGATTTCGCTGCTCTTTGGAGAATCGTCCTACGCAGTAAATTCTGCTATAAAATCTGCTAGTGCATGACCCTGAAAAGCCCTACAAGGGAGATAAGTGATATTTAATTGACTAAGCTTGATATTGCACTTGAGCAACCTTCCATACGTCTTAGGTCACTGTAGGACCTGTCATAACGGCTGATCGGTGTAAACATTAATCGGGCGTACCTGGAAGTATGGGCAGAGCTTTTGTGATGCAATCAACAAGCAGTATGGTGGCTTCTTCATTTTTGTATAGCTCCTTTTAACTCTCGTCAATCGTTTGCTGACGTAATAGACTGGTCTTTGGATTCGATTTTCCTCGCGTAGTAATGCAGCATTTATAGCATGTACCAACATGGCCAAAATAGATGTATAAATCTTCATGATCCACTGGCTACAATAAGACGGGGGGATCTCTTCAAGTGATTCACCAAATCTTGAAATGCGTCTTTACAATCCTGTGTCCCTACGAAGCTTCTTTTTCCATTCCTAATCAATTCAAAGAAGGGAATGCATTTGTTAGTAGGTTTGAAAATGAATCAGCTTAAGGCAGCAACCTTCCCATTCAGACTCTACACTTGTTTGATAATCTTTGGCACTTGGATATCGTGGATAGCTTGAATCTTCTTGAGATTAGCTTCGACTCCATGGGCATTAAAAATAAATCTCAAAAATTTCCCTGATGCTAGGCCAAAAGAACACTTCAAAGGATTAGTTTTCGTCTTGTATTATCGGAGAACGCTGAACATTTCTGCCAGTCTCTGATGTGGTCGCTTGATCGTTGCGACTTCACAAGCATATTGTCCACATGTACGTCCATCGTTTTTCCAATCTAATATTTAAACATCATGTTGAATAACCACTGGTAAGTCGCTCCTGCATTCTCTAATCCAAACGACATCACCACATCGTTAATGAAATTGGTGCACTCTTGACCAGAAATGTGCATCGGGATTTGATTATGTCCCAGTACGCATCCATGAAAGATAATAACTTGCGTCCCGCAGTTGAGTCCACCATCTGGTTGGTCATTGGAAGGGGAAAACTGTCTTTCGGACATGCCTTATTCAAGTCTGAGTAGTCAATACATGTTCTCCATTTCTCATTCGCCTTTATCACAAGCACAAGGTTAGATACCCACTTAGGGTAGAGGGTGTCACAAATAAACCCATTGCCTTTGAGGCTATCCACCTCCTCTTTGAGAGTGTCAGATCTCTCCGGATCCATGTCGCGTCTTTTGTATTTCAACAAGACATGCCTCGGGTCGATATTCAATGCATGGTTCGCAATGGAATATGAGATTCTACACATATTAGTGTGAGTCCAAGCGAACACGTTTGGATTTGCTTGGAGAAATCCAGTAAGTTCTTTCATCGTCGGGAGGCTGAGCTGTGATTCGATCTTTAGGACTCGTGATGGGTTATCGTGGCTAACTGTGATGTCAATCGCAGTGCAGCTGGTGCATCCTTGGTCTCTTTGGGCTCCTCCTAATCATCTCTCAAATCTATATCTCTATATGACCGACTATGGCGCCCGAGCCAAGGCTCAAGCGCTAGTTGTCAATCTATGGTAGCTTGGATGCAGATAGTCTTGCCCATACCTATACCTTTCTCTTTGCGTTGAGTATCCCTCAACTTAGCCACATAACAGGCACCTCCAATCGCTTGATCATCGTGAACAACTCCAACACCATTGTCCATCGGAAACTTCAAAGTTAAACATCATGGGGCATAGGCTTACCAAATTCGGCTAGGGCTGGTCGACCTAGAAAACATTATAAGGAGAGTCAACATCCAAAAAAATGAACGGCAAAGTTCACTCTCTCCTACGATCACCTTCTCCCAACTCTACAGGTAATTCGACATAACCAACGACTTCAGTTGTGACACCGTTAAAACCGTGTATACATGCTTTCGATGGATTCAAGTCCTCGGTTTCCATCCTCATGTGATCATAGGCTTTTATGAAAATTATATTTGCAGAACCTCCATAATTAATCGATATCCTTCTCACCAAAGCAGGGCCAAAATGACCATTGGGTCAATCGTCGGAGCCTCCACCTTGTCTGCATCTTTGTTTCTAAACATGATATCATTGTTGGACCTTGAGTTTTGATTGTTGACAAGAATCAATCTACGACTACTATGATGACCAGACTCAACGATTAGATATTTGGTCCGTATATTCTATATATTTAAACAAAGAGTCATATTATGTATATTGAATCAAGTCTAGTCAAGTCTTGTAGCTTTGTTAAGATCTTTCCTCAAGAATCATCACTCCCATTCATATATTCACAAATAATTGCACTCGATTTGAAAATAATAATTTTCTAACTCACATGCACTTAGACTTCAGGAAAAACACAGTTCAGTCGACTGAACTGATGCCCTCAATCGACTGAACCTGTATATAAAAAATTTAAAAAAAAAATACACAGACCAGTCGATTGATAGGCATCATTCAGTCGACTGAGTCTATGCATTTTAACATGTTTGTGTGCATTTTTAATTCAGTCGACTGAATGGTCCTAGTCAGTCGACTGAAAACTACAACTGTCATTTTTTTTTATTGAATAAACATTTCTTTTTTGAAGGGTCCTTCCCTAAGGGATGCAGCAATTGCTGTTTGTAGAGATCTCTTCACTAGCAGTTGCAACTCACTATCTTCTATAAATATATTTGAGTTTCATTGTTCAAATCAATTAATTTTCTTCTCTCTCTTGATCTAACTTGAATAACATTCATCGAATCTATTGCTTACTTTATTTATTACATTCATTACTTACAATCTCACATCCATATCTTACAAGCAACTCTAAGATTCTTATTATTCATACACACACAATCATACATATCACTCTTGAGGAAAAGATTATAGGAAGGGTGTACTACAAGTGATAAATCCGTGTTATTAGAACACACAAAGTCAAGATAACATATTTTGTAATCAAGTTCTATTCGGTTGCTCAGGCGGTCAAGTCCTGCTCTGTTGCTCAGGTGGTAAAGTCCTGTTCTGTTTCTCAGGCGGTAAAGTCCTGTTCGGTTGTTCAGGTGGTGTAATACCTGTTCCCCTGGGTTAAGTGAGAGTTGCTAGTTTTTAATTCAAGAAGGAGTTTGGGACTGGATGCAGAACGGGAGTACGAACCAGTATAAAAATTCCTTGTATCTTTTTACTTTACTGCTATTTTATTTTATGATTATTTTCCGCACTATTTATTTATTATATTCCATATTATATGATACTATAGCACAGTCACTTTCAATCATCTACCATTGTACGTTGCTGTTTTGCCAGAGCTTCGTCTTTTGTATTCGAATAATATTCAAAATCCATATGCTTAATTACACTAGCATAGCGCTCCCTCTCATGCCAACTCTTATCTATCGGGTGCAGTCCTCCTTGTATTGTATTTATTGCTAATCTTCCACCAGTTCGTACAGGCTTCTCAGCCCTACGCGGTGCTTGACCTCGGTTAGGGTCGGATGTCCCCTGTCCCCTGTCTGCCGTCCTGTGGGTTTTTTGAAAATTGTTGCAGATTCCTTTCTCAAATCAGCTTTTCGATAATATCATGGAGATTCTTGCATTCATTCATGACATGTTCGTAGCATTCGTGGAACCGACAATATTTTTCAGTATTTTTGCTTCTCTATTGATTCTTTTGGAGGTGGATCCCTATATTGCATGGTATTGCAGGTAGACAAATAGATATTCCCCAAGGATGTATTTAACGGCATGTAAGTATCACGCATCGAAATCCTAAGCTTCCCTCTTTAGAATTCCTCTTCCGTTTTCGGCCCCTATCTCCGCCTTTCTTTTGCTGATTCAGATTGTTTTGAACATTCACTTGAACTTTTCCAAAGCTATCATCAAACCATTTTACTACAATATTACTTTGTACTCCTCCGCTCCATCCCATAATATTCTTTTTCTTGGATGACCTGGCTTCCTGCTTTCTCAAATACTGAGCCGCCTCTAAGTAAAAAAGTTTCGACGTTGTAGGTGGCTTACCAGCAACCAATTGCCAAAATCAGATTCTGGTTCTACCCCCCTCGTCATGGCCATTAATATTGCATAATCATTCGGATTACTGATTTCTGTAATAGTTATATGAAATCTCTCCAAATAATCTTTCAATGTTTCTCCTAGAGCCTTGATCACGCTGGACAGTGACATTACATCCTTGGGGTGAGTTGCATGCATTCGAAACTGCTCCACAAGCCTTGTTGCCAAATCATCAAATCTAGAAATTGATCATGGGGGTAACTTTGTGAACGACGTCGTTCCTATTCCAGAAAGAGTTATGGGAAAGCATTTACACTTAGTTGCATCATCCGCTCGCTTGGAATCCATCAGCCATTCATATGTCATGATGTGCTACCTGGGATCGATTTACCCACGTAGGCAGGCATTGACGACATGTTGAACCTCCATGGATACCCCGCATGTAGAATATTATCAGTGAATGGGGTATGGCTTCTCAAGATTCCCTAGTCATCATTGGTCAAGCCATGGCTCTCTCTCACCAATTGTCGATAAGTCTGGTGTTTAGATAGTTGGTGCCAAGCGGTGGTCATGCTCCACCCCATGTGAATGGTCCGGTCAACGTCTACAGGCCGTTCCATGCCTTCTTGGTTCATCATCTTCCCGATGTATATCTTGTAGATTCTCTTCATCATCATTTTGGGGAAGCATTTGGTTGGCATTGAATTGAACTCTAACATCCAAACCAACTGAAATAGCTCCAAATTGATCCCTATGATGCATAGGTTGGTTCCCTCCTCTAAGGGGAGGGATCAGTACCGATCCCTATGGAGGGATCGACATTGATTGATCCTGGCAGACCATGATGGTCTGCCGGTTGATGCTCTGAAGTCTCTGTGTGATATTCACGTATTCTACAACGCCTATGACTATAATATTTATCTAATGAGCTAGAACTCTCCGATATCGAGTAAGGAGTGGGTTCCCTCCTAGCTTCACTCGCTGCTGCTAATTGAGTTGGTTCAATAAGTTGATATTGGTCTAAATCTGTTGATTTAACTGTCGATGGCTCTCCATCGGCTCTCTTATTAGATTATGAAATTCAGCTCTTTTAAGAGAATCAGTGGGATTTTAAACTTCAATTAGTTTAGCATTCACTTCTATTGGTTGATTACTTAGGCCTTCTTGCGGATGCTTGCATTCTCATTTCCTTCCACGTTTTGAGAAGTAGATCTAGTGTTCCTCACCATTGTCATAGCTTCACTTTGATTTTTGCAAATCTGAGTAGTATGAGCAACTCCATGAAGATAAATGCGGATCTCCTTTAGGGAATTTATCCAATACAATAGCAACAAAGGGATCTTAATAAGCTGAGAATCAATGTTCTCAGTGAACGCACCAAAATTTTGCACCTAAAATGGTCACAAACATCTAAGAATATTTTTTGCAGATAACTAAGTAAAGAAAAGCAAAATTAAACTGAGTAGATAAATAAGTAAGTAATAGAGAATAAGCAATAATCAAAGATACAAAAATTTACAGTGATTCAACGTTGTATGCCTACATCCACTTTGAAGATTATCCTTTATAAATCTCTTTTGAATCTAATTACAACAGTAGAAAATAGCTAGAACCTGATTACAATGGACTGATGGAGTCTAGAGTAGCAAGTGGCGTAAAGATCCTCAGAATGACCCATCAAGCTAGTATTTACAGATGAAGATAGTCAAATATCTCTCTGAAATCTCAGTTGAAGGACCTTATAAACCATATGAACCCACTAGAGGGATCGCTGGGACCAATTCCCAAAGAGGTGGGATCGATATCGATCCCATCTTTGGTCAAATTTTAGGGAGCGATCCCTACGGTGTCTTCCTAATGCAAGAATATTTTTAGCCTCCAAATTTCATGTAATTTGGATCATTGAAGCTCGAATTATTGCTTGATATTTGGTTCAACATAGCTTATATAAAACTTTCTGTTGATCCCTCCCAAGGGATATATACTGATCCCACTAATCTTGTCCTTTTGATGTGTGATTCCATAGGATAGATTCCCTAGGGTTCTTATATAATGCTCTTCAAATTTCATAGGAATCGGACTTATAAATCTTGAGAAATTGATTGTTTTTCACAAGAATGCTCTTACACTATGAAACATGCTGATCCCTCTAGTTGGAGCCAGTCTATGACGATCCCTCCTATGCGTTGATCAATATTTCATACTTCGAATTATTCTACATTTCCCATCTATCAATCTCATTCAATCTCGACTCTATATGATTTCCTATACTTGACTTTGGTCCCCATAATCATCACTCTGAAGTCGTCGACCTTGATGGCAATCGAATCTAACTCGTGCAATCAGTTCAATATAGCTGGGCTAGAATGCCGGATAAAAACCGCTTATCATTTATAGACCGATGAATAGACAGATAGAGTGAACCGAGTATTGGAGGACTTATTTCAGATGTGTATTTTGGATTTTGGAGGCTCTTGGGAGGATCACCTTCCATTAGTGTAGTTTACTCATAATAACAACTACCGAACAAGAAGCGAGATAACGCTGTTTGAGAAATTGTACAAGAGGCCTTATATTTCACTGTCTTGTTGGTGTGATACTATAGATATAGGGCCTTTTGCAATAACTGGAAGAGTCAGGAAGTTATTTTATAGGGTGAAGCTTCCTAAGAAGTTAGCGGGAGTACACAACGTTTTCTATGTCTTACGCTTGCGGAAGTGGCTATACGATACAACTGATGCAGTTAAGCCGAGTCAACTAGAGGAGATGGAGGTAGAAAGGGAGCCACTTGTTCTCTACGCATCTACTCATATTCTTGGGCGTGGTACAAAACGACACCGCAATAAAGTTAATAAGGTCTAGTGGGGAGACGATCCAGCGTAGAGTACATAGGAACCTGAGGAAAAGATCCGAGCTACCTATCCATAATTATTTTCTAGTGCATTTTCATTTTAGTTAAATAAGTACAAAATACTTATGTGTTTAGGTTCTAGCTTATTATACCCCATAGGTAGGGACAAATGGATGCTTGGAATAGTTACGAACATGTCACTAGGAAACTTTGTTGAACAAGGGATGCTGATGGATGTATTTATTAAATGGATCTTTGCACACTTAGGAAAATATATTCTTAAGTTAGCATACACGCACACCATCACTTGTTTTATTTTATTAAGTCACATGCATATGGATTATATGATTGCGCATACATGTACGATTGCCAGTTCATTTACTTAGGATGTTGTAGACATTTGGATATATGGCATAAGCACGTGCAATTATGGAAGTCGACTAGATCAGGAGACCGCCTAATTTTTTTCATTAATATGGGTTCATATGCATTCCATGCCAATATGTACATATTATTTAGAATTTTTAAGGACAATGGATACCGATGGTTGATGAATGAGTAGATGGTTGTAGGTATTAACTACCATACGTGTTACATTTTTCCATCCTATGAGATTTCAAGGACGAAAACCTTTTGAGGAGGGAGAATGTAATACCCAAAAAAATTACCAAAAATTGAATAAAAGAATTGAATTTAAATATAATAAGGGTAAAAATGGAGTTTTCATAAATGTCCAGATTTGTCTACGAAACTTGTACCACTACGTTCATAGTAATTTTCTAGGCAATTTTCACATATAATGTTTTAAAAACGGAGCTAGTTTAAAAAAGTTATTAACGTTTGAAAATTCAAAATTGAAAATAATTAAATAATCAGAACTAAAAAAGTTATTTACATTAGCTGGAATGAAACTTTCTACACCACTTAGTATTCTCAATAAGGGCATACCAAAGGATGTGGTACATTATAGGTATAACTAAAGCATCACAGAGACTAAGATTCACAAGACAAATAAGTAAAAGCAGCGTAAAACATTTAAATAATAACTTATCATTCAGAATTAAACTTCATCTCAAAATAGGTCATAAAACATAACATGTCTCAAAAACCCAAAAAAACCCAAAATCTCTCATGTCTTATGAAAATGCATCTCAGTCTCACATAATTAGAGTACAAAAATAACAATAATAATCCCTCTCAAAAGTGACAATCCATCACAAGCCAATTGAAAACGGTGAAAAGAAGAAAAATACATGTGAAATGAGAAAACTCCGGAAATGAAACTCAAAGCAATCTGAATCAACTATCCTCAACTTTGCTGGCCTACGGGGGAAAAGGAAAGATAGAGGAGTGGGTCAAAGAACAAGTCTGGTGATTGAAAGTAATTGCTAGCATTTCTAAGCAAGATAAAGACAATAGACTAAGCAATAGTTCTAGCACGAAAGGAAGATAAAAATAAAACTCGCACAAAATATTGTTTCTGATTCTGTTTGACTGTTTGCTTTGATTGTTTGCAATTGTCTTAAACTGCCGTGATTAGGCTGAAACCCAAATCCTAGCTCAACGGCTAACTTGATTAGGCTGAAATCCTAATCCTACCCATTGATCGGCATTTCCTATCTTTGTTGTGCCACTGTGAACCAATCATGTTGGTCCCATAGCAAAAGACACATCTTAGCGCTTAGAACGCAGCTGGGAATTATTTACCCTAATTGATGTCACAGCTCGGCATCCTCGGTACACACTAACTGTCACCCCTTATTTGACCCTTTATTTACCCTAATCAGCATAAGCGTGCCCAACCACAAGCACATGCGAGACCATCAGTCCTTGACTTGAAAGGGATTGATGCCGGTACTGGTCCTAGCAAACAAATCTTCTAACTTTACGCCCCTTGCCCAAATCTCCAAATTTAAGCCTCTATCTATTGGCCACTTATTTACCCTAATCAGCATAAGCGTGCCCAGCCTCATCCACGTATGAGACCATCAGTCCTCGACCTGAAAGTGAATGTTGTCGATATGGGCCACTACAGCTATATTTGCTTATTAACTTAATCCAAGATCTAAGTTTTAAAATAATCCCCTTCTGTTATTTCTTTTCTTCTAATTATAACCTACGTGTTATAATTGTTTTTGCAACTGTTACTCTTCTATTTTCTCTTTTTAGTTATAACCACTTGTTATAATCATACCTGTAAGTATCTCAAATTTGCCTATTTTAGTCCATCTCCAATTTATTTTAGTTTTTCTCATTTTACATCTGATTTCTATAAATTTAGTATTTTTCGATTTTAATCCCTATTTGCGAATTCTTCTTTTTTTAATATTTTATTTGCGTCAAAAAGGATTAAATCGCTATAAAAAGAAACTAACATTTACAAGCTAAATTCCAACTTAAAACAGATGTAAATAAATGTAAATAACTGCAAATAACTGAATAAAATAGCTGAATAAAAGTTGACTGAAAAGAACTTCTGAAATTTACTTAAAAACTGATTGTAAATAAACTAACATAAAAACTATCTCAAAATTGTAGAAAAACTACAACTATTGAGAACCCTATTATTTTAAATTGCTTACATATCTAAAGTAATTACAAAACACTCACCTGCTGTGCTTAGCACAAATCCTAGGCCTTCTAGATCCACTTCTAGGTTGTAAAATATTTTTATTAAAAATATTTCCTCCCCGGAAAAATTTTCTTTTTAGGGTTCTGCCTCAGGCAATTAACCCAACTGGGAGAAAATCTAAATGAGAAAAATAACTAGGCTTAGTGTTCTATTTGTAGTGTGGCTTTGGGAACTCAAGTCGTCATATTTAAAGATTTAATCTGGTGCAATCACGTCACAGGATCACTAGGAAGCATCGAATGCAGCTACGAACGCATAGGATTTCATAAAAAAATCGAATTTACACTCTTCGGATCATACCTGTCTGAAAAATCATCTAGGCACTAACGCAGGTCGACCTATATGTCGACCCAACCCTAGCAAGGGTCGAACCCTACGGGTCATATTTTTTTTGTTTAAAAATATTTAATTCTGATTTTCTTGTTTCTCTCGTAACTTCTCCATACTAGCTCAGATTTCGACAAGTTATATATGGAAATTGATTGGAAAATTGCCACGGACCCAATGGTGAACTCCCGTAGCTAAATTCTGACAATTCCAAAAATGCTCATTTTTACTGTTTAATAATTATTTTGGTTATTTAATTATCTAAAATGCAGGGTGTTATATGGACCGTTCGACCACTCCAAACCAAGCGTTCAATTGGTCATCGCTTCCAGATTAGGGTTCGGGTCGGTGGAACGACCTGGATTTAATAATAGCTGGACTATTCTGGTAGCTTTCTACCCCTATAAATAGAATCCTAACCTGCATCAGAACCCTAGTTAAATCAAAAAGTAACAAATCTCTATCTCTCTAAAATCTGAACTTTCTTTCTTCTTAAAAAAATTTCTTTAGAAATAATAATAATACCAATGATTAATAAATCAAGATATTGAAGAACAAGGAACCAAATTAAATCAAGAGGAGTTCTATACTAAGCGGAGGCGATTCCAAGCGTATTCCAACGGGGATAGCTTTCCCAAGATGAGTGAGTTTATAATTAATATGGAGATTTATATGTAATTTAGTTATTGACTCCTATTTGATCTAGTACAACACCCTTAAATTTAGCGAAAATTTAATAAAAGGATTAAATTTAAGTATAGAAGGGCAAAAATGGACTTTTCACAAACGTTCAAATTTGGCTATAAATCTTGCGCCATTGTATTCATAGTGATTTTTTTGGATGATTTTGATATATACACTTTGAAATCGAAGCAAATTTGAAAAGGATATAAACATTTTAAATTTGGAAATTAGAAATAATTAAATAAGGAAAATATACTAAAATTAAATGGCTCTACCAGTTGATCACTAGAGGTTGACCACCTCCAAGTATAGCGGTCGACTAGTTTGTGTTTAATGTGAAAATTTTGAGCGACCAATTGCCCAGATTTGGTCGTATAGTTTTCTTAACACTGAAGTATGTTTTGAGCGTACAAGATTTAACCGAATATTTTCCAAGACTTGATCGATGGTCCATATTACTTTATATCCTGATAAATACATAACCAATGCAAAATCCTAATTCATAAAATTACACTACTCCTTTGAAACGTTGTCAAATTGTTTCCTCTCTAAACATAAATTCTTCAATATAAAATAAAAATAAAAGCAAAGATATTAAGAAGGATGAATCAAGCAAAGGACTAACATACGAGGGAAAGATTTCCAAACAGAATTCAAAGGGAATGTCTTGGATCTGAGGTGAGTGGGTTCATTTTTAATGAGATGATTAATATAGTTAATTTTAGTTACCCTATTTAATCTAGGTTATTAGAAATCAAATTGTAGACATTGTTTAATTAAATTGGAAATTTAATTGACAGTATATAAATATGATTCCCCTTTTTCTATCAAAGATTGGTAAACATAAATCTGCAAATTGATAAGAATTGGCATAAACTATGATGTTAATAATAACCTTAGGGTAAACTATTTTACTATAAATTTATGTTGATCTGTAAATTTTAAATAGTGAGCTTTGGATAATTATAAATTTTATATTTACAAGTTTGGTTAATTATAACTAGGGTTACTATATGATAATTTATGATTCTAGTTTATGGAAATAAATTTGGGAACAAACGTGGCTAAAGACACTAATTAAAAAGAAAAACATAGTAAAATTGAAAAATAAAACCTTAATCGTGACGATCGATCAACTGCCTCTTACAGAGTGGTCGACAATAAGCAGTCAACCGCTCCAGAAGCAGGTTGTCGTGCACTCCAAGAGCAGATGGTCGACCGGTTAGCATTCCAGAAATGCAGTACGAACCTCGGCTTAAGGTCCATGTTATAAATAAAATAGTTAGTTGTGTATATATATGTACTATATATATATATATATATATTAGGAATAGGGAAGCTAGTTCCCTATGAGGTGACACTAGGACGTTGTGGGGCTGGGTAAATGCTATTTACCTAGTGGGAATTGATATGCAACTGAGGGGCGATTCTATCACAAATTGCACTCACAAGAGGTTTTACGGTGAATACACAACACTAATGATGATGCTTGATGAATTGTGTGGCTCAACACAACGATAGTTCCTTGGTATTCATGGATGCGCGACATGATGATGTGTTGTTTTTGGATCCTGACACATGCAATAAGAGGCATTACATTGCCATTCAGAAGTGGACATGGATGCAGATGATGAGACACTTTGGCAAGTCAGCATTGTGGGCTCTCCCTTAATGTGTAATTGGGTTGCGTGTTGTCGTAGTTATGGAAAACTTAGTCCTATGGTAGAAATTATAGGGAAACATATGCTGGAGTAGTTATGTGTTCATAATGTAGGAAATGGTAGGGTAATCCAATGTGGAATAGTTCCAGTAGCTGTTAGCCGATCATTAGTAGTCTTGAGTTTGATTAGTTAGTCGCCCCGTATTATGAACCTACTCAAGTAGTTAGTGTAGGTGTGCATTGAGCTAAACCCCTTAGCTAAAGAAAACAAGTAACTTACAAACACTTGTAGGACATCCTAGGTTAGATAAAGTATTAGTAAAGTAAACTGCATATGATCATGATATATTAATGATTTACTTATTTACTGGAATTTTGTTTGAAACACTCCTTTTATTTTTCCTCCACCACAACATGACGGGACAATAGTTGATTTGACTTGATATATAGAGAAAGGAGCCAAGCGCTGGAGTTCCACTATTTTTCATTGTTCCTTTTGTAGTTATTTATTTTATTAAATGTACATTAAACTTATATTGTACCTTGGAAATAGTGTATATGAATTGAGTATTTTAAAGATTGTTTTTCCTAAAATGTCTACTTCTCGGTACTTATAATTTTAATCCTTCCACTATAAGATCTAAAAGGGTAGAATGCCTTAGATTTTATCCATATATTCTTAGTCCTTGTAATGTCTAAAACCAGATAGCTCATAGTTCTTAGCATCGACACGAGTTCAAAAGTCATCCTAGGCTTTGGATCAGTGTGTAGAGATGTGCAGGTTGCCATATTTGGTAATAGAGCCTAAGTTTAGGATTCATTAAGAGCTAGGCACATATTAAGAGAACGTACTTGAATATTTTGAAAAAGAAAAGGGTTTTCCATAATAGTTTCAAAAGAAAATTCAAAATGGATTTCAAGAAAGCATATATGTATATAGATAAAAAGCTTTCCAAAAATTTCACATATATAATAGTATAACAAGAAAGAACGCTATCACTTATTCTTGCCAGTACTATCTATAGGAAACTTGAAAATAATTCCTAATCACATATAGATAGGATAAGTAATTTTGATGAGGATGGCTCAAAGGAGGCAACTAAGGTTCCCGGCGTAAACATACCTGTATGGTTCCACCAGTATCCACAAGCGAGGAGACAAGATAAGCCTAATCCAACTGTGTAAGCGTATTTGTAATTTTTTGATATGTATATTGCTATACATTTTGACTCACAAGAAAGTTGTTGGCTTATCTCTTATATAAGAAAGCAATTATGGGTTAGAGTAAGTGACAAGATTATAACAGCTGAGATTAAAAATTAACCCTTCACGTTTATTATGATTTACCCCATAAAGAAATGCTAATAAAGGATTCCTATACCAACTAGCAGCAATAGATAAATTATGGATATAAAGGTAAGTGAAGAAGATTAGTACCATGAGACCCTTGTGGTCAAAGTGGGATGGGATAAGGCGAAAAAGGAACATAAAAGAAAGATTTCACAAACTTAGAGCAGACCTCCCCAATTAAAGTGGAATCCTATTTTTATATTTGTAATGGTTGCAAAGACACTTTTTATAGTTTGATAGAGTGTTTCTATATTGGAATTGGACACTGTATTAAAGGATAAACTTTAGTTAACCATGTTTGAAAAAAAAGATGGAAATTTTATGCACTTAATGCATTGTTAGGTATAACCGAGTTTATGTAAATTAGGCTGCTTTTATCTACTCCGATTTAAGAGATAAACCAGTGGAAATGTTTTCTAAAAACTAGAAATGGTTGATGTCTGATATTTAATAAAAACAGTAACTTGGTTTATGATTTTCTATAAAATGATCAGATAAACTTTATGGAATTTGTTTAAAAAGCAAAAGAAAATAAATTTGAAAAAAAAATCAAATTTCAACAACTGCTTTAAAACTTTAGATTTTTTAGGTGCATTGTTGCACTTACTCTCAAGGTGTACTTTGATGTTAAAAATGAAACTTTTGAAAAAAAATCAAGAAGTACGTAAGACCTAGTGTTTGAACCTCTTTTATAAAAGAAGAAATGGTTAATACTTGAAAATGTCTTTATAAATGTTTCTTTCATATTTTAAAACAAAATAAAAATAATAGTAAGTTGAAACGTCATATTTTCTTTTAAAATACACTTTGGTGAAAATTTCTTATTTATAAAGAATTTTTTAGAAAAATGTGTTTTTATGTACATTTTGCTAATTTAAACTAAACCATTTTTGGTAATTTAAATTAAAGAAAACGAGATAATCTTTGTAAAAAGGAAATGTTTAATAGAAATGAATGGAGGGTTTTATAGTTTTCAAAACTTAATAGTTTTGTGAAAATGATGTTAAAATCAAAGATCTTTATTTACACGGTAAATTAAAGCTATGACTATCACTTAAACTTAAAAAGGGAAGAATTAAATTGGAGTTAGGTAAATGGAATTACACAGTCTACGAGGCTAAATTGATTATGGAGTCTAAAAGCATTGAAATATATAGGGATAAAGGTAGGAATAATATGGATCTTTAGTGACCTTTCCCATCAACATTTGAATTAAAGGATTTGGAAGGACATAGTATTGGATCAAACTTCATGTAGTAGAAGAGGGTCAATACTTTGTGTTTTTCTACCCAAATAAGGTTTAAGCTGTAAATTCTTGGCCCAAGAAAGTTTGGAAAGTACGATTTGGATAAAACATATTCCAAAGGAGAGGTGTAAGTCAAGATGTTTTATGGTATCAAAGAATACCGGGGACACAAGAAATTTTCCCTTTTAGTTGGGAGCCATAAGAAGAATTTAGTTTTACATCGAACTTGTAATATGAGCAACTTTTAGTTAGCTAAAGAAGTTGTTGGCTAGCATATTTATTTTAGTATCCTTGATAGTTCAAAGGAGGTTGTTGTGTATACAAATGCTTGTGGTATAAGATATATGCTACTTTGATACAGGGAGAGTTGTTGATTATACTAGTCAACAGTTGAAAGTACATGAGAAAAATTATATAACCATAATCTTGAGGTAACATCTATTGTTTTTCTCTCAAGTCTTGGAGGTGATTTAGTTGTTTATATGTTGTAAGTCCTTAAGTATTAGTTGTTAATCATCATTGAAAGAGGAAAACGATTAGGATTACTTGTGGGTGGGTGGCGTTGACCCGACCTTTTGGGTAATGTTACACCGCACATGTTACTTTTGGCTTGGGAAGTTATAGCGGCACATTGTTTTTGACTTGGTAAAGTATAGGTAACCAAGCAAGTAGGTTGTCATCTTATAACATATGTTATACGATGATTTTTATAAAGTGATTGGTGCTTAAGATGTCGTCGCAACTACAAGTATGTTGTTGGCGATGAGGTGACATGAGTTCCATAAGACATTATTAGGCTAGAACATCGTCCATCTTAGATGTTCCTAGCTGAGGTTTTGAGTACGGTGTTAGTTAAAAATTGGTCATTATATCTATCTAATTAAAATGGCAAGGCATCATTCCATATCGGGTTGTCTTGATCATAAAATAGTTGGAATAAAATGGTGAGAAGTCTCGTTTGGGGAAAAGGTCCTGTTGATGGGATGACATTAAGGAATGAAATTTTTTGGAAGTTCAAACCATAAAATAGGTTCTAGATGGAGTTAGAGTCAAGATTGTGCAATAAATGGTTAATTCAAGAAATCGGGTTCCCGTTAGAAAAAACATGTTGCTATTTGCATGCATTGAGATTGCGAAGGCGATTTCCTTAGGAAATTAGACTTGGAAAGTTTAAAAAGAAAGGATAATAGGATATTTTTTGATCATCGCTCGCATCGGAAGGAAGTTATTTATTTAAAGAAATTCATGAAAGACTGGCTTAAACATATAGTTTGTGTTACACAACAGTGGACGTGAACAATGTATCATATAGTTGATTACCATCAATGCTAAAATAATATTAGGATTACAATCTCATTTAAATTTATGATTTCAATTAGATTTAGTATTTAATTCTTAAGTTTGAATAGGAAATAGACCAAGTTTACCCTACTAAAATATTTGAGTCTGTACTTACTTATAGGACATTTGATAAATCCTTGTAGACTATAAACATGATACATAGGTACCACGATTATTGAAGGACTAAAGAAACCAATCATAAGAGAAATGAGATGTATTGAGTCGAATCAAAGTGGAATAGAAGTTATGTTATGTTCAACAATTTAAGAAATAACTATATTTGGATACCCTTTGGTGAAATGGAGAAATAGCAAAAGAGCTAGGTAGAAAATATTAGGGGAGGAGACACCGTCCACGTTTGGGTGTCTTACCTTAGTATCTAAAAGAAGAAGTAATCCGGCATATTACCAAATGATTTAAGATAGTGTGTATACGCATTGAGGATTGCATAAGGCTACAATTTCGTTAGAAAATATTTATGCTCAGGATTACCTAGTATGGTGCATGTCGACATCATTTTATTTGGGTTAGTAGCAAGGATTGCAGATGGTTGCTTATGCACGTACATTTTGGTTGAAGTTATAAGCCAGTATTAATGGTGATAAGTGTAGTCGGGAGAATAATCCAGTTAGAAATGCTTAGAAGTGGATTTGATCCATAGATGGATATGGACTACATAGGATAGGAAGAAAGCATATACAAACATAAGACACCATAGTTGAAGTCCGCAAAGATGACATGTTCTTTGTGAGCATCTTGGCTCTTAGATACGTTATTGGATTAGTAATTCAAAAAATTTAGCACCAAGAGTTGTGGGGCCTTTTTCAATTTAGGATTGAGTAAGAAAGTTAGCCTATAGAGCGGAGCTTCTTAAGAGTTGGTGGGAGTTCACAATGTTTTTCATGTGTCACACTTATGGAAGTGCGTACACGATGCAACTACTGTAGTCGAGTCATATCAGTTAGGAGAAGTCAAAAGTGGGTAAGTGAGTCTTGTTTTCTATGCACCTACCCACATTATTAGGCATGAGATAAGGCGACTTTGCAATCAAATAATTAATTGGTCAGAGTCCGGTAAGGAGATGGCCCATTCAAGTGTACATGGGATCCTAAGGAGAAGATTCGAGTTACCCATCTAGAACACTTCTCTAGTACGTTTCCATTTTAGTTACATAAGTGTAAATTACTTGTGTTTAAGTTCTAGAGTAGTATACCCCATAGGTAGAGGCCATTGGATGCTAGGAACGGATGTGACCAATTTTCTTGGTTATTACACTAGTATTTCATAGATACTCGAGAACACTCTAAACTACCATTAAGTAATATTATTTTGGGTTTTATATTTTCTCTTGTATCAAATACATTGGCTAAATACGATATTAAAGACAATGCATCATGTATGATAATTTATTTTTCCAATGCATAATGAATCCATCGTACATGCTCCATATTAAACATTTTAATATGGTCTATGTGCATATCATTTGGGACATTCCCAACATTTTTTATACGTATTATAAAAGATAGCATTTACAGATGCGATATCATGTATTACACAACCAAAGTAGAAGTGATTTTGACATAGTTACATCACTAACAATTAGTAATACGCTGTTTCCTTATGCTTTAGAAATTTATATGTGCCTTTTTAATGTTTCTTATAGGCACATGCTTTCTCAGCATTTTAACTGAAAATAAAACTATTTGGTATTTCTATTAGAATAATATTTTTATGAAAATACTTGTTCAACTCGAACGCTTGTCGAATATTACTTCCGTATTCGATCTTGGATTATATTCGAAAACCCACAAATTAAATATCACTCCCACTGACTTCGAGACGCTTTAGTTGTTATATGCAAATAGTCTATTCTAAATCATTATTTAGGATTTTCTGTTTTAGTAGATATGCAACAAAAAACAAAGTCATATTGAGCGATAATTTTGTGAGTAAAATCTGAATAACTTGAGCATGTTAAATGACGAATCTATTACATTAATTTCAAAAAATGAAATTTACAACGTTATTCTTATCAATGTTGCTCGCTATATTCTAACTGCGATAGTCTTTATCTTTAAAACACACATGTGGCCAATGGATCATATTCTTTTGGTACAACTATCAAAATCATATTTTGGTACTTGAAATCTTTTTAGGATTTGCGAATCATATTGGCAGAGTCAATACCCTCAATGGTTCTATTAATAACCAAGGAAAATCTATTTTTGATAATAATATGAAACTCGATTTCTCTTAATGTGAAATAATATTTATTAGACATTCTAATGCGTTGTAACGACCCGGAATTTTGGGTCGCTAGATTTGAACATTTAATTCATTTTAAATGTCGAATATGGATTTTAATTTGATTTGAAATAAAAATATTTTGGTTAAGTTAATAGAATTAGTTAAATTTCAAATACGGAATTTAATTGAAATTTGAATAATAATTATAATATATTGGGATTGGGATAATTGGTGATTCTGGGTGTAAATAGATATAAAAATAGATTCTAAAATTTATTTTAAGTCTATTTGAATTTGAATTATAATACTGGACTGTTGGATGGAATTAAAAGTCGATAGGTTGAATTTGGAATTTTATATTAATTTAATAATGGAATTTAATAATATAATAATGTGAATAACCAGATTTTGATTTAAACTGAATCAGAATGATTTCTGATGTGAATATAAATTTTGTATGATTTATAATAAAGTTAGTAAAGTTTTAAAAGTGAAATTTTAGATGATTTCGACGATTTTGAAAATCGCTCGAATTTATCGACGAGTTAAAATAGCCTTCCAGGGCACAGTCTCGGAATTCGACGAAACGAGTTCCATTAGATCCGTAATAGTTAGTTATTATCGGATTTCAATTTTCGTAGCAATCGGAGTTGTCGTTTGACCCTGGCAGCTCAAAACGCATAGAAACTATTTTAATCGATTTAATTTAAAATTGATCGTTTATTTCCGTAACTCACGCATATGATCGAATTAGCCTCCGAAATACGTTCCATTATATTCGAAATGTAGGTAAAACCATAGAAACGCCTGTCGGCACGCGTCGTTTGGAGATCGTGTGAAAAAGTTGCTTTAAATGTATTTAATATTAAAATATTGTTTATATACGTATATATATATATATATATTCACGTTTATACACCTAACCCTAGCATAATTCGGGAGCAGCCGCTTATATCGTTTAATGGCCAAAAGCATCCCATTTTACTTCTCGTTTTTCACTAGATCCACTCAATAATTCCAAAAACTTTCAACTGCAAAAATCGAAAGCTCGATGAGCACTACGTTCTGAACGGTAGTGATCGGAGATCGTTGAGCGGTTTGTCAGGAAATTCACCACAAACTTCGCGAGTTCATGCACGTTTTCCGAGGTCAAAGGCTGACCGAGTTCTGTCGGATTTGGGCCGTGGGTGGAGCCGAGGCGCGCGCACGACGTGGTGGTACTTGATCGACTCCTAGTCGATCATGGAAGGAACGGTTGTAAACCCTAAATCGTGAATTGGGTTCGGTTTCATCAGGGTAGCGCACGTGAAGATAGGAAGAAGGTGCGGCCTATCTTTGTTTGGTAAATATAAATTAAAACAAAAAGAAAATTTGGTTTAAATGTTATTCAAACCTTAATAATTCGTAACTTGAACATACGTTGTCAGATTTCAACGAATTTGGTAGCGCCAGAATCGCAGCGACGCGATCTACGCCGTGGAGCAATTCAGGGATCGTTCGGAGCAAGTAAAAATTAGGTTAAATGGAACGCCATTCGATTTAATTTAAATTTGAACGCTCGTCGAAAACCCAAGGTGAGTTATTCTCACTCATATCTGGATACCAGTAATTTAAATAACTAATATTTAAATGTTTGATCGGTTGTTTAGCTGAATATGATAATTATTATCAAATTAAATCGATATATATTAGTTGTGCTAATATTTGTGGATGCAGGGAAACAAGTTGGAGGGATCCAACTGGATTCCTCACAAATAGAAATTTATTTATATTCTGTGATATATCTCATTTATATTCTGCGATAATTGTTTTAGATCCTGTTATGCTATGCTCTATTTATATACTGTGTTAGATTAAATTGAAAATTAAATTGTGATGTGCTATGATTGGGTGAATACAACCTGGAAATTTAAATATAAATAAATGAATTGGGTTTAAAGGAAATTAAAGACATTCTTAAGTAAAGAATTTAAAAGGAATTAAATTCAAGTAATTGGTTGATAATTTGAAGTGTTTAAAATTATGGTTTAAAAAGGGAATTGTGAATTGTTTAAAATAATAGCGAGATTTATTTTTAAAGAATGGAAGTGTGCTTTCTCCTGGAAACTTTAGTATGTTTTCAAGAAAAAAAATTCAAATATAAATCTGTAGTTTAAATATGTTTAGAATATTTTAGAAAGAAATATTATTTTAAATTGTTTAAGTGAAAGCAAATATTTGATTAAGTAATTATGGTATTTAACTATTAAAAAAGTAAAGTAGTATTAAGTGTTCAAAAGCAAATTATAATATAAATATTTAATTTAATAGCTTTATTTTAAAGGTTAAACTGGTTTAAAGTACTTAAGAAACCTCTATATATTTCCTTAAGTAATATTTTCAATCAAATAATTTCTAGAAGCTTTATTTGAGATTGTATGAAATTGTCTGACTAGTAAATGTTGTTTGTTTGAGATACTCTGCTGATATATTGTATAACACAGATATAGTTTTCATTTTGTGTAAAGGTTCTGACATTATATATTATATTTTATTCCGCTGCGATGGTTAGATTCTGATATTGTTTGGTTCCTTCTTTCTTCTACCTTCTTTCTTTCCCTTAACAATCTGTCTTTTCCGACACTTGATTGTCGGCATATCATACTGTGGGGTATTTTTTGTCGATTTTTGAGGGTCGAGAAGGGCGAGTCGTCACACTTGGTATCAGAGCTTAGGTTGGCGACAACCTAGGCTTTGGTGGCGAAATTACTCATTAAACAGACTCAATAGTACTCTATAATGAGTTGGGTGTAATAATAGATATGAGAGCGTACTTGTTAGTGAATATAAACTTGTTTTTATACTGTGTTGACTTATCGGTTGAGTGTTTATGAATTCTGGTCGGTGCGGGAAGTACAACCGTATCGATAGGGGTTTCTAAACTCTTAAATAAGATAAACCGACATAGTATTAGTTTAAAGAGGGTAAATGAAATAATTTTACCCAAAATTTTATTTTGATATAACAGAAATAATTCTAAAAATATTATATATATTTGATTGTTTGGATGTGGATATCTTAATCAAATAAGAATCTAAAATTTGAAATTGTTATAATCGAATAAAATTCCATGAGTATAAATCATACAAAAGAAGAATAACTAAATTTGAATTAAACCAGAATTTAAATCCCGAAAATTTTGAAAAGTGTTTTAAATGTATTGAAAACAAAAGTTTGAAAATTTAAAATCTTGGGAATGTTTGAGAATGTTTTCCAAAGTATTTGAAGGCAATAATGGAATATTATTTTGGGAAGTATTTTTGAATGGAAACTGTTTTGGAATGAATTTGGGAAAGTAAGGAAGCACTGAACTCACTTTAGTCGTTGGAAAATAATCCTGATGATGATGGCCACATCATCAGAATTCATTTTCGAGTTTCTAAAGTGATGGATTGCTTCCATGGAAATTGAGTATGATATCCGTTTGGACTTGTTTGAGATACAAGTGATTTTAGAAATTTCAAAAGGAGGAAATTGTTTTGGTACAACCAAGTTGTTTTGGAAATCTGGAGATTTGATTGATATACCAAGTAGATATGTGTTGATTTCTATTTCAAAATGGTTTTGAAATAAAATCGGGTAATTGAATTCTGGAAAATTCTATTTAAATAATGTGTAAAGTTAAAATAAATCAACTATAGAACTTGTTAAGTGAAATTGATATCAATAAGAAGGAAATGAAAATTTTAATCCTGGAATTAAAATTTAACTTGAGTAAATGGAAGTGAATAGAAAATTTGAATTTAACTTGGGATAAGTTAAATAAATTGGACTTAGGATTAAATTGATTTGAATTAAATTAAAATGTAAAATGACTTTGTAATTGTGGGTCAATATGTAATAAATTATACCCATAAGCTATTAAGTGTTATACTTATAATCTGAAATTGTGGATTTAAAATTTGCAAAGAATTAAATTGAAAGAAAATTTGTATCCTTAAGAATCCAGTGACACACACACACACACACACACACACACACACACACACACACATATATATATATAATTTCGAATTGTGATTATAAGATGAAAATAACTCAAATGAGCAATATAAACTTTTAAGTAAATAAGTTGGTGAACTTATAAATAGAAAATGGAATTATAATCACAAATGGGAAATAGTTGAATGGTATGGTGAATTCAAACTTAATCTTAAATGAAATGTAAAGTAAGATAAGGAAAAGGGAGATATAAAAGATGTGAATGAACTTAGGTTAGTAAAAAAGTTTTGAACTTGTATATAGAGAAATAAAATTGGATTGAATTGGATTTAACATCGATTAAATGGAATTGAGTTGAATGTTGGATTTAATTAAATTAAGATTCAATTGTGTTATGAATAAAAATGAATGGAATTAAATTCTTATTTAAAATAGTAAAAGAAATGGAATGAACTCAAGTTGGCTAAATAAAAATTTAGTTAAACTTGAATTAAATTTGGAAAAGAATTGAATTGAAGGAAAATTTAATTAAGTTAAAAGGATATTGTATGAATAAAATTTTAACTCAACTAAATCCAAAGGAATTGTTTGAGAATGAATTTAGCGTAAGCTAAATTAAATAAAAAGAAGTTTGAAAATGAATTTAGTGTAAACTAAATTAAATGGAATGTGTATTGGCATGGATGAAATTTTGGTGGTTTGTTAAGAAAAATTTAAAAGGAAAAATAAAAACCTAGTTCTAGTATGGGATTTAGTATTGGCAATAAAAAGCTGAGAGTGTGAATGAATAATGGAATTAGCTTATAATAGTGATGGTTTGAATTATAATAAATTCAAATGAGTGAAATAATTTAAAGTGGTCTCATTATTAATAAAATAAATGTAAAATGGATTGAATGAGTAAACAAATTGAATTAAAATTTGTATATGAATTGGAATTTGATTGAATGAGAATTAAATTAAAATAAAATAAAATTAATGTAAGAAGAAATGGAAATATTGTGAAATTGAAAGAACTTAAGCAAATTGGAAAATAATTGTGGTCGAGCTTTATAAGGGGCCTTGAATGAAATTTGTTTAGATAATAAAATTTAAATGCAAGTGAAAGAATTTTAATTAATTGTCGTGATGAAGCAAGAATGTATGAGTTAAACAATACAGAATGAAATGATATTAATATAAACTTAAGTTGGATGATGAACTTGAAGTGAGAATAAGGATTTGATTTAAAAATTGCAAGGAAATAAGAATATTTGGATTGTGAAAAATTCCGAATGAAATAAAATTTATATAAATCTAAGTTGGAATTAATTTTAAATGGTTATAAGCTTAAGTGATGATTATTTTCTTGAATGACATGAAGATTTGCATAAGAATTGGTCGTTTTGTTGTATTCGGAATTGAGTTGGTTTAAAGAAGAAAATGAAATTGGTTTTTGAATCAATTGGAATGGATTGAAATTTTATTAAGTGGTTTTGCATATAAATGAGAATGGATCATAAAAGAAATGCAAGTACTTCAAATTGAAAGTAAAACTAGTTGTGAATTAATTTGGAATTGAATCGAAGTAAATTATGTAAGTAATACACATGTTAATCATATTGACGTGAATATGAATTATAAGAAGTAAACTTGAATTTAAATCATTCAAGTGAAATAAAATGGAGTTGGATTTGTCAGGAAATTTAAAATGGTGATTGAAATTTTTTAAATGCTGATAAAATATGGTTAACATTGTTAAATTATGAAGTTTGCTTGGTTAAACTATGAAATTGATATGTTTGGTTAAGATTAATGAATGGAATGTTATTAAAATTCTTATATTATTGAAAATTGATGTGTTTGTATGAGTAAGTACAGGTACGGGAGGCAATCGATAGAGTTGGAGCACGTATATACGACATTATTAGCCGCTTGCTTTTAGAAATGCTAACAAAAGGTACGCCTACGCAATAAAAATAGGAAATATGAACTGTTTTTGGTTTTTTCGACCGTATGGGTCGATGTATATATATTTATATCTATTTTGCAAAAGCTCCTCCGTACAAGGGAGACTCTGCCAAAAAATTTTGGAAATTTGGGAATTAGAAAATTTTTGAAAATTTTGAAACGTTTCGTTAACGACAAATTGACTTCAAATTAAAATTAAAATAAAAGGATTTTCGAATAGGAATTGAAACTAGTAGTTTCGATTTGATACTAAAGAATTTAGGCAAAGTGAAATTGAGATTTTCACTATGTGGGTTTTGTTATTGTGTTTGGAACATTCTTCTACCTTAGCAAATTTCGGGGACGAAAATTTTATAAGGGGGAAGGAATGTAACGACCCGGAATTCTGGGTCGCTGGATTTGAACATTTAATTCATTTTAAATGTCAAATATGGATTATAATTTGATTTTGAAATTAAAAGATTTTGGTTCAGTTAATAGAATTAGTTAAATTTCAAATACGGAATTTAATTGAAATTTGAATAATAATAATAATAATATATTGGGATTGGGATAATTGGTGATGCTGGGTGTAAATAGATATAAAAATAGATTCTAAAATTTATTTTAAGTTTATTTGGATTTGAATTATAATACTGGACTATTAGATGGAGTTAAAAGTCGATAGGTTGAATATGGAATTTTATATTAATTTAATAATGGAATTTAATAATATAATAATGTGAATAATCAGATTTTGATTTAAACTGAATCGGAATGATTTCTGATGTGAATATAAATTCTGTATGATTTATATTAAAGTTAGTAAAGTTTTAAAAGCGAAATTTTAGATGATTTGGACGATTTTGAAAATCGCTCGAATTTATCGACGAGTTAAAATAGCCTTCCGGGGCACAGTCTCGGAATTCAACGAAACTAGTTCCATTGGATCCGTAATAGCTAGTTATTATCGGATTTCAATTTTCGTAGCAATCGGAGTTGTCGTTTGACCCTGGCAGCTCAAAACGCACAGAAACTATTTTAATCGATTTAATTTGAAATTGGTCGTTTATTTCCGTGACTCGGGCATATGATTGAAATAGCCTCCGAAATACGTTCCATTGTGTTCGAAACGTAGGTAAAACCTTAGAAACGCCCGTCGGCACGCGTCGTTTGGAGATCGTGTGAAAAAGTTGCTTTAAATGGATTTAATACTAAAGTATTGTTTATATATGTGTGTGTGTGTATATATATTCACGTTTATACGCCTAGCCCTAGCATAATTCAGGAGCTGCCGCTTATATCGTTTAATGGCCGAAAACATCCCATTTTACTTCTCGTTTTTCACTAGATCCACTCAATAATTCCAAAAACTGTCAACTACAAAAATCGAAAGCTCGATGAGCACTACGTTCTGAATGGCAGTGATCGGAAATCGTTGAGCAGTTTGTCGGGAAATTCACCACGAACGTCGCGAGTTCGTGCACATTTTTCGAGGTCAAAGGCTGACCGAGTTTCGTCGGATTTAGGCAGTGGGTGGAGCAGAGGCGCGCGCGCGACGTGGTGGTACTTGATCGACTCCTGGCCGACTGTGGAAGGAACGGTTGTAAACCCTAAATCGTGAATTGGGTTTTGTTTCATCAGGGTAGCGCGCGTGAAGAGAGGAAGAATGTGCGACCTGTCTTTTTTTGGTAAATATAAATTAAAATAAAAATAAAATTTGTTTTAAATGTTATTCAAACCTTAATAATTCATAACTTGAACATACGTTGTCAGATTTCAACGAATTTGGTAGCGCCGGAATCGCAGCGACGCGATCTACGCCGTGGAGCAATTCTGGGATCGTTCGGAGCAAGTAAAAATTTAGGTTAAATGGAACGCCGTTCGATTTAATTTAAATTTGAACGCTCGTCGAAAACGCAAGGTGAGTTATTCTCACTCGCATCTGGATACCAGTAATTTAAGTAACTAATATTTAAATGTTTGATTGGTTGTTTAGTTGAATATGATAATTATTATCAAATTAAATCGATATTTATTAGTTGTGCTAATATCCGTGGATGCAGGGAAACAAGTTGGAGGGATCCAAATGGATTCCTCACAAATAGAAATTTATTTATATTCTGTGATATATCTCATTTATATTCTGTGATAAATTGTTTTAGATCCCGTTATACTATGCTCTATTTATATACTATGTTAGATTAAATTGAAAATTAAATCATGATGTGCTATGATTGGTTGAATACAACCTAGAAATTTAAATATAAATAAATGAATTGGGCTTAAAGGAAATTAAAGACATTCTTAAGTAAAGAATTTAAAAGGAATTAAATTCAAGTAATTGGTTGATAGTTTGAAGTGTTTGAAATTGTGGTTTAAAAAGGGAATTGTTTAAAATAATAGCGAGATTTATTTTTAAAGGATGGGAAGTGTGCTTTCTCCTGGAAACTTTAGAATGTTTTTAAGAAAAAAATTTCAAATATAAATCTGCAGTTTAAATACGTTAAGAATATTTTAGAAAGAAATATTATTTTAAATTGTTTAAGTGAAAGCAAATATTTGATTAATTAGTTATGGTATTTAACTATTAAAAAGGTAAAGTAGTATTAAGTGTTCAAAAGCAAATTATAATATAAATATTTAATTTAATAGCTTTATTTTAAAGGTTAAACTGGTTTAAAGTACTTAAGCAACCTCTATATATTTCCTTAAGTATTATTTTCAATTAAATAAATTCTACAAGCTTTATTTTAAATATTGTAAATATATATTTGAAATTGATTTCCAGGAAATAGCAATATGAGTAGTTTATTTTTAAAATATGGAAAGGAATTTACGGGATGGACATAAAATTGAATTCGGATAAATCGTGTAGGATTTATAAAAAGAATTCTTTGGGTTATCCTAAATGGAAGTGTAATTCCCTACAAACCAAGTACGTTTTAAGCAGATTTCTAAGTAAAAGATAAAGGTTTTAAATTTGATTTCAAAAGAATGTTTTAAGAAAACTCTTATGTAGGTTGCAAAGATTTCAAAAGTAAATATTTACTAAATTAGTTATAGTAATAATTGTTTAAGGGAACAACTGGCATTATGTTTTAAACGAATATTATTAATATTTATGTTTGTAAAATGGTTACATTTTATAGATTATTAATTAAAGTATTATTTGAACTTGTATAGGATTTCATAGATTTATTTTAAAATTTAATATGACTTAACTTTTATTTTGAATAAATAGTTTATATTTTATAAAGCAGTTTGATTTGAAATATTTTTTAAAGGTGTATATATATATATATATATATATATATATTTTAAATCAAGTATGTAAGAAGTTTTAAATATAAATGTTTTAGTGTATTTTCAACAATAAATTATTTAAATTATTTTAAACCTTAAGTATAGGTACTTGGATGTTTTCAAGGGAAGTAACAATCTGAGGGATTTATTCCATGAGAAGAGTTGGGTTTGAAACTGTTTCAAAAGGGGTTTGAAAATGAAAATATATCTTGCAAAGATATTTTGAGGAAAATAAATAATGTGGGAATTATTTATTGTGTGATGGATGCTTATGGATGTTAATTGATAGTTAAATCACCGACTATCAATGTTGGACAAATGCGTTGATCGTTTCGAAGAGACCGGGATCGGGATTAATTTCTCGAAAACCACTTCGATCCGGTTTGTACGTTTTCGTGTGAAAAACGAGTTTGGAGTCGAAGATGGAGCAGTGAAGTGCAAGGGCTAGTCGCCACTAATCCTGAGGATATTTCCAAAATGGATGTAGTAGGAGTAGTGCCTTCGGTTCCGTTCGAACCCGAGACGGACTTGTATGGATGAATGCTTTCGGAACATCGTCAGGTGGGCGATGGGCATTCTAAGTGAAATGTTCTAAAAGGTAACGCTTAGCCTCAAGCCTCATCAACCGGGAATGACTGAAAATCAGGGGTTATGCAGCAAGGCTTGGTGGGCAGCACCCATTTCCGAGTAAGGTCAACCCTGTCTAGATGTCCCTTTTTATTTCGGCTTAGTGGTGCGGTTGCTGATCCCAACCGTGTGGTGATCTTACTCGGGATTATCCAGTAAGGGATATTCCGGGCCTTGTGTTGCAGGGGATCAGGCGTGGTCCTCGGTACACTGATCTAGACCAGGTACTGCGACAGGTGGTACCCCAGTGCCTAATCATTAGTTGGAAATCCATTCTCCCTATGCGCCTTTTACGAGTTTTGTTTGTATTACCCACTCTGTGGCTAGTAGCTGGAATTTAATAGATGTAACAATTTCGGCTATTTTATAAGTATTTGTATATAGACCCTATTATAATATCAGAGGATTTTTATAAAAAAGTGATTTAACTATCGTAAGGTAAAATCCTGACATGTTTATTTATGGCGTGGTCTTACGAGATGCTTTTGTTTTCAAAAGGATTTTTGAAACTTTAACATTCAACCTGGGTGTAACTTTATCAGCTGGTATTCCAGACTGACTCGGGTGTTATTTCATTATAATTCTCGGGTCAGACCGAGTATCATATGTTCAAGAAAGGATGCTATGGAGCAGGAGAGGAGCTGGAGTCCGAGACGTATTATCCGTACTTGTATATATCCACTGCTGTGATTGTATGAAATTGTCTGACTGGTAAATGTTGTTTGTTCGAGATACTATGCTGATATATTGTATAACATAGATATAAATTTCATTTTGTGTAAAGATTCTGACATTATATATTATATTTCATTCCGCTGCGATGGTTAGATTCTGGTATTGTTTAGTTCCTTCTTTCTTCTACCTTCTTTCTATCCCTTAGCAATTTGTCTTTTTCGGCACTTGATCGTCGGCATATCATGCTGTGGGGTATTATTTATCGATTTTCGAGGGTCGAGAAGGGCGGGTTGTCACACGCGTTATGTTCATTTAGCTTTGGTTGGCTTCATTTCATCCCTCGTATCAGTTTTATCTTCGGATCTTATCCAAAACAATTTTACTATCAATAATTTCTAACCTTCGCCATGTTGGTGTATTTTGAAACAACAATAGTTTCTCAGTGCAATGGAATGGGTAATCATAAACATTTTATAAATTGAATTATACATATAACTGATTAGGATTTAGTTTATGAAACTAATGTTCAAAACATAAATTGGCCATTTAATGACCATCGTTCCCAAACTCCTATTGGGGTGGTCCACACAAGATTCGTCACGACCAATTATTCATGCAATCTTTTAACTCGCTTAACCTGTCAACTCCTTGACCGATAATATAGTGGTGTTTCTTATAAACCCTTGTCTTATATGTCTTGTAAACTTTTCTTTAGATGAAATTAATTTAAACCTTTATGTGCCACTCTTAAGTACCCAACCATTGGTAAAAAAGTTAACTCATCTTCACTTATTTATCAATCGTACTTTGTTCAACAATGTTTGATTGCTCCATATCAATACAGAGAGACTTTAAAATTGAATGTAACAACCCATAAATTTTACCGGTTTTAATAATTTGTTTAATTAAATTTTTGCGAAATTTTAAATGATAAAATTTTGAAATAAAAATTTAATATTTGGACTACGTCTAATTAAACATAAAAAATGGTAAATTTTCAATTAATAATATGGAAGTTTATTTTTTTTATGTAATTCTATTTCAATTTATATCGGTTAATATTTGATGATTATGAAATGTTTTCCAAACCTGAAAAAAAATTATAGAAAATTTGTAAATCATATTCTAAGTGAGATGTCATATTTCGTTTCTCCAAATTTTGGCTGCTATTGCTCTATTTGTCTTATTTCTGGTGTTTTAGCAGTATTTTCAGTACCGATTATCGATTTTTGATCGGATGATCATACCATCGATATCTGTATACCATTTTGATCGTCTTGTCATGCCGATCTCTGCGGTATATTCGATTCTGTGTTTTGAAGTCTGGTACGTAGCGAAATCTACGTAAACGATAACCATATCGGAAACCAGTTTGTGTCTTTTGATCTTACACCCTTTCATTTACTACTGTGCTAACAATAGCTATCAACAATTAATGTTTTCAGCTTTTCACTATCCCCTAAATTCATGCACGATCTTTAACATTTTCTTATTTTAATTTATAAACTTCATTTTTTTTCCCTATCAAACTTTACACTTTGGTCTCTTCTCAGGCAAACTCGAAGCTGCCTCTGCCAATGCCCAAAATTTCGCCTATTCATACTCGAAGCTGCCTCAAGTCGAATGTCATCGGCCTTCCCTTCATCTTCCAAAAAACTGCTCGTGGCCCTTCACCTTGTTCCTTTTCCATATTCTCCACCTTTTGCGTGTCAGATCTCCACCAAGCGACCACCAATGCACCTCCACCCCTCTTCCTCACTGAGCCCCATGCACACAACCCAAAGCTCAACTGACCGCCACCTCGGCTCGCCTTTCCATCTAGCTTTCCAGTCCGCTAGCCACAATACATCATGGATGTGCTCTCCTACGCCACCGCCTTCACCAATCTCCTTCACTTCCCCTCTGGTGTAAGTATACAATATCTTGATGTTGGTGAATATGTATTATGTAAGTATTGTTTGCAGTCATCTTATATATTAGTTATATATATATATATATATTTGATTTTAAAGTATATACATGTATAATATATGAATGTTAAAAGACTGTCGTAAGTTATAATATATTAGTGATAAGAACTGTTTGTCCGTTTATTAGTTATAAGGTATATTTTATACGTGTATTTTTTCTAGTCTATAGGTATAATATATATATATATATATATATGTTAGATTTCAGAATGTACTATATTGTATTATATTTTAAAGAGTACTTGAGTCTGGGTTTCAATTTTTTTTTTTATATATATATATATAGTGATGTATTTTATATGTGATTTGTAGTATACTTTAGAGAAATTTTGTATATAATGTATATAGGTTATAGTAATATTTATTTAAAGTATATGGTCTGCACAATTGCTGGATATGTAGAGATATCTATATTTACTAGATATATGTACTATGGGTTGTAAGTAGTATATAATTGTTATTAAATGATTGTTTTAAACTGTATATATGAAAGTATATGTTATAATGAAGAAGTTTGTTCTTTTGGGTTTATAGCTTTATTGTATGAGTTAGATGAATTTATACATGATCGGTTGTGTAGATTCATATAAATTAGTTGAGTATATATATAGTTTTGGGTTTGGAAGATACGTATGTATATATGGTTTTGAAATCCTATGTTTTGAATTGATCTAGAAACAAATGTATATATGTTTGATGTTATATGTGTGTTTTAATATAAAAATATGATTTGAAAACCATATATATATATTTATTTATTTAATTTAATATGTATGGATTTAGAATATGTTTTATATATGTAAATAGTTATATTTAGTTATATATGTAAGTTCGATTATACCATATATCTGCATCGATCTAGTTCTGATTTGATTTCGTCTATTCCTTATCTATCAGCTTTGTTCGTTGAATCGTGTCCATCAAGTCTTGCTTTGGAATTCGTAGCTCATTTCTTTGACAAAACTCTCTAGCCTCGAAAGGTGAGAAATCACTCACGATTAATATTCTTATATTTATTTAATTTGATTTCGATTGAAACGACAATTGAAATATGCTGCAGTTAGTTATTTACATTGCTATATATATGTTGTTATCTGTATCTATTCACCTGTGACATCTGACACTATTATCTGTTATTTATATTGATGATATATGCCTGTTATATTATTATCATATCTGTTATCACTCTGCAAGTTCCCTATTAGTATAGAATTCACTATAGGTTGAAATGATACATATCTGAACGACCTGTAGAATAGGAGAAAATCGTTATGGGTTGAAATGATAGACCCAAGCGATTTTCATTTGCATTGAATTTGGGATTGTGGGTTGAAATGATATATACCCGTATATATATAAATTGCGAATTGAAAAGATAAATATCCGTATCACTTGACCATACGATAGAAAATTATGTACAAACACCATTGGTCTATATATAAATATTTTAAAAATGATTTCTATGGTTTTGGAAAGAAATATATGGTTTTATACAAATATTGATTTTGATATTATATAAATGTTATTTTATATGTAGTTAAAAATTCTTAATTTAAGCTATGTAACAATTTGTTTTAATATAAAATAAGTTTAATAATATAGTTTGATTTAATTAAAATATAATATGGATAAGTATTTATTTAAACTATATTTTGATATAAAGTTTATAATGATTTTAATAAATTAAGGTTGAGAAGATGGATTTGAGATTGATTTGAATTTTTTTATTAAGAATTATATTTAATTAAAATCGATTTGGAACTTATGGAATTTGAATTTTAAAGGGATATGATTTTATAACTTGATTTTTGGTTTGAGGCAATTAAATGAATAATCAAGTTTAAAAAAATTGAAGAAATATTCAGTTATTTAAAATTTGAAGTTTTGTTTAAAGGATATTCGATTTATTAAGTAAATATTTCAAAACTAAATAGTAGTAAAGTGAATTTGATATATATATATATGAATTATCAAATTTAGTTTTGGAATGTTGAATATTTAAAGCTTTGAAATATATTGAAAAGATTATTTTGGGGTTCAAATCCGTTTTGAAATTGATATAATTTGAAATGGTTTATCGAGAATTCGAATTGAATTGAAATTTGATGATTTGAGATTGGATTTCATTTGAATTTTGGAATTCAAGTGATTTAGAATCGATTTGTGAGATTTGAGGAATTTATTTTATTATATAAAGTAATTTTAAATTATATTTAAAACTATTTTTATATTATACTATATAAATTATTTTAATATAAACTATTTTAATGTACTAACTATTTTAATGTAAACTATTTTAATATACTAACTATTTTAATATAAACTATTTTAACTTATAACTCTTTTATATATATATATATATAACTATTTTACTTTATAAACTATTTTATTTTATATAATATTTTAATATCTAAACTATTTAAGTGGTGGAAGTTATGTTTTCAAAGTTATGAATTTCAAAGTATTATGTTTTGAAAGTGTTATAATTTCAAGTGTTTTGTTTCGAAAGTGTTACAACTTTGAAAAGTGCTATGATTTTGAGAAAGGATATATTTGAATGGAAATGATATCGTATTTGATTTTGAAATGGAAATGATATCGCATTGATATGGTTTGGAAATGGCAATGATATTTTTGTTTTGGTGTATAAACTATTTTGAAATGACCGCGATGTTATAATAACGTTTGGTTGTTAAAGAGACCGGGATCGAAAGTTGTCATACTCTCTGCCAATACCGAAAACCACTTTAACAACCGTGTACGCGGTGGAGATTCCAGAATGAAGTAGGATGGTGACGACGTCCTATATGAGGTATATATGTGGACCTGACTCCCATGAGTTGGAAAAAGGTGGCTAAACCAGGAGCAATCGATGGGCTAATGAGGTAGCTCCTTTGATCGGACACACTCCTTCGATACCATTCTATTATTTTGTGACTGATTGGGTGCACCTTTGATTTTTTTTGGTAGTGTGGCTTGAGGTGGGCGGTAGTTGCAGTTATGCATTACCACCGGTCCGGAAGTGCAATTGGTATATCTACCCTGGTATTGCCTAGTTGTGCCATGTCACCTACCCTAGCATGCTTTACTACGAGTTTGATCTGTGTCATACATATGGAGTATCCTCTGTTGGCCTCCCAATCAGGAAGAACTACGGTACTGTATAGACTATTGGCACTTCAAAATGTGTTAAGGGGGATACGGGAAACGCCTTAATGCTATTTTAAATATATTATACTTTACTTTAGACATTATTGTAATAGCATATATTACTACATAGTAGATAGTTTAACGGATCCTTAGAGGATGGGTATCCCAAATATCCTTTAAGTAATTTGTATTTCAGTTGATATTTCACTTGAGTTGGATTTAATGATATAAGAATGTTAATCCGGACTCGAGTGTTTTGTGTTTTGCTTTACGTTTGGGTCAGACCGAGTGATACAACTTTTGAGACTCACCTTTGGAGTTGGAGCTTCGTTTGGAGATCCATCTACATCTTTTCAGCTTGCAGTTATTCAGTTGATTCTAATGATGTATTCTGATCTTGTATTTGACTATTGTATTTGACACTTCTATTGTATCTTATTTAACTCTGATATATATATATATAGTAGCTTCATGAACTACTATTCTTTTGTTTCCACTGCATATTATTATATTACTCTATGTCTGTGATTTTGTAATTTATTTACTATATATGCTAAGTTTTGCCAAATATAAATTAACAATTTTATATTTTGAGCAATTCAAATCCGGCATGTATGGATGAGAATGGTTGAAAATATCGGGATGTTACATTTGGTATCGAAGCTTTGGTTTTAGGCAAAACGTAGCATATGTAGTAGATTTAATTACAGAATTACTTTCGTTCGAGTTTGAATTTCTTTCCCTTTTGACTTGGGTGCTGTTGAAACTTTGGAATTCCCCTATTCGCTCTGAAATCCACTCATGTCTTCCCGTATCCAAATTCTTCTTGATTTTAGAGTATCCAATAACTCAACTTCTAATGATCTATATAATAACTGGGTGGTTTCTCCAATCTTCGAATGATTTGTAAAGGGGTGAAACTCCTTTACAATAGGCATTGATTTAACAGATATTTCTCTATCCTCGGTTTACGATGCTATCTATCTCCTGCTATGCCTGAATTCTATCTTTTGCGATCGAATGTCGATTTGCCTAGGAATTCTGCATCGATCTTATTCTTAAAGTCACGGTCGACCTGGTTAAAGTTGCCCGCGATTTATATAAACTTATCTAACTTCCTATTTTGTTATTTAATCACCTTATCTTTGTTTCGAACTTATCTTCGAATCAAAATTCTCTTTGATTTGAGTCCGTCAAATTTGAATCTCTATCCTTGCTTTGAAATCCATTCTTGTATCATCGAGCGAGGAAGTGTATTTGTAAATTTATATTAAAATGTTTCATATACATATATTGTGTTGTTTGAGTTGTTGATGTTGATTTGGGTTTTCGATCGATCCGTCTGATCAAGGCTATCGATAGGATTTTCAAAACACTTGAACAGAGCAAACCGACACAATATTGTTTTCAAATTTGGTAAATAAAATAATTTTGTATGATTATATTATATATAAGTATAAATTTTTCTGAAATTAAATTGTTAATGAATTTGTTGTCAGAAATGATAATATTTGATTTTCATTTATTGTTTTGTAAACCATTGATTTTACCAACATATAAATAAATGAAATAAAAAACTTGGCTTATAAGTTTGATTTGGAATCCAAATGAATTTAAATCAAGAATTTGAGAATTTAATTTCCCGTAATTTCAAACTTTGGTTTTAAAGTTCTAAAATGTATATTATTTAAAGTATTTTCAAATAGAAACCGTTTTCAAAGAATTTTAAATGTTCAATCAGTGCTCTCCTGTTTTGTCGCTGGAAAATAATTTCGGTGATGGCGGCCGCATCATCGACATTCATTTTCGAGTTTCGAAGTAGAGAGACCATTCTGTAGCCTCGCTACACTATTATATTGGAAATTAAATTGATTTGAATTGCTAAAGTATGACTGGATTTATAATATATATATATATATATATATATATATATATTATTAGCATATGATTATAGATTTGATTTGATATATAGTGTGTGTGTGTGTATTTATCCTTAAATTGATTGAAGTGAAATCAGAAATTTAATTCTTAAATTTATGTTAAAGGATGTTTTCAATTAAAAATGAAGTCAAAATTTTTGAATAAATATTCAAACTTGAAATAATTGAATCGGGAAAATTTTACTTGTATAACGCTCAATTATATTCCAATATAACTTACCTTAACCATTCGAAAGTTGAATGTGTAATTGAATAATTAACAATGTACAATGATGATTAATGATTTTATAAATAAAATTTGAGTGATTATGACAAATGTTATGCACTTAAATTTTAATTATAAAAATATATATTAATAGAGATAAATAGAAAAATAAGTTAATTGAATAATAAATGAAATAAATAAAATAAATTTTGTTTTAAAGGGATTAACAAATTGAAATTAAATCAACTTAATGAAATACCTTGAATTTAAAATCAATTATTGTATATTAATTAATTTAAACTAAAATTTATATGGTTTAAATTAACGGTTATATTTTGTTTTTAAATCTATTTTCTTCTGGTTATTTCTATTCTCCTACCTCCTTTCTTTTCGAGGACGGAAAGTTTTGAATGGGGGAGAGTGTAATGACCCGTAAATTTTACCGATTTTAATAATGTGATTAATTGAATTTTCGTGAAATTTTAAATGATAAAAATTTGAAATGAAAGTTTGATATTTGGATAACGTCTACTTAAACATAGCAAATGGTAAATTTTCAATTAATAATATGGAAGTTTATTTTTTTGTGTAATTCTATTTCAATTTAAATCAGTTAATATTTGATGATTGTGAAATGTTTTCCAAACCTAAAATTTTTTTATAGAAAATTTGTAAATCATCTTCTTCGTTTCTCCAAATATTGATTGCTATTGCTCCATTTGTCTTATTTCTGGCATTTTAGCAGTATTTTCGGTACCGATTATCAATTTTTGATCGGATGATCGTACCACTGATATCTGTATGCTGTTTTGATCGTCTTTTCGTGCTGATCTCTACTTTATATTCGATTCTGTGTTTTGAAGTCCGGTACGTAGCGAAATCTACGTAAATGGTAACCATATCGGTTATCAGTTTGTGTCTTTTGGTCTTACACCCTTTCAGTTCCTACCGTGCTAACCAATAGCTATCAATAATTAACGTTTTCAGCTTTTCACTATCCCCTAAATTCGTGCACGACCTTTAACATTTTCTTATTTTAATTTATAAACTTCATTTTTTTTCCTATCAAACTTTACACTTTGGTCTCTTCCCAGGCAAACTCGAAGCTGCCTCTGCCTATGCTCATAGTTTCGCCCATTCATACTTGAAGCTGCCTCAAGTCGAATGCCATCAGCCTTCCCTTCATCTTCCAGACAAATGACCATGGCCCTTCACCATGTTCCCTTTCCATGTTCTCCACCTTTCGCGTGTCAGATCTCCACCAAGCGACCACCAACGCACCTCCTCCCCTCTTCCTTACCGAGCCCCATGCACACAACCCGAAGCTCAATTGATCGCCACCTCGGCTCGCCTTTCTACCTAGCTTTTCAGTCCGCCAGCCACAACCCATCATGGCCGTGCTCTCCTATGCCACAGCCTTCACCGATCTCCTTCACTTCCCCTCTGGCGTAAGTATACAATATCTTGATGTTGGTGAATATGTATTATGTAAGCATTGTTTGAAGTCAACTTATATATTAGTTGTGTATATATTTGATTTTAAAGTATATACATGTATATTATATGAATGTTATAAGATCTGGCGTAAGTTATAATATATTGGTTATAAGATCTGTTTATCTGTTTATTAGTTATAAGGTATATTATATACGTATATTTTTTTCTAGTTTATAGGGGTGTGTGTGTATGTTAGATTTCAGAGTGTACTATATTTTATTTTAAAGAGTACTTAAGTATGGGTTTCAAATTTATATATATATATATATATATGTATGTATGTATGTATGTATGTATGTATGTATGTATGTATAGTGATGTATTTTATATGTGATTTGTAGTATACTTTAGAGAAATTTTGTATGTAATGTATATATGTTATAGTATTATTTATTTTAAAGTATATGGTCTGCATAATTGCTAGATATGTAGAGATACTTATATTTACTAGATATATGTACTATGCGTTGTAAGTAATATATAATTGTTATTAAATGATTGTTTTAAAGTGTACATATGAAAGTATATGTTATAATGAATAAGTTCATTCTTTTGGGTTTATAGCTTTATTGTATGAGTTATATGAATTTATGCATGAAGGTTGGGTAGATTCATATAAATTAGTTGAGTGTGTACATATATATATATATATATATATATATATATATAGTTTTGGGTTCGGAAGATAAGTATGTATATATGGTTTTGAAATCCTATGTTTTGAATTGGTCTAGAAACAAATGTATATATATGTTAGATGTGTGTTTTAACATAAAACTATGATTTTGAAAACCATATATATGTATGTATGTATGTATGTATGTATGTATTTAATTTAATATGTATGGATTTAGAATATGTTTTATATATGTAAATAATTATATTTGGTTATATATGTAAGTTCGATAATACCATATATCTGCATCGATCCAGTTCTGTTTGATTTCGTCTATTCCTTATCTATCAGCTTAGTTCGTTGAATCGTGTCCATCAAGCCTTGCTTTGGAATTCGTAGCACATTTCTTTGACAAAACTCTTAGCCTCGAAATGTGAGCAATCACTCACGATTAATGTTCTTATATTTATTAAATTTGATTTCAATTGAAACGGCAATTGAAATATGTTGCCGTTGGTTATTTACATTGCTATATATATGTTGTTATCTGTATCTGTTCACCTATGACATCTGACACCATTATCTGCTATTTATATTGATGATATACGCTTGTTATATTATTATCATATCTTTTATCACTCTGCAAGTTCCCTGTTAGTATAGAATTCACTATGGGTTGAAATGATACATACCCAAACGATCTGTAGAATAGGAGAAAATTATTATGGGTTGAAATGATAGACCCTAGCGATTTCATTTGAATTGAATTTGGGATTGCGGGTTGAAATGATATATACCCGTATATATATAAATTGCGGATTAAATTGATAAATATCCGTATCACTTGACCATAGGATAAAAAATTATATACAGACACTGTTGGTCTATATATAAATATTTTAAAAATGATTTCTATGGTTTTGGAAAGAAATATATGGTTTTATATAAATATTGATTTTGATATTATATAAATATTATTTTATATGTAGTTAAAAATTCTTGATTTAAGCTGTGTATAAATTTGTTTTAATATAAAATAAGTTTAATAATATAGTTTGATTTAATTAAAATATAATATTGATAAGTATTTATTTAAATTATATTTTAATATAAAGCTTATAATGATTTTAATAAATTAAGGTTGAGAAAATGGATTTGAATTTTTTTATTAAGAATTATATTTAATTAAAATCGATTTGGAACTTATGGAATTTGAATTTTAAAGGGATATGATTTTATAACTTGATTTTTGGTTTAAGGCAATTAAATGAATAATCAATTTAAATAAATTGAAGGAATATTCAGATATTTGAAATTTTGAAGTTTTTTTGAAGGATGTTGGATTTATTAAGTAAATATTTCAAAACTAAATAGTAGTAAAGTGAATTTGATATATACGTGAATTATCAAATTTAGTTTTGGAATGATGAATATTTAAAGCTTTGAAATATATTGAAATGGCTATTTTGGGGTTCAGATCCATTTTGAAATTGATATAATTAGAAATGGTTTATCGAGAATTTGAGTTAAATTGAAATTTGATGAATTGAGATTGGATTTCATTTGAATTTTGGAATTCGAGTGATTTAGAATCGATATGTGAGATTCGAGGAAATTATTTTATTATATAAAGTAATTTTAAATTATATTTAAAATATTTTTATATTTTACTAATATAAACTATTTTAATATACTAACTATTTTAATATAAACTATTTTAATATACTAACTATTTTAATATAAACTATTTTAACTTATAACTCTTTTATATATATAACTATTTTACTTTATAAACTATTTTATTTTATATAATATTTTAATATCTAAACTGTTTAAGTGGTGGAAGTTATGTTTTCAAAGTTATGAATTTCAAAGTTTTAGGTTTTGAAAGTGTTATAGTGTTAAGTGTTTGGTTTCGAAAGTGTTACAACTTTGAAAAGTGCTATGATTTTGGGAAAGGATATATTTGAATGGAAATGATATCTATTTGATTTTGAAATGGAAATGATATCGCATTGATATGGTTTTGAAATGGAAATGATATTTTGGTTATGGTGTATAAACTATTCTGAAATGAACGCGGTGTTATAATAACGTCTGGTTGTTAAAGAGACCGGGACCGGAAGTACTCATACTCTCTGCCAACTTCGAAAACCACTTTAACAACCACGTACACGTTGGAGATTCTAGAATGAAGTAGGATGGTGGCGACGTCCTATATGAGGTATATACATGGACCCGACTTTCGTAAGTTGACATAAGGTGGCTAAAACAGGAGCAATCGACGGGCTAATGAGGTAGCTCCTCTAATCGGACACACTCCTTCGATACCATTCTATTACTTTGTGATTGATTGGGTGCACCTTTGATTTTTTTTTTGGGAGTGTGGCTCGAGGTGGGTGGTAGCTGCGGTTATGCGCTACCACCGGTCCGGAAGTGCAATTGGTATATCTGCCCTGGCATGCCTAGTTGTGCCGTGTCACCTACCCTAGCGTGCTTTACTACGAGTTTGAGTTGTGTTGTACCTATGGAGTATCCTCTAGTGGCCTCTCTATCAGGAGGGACTACGGTATTGTATAGACTATTGGCACTATAAAATGTGTTAAGGGGAATGGGTAATGCCTTAATGTTATTTTTAGATATATTATACTTGACTTTAGACATTATTACAATAGCATATGTTACTACGTAGTAGATAGTTTAATGGATCCTTAGAGAATGAGTATCCCAAACATCCTTTAAGTTATTTGTATTTCAGTTGATATTTCACTTGAATTGGATTTATTGATATAAGAATATTAATCCTGACTCGAGTGTTTTATGTTTTGCTTTACGCTCGGGTCAGACTGAGTGATACAGCTTTTGAGACTCGTCTTTTGGAGTTGGAGCTTCGTTTGGAGATCCATCTACATCTTTTCAGCTTGTAGTTATTCTGTTGATTCCAGTGATGTATTCTGATCTTGTATTTGACTATTGTATTTGACACTTCCGTTGTATTATATTTAACTCTGATATATATATGTATGTATGTATGTATGTATAGTAGCTTCATGAACTACTATTCTTTTGTTTCCGCTGCATATTATTATATTACCCTATGTCTGTGATTCTGTGATTTATTTACTGTATATGCTGAGTTTATCCAAATATAAATTAACAATCTGGTATTTTGAGCAATTCAAATCTGGCATGTGTGGATGCGAATGGTTGAAAATATCGGGATGTTACATTGAATCTTTGTTCCTTTTCAAGTACATTAGGAACTCTTTCCAATATACTTACTTATTCGATCAAATCGAATCGTTTTATTTTCTTTTGTATGTTACATTACTTGCTTTCATTCTATATTCTATGAGCTTAACATATACATACTTCGTGGGCATCAAACACACATTTCATGTCTATGATAATTCATAGGTGAATTTAAAGAAGTATGATGAACCGTTTTGGTATCATTAGACTTATGATTGCATACATCTATAGATATAAATCTGAAGGGTTAACCAACTCTTATCTTGCTCCCATTCAATGGACGATTTTCCCTTTATTGTTTAAGATATAATTCACCAGTACCATTTGATTCAAAATCATAATTAAAGATATATTTTCAACACTGTCGCTTAGTCCATAGTTCCAAAATAATTGCAAATAATTTAAGATGATTCTATATTTTCCAATGCATCAGTTTTATTATGAAAACAAATACCACTATTATATTATTGTTATTTTATAACGAATATTCATAAATTAATATAGAAATAAAACTATTAGTTAATATTGAAAATCGGCTATTATTTAATAAATAAGCCTTGGTATATTTTACAAAAATAATTTTTGTAACTTGATGCGACTATTAAGTGATATACGGCACGTTCCTACAATTTTTTCATTACTATAATACCATTCAAAATACGAACTTCATTCAACCGTTTATTATAGGCTATTTATTCCATCTACTGTAACCAGTTTATAGTCGGGAGTTTAAATATCAAATATCCTAAAATCAAAGAAATAAATCTCATAGAAAACAATCTTCTGTATGAAAATAAATTTTGAAATAGAAGTTGTATTTCTCATTCTAGGTAGGTATCTATTATTATTTTTCAATTCTCTATTCTAGTGTCTCTTCACGAAGCTGAAGTGATCAATCAGTCTCTTCATTCACTTGTGCCTTAAGTTACGTCCACTCTCATACATTCGTTTTCCTTTTCAAATGGTCAAAATATCTTAAGGAAACCCTTAATACAATATAGCAAAGAACACTTTACAAAAATTCATTTGGTTATCCTCGATATATAAGATATCAAAAATTGCACTTTACGTAAAATTGATCAATCTAACATTTCAATAATCAGATTCTTTGTTCTATATTGTAGCTTTTGGTTTATTACATTTAACATTACAAGATCATTATTGTTACTAATCATACAAAACACATAATCTGACATTATGTTTTACTTGCTTATTTCGAATGAACTAATTTCATTGACATTTCATAAATTATGAATTACGATCATTCACCATATAACATTTACTTATGACTGAATATGGATAAAATATTCATATGCTAGTATTGCTTTTAGAGTTTGAAAGTCATTGAAAACAGTACACAGTTTTTGGAAAATAAACATGCAAGTGACCAAGTCTTACGAATATACTAGTGCTTATATAATTAGGTGCTTGCGTAATGATTCACTTTTTTGACTTCCAAATGTCGACATTAATACATCCACGATATTCATGCTGAATACCTAATTGCCAGAAAAACGGGTTATATTGTAAAACGAAAAAAGAAGAAAGTAAAGGAATAAGAAAGGAAGGACAAAACGTCTAAATCTCACAACAAAACGATAACATACAATATCCAAAAGGTAGTATAAATGGATACTCTAAGATACACATCATTTCATTACTATCCTAAGTACTATCATGGGCTTGGACATTCATAGTTGTCTATCCACACAAATGTTGATTTATACATACTTGCAGTGCAATGAAAATAAAATACCATGGTAGGTGAAAGCATCCAGCTCGACTCCGTGAGCTCATATCCAACAAAAAACTATCTTTCTCAAACAACTTGAAAGAGCACCCGAGGATTTAAGGAAAAAATGAAACCACATGTCAGACATAAGTCTAGTGTAAGAAACTCAAGAAACATGTGCAAACATAACCGTATCTTTTAAGGCCAACCGAATCATCAAATGGTTTTCCCCATAAAAGAACCAAACCATCTAATAAGTACAAAAGTCGATATGATAGATAATGTCTAGGGCATAAAATATTAATTAAAAAATAGTTGTGCTGCTTGTATCTCACACCATGACAGTATTAGGTATGCAATCAAAACTGCGGGTTGCGTTTGCATACGGATTTCCATTGGAGGTACCCTCGGTAAACCAAGGCGGACCTCCTGACAAGGATCAGAAACTACCTTTCAAAGCAATATATATCTCCAAATAAAGTATACCACAAAGGAAAACATAGATGGTCAATACCCTAACATGTTGTAACGACCCGTAATTTGATCGCTTTAATTAAAGATTTTTAAATTATTTTAAATATTCTAAATATTCAAATATAGATTATTTTTCAAAAAATAATCAAATTTTCATTAATTAATAATAATAAACTTATTTTGGAAAAATATTCACAAAATATATAATTTGGATAAATAGCGATAAAATTATCGAAAGCCATTTTATCGATAAACAGCTCTATAATCGTAAAATATCGTGCATAGAGCTGGATACATACACTTATTTTTATGATTGAACAAGAATGTGAAATAAAAAATTTATTTTATTTTTTGGAAAAATCAAGATATTTATGACATCATTAGTGGTGCCTTTATATTAAAATAATGATTTATGAAATTTAAATTGAGATTTAATGATTTAATAATTATTATAATTATCCAAATAATTGTTTTTAAATGATAATGATTCATTTTAAATAGTTATAAAGTGAAAATAAATAATTTATAATAGTTTTATAAAGATATATAATCAGTTTGAAAATATAAGGAAAATTGATATCGCTTTTTCGACATAATAGCAATTTTTGTAAATAATCATTAATATTGATTTATATGATTTTATAATTCAAATGAGATCATTTTTACTAATTAAAAATGATTATAAATTTATTTTCAATTTTTTTACATATATATGTAATTTAAATTATAAATGAAAATGTGATCGGTAATCGGTTTCCCCATTTTCAACGGTTTAGTGAACCGAAATTGTTCAAAGGTTGTTGCAACCATATTTATATGTCATGTACACATATATAGCATACATATGCACACTTTAAGTTGCACATGAACGTATATACATATATACACATATTTATATATATATAAAGAAAAATCTAATATATTTTTCATTTACTTAATCTTTAAGCTTACATAAGTTAATGCACATGGCTTGGAAGTGAAATAAGATGATGGAGCACATGCGGGAAAGGACTAACGTGTAGAATGAGGGAATGGGAGGGGAATGGGCAAAGGATAGGATGGTAATATCACATTTAGATATTTTTATAAACTTTTTCCTTATAAATACCCATCCCATTCACTTACAAATTCATACATCCATTCTCTTCTCCTTTCTAAAGCTTGAGATGAAGTAGGAGGGTTAAAAATGGTGGAAGTGCTTAAGCACTAATCCGTTAATTACTTTATAACTTTTTCAAAAGCTAACCAAATCTTCTTCTCTTCCTTCACTCCTTTCTTCTCTTATTAATGTCCTTAGGTCGTGAGTTTTGGAGGGTGAGGGAGGGCTTTGGCCGTGGAGTCTAGGAATGAAGGGGAGGTGATAACATGTGCTAAGAAGGCTATAGCCGAGAGAAAAGTGGAATGGTAGTGATGGTCGAGCACTTAGAAAAGGTGGAGGAGTTGTTCAGTTGATGGTATTAGTGAAGTGTTGATTGTTTGAATGTTGGTAAGAACTTTTGATTTGGAAAATGGTGAGTACTCAATCTTAGTTTTATTTAAGTAGAACTTAAAGTGACAATATACATGTTAAATTAGAGATTAATATGTTGAATATGGGTTGATTTTGGATGATAACTTGGTTGATATTATGATGGGTTATATGGCTTGATATGGTCGATAGCTTGGTTTGATAAACGATAAGAGAATGGTTAGTAATTAACCATAGTTAATTAAATGGAAATTTAATCCATAAATAATATGTATGGAGTTGTTTTGTCTCTTAATAGTTTTAGAAATCTAAAAAAGAGTTGAAATGAATATTATAATAATACGGTATATAATATGAAATGTGGAAAATGATTTTGAAATAAAGAAAGTATTTTTTAATTGAGTTTAATATGATTTATAAATATTTTATAAACATTTAAGAGTTTTTCCATAAAGTTTGAAAAGAAATTGGAAAACAAGTCAAAACTAGTCGCGTGACAGTACTTCGCATTCGCGATGTAAAAGTCAAACGAGTATATAGAATGGAATATAGCTTGAAATTCTTCGAGATAATAATTTTCTGAACTATTATATCCATAGCTTTCAAATGAAGAAAGAAAACCAATATTTCATCTTTTATATTTTTAAATAAGTCCAAAACAAGTCTTCAAAATAATTGTGGTTTTGCAGTTCGCAATCCGTAAAGGGAATTCCTTTAAAATGATATTTTTAAATTCTTTAAAAATATGGAATAAATTCTATAAATATTTTAAATTTTTTTAAAATAGATTTGATTTATATAAATAAATTTCCAAAAGATAGAAAAGTCGTTTTGATCAATATAACTTTTAAAACTCTATTTGCAGCACTTTTCGTAGTACTTTTTAATAGCTTTTGAAAATACTAGTTTAACTAATTATTCTTTCCCGAATCTTTTGTGAACCTTTTCAAATAAATAATTTAGTAATTTAAATAAGATTAAGAGACTTAAAAATGAGTAGGCGAAAAAGACTAGTACATTTGTTTCATTTGGGAGTGTCACAAAAAATCCGACCGAGGAATAGAATAGATCAAAGGGAAAGCCCGAATGCTCTAAAGTAATTAAAAGATAATTAAGTATGTTAAAAGATATAGAGTTATCAAATAACTTTACCATCTTATGGGTGATAGAGATGTAGCCTCTAGGCTTGGATTTGGGAAACCAGTTGCCTGTTCTCCCTAGCTACCTGGACTGACCCGCCGGAGGGGACAATAAATTTGATTTAGTCAGATTATAATTTCCCAAAATAATAAAAGATATAATATTCCAAATTAAATAACTAGGATTGCATAGGAATGATCTACTTATACTTGTATTAAATTCCAAGGAGAGAATTTGTATTATCGGTGTGAATTTAAAAGGTGATTCCACTGTTATTCGATGCATAGTAAAGGTTGAATATGGAAATTGCTATTGAGTAGAATTAGCTTAATTTCCAGGATCCTTTTTACTCGGTAAACTTTTCCAATTTGATATTTAAATAAATGATTTGGAAATATTTTCTTAAATAAAAGATGGAACGATTTGGAATTATTCCACGATTTAAAAAGGTTTAATTAACCAAATGGTTCGATAAATGAGGCAAATAATTCCATATACTGTTAAGAAGATAAATGAAATAATTTAAAATAATATGTCTCTCTGAGACATTTATGAATGAATAAAAAGATAAACTAAATTGAATGATGATTGTTAAACACATATGAACTTCACATCTTTTTAATCGATGATTGGATCGGAGGAACCGGGATTGGAATTGGGTAACTCTTATCCGAAAACCACTTCTGTAACGACCCGCCTTTTTGGACAGTTTAAACCGACGATCAAATAAACATGTCGATTCCAAACCATTCAAAAGGGCATATGGTTATTGGGGTAAATAAGAAAAGAAAAGAAAGAGAAATAAAGGAAATGAAACAACACAGAATCTCGCAGCGGAACGATAAAATATAATAGTCAAATAAACAGTTCATGAAGCTGTTTACTATACTTTGACAATTATTTATACAACATTTATCAGAGTTATACATATACAACAGAACAATTAAAATAATGCAGCAGACAACATGATGCAAAGATAATAATAGCAATAGTATACCAAATCCTCGTCTTCGTCCTCCAGAATATATCTTCAAAAATCTGAAAAACTCAGGACTGACCCGAGCGTAATGAAAAGACAAAACACTCGAGTCAGGACTAAATATCCTTATGAAAGTTAAATCAATCGTAAATAAATATGAGTGGAATGGCGTCAGAGATGTTTACGGGGTTTGACATCTCCTATCCAGTGTCAACGTGCGTGCAATAACTCAAGAGATGTTACGGGATTTTCCATCTCTTAAGGATCAGTTAAACTATCTACTATGTAGTAATGTACGCTAACTAGATAATGCCTATCAGTAATATAAAATATCAAAATAGCGTTAAGGCGTTACCATAATCCCCCTTAACACATTATTATAATGCCATAGTCTATACAACACCGTAAGCCCCACCGTAAACTGGTGGTTATCAGAGGGTACCCCATAGGTATAACACAAAACCAAACGTAGTGGTCGCGAATAGGATAATCAGTATGACAATGTACATGAGGCGATACCAACTAGGATACTAGTAGTTGCGTGATCCGGACTGATGTTGGGCATAGCCAGCAGCCACCCCAACACCGTGAAACAACACTCCCAAATCAAGGGGTGCACCCAAATCGCATCACAAATGTAATAGATATGGTATCGAAGAAGTGTGTCCGCTAGAGATGGCGAACCTCAATGGCCCGGCGCGGCTCCTGTTTTAGTCATGTCAGGGGTCAGCCAATATCGTTCTCTTTCTTCAGTCAACGCGTTCACCGAACCATCCACTTCATTCTGGATCAACACTCCGCGTATAATAGTTATTAAAGTGGTGTTCGGTATCGACAGAGAGTATGTCCATATCCGATCCCGGTCTCTTTAATAACTACGTATTATTACTCCGTTGGCTCTTTTACATTTCAAACCGATTCATAATTGACATCAAAATATCATATTCGTTTCAAAAATCAAATCCATTTCAAATATCACCGTATCTATCAAAATGTCAGATTCCGTTTCAAAAATCAATTTTCGCATCAATATCTCATTTCGAATTTCAATTTAGGTTGCAACTTCACTTAACTCAATTCGTATTTTAAATTCAAGATTTAAATATAAACATTCCACTTTATGGACCAGCTTAGAATTTTAGAAAATAGTTTTAAGTAGTTTAAAAGTAGTTTTACATAATTAAAATAGTTAAAAATACTTAAAATCTTAAAATGGATTTGAAATAGATAAATTAGTTTAAAGTAATTTAAATTGGGTTAAGTAGATTTAAAATAGATTAAAATAGTTTAAGTATTCAAAAATAGTTTATATAACTGAGTAATTTGGAAAACAAAATAAAATAGCTTCAAAACCAATCCATTTCAATTATATCTTCCCAATTCAAATCAATTTCAATTTCCATTCTACCGATTTCAATTTCAATTTCAATTCAATTCAACGTCAACTTTGACTTCAAATTTAGTCAATTTTATATTCACTTTCAATTAATTCAATTTCAATTTATATCGATTTAGAGCTTGGTTTTTCAAAATATCCATTTTGAACACTTACAAAATTATCCATCAATATACGAGTTTAAATCCAAATTTCAAACATGATTCGATTCCAAGCTCGATTTCAAAATATCGCTTATATCTCACTTTTACTTAATTATCCTTCAATACTCAAATTTAAATCTAAATTTCAAATACGATTCAATTTCAAGCTCAATTCCAAAATATCATTTTTATGTCGCTTTTACGTAGTAATACTCAAAGTTCGAGATAATGTTCAATCTTTAAATCAAATAGATTTTCGAAATTCAATCATATCCCAATTTTTATTCTCAAAGTCTCAACTTAAATTATTTAACAATTTTCTTTTACCAAAATTTATTTCAACATTCCAAATTCAATTTCCCGATAAATTCGATTTCTATAAATTTATTTCTATTTATAACTTTTAAATCAATCATTTAAATAAATTTCAAATCGATGATTTAAAAATTATTAATTTAGCCAATTCGGTGTCCGTATATAATTTTCTATCCTATGGCCAATTAGTTAATTATTTCAATTAGATGTCAGGGATGAATATATATTACTTAAATCAAATCACAGTTTCATATCTATGCATAACAATATATATAAGCGAATAAACATCCAAACATTCAAATATCAACCAACAGCATCCATCGAAATACATCATCCAATACACAATACAATTCATGGCAATTTCATAGTTATCAATGTCAGGTAATTTAATTGCAATTCAATTTCAATTTCAATTTAACTGTCAATTTAATTTTTCAACGGTTAATTCAAACGACAATCTATATGACAATTAAATTCTATCAAACAACGACAAATAAATTTCATAACACTTCATAATGTCAAATTTAACTAGCATAAAGATATTTAGTACGTTGTGAGCGTTATAAAACACTCACCTTGGGGTTTCAATTTTAAATTAAATCGAACGACTTTCGATTTAACTTAAAATTTTAACGAGCTTCAAATGACTCTAGGTTTGTACCGCAGCGTGGATCGCGTCGCTGCGATTACGGCGCCGCTAGTTTCGCCCGATTTGGACCTCGTATGTAGAAGTTATAGATTTTATAAGTCATCGTTATTTAAATATATAAAACAAGTTAATTGCTTTTATTAAACTCGTTACCCAGTTAACAACCCGGCCCGTTAGCATGCTTCTTCTCCAAATGCCAAGCTCTGCCCGAACACGCACCATACCCATATAGCTGCGCATGAAAACAACTGACACCATGATTCTCTCGATGAAATCACAAACCAACCTCGCTAATGCACTCCTCCCATCGACCTCGTCTTTCCCATACCAAAAATGTCACACTCGAACTCCCCATGGAAGTCACGACATCTGTTGCACGCGCATCACCAAAGGTGATCGAACCTCCTCCTCTCCTGGGCGCCGCCTCCACTCCACCTCAAGAACCCATTCCCAAAGCCTAAATCGAAGAATTCACCCCTAATTGATTCGAAACCCGAACCCTAGCTCTTTCTGTTGTTCGACTCTCGCTGTCACCAGGCCAAACAAGACCGCACCTTACTAACAGCCCACCAAGTTGAAGTTTGAGCTTAAACAAGATTTTTAAAATTGATTTCGTATTTTTCTATTGAGTAATTTGCATGATTATGATTTTTGAATCTCATTTGCTTATTTTTTTCTGCTCTGTTTTTTACCGCCGTGGGTTTAAAATAAGAAGTGGGAGGGGATGTGAGTTGAAAGCTACAGTAGGCATAGGGTTACAGTGAAAAGAAGGAATTTAGGCTGATGTAATGTTAAAACAGCTTTGTTTGACTAGATATATATTAATTTAATATCCAAATATCTCGATTTAAGAAACTCAAAATTTTGAACCCCTATCGAGGCGTGTCGTCCGAAGTTTATAATGTTATACCCCTATTTTGAACATAATGGAAAAGGTTTCGAATCCTAATTCGGTCGTATGGAGAAGATAGCTTTTTAGACCCAATTATTATATTGAATTTTCGATATTAATTTCAACATGTTTATATCTCTTACGACCAAACGATATCTCCAAACATTATGAAATTTGAAATCCAATAATAATACATTATTATGGATCAAATAGAACTGGTTTCGTCGAAATCCGAGACCGTTTGAAAAACGACTATTTTAACTCGTCAAATTAATATTAAAACAATTTCGATGCGTTTCGAGCTGCCACGGTCAAACGACAACTCTGATTGCTACGAAAATTGAAATCCGATAATAAAAAATTATTACGGATCCAATGGAACTAGTTTTGTCCAATTCTGAGACTGTTCAAAAATTGGCTATTTTCCAGTCGATAATTAAATATTAAAATATTCAATTTTCACAAATAAATTTTAAATTCAGTTTTAAAAGTTCTATAACATCACTATAACTCCAATATGATAAAATAAACTTTTACAAATCATTTTTAATCATATTAAACCCGTTATTCAATTATCCAATAAATTCCAATTTTAAAATCTTATTAACTCTATTATAATCCCGATATAACTTACATTCACTTTGGAAACCAATTTGAATCATATTAAATCAAATTTCAATTATTCACTCTATTTTCATATATTAAATTTTAATATCAAATTAATCATATCAAATTCGAAATTTAATTATTCAAACATTTGTAATATTAAATTAAAACAAAATTTGATTATTAAATCACTATCTTTTGAAATATTCGAAACGAACTTAAAAATTTAACTTTTGAAACGAATTAAAAATATAGAACAACCATTTCCATTATACGGTTATTCATTTCCCATTATTAAATTATTCAATAAATTCCAAATATCAAATTTAAACAATTTCGCTTATCCAATAATTCATTATCTTTTGAAATATTGAAATTGAACTTATAAGATTCAACTTTTAAAACCAATTCACAATTTAGAGCACTAATTTCAGTTTACAATTATTTAATTATTCAATAAGTTTTAAATATTTAATTTAAACAATTTACCTGTTCAATATTCAATATTTGATTTTAAATAGATTTTACTTGTCAATCAATTACTCTATTATACCCAATGAATTCAACATTTATTATCCTATTCAACTTTTGATTTCAAAGGCATCCACTAAGTAGCTTTTATTTTTCATTACTTGGATAATTATTGTCGCAATTCATTCCAGTTATTATTATTCCAAACGAATTACAAAAAAAAATTCTAACATTAAATCACGAAATCTTATTAAATTTGCAATTTTAATTATCGAAAATTTACGGGTCGTTACTCTCTCCCCCACTCAAAACTTTTCGTCCTCGAAAAGGAAAAGGAAGGGAAAAGAAACTAAGTATAGAATTCAACATTAGATATATTTATTCACAGTTACCAACTTATAAACAATGAATTCCATTTATAAAGTCATAACTACGCTTTCACTAAGTTACTCCGAACGGCTTTCTAACTTTAAAAGTTAGTTATCAAAACAAGTTAAAAGAAAAAAAAATTAAAACTCGAAAAATTTTCTAACACTCGGATTTACGAAAAATTTCGGCAGAGTCTCCTTTGCGCGGCTCGATCAGTACAGCTACAAAACGCCTCTACGGGCCCTAAACCAACAAAAGAAAATCAAAAGCCAAGTGGCTCATCAAAAATCACCAAATCCAATGACAAAATAAACATGTACCTTATATTTTATTAGCGAGCATATACGATTAATATAGCACGAAAGCGAGCTCCAAATACAAAGCAAGCGCAATCCGCACCTACTAAACACTCAACAAACAATGAGAATCATGCATATATGAAAATAGTATCAATATACATCATATAGCAACATAACAACTACATGTGTCAACATAGCAAATGCAAAAAACAACAAATGCAACCATCAATCAACTATCATCCAACAAATCCATAACCAATCAATATAATTTCACTTCTCATTAATATTTAATTACTTGGTTTCAATTTTAATCACATTTGATTCATTAACGTTGGATTTTACTAACATTCATTCTCAATTCAATTAGTTAACATTCACTAATTTATATTTACATTAGTTCACTTCCAATTTGAATCAAATTAAATTCTATTTAAATTCATTTAACTTCCAATTTGATTTCAATGATTTATAGTTTTCAATTTCATTAATCAGTTAATGAATTATATACAATCATCTAACAATCATATAACGACCAAATCATACCCAACATAACCAAAATTTTTAATTTTACATTCAATTTGGTTTAACTCTTTTATATATATATATATATATATCATGTTATATAATTTTAAAAGAATCATTCTATATTTGGCATCTTAAATTTCCAATATTAACTTTTAATTAAGTCTGTAAGCCGTACATATATCATCCGTGAGCAATATCAAATCTAATCGCTTATTCGATCACACAATTTCACTTTCAAACTAGTATCGTTCACACGACATTCTAGTGCGGACTCAGATTTGGTTCCTTGATTGGAAACTGTTACTCTCCTTGCATAGCCATATACTATGATAGAGAATTCCAGAATCAAATTAAAAATCCATATTCAGGGTTCGCCGTCGAAAATCGAGTGAAAAATCCTAACTTGGATCGATATAAATCATCTCGAAATTTTTGTGCTCGAATTTGGATCAAATCGTTATGCGAATAAAATAATATACGTACAATCTCATGTATTACCTTCCAATAGATTTCTATCCAATTTATCTATACTAAATTATTTTATTGACTTCTATTTTTTTCACTTAATTACTCACAATCCATTATTCAGTTAATATATTCATTTTTGTACATAGCATATTCTTTAACATTATCTTTTCTCAAACATCATATCAAAGAATTTGCTTACTCAAGTTCATTTTAAACATTCTATATAATTTAGTTAAATTCAATTTCATTTTCCAATTGATTCTTAGCTATACCAGATTCTTTTGTTTTCATTTACTTCAATTTCATAATTTTAGTTAATAACAAATTTATTTATGGAACATTTTATTAACCAGCACTTTAGTTTATAAATCATCCTATAAAAGTCTAACTTCTCATATATGACTTTCTTATTTTACGGTTATCTCAAAGCTACAAATTCAAAATTTTTCTCTATGCAATTTATATTTATTTTCTATAACCAATTTACAAAAGATATTATACAATTCATTTGTCTTCTTTCTTAAGTTCACTTACTTGTTCCATTTATCCATTCATCATTTCAGGTTATATTTAAGTATATAACATTTTTATCACAATCAAAATTTCATTTATATACATTTTAATTCCTTTTGAGTTTTCCTTATTTGTATACTTCAATTACTTTCAGGTTCTGTTTATTTATACAATATCTCATTACATATCCAAAACATCATTTCAACTTCTTAATATTTGGTAAGTCATATTATATGTTATTAGAATGCAAATTTGGTATTATACAAATTTATAGAATTTAATTTTACTAAATTAGAATGCTCACAAATTTAATTTGTTTAAATCCTCTTTACCTTTCAACTTTAAAGTTTTCCCAAACAATAAGCTTAGATATCTTAATCCTCTTATTTTATAAATTCTGGTTATTCACATTTAAATGCCCGGTTCTTTTCAAATCATTTGAAATAAATTATACACTTATATCTTTAATATATCAAATCATACCTTTGGAGTTTAAACGAAAACCCATTTATCCAAATAATTTCGAAGAAAAACAAAGCTTCTTAGAAGCCTCCCCCACTTTGAGACTCGAAAATGAACGTCGATGATGCTGCGCAGTCATCACCGGAATTATTTTCCAGCGACATAAGAGAGAAATACTGAATTCATTCCTGCTTAAAATCCTTTCAAAATATTTCTCATAAATATTTTCCAACTAATATTAATATATTTTTCTTCAAAACTTTGAGAACCATTTTTCAAAATCTTCAGGTCTTAAATTCAATATTTCCAATTTAAATCTATTTTAATTCATAAGTCACCTTTATAAAATATTCTTATAGGATTTTTTTTTCTTAAAACATTTCACAAGTGTTTTATCATTGTTCGTTTTGTAATTCACCTTATTTATTAAATTACAATATCCAATTAATATTAATAACCAATATTTTAATTCCTAACAACCAGGTAAGCTAGATAAGTCACAATAATTTTTGAAAATAAATTCTTTATATACAAAATATAATTAGGGCAAAATTTATTTCATTTACCCAATTTCAAAACAATATTATGTCGAATTGTTCTGTTTAAGTGTTTAGAGATCCCTATCATTGACGTTAATTACTCGTATTGACCAGAATCCATAAGCTACTCAACAAATCAACCGACACAATATAAAACATTTTATATCACTAACAAATACGCTCTCTCATATATATACGCTCAGCGACTCATCATACGGTATAACTACCCTATTTATAAAGAGTCAGACCCCACAAAGCTAAGGTTATCGCTAAACCAAAGCTCTGATACCAACTGTAACGACCCGCCTTTTTGGACAATTCAAACCGACGATCAAATACACATGTCGATTCCAAACCATTCAAAAGGGCAGATGGTTATTGGGGTAAATAAGAAAAGAAAAGAAAGAGAAATAAAGGAAATGAAACAACACAGAATCTCGCAGCGGAACGATAAAATATAATAGTCAAATAAACAGTTCATGAAGTTGTTTACTATACTTTGACAATTATTTATACAACATTTATCAGAGTTATACATATACAACAGAACAATTAAAATAATGCAGCAGACAACATGATGCAAAGATAATAATAGCAATAATATACCAAATCCTCGTCTTCGTCCTCCAGAATAGATCTTCAAAAATCTGAAAAACTCAGGACTGATCCGAGCGTAATGAAAAGACAAAACACTCGAGTCAGGACTAAATATCCTTATGAAAGTTAAATCAATCGTAAATAAATATGAGTGGAATGGCGTCAGAGATGTTTATGGGGTTTGACATCTCCTACCAGTGTCAACGTGCGTGCAATAACTCAAGAGATGTTACGGGATTTTCCATCTCTTAAGGATCCGTTAAACTATCTACTATGTAGTAATGTACGCTAAGTAGATAATGCCTATCAGTAATATAAAGTATCAAAATAGCGTTAAGGCATTACCATAATCCCCCTTAACACATTTTTATAATGCCATAGTCTATACAGCACCGTAAGCCCCACCGTAAACTGGTGGTTATCAGAGGGTACCCCATAGGTATAACACAAAACCAAACGTAGTGGTCGCGAATAGGATAATCAGTATGACAAGGTACATGAGGCGATACCAACTAGGATACTAGTAGTTGCGTGATCCGGACTGATGTTGGGCATAGCCAGCAGTCATCCCAACACCGCGAAACAACACTCCCAAATCTAGGGGTGCACCCAAATCGCATCACAAATGTAATAGATATGGTATCGAAGAAGTGTGTCCGCTAGAGATGGCGAACCTCAATGGCCCGGCGCGGCTCCTATTTTAGTCATGTCAGGTGTCATCCAATATCGTTCACTTTCTTCAGTCAACGCGTTCACCGAACCATCCACTTCATTCTGGATCAACACTCCGCGTATAATAGTTATTAAAGTGGTGTTCGGTATCGACAGAGAGTATGTCCATATCTGATCCCGGTCTCTTTAATAACTACGTATTATTACACCGTTGGCTCTTTTACATTTCAAATCGATTCATAATTGATATCAAAATATCATATTCGTTTCAAAAATCAAATCCATTTCAAATATCACCGTATCTATCAAAATGTCAGATTCCGTTTCAAAAATCAATTTTCGCATCAATATCTCATTTCGATTCAAAATCATTTCGAATTTCAATTTAGGTTGCAACTTCACTTAACTCAATTCGTATTTTAAATTCAAGATTTAAATATAAACATTCCACTTTATTGACCAGCTTAGAATTTTAGAAAATAGTTTTAAGTAGTTTAAAAGTAGTTTTACATAATTAAAATACTTAAAAATACTTAAAATCTTAAAATGGATTTGAAATAGATAAATTAGTTTAAAGTAATTTAAATTAGGTTAAGTAGATTTAAAATAGATTAAAATAGTTTAAGTATTCAAAAATAGTTTATATAACTGAGTAATTTGGAAAACAAAATAAAATAGCTTCAAAACCAATCCATTTCAATTATATCTTCCCAATTCAAATCAATTTCAATTTCCATTCTACCGATTTCAATTTCGATTTCAATTCAATTCAACGCCAACTTTGACTTCAAATTTATTCAATTTTATATTCACTTTCAATTAATTCAATTTCAATTCATATCGATTTAGAGCTTGGTTTTTCAAAATATCCATTTGGAACACTTACAAAATTATCCATCAATATACGAGTTTAAATCTAAATTTCAAACATGATTCGATTCCAAGCTCGATTTCAAAATATCGCTTAAATCTCACTTTTACTTAATTATCCTTCAATACTCAAATTTAAATCTAAATTTCAAATATGATTCAATTTCAAGCTCAATTCCAAAATATCATTTTTATGTCGCTTTTACGTAGTAATACTCAAAGTTCGAAATAATGTTCAATCTTTAAATCAAATAGATTTTCGAAATTCAATCATATCCCAATTTTTATTCTCAAAGTCTCAACTTAAATTATTTAACAATTTTCTTTTACCAAAATTTATTTCAACATTCCAAACTCAATTTCCCAATAAATTCGATTTCTATAAATTTATTTCTATTTATAACTTTTAAATCAAACATTTAAATAAATTTCAAATCGACGATTTAAAAATTATTAATTTAGCCAATTTGGTGTCCGTATATAATTTTCTATCCTATGGCCAATTAGTTATTTATTTCAATTAGATGTCAGGGATGAATATATATTACTTAAATCAAATCACAGTTTCATATGTATGCATAACAATATATATAAGCGAATAAACATCCAAACATTCAAATATCAACCAATAGCATCCATCGAAATACATCATCCAATACACAATACAATTCATGGCAATTTCATAGTTATCAATGTCAGGTAATTTAATTGCACTTCAATTTCAATTTCAATTTAACTGTCAATTTAATTTTTCAACGGTTAATTCAAACGACAATCTATATAACAATTAAATTCTATCAAACAACGACAAATAAATTTCATAACACTTCATAATGTCAAATTTAACTAGCATAAAGATATTTAGTACGTTGTGAGCGTTATAAAACACTCACCTTGGGGTTTCAATTTTAAATTAAATCGAACGACTTTCGATTGAACTTAAAATTTTAACGAGCTTCAAATGACTCTAGGTTTGTACCGCAGCGTGGATCGCGTCGCTGCGGTTACGGCGCCGCTAGTTTCGCCCGATTTGGACCTCGTATGCAGAAGTTATAGATAAGTCATCGTTATTTAAATTTATAAAACAAGTTTATTGCTTTTATTAAACTCATTACCCAGTTAACAACCCGGCCCGTTAGCATGCTTCTTCTCCAAATGCCAAGCTCTGCCCGAACACGCACCATACCCATATAGCTGTGCATGAAAACAACTTACACCATGATTCTCTCGACGAAATCGCAAACCAACCTCGCTAATGCACTCCTCCCATCGACCTCGTCTTGCCCATACCAAAAATGTCACGCTCGAACTCCCCAGGGAAGTCGCGACATCTGCTGCACGCGCATCACCAAAGGTGATCGAACCTCCTCCTCTCCTGGGCGCCGCCTCCACTCCACCTCAAGAACCCATTCCCAAAGCCTAAATCGACGAATTCACCCCTAATTGATTCGAAACCCGAACCTAGCTCTTTCTGTTGTTTGACTCTCACTGTCACCAGGCCAAACAAGACCGCACCTTACTAACAGCATACCAAGTTGAAGTTTGAGATTAAACAAGATTTTTAAAATTGATTTCGTATTTTTCTATCGAGTAATTTGCGTGATTATGATTTTTGAATCTCATTTGCTTATTTTTTCTGCTCTGTTGTTTACTGCCGTGGGTTTAAAACAAGAAGTGGGAGGGGATGTGAGTTGAAAGCTACAGTAGGCATAGGGTTACAGTGAAAAGAAGGAATTTAGGCTGATGTAATGTTAAAACAGCTTTGTTTGACTAGATATATATTAATTTAATATCCAAATATCTCGATTTAAGAAACTCAAAATTTTGAACCCCTATCGAGGCGTGTCGTCCGACATTTATAATGTTATACCCCTATTTTGAACATAATGGAAAAGGTTTCGAATCCTAATTCGGTCATATGGAGAAGATAGCTTTTTAGACCCAATTATTATATTGAATTTTCGATATTAATTTCAACATGTTTATATCTCGTACGACCAAACGATATCTCCAAACATTATGAAATTTGAAATCCAATAATAATACATTATTACGGATCAAATAGAACTAGTTTCGTCGAAATCCGAGACCGTTTGAAAAACGACTATTTTAACTCGTCAAATTAATATTAAAATAATTTCGATGCGTTTCGAGCTGCCACGGTCAAACGATAACTCTGATTGCTACGAAAATTGACATCCGATAATAACAAATTATTACGGATCCAATGGAACTAGTTTCGTCCAATTCTGAGACTGTTCAAAATTTGGCTATTTTCCAGTCGATAATTAAATATTAAAATATTCAATTTTCACAAATAAATTTTAAATTCAGTTTTAAAAGTTCTATAACATCACTATAACTCCAATATGATAAAATAAACTTTTACAAATCATTTTTAATCATATTAAACCCGTTATTCAATTATCCAATAAATTCCAATTTTAAAATCTTATTAACTCCATTATAATCCCAATATAACTTACATTCACTTTGGAAACCAATTTGAATCATATTAAACCAAATTTCAATTATTCACTCTATTTTCATATATTAAATTTCAATATCAAATTAATCATGTCAAATTCGGTATTTAATTATTCAAACATTTGTAATATTAAATTAAAACAAAATTTGATTATTAAATCACTATCTTTTGAAATATTCGAAACGAACTTAAAAATTTAACTTTTGAAACGAATTAAAATTATAGAACAACCATTTCCATTATACGGTTATTCAATTCCCATTATTAAATTATTCAATAAATTCCAAATATCAAATTTAAACAATTTCGCTTATCCAATAATTCATTATCTTTTGAAATATTGAAATTGAACTTATAAGAACCAATTCACAATTTAGAACACTATTTTCAGTTTACAATTATTCAATAAGTTTAAACATTTAATTTAAGCAATTTACCTGTTCAATATTCAATATTTGATTTTAAATAGATTTTACTTATCAATCACTTACTCTATTATACCCAATGAATTCAACATTTATTATCCTATTCAACTTTTGATTTCAAAGGCATTCAGTAAGTAGCTTTTATTTTTCATTACTTGGATAATTATTGTCGCAATTCATTCCAGTTATTATTATTCCAAACGAATTACCAAAAAAAAAAATTCTAACATTAAATCACGAAATCTTATTAAATTTGCTATTTTAATTATCGAAAATTTACGGGTCGTTACAACTTCGAACCAATGTATGCATTCAAAAGTGGAGACAGGATGAAGATGATGATTTTTGAAGACGGAGATCATTATGATGAAGGGCTGCTTTCCACTAGTTCCTTGGGGTGAAATTTACTATATCATATATTTTAGGTGGCAGTAGTGCACTGTTATAAAAATCTTCGATCACAAGGACTAATTGCTACTAGTCCTAGGGATAATTCCAGACAAATTGTAGTAGGAGGAGTGCCTTCGGTTTCGTCCTTTCCCCGAACGAACTTGTATGGAGGAATGTCTGACATTGCATTTCTTAAATTACAATGTTGATTTTACAAACGTACATCTATTTGTTGCCAGAGAAGGCAACTTCTCTTAGCTTATCACCCTTCTCTGATACGTACGAGCTTAGAGGTTGTATGTTCGTGGAAGTCAATAGTGATCAAAGGAATGACAATGTGGCATTCAAAGAGGAATCTGATATGATCAAAGCATGGCTTTGTGAAAATCAAAGCGTGACTTTGTGGATCATAGCCTTAGGAGCCTAACATCCTAGGAATGATATGGGATACTATGCGATCAGTTGAATGTATTTCCGGTTAGTGGGGGAGCCCAGTGGATTCTGGATCCTCAACCACTAGTTCCCTATCATGTTTCAAATCCAATTCCAATATGAACCTTTACAGTTTTGTTTGTAGAACCTAGTATGCAATAAAATTTAATTATGGATAAAAATTTTGGCTAATTTTATAATATGTGAAAAGTGTTTCCAAAGGAATGTCATTAAAAATAATATCAAATTATTTTGGTATAAAAGTGATATGGTTATCATAAGGTAAAAAACTGTCTGTATTTATGGGTGGACGTGGTCTTATAGGATCCCACTCTTTTCAAAGTGTTTGATTGACATTAGCATGATTTATACATTAAATTTCGAGTATCTCATGCTGGTTTATCAAGCCTGATCCGGGTATTTTTAACATTTGGGTCAGATCCTAGTATTTTTAGGTTTAGTTGAAGACGTAGAGTTTCCAGAGGAGAACTGGAGACCTTTATCTACGTATGGATGTATTATATTATCTGATGCATCTATTGCATTAGTTTTTATTTTTCAACATTTGTAAGGACAAAGGGATTATAATTGTCTAGGCGAAATCTAGGTTAGACTTTGATATTGCATTTAAAATTTTCCACTGTAAAGGTTATTGTTATAAATAATATATGTTATTCCATTGGTCTGAGATTCTGTTCTATCTTTATTTTCTTTTTCCCCTAATAATTGATTTTTCCAGCACTTGAATTTGCGGCATATAAATACCGAGGATGTATTAATGTCGATTTTCGAGGGTTGAAAATCTCGTTCATTACACATATGTTACCAAATATCGTCAACTCCCACATGTATCAATCATAAACATCTCTAGACATGGAGTTGATAACCCTTCGGTTAGCTAAACCCATTGGCTATGCACCTACTCTATTTTATGTCATTATCGATGGTGAAGTCATGTTCAGCATCCCAACACACAAGTCTGCATCACACAAACAGATGTTAAATCTCTCCATGGATTCCAACATCTCAACACACAAGCCATCATCACTCGAACAGTTCATGAATCTCTCTATGGATTCAAGCATAAGTCATCTAATGAATGTTAATGTTATCCTCTCTTGGAATCACCTTTAAGGCAGACAGTACAATACGATAGCAATGTTCGAAATGTTAACTTCGACCTCTCCCTTGGAGTTGCCCATAGGGTAGACAGGGCAACTCTATAACATTTCATCATACGACATCTTCCAAAACTTAGAACTCGTATATTATTTTTGAAGTTGTTTTCAGTAAGTAATACCTAGTATACTTATCTGATCTTGGTCTCTTCAAAACTAAATTGATGAATTCTCGATTAAGTCAATTTTGATTCTTTTATAAGTAAGCAGACGATATATAAGAGTCCTCATGGGATCTCTAATACATATACTTAAAGCAAGAGACATTTCATATGAATGAGTCCTCCCTGGGGGTCTCAAACTGAATAAATCCTGATGTTTTTATATACTTCCCAAGTAAATTGGTCAAGTTTGATAATTAGCAAATCAATTATCTAGTACGAAATGAAAACGATCGTATATGGAAATTAGATCTTGTTTACTTATTACCTCTTTCAACTTCTCGACTTTAGTGCTAAGTATAGGACTAAATACTTTACATAAACGAGTTATAAAAAAAGACGATTAAGTCACACAAGCGACTTCTAATCCTCGTATTCAAATAATACTTATATGTTAATACTTGTATATATATTTAACATACCTTTATAAAAGATATATACATGTGTTCTGCTACTTCAGTATTCAATTCTACTTTTTCCCTTCTTTAAAATGTATGCATATACTTATCTTAAATGTACAAGAATATTCACAAATCACTTAACAAGATTTTCTACTTTAAAATATAATCAAATAGGTAAAAACAAATGTTGCTTAAACATTATTGCTATAAACCCCTTCTCCTTTATAAATTAAAACTTTACGTTTTCTATCCTTTTTATAAAACATTATATACTTAACATTACCCTTAAAATACTCTTTTTAAGGACCTAAGTATATCCTAAAATGGTTAAAAACAAATGTTACTTAAACATTTTTACTACAAAACCAAACCATTTTATACTTTTCATTATCTTTAAAACTATTTTTAAAGATCTAATTATATTCATAAGTATAATCAAAATGGGTTAAAAACAAATGTTACTAAAACATTATTACTGTAACCCCAAAACATTTTTTACTTATCACTAACTTTAAAACATTCTTTTTAAAGATCGGTTATATTCATAAGTATAATCGAAAGGGTTAGAAAATAAATGGTTACTAAAATATTATTGCTCTAAACCGAATAAGCTTATCGTTATCTTTAAAATGCTATTTTTAAAGATCTAATTATATTCAAAGTATATTCACATGGGATAAAAACAAATGTTACAAAAACATTGTTTACTATAAACCCAAAATCTTTAATACTTATCATTATCTTTAAAAAAAATATTTTTAAAGATCTAAGTATATCTACATTTATTTAACCAAATAATATACTTTTAATTAACTTTTCAAATTCTTACATCACAAACTAAAAGTTATACTAAAACCCACTTATCATCATTTTACAAAACACTTAACTCACTTTTCCAAACTTATATATATGCTTTACTAACTTACTTTTCTAAACTTATATATATATATATATATATACTTTTAAAATATGTTTTAAATATCTATGTAAAATATTATGTAAAAATAACTAATTTACAAATTACTAGAAAAACAATTTTAAATAAATGCTATAAAGAAAACCTTTTACTATAAAAAGTTTTTATACAATTATTAAAAAAAAATCATCAAACATTGTTATAAAATTTATCCATAAAAAGATCTCCTAAATATAATATATTTAACTGTCATTTTAAACTCATTTAAAATCATCAAAAATAGTTAAAAATCACAATACATCAAACAGTGATATAGAAACTTAGAACCGCTGTTGTAGGTCAGAAAGTGCATTGTTGAGTGCTGTAAAAGATATCTAAAAAATGAAGATTTAAAAATGCTTGAAAACTTTGATTTGTTTTCTGTACCTAAACAACTATTTTTATTCTAATTTTTTTAGTACGTGCTATATTTAGAGTACCTATAACCATGCAAATAAATCCCTAAGGATGTCTTTCATAATCATATTAAAAATTCAAAAAATAAGGCATTTACAAAGTGCTCATACAATAACCTTTCTCGCTTCTAAATTTTGCAACTTTGTTCTATTAATTCTATAATGATCTAAACTCTAGTACTTTTACAATAAGTATTATACATATAGTACTTAATAATCTTGCAAAGAAACCCTTAAGAATATCTTTCAAAATTATACTAAAATTTCTCAAAATAAGGCATTTACAAAGTGCTCATGTAGCGGTCTTTCTCGCTTCTAAATTTTGCAACTTTGTTCTACAAGTTATATAATTTTATAAACCTTTTCCTTATTGTACCATACACAACTATAAGTGTAGAGCACAACCAAAATATATTACATCATAACATATTTACATATCACCATTTGAAACAAGTTGAACATAAGGGATTTTGAAGTGCACTTATAATGACTCTTTCGCTTCAAACAAGTTCACACTTACTTCTGCATCACATACAACCATACCAAATATGTAAACACAAAGTCTAGGCCACATTACATGATGTAGAGGGTAATAGAAGTGAATATTACATATAAAGCTATTATTTGCTTTCCAAAGCACGAGGGGTCCAAAGTTATAACTTTCATAAGTTCAGTTTACTTTACATTTACACAAAACATACACACACACATAATACATACATTCCAATGGTGAGTTAACTCACCCAAATCCTTGCTAACATCAAGCACACGAACCTTCCTACCTCAAACAAACAAACCAAAAACTTCACTTTTGCTTTATATTGCTCTCGATCATGCTTCCCTCTTCCCATATTGCTCTCAGTTGGATCAGATCTAGGGTGTTGTGCTATGTTCCTTTCCACCTTTGAGTTACTATTTCTTGCCCCTAGGTTGGCTTAGTGTAACATCCCAAAAAAACTTATATTCAAATATAGGGATTATTTAAATATTGAAATTGTAAATTAAATATTAATTAAATGTGTATAATAGCCTTATTTAACTCCTTTTAACGATAAATAGTAACGGTGAACTCATTCTGTATATTTATTTACAATAATAAATAGTTCGAATAAATAAAAAATTGATTTTTATTAATGTATTTTAAAAGTATTTATAGGATTTTTCCATAACTTTTAATTTATAAAATATATAACTTTTTGGTTAGCGTATTTTTGGCAAACGATGGTATTTTTGAAATTCTATAAAATAAGATAACCGGTGTATTTTATTGTTGTTTTGAGATCTTATCGCATTGTTGTGCACGATCGTATTTATGTTTTGTCATTTGCGATTTTATGCGAACGAAATGCTATGTAGCGAAGTGTCGGAAATAATTGAATAAACTAAATTCTACACTTAGAATATTCAACATTCTTGACTTTTCCTCATTCCTCTTTCTCATTTCCAATTTCCTATAAACCAAATAAATGGCCTCTTCAATCAAATATAAAAATCAAACAAATTACTCAATGAAAAAATACAAAAAAAGATTCATTGAACTTGTATAAGGGTTAGCTTCAAATCCATACTAGTTTGGTTGCATACAATGATGGGTGGCTAAGCTTGCCTCTTTAAGGCCGTTGGGTGATGACATGGCGGGGTTTAGGGCTATGGTTGGAGAATCGGAAGGTGGCATTGGAAATTTGGTTCGAGGTGGAGTGTAATGAAGAGATTTGGGCATGCCCAGTCGAGTATTGCAGATCGCGTTTTCCAAGGTTCACGCAATCGAGTTATAGGTCTTAATTCGACCGAGGGCCCCGAAGAGGATGGCGTTTGGAGTGTTACACTCGGGAAGGGTTTTGTTGGAATTGTCTATGGTTAATTTTGTCATTTGTATCTCGAGTTAGGGATGGAGGAAGTTGCGGCTATTTCTGTATTCTTATACAGGAATGCACACATGCGTATACAGGGAATTGAATATTGGGGAAGAAGGTGTTTAAATTGATTAATTGAGTTATTAGTTAGTTAATTAATTTAATTTATTCAAAATCTTATAAACTCAATAACTATCTCATTCGAGGTAGGATTTGGACGTGGTCTTTTGGATTGGGCTCATATCGACGTTATCTACGCATTGGAATTGGATTAATTGAATTTTGAAGCTAGTAGAATTTTGAGCTGATAACGCGAAGCACAACTAGAATTTTGATGAGTTTACTCATCTTTAAATAAACTACATGATATCGATATTACTACAAATTATTTTTGAATCTTTGGATGATAGTTTATATATTATTGTTTGATTGTTTGTTTGGATTTGATTCTCACTTAGAAGCGGATGGCATAAATAACCTTTATTTTGCAGGGCACAAAAACAAGAGAAAGCCAAAGTGTATACATAGAAAATAGATCGCTACGAAACACTTTGAAATACACATACATATATATGATTTACAGAGGACTTGTAGAGAGACCTCAAGGCTTTCTCGCCAATGTTGATTTACTTATATTCCTATTTTGCTTATATTGATGTTTGGTTGAAATATTTGTGACATACATTTTGATTTGTGTAAGGGTCGTTATAGCGATTATCGCTATACCATCACTTATGAAATATCATTTAAACTTTTGTGTGCATTGAACTTGTGCTTATATTTTTATAAAATAAATTTTTGGTCGGGTTTTTGCAATTTGAAAGTTATTTAAACTATATTTCAAGTATTTTTGAAAATTTTGAAATAAAGGACAAGTGTTGTTTTAAACTTATTAAATGGTTATGAATTTGATTGACTACCTTTCGGGATAACTGATGTTGCTTTTAATTTATAAAAAGGTTGTAAATTTGACCAATCAACTTTCAGGATAATTAATGGTGTTTTAAATTTATAAAAATATTATAAATTTGATTAATTATCTTTGTCATGATTAATGTTGTTGTAAATTTATAAAATAGATTATAAATTTGATTAATTATCTTTCGGGATTATTAATGTTGTTTTAAGCTTACAAAAAGTTATAAGTTTGATTAATTATCTTTCAGGATAATTAATGTTGTTTTAAATTTATAAAATAGATTGTAAATTTGATTAATCTACATTTAGGAGAATTGATGTTGTTTAAAATTTGTAAACTAGATTATAAATTTGATTAACCTTCTTTCAGGATAATTTATGTGGTTTTTAATTTATAAAAGAGTTATATCAATTATCTTTTGGGACGATTATAAATGTATTTTAAATTGGTTTATTATCTTCCAAGATAATAAATGTTGTTCAAAACTTATAAATGACATTTTATAAATGAGAAAATCTTTAAAAGGAATGTTTAAAAATAATGTTAAGTTTAAATTGTTTTGTGTTTATAGTTAACAATGTTTTATTGACATTTTTTTTACTCTTCTTTTTAACACACTTAGAAATATAATTAGCTCTTTAAAAAGTGTATATTAAAGAGTGTTACAAACATTTATGATGTGAAAATCAAGCATAGGAGTGAGTCAAATGTTTTAAGAGATTTAATTTTCATGTACGGCCATTTTATTATTCTCGATAGTTGATTTACTAACTATAACAACTCAAATGTTAATAGCCCTAAATTTCAATAAAAAGCGAAACCCAAGTCCAGTAAAGCACAGATCAATGTATTTAATACATGCAAATAAGAGTGAGCATTATTAGAGATTGACCGAAATCTAAACTCACAGCGGAAACAATAATAGGATAAGAATATTGACTATGACTGCTACCTTGGACTTAATGGTATTCCTTTGATAGCAAATTTTCACACATCAATATTGAGCATGAGAGAAAGAAGACTCTCCAACAACAAAGCACATCCAGCTCCAGTGACCTATTCCTCTAAATTTTGTCTTGTGGGTTGTAGTGAGGAAGGGATCAGAAAAACGTTCTGGTGGCTAGAAAAATATAAAACATGCATAACATAAACTTATACCGATAGGTTTCCATTTAATTGTTATGTCCATTTGGGTTAGAAATTCTAATCTAACCTTGTATTGCACACGATTACATACTTACCCCTTCCCAAGGTACAAAATACTAATGAAGCTATATCAACCACCTAATACTTCCAAATCCATTAGTCACTTGATACTTCTAAATACGAAGCAGGCTTCTATTATAATTTTAAAAGAGAAATTGGTAGACTCTGTCATTTACAACCTTAATTAAGACAGACTCCATCATTTAAGACCTATTTCCATGGTAGTTTTCCTATCAATGTTGTTAATGGTCGGTGGGTCCTAGCTACAAGATATCTAATCACTATTTAAGGCTTCTGACATTTAATGTCCAACTGTTATCGCATCAATCGCCGATAAAATTGTAATCATGTAATAAACAGTACCCTAGTACATTTTTATTAGAAAATAAGTAGACTCTGGTCATTTAAGACCTTAACTAAGGAAGACCCCGTCATTTGAGACCTATTCCCAAGGCATGCTCCTAAATGGTACTATTATTATTTTGGCTTTAGTATTGTAAGAGACTGTACCCAAGCCACTTAATACTTCCTAGTGGAAAATTAGGTAGACCTCATCATTTAAGGCCTAATTCTAGAAGCTTACTCTTCAACAGTGCTATCTAGTTGTCATTGCTTGAAAATCTCATTGGGTTACTTAATACTTCTTTTATAGAAAAGAGGACTTTATAATCACTTAAGACCCAAAACCTGAAGTGAACCCTTCCGAGATATCCACTTATTCTTTAATTATAAATATGGCATCTCATTAGGTTACTACTTTCGGTAGAAACGCAAACCCTTTAGCCACTTAAGACCTTAACGCTGAAGTATACCTTTTTTAGAGACATTCTTATTTATTTATTTATTTGGAATCTCACTAGGTTGTTTAATACTTCTATTTAGGTGATAGACGGACCCTTCAGCCATTTAAGACCTCAAACCAGAAGTGAACCCCTATGGAGATAACCTTTACCACTCCTAATTCCAAATTTGGACCATTAAATTCTTTCCAATTAAGAAAGCAGGCCCAACATATCATGTCGCATGAGTCATTGGATTAGTGATATATCACATAAGTAGTAAGTATACCCGACTATTGGTAGCCTTAAAGTGAAGGGCAGTCTTCCGTCGAGTGACTCTACTGACCATGCATCACCACACAAAATCCAATTGACCATCCTAGTCTTTATTTATATTATCTTAGGTAGACAATGGACTTAGCTTACTAATTCCATTTGTATTTAATGCAACAAGATTTACATTAAAAATTTATCTACCCATAAATCTCTGTTTAGAGCTCATAAATGTCAGTTTGTCCATAAAATCCTAACAGACATTTCCTAAGAGATTTATGTATGATTACTAATTTCAAATTAGTAACCTTTTCTATTTATTCCATTTTTATCAATTCAACTTCTTTATTAATCAGTCTCATTAATCCACCCTATCAAATTATTGCAACTCGCATATTTATTATCATTTATTGGAGTCACAACTTTTTATATTCTTTTCTCATTAGTTAATTATCCTAAATGCGAATATTTCCTGAAAGTGTCGTTATTAACTTTTTATTTAATTATTATAAGCACAATAGTTATGTATAATTATTAAATAATTCTAGTTATATATTTACTAGATTATACTTTTCCATGTTAAATTATTGGAATCATGTTAAAAAGACTATCCATTATAATTTCCATAAATTAGTCCAAAACAAAAGATTTAACTTTAAAATATAAAAGATTGCATCATTTGAAATAATAAGGAATAGTCATTTATTTTAATTATTGAAATAAGCAGTGTAAACTACAATGAATTCGTACTTTACACATCTCTTTCTCTTTCTATTTGCATTTATTCCTTGTTAGAACAAATGCTGTATCATTCTAAAAGGGAAAGAATTCGAACTAATTTACAAATATTAAATGGATCTAAATTCCAAAATTCCAAATATAGAAAATTTACATTCTAATAAGATTAGGGTAATAATCCAAATTTATAACATTATCATACAACCTATTTCAGATTTAGAATAAATTTCATTTAAATTTATATTCTAAGTTCATACTTTTGGGATTGATTTCCAAATAAAGTTGTATACAATGCTAAATCAATTCATAAATAAGAATATAAAGGTGATATTTGTTATATTCAAACTGTATTCAATTCATTGCTTACGACTCATATATAATTATCCAATCAGGCATAAAAATCAAATAAACACCAACAGGATAATTTTCATATTATAACAATCTACAAAAATTCCCATTTACCTTTTAAAAGCAATTCAAATTTCCAAATATGAAGTAGAACCTTAGATTCATCTCAAAATCCTTTTTAATCCAAGAGATATGTATAAAATGATATATACATACATTAGAATTAAAGATCTAAGAAGAGATTTGGGATTGAGAGAGAAAATAGACACAAGTATATAGATTGCCTCAGCAAATAAGCATACGGTCGATTCTCTTCTCTCTTTTTATTGATTTCTACTCTTCTCCGATTTATATGAATATAGATACAAATATCTTATGTTTTATAATTTAGAAAGAAAGCGAAGAAGAAGAAATGGTAGAGTTTCACTACTATCTCCATAAAAATATGAGAAGAGAAGAGAGGGTTAGGCCTGAATTTGTAGGAAATAGAATCAACCAGGACCGTTCGATCGAAATATATTAAATACGAACCGTTGCAGCCTAGGTTTAATTAAGCCGCCAGGTCGCTGTGGGTTCACCGCCTTAGCTGACCGGTCATCCACTATGGTTCAACCGTCCCCAATGATGGGTCGGCCTGTGGGCCTGGGTAATTAATATAAAAACGTTAATTTTTTTTTTCGAATTCATTTTTTGTTCGTAACTTCTTCGTTTAGACTCCAATCTCAAAACTCCAAATATGAAAGTTGCTTAGAATTTTGCCGCGAACATAATGGTGCAAGTTTCATGGTCAAATCCATCATTTGCACAAATTCCATTTTTGAAGCCTAATTAAGTAACTAACTAATTAAATAATTAACGACAACTTACAGGATATTACACTGACTATAGATCGTGTTGTCTTCCTTGTGTAAGATGGTTTCGTATTCGGTGAGGAAACTCTTGCTATTCTTAAAGCTAAGAATGTTGTCATGTCAAGATAAAAAGCAATATTGCCCTAACCTATCCAGCTTCATTTTTTTTCTAGAGGCAGTACTAGTTTGTTACCGATAGTTGATACATTGACTATCGATTTTGATATCCTTTCTTAGAAATGACTAAGACCAAAAAGGAAGTAGGTGCCAAGATGTGTGGGGTTGCTCCAATTAGGGTATTGCACATCTACTCTAGATTGGTTTCGATTGCATGTGCGAGGTGTGAAATGTTTGGGTACTCTGTAAGGTTAGCGGGGGTCCATCATGGAGGTTTTCGAGAGCTATCGTAGGTATCGAGTATATTTTCTAGAGGTATACTTTTAGTAAGGGGGCGCACCCTCCTACTCATTGTTGGAAAATATCCTTTTCTTTGTTTTTGATTCAAACCTTTGAATTATTTTCTTAATTGCATTAAGAAGTGCCTAGAGTTCTTCTCGATGTTTAGATATATGTGTCCTTTCTTTAAATTTGGATTTTGATCATCTTTATGCCGATTCCTTCAAATTTGGGTTTTTTTCTAATTTGTTTCCATTCATTCATGTATGGAAGTTGTTCTTGTAAGATAAAACCCGTTCTTTGTTTAGTGGCGTGATCTCACAGAATTATTATATGCTCACCTTATTTCTTGAGTCTTCTCACGCTAGTTTTCAAGACTGATCCTAGTGTTATTGTATTATAATGATCGGGCCGGACTGAGTTTTTCATGTTATCGTTAGTGGGACATGGAGTAGAGTTGGATGTTCAATTGTCGTAGTATTTTTATTTTTTGATGTATTATTATGCATACCCATTTGTAATGTCATGAGTTATAACTGTCCAAGCTGACGAGATTTGTTTTTAACTCTAATATACAATGTATCTTAGAGCGATAACTTTTACTGTCTATTTTTAATATATGTGATCATTCCACTGTGAGATTCTATTTTCCGTATTCTTTTTTTCTTCTACACTAGCAATCTACCTTTTTATCACTTGGATGCTCTATAACATCCCCTATTTTGAGGCCCGAAACTAAGCTCTACATATGTTGCGGTCATTTATAGTATTTATTTCCAGTGATAAAATAAGGTAGTGTTAATGGTATCCTAATATCAGAAGTTCAAGAATATGAAATAATTTAAATCTAATTTCAAAATTTACTTTTCTCATTACATTTTAAATCAGCATTTCATATACATAATCCTAAAACGTTGCCCAGGTTCAGATAAAATATAATTATTACAAATTACGCCAAGCGACATACGAAGATGCACCCTTAGATGATCAAAGTTACTAAATAGATAGACACGTCTACTGTCAATACATTCATACAATAACTGACATAAAACATCAGATAATAAAATATAATAGGCTCCTGCAGTCCTACATAGCTAACCTCTGCCTCTTGCACATCTTTGGAATCTTTATTCACCAAACCGACTTAACATGGAAGACCCTTACTCCCGACCTACACAAATCAAATTTTGAGCAACGGAGAGTTTAAGGGGAAAACATAAACTTCGAGTAAGATAAAAAGCCTGATGTGAATAATAATATGCCATCTTGTTTAATTGCAATGTACTGAGAAAACACCGCTGAGCATAATGGGTTTTCCCCTCAGTAGAATCCTTAAAAATATACCTTTTGCAAATTATAATCCTACGACCAAACTGGTTAAAATAATGATATAACAACAATAGTTATACATGCAACCCGGGTAATCTTGACTATTCGTCAAATCATTAGACTGCCTATCCCAATGTTTAGTTTTCATACCAACCTAGTTGGCTGACTCGGGCTTACTAGATTGTTTGCGCAAAAAATAGGCACAAACACTCTGTTGTATGCGAAAGCACCAATATCCAATAATCAGATCCAAATAAAGAATATCAAATCCACAATTTAGATAATAAAATGGGGATAAAGTAAAAGAACACAAGTTTTGTAGTGGTTGGCAAACTCTGGCCTATGCTCACCCAAATAGTCTTTTTATTATACTGTAAGATTACAAACTCTGGTTGATGATGGGGTCAATATTGGAGCTAGCACTGAGAAAGCCAACAATGGAGTGACTGTTGAAACTCTAAGAACTGGTGGTATAGGAGCTAATTTGAATATTAAGGTGCAACCAGAGGAGGAATATGTGACAAAGCTACCCCGGAGTAGCGGAGGACAAAATGAGACTAGAAGAGTAGGGTAGAACACTGGTGTGCAACCAGTGGAGTATGCACCGGATTTCCCATGTCAAGCGGGGGCAAAACATCGCTTTCGGACAAAGACCTTCGTTGGATGGTGAAAATCGAATTGTTTAATTGATAAGTTAGAGGAGGGCCTAGGGATCAGGGTTTAGAAGATGTGAATAGAAACCAGTTTACTGCTTATATCCAAAACGTGAGAAATCCTCCTGAGTTCAAGCTTCCCGCGCTAGAAATGTAGAAAGACCAACCAATGATTCATCTAATGAGATACATCTGACATATGGAGGTGTTGGGTGATTTTGGGGAAGTAATGGGGTGGTGCTTCCATTGTATTTGACGGATTTGGCGATGATGTGGTTTAGACTACTGGAGAACGAGTTCATTAGCACATGGACCGAGTTGATAGGTAGAATTTTAATACAATTCCAAGTTCATGTTTCACAACCGAAGAATGTGATGGCATTGGCAAATATGAAACAAAAGCCCAGGGAGGCCTTGAGAAGTTATTTAACAAGATTCAATGCAGTGGTGTTGCAGTCGATAGGCCGGACCCATCAGTGATTTTGATGGCGGCAGTGTCTGGAGTCGCGAGCAAGACCGACTTCATGGCTGCACTTAAGTGGGATCCACCAATGGATCTTGTTGAGTTTTACTACGAAGCCGAGGGATATTTACATCTAGAGGATGCTAACGCGAAAGTTGCCAAAATTTATGTTATGGATGGTAAGGGATCCTCCGAAGCAGGATTTGGAAAAGACAAAAGGAAAAGAGAAGTTGATGATGATTCTAAAGAACCGAAACGACAAATGAGGGAGCCTAAATTCTTTTCCTACTCTGAGCTGACTAAAACCCTCGAAAGGATATACTTAAACAATAGATGGCAAATCCCCTAACGAAAGCCCCCGAGAAGAGAGCCCACTGATCGAGAGAAAGGATCCAGAAAGTTTTGTATCTTCCATGAGCTGGGCGGACATGAAACAAACGAGTGTCGACACCTTCGAGATCTGATAGAAGAACTAGTTTGGAATGACCATCTGCCGTAGTACATGAGGAACAGAGCTACAATAGCATAGACGGAGCAGCCACCACCCACAGCAAAGGTTTCAAGGAATGCCTAGGTATCTAGACCAAGACAGATAATCCCATAACCGGGATGGATATGAAGTTAGATCCTGCTGCAACTCTTTTCTTAAGTTTCTTTATTTGCACTTTTCTTTTCGTATATTAGTGGTAAAAACAATTATGGTCCCAGACCGCTTAAATGTGTACTAAACCTAGATTGGTTCCTAGTGGCGCTCTAAGTCGGATATCCTAGATAACTGCTTAGGATAATAATCTCAGACTGCTTGGATATGCACAAAACCTAGATTGGTCCATTGCCACGCTCTGAGTCGGATGTTTGGGATAGACATTCGGGATTTCTGCTTATTTATTTTCTGCTTGTTTGCTTTGATTTGAAATTTAAATTTTGTAAAATCCATATTTAATGTGATAACTGGTTTTGAACGCCATGGAGACCCGACCGAAGAAATGGGACTGAGGTGCAAGGTGCAAATCCCCTTGCTGGAGAGCGAGTGGATGGACTTGTACGATATCGAATGCCATAAAGTGCCGACCGGAGAGACGGGACTGGAGTGCAAGAAGTAAGTCCCCTCACTGGAGAGTGAGCGGATGAGCTTTCTTAATCCCCCTTAACTTAATAAGCAAATGATCCAGACGGATCATTCCCCTTAACCTAGCAAACAAACGATCCAGAGAGATCGTCGCCTTAACTTAAAACATTAAGCTATCCGGAGAGATCACGCGTTAAACCAAACACTAAATGATCCGAAGAGATCATGCATTAAACTTAAATGATCAAGAGAGATCGAGCCTTAAAACAGATTTGATTTAATAAAAGGATTTGAATGCCATATAATATAATAAAATTGGTAAATCCTAGATGAACATAGGATGATTTCGATATATGATGTGAATCTGATATATGATGTTATTCTAATACTTGATGTGATTTTGATATATAATGTGATTTTGATATATGATGTTACAACTGTGAATTAGAAGCAAAAATTGATAGTGATGAAAATCTCGAGTGAACATAGGATAATTAGATATATGTGATGTAATAACTTCGAATGAAATTCGAAATGATTGTGATGTATAGGTTACACCTAAGCAGAGTTAGAGTCCTGAAATATAATGGTTCGGAACAACTTGTGATTGGAAAGAGAATCCGAAGGAACTGGATGATTCACTATGGCTAAAGTAGCTGGAAAGCTCAATTATCGAAGAAAGTAGACAAGAACTTTTTCTGGAGCAAAGCACGCCTTTCATCCAAAAGTCGTACTTCTGGAGGCAGGTGTTAACTGGGTTTTTTAACCCAACGGAATTCAAAAGAAGTCAGAACATCTTTGACACGTCAAAAAAACTCAAGAATCAACCAAGAGGACAAGATGAAGAAATGAAAAAAGACTCAAGAGGAGGATACCAAAATTTGCCAAGATGATGGATCGTCAGCGATCCATCATCTATAGATCGCTAGTGATCCATAAGGTTCGTTGTGGATCCTTCAATCCTTCTGCATCGTGATCTAATATGTTCCCTTGATATGGTTGCCAAGTTTTATAGCATGCCAAATAATCTACCTCGAGAATCGAAGATTCGTTTGATTCAAGTTGTTTGACCAAAAGCAGCTAACTTAGAATAGACCTACAGAACTCATACAAAGTCAGATTGACTTAAAATTTTGGGAGAACACTTAGAAGACAAAATAGAAGGCTTGAAGAAAAAAATAAGATCATTTGGAGTTGATTTGATGGATCGCTAGCGGCCTAACTAGATGGATCGCTAGCGACCCATGTAGATTGGGACCTACTATCTCAAATTTTTATGGTTGTCACACACACCATAGAGAGAGTACCTGTAAAGTTTTGTCTGATTATGTTAAGTTTTTAGCGAGTTATGGATAATTCTTTTAGACCAGATGACCCATGAAGACGGATCACCAAACTAACTTCAAACGACTTGATATTTGGACAAAGCACTCAAATAGAAGATGGGATGACAACCAAATGGAGATCACTCAAAAATCCCCTAAATACATGGATCCCGCTAGCGATCCATGCCATATGGATCGCTAGCGATCCATCAGGTTAGCTCGTTCATCTTCAAACTCTTTGAACTCTTTCGTGGCATCAAGTGTAGGCTTTTGGAAAAGCGGCCTAACCTAATAGCTCTCCAACCCTATAAATGCAGTCCAACTTGCAACATAAATGAGATCTTCTAAACAAGCTTCTAGAACTCTGCAGAGATTATTCTTCACTTTTCTCCTCCCATACAATAGTCATATAAGGGTTCACTATGATTTCTAGTGGACTCTTGTACTTGTACTTGTAACTTGATCTAACTTAGAAGTTTCAATCATATTGTGATCCGATTCAACCTGCAACAATAGTCAATTAATAGAAAGTTAAAAGTAGGCGTAGGTTTCATTAACAGCCGAATCACTATAAAAACCTTTTTGTCTCTTTACTATTTCTGTTCTTTTTACTTTTATTTTCTATATTACTACTCTGTAAGAACAGAGCTGGTGCTTTCACACCCAATCCACAGTGTTGATCCATTTTTTGGGTCAACATACATACATTCAAACAAAATGATAACATAGGGGACATAAATATGCTTCTATATAGCTAGCTCTACTTCTTGCATGTCTATAGAACTTTTATTTTTCAAACCTAGAAACCTTACTCTCATTTACTCAAATGAGTACCCGAGAGTTAAAGGGGAAAAACAAAAACTTTGGGTGAGACAAAATGTCTGATGTGAACAATAATATGCCATCTTAATAATGGATATCTAGTGAGACCACGCCGCTGAGCTAAACTGCTTTTCCCTTCACTACTATCCTTTGATAATATGCCTATCACAATCATGCTCATGCAATCACAATCGATACATAAATACAAGATAATTAAATGCATGCATGCTACATGGATAATCCTGACTAATCTACCTCAATTAATTAACTGTCTATTTCATAGTTTCCCCAAGGTGACTGCAAACCTAATGGCTGACTTGGGCCTACTAGATATATCAAAATTCTCCAACTTATTGTTAGGAGTAAACTAGATTGTCTGTCCAAAGACAACTATCTGAATTTTTACCGGGCTGTTTGTTAATCTCATAGTTTTGTTAGGATCGCTATGAACCTAATGGTTTAACAGGACATCCAATAACCTACAAAATTATGTTCCTTTCTACACATAAACCTACTTTTAGTTTTACCTTTAACAGAGCCCTATACTGGAATTGTGGACTAACGTCAACAAGGGGATAATGTTGAAGTATAGGGCGCTATCCTACACCAAACTCATTATCTGGTTTTATATTCTCTAATCCTTGGGTCAATTTATCCTATCACGATTTATCTAAAGGTGGTAAGAACAATAATCACTCTAGTAAAATCCTGGACTAGTTTCCTTTTTTATTTCCTTGAAAACATAAATCTTTATAATTGATTTAACCCTTGAAATCATACTCGAAAAAAATATAGCCCTTTACTTTATCCAAATTATTATACGAAGATGTATATGCTTTTATATAATAGTTTTGATGAACTTCGAAACCATTCAGAGGTTGTCGCACCTCAAAACCTTAAGCTACAAAGCCATATATAATAAAGCCAATTGAATTGATAAAGTGCGGCATTATATAGCCGATGTGGATTGTCGCACCCCTTTATGTCGCCATTATGTTAAAGCATCTGATTTAATAAATTATAAGGCCAAAATCATTTATTTCGCATAATATAAATATATAGGATGCCGTGTCATAATATTTGGTTTGCATAGTATAAAGCTTTAAAACTTGGAAACAGAAGAATGCCGACATTGATGACCTTCGGCATCAATATCATAGAGTCATTAATATCATTTATGTCGATATAGAAAATAGGCGGCATTACTGCCATTTATATCGATGTTGAAAGTAAGGTTTATATATAGCATTACTGCCTAAAGTAATAATGCCGAAATTTCATATATGTGGCATCATTCCATTTAATATCAGTGTCAAAAATGCGGCATTACTACCTCTTTATATAGGAGGGAAGATATGAAACTTCATTGCCGCTATAAATATTAATTCTGATATAAAAATTATGGCATCATAATTTTAAGGAGTTAATACTGAAAACCAACTGCATAGAAACATGCAGCATAGAAAACATGCGATATAGAAACATATGGCATGGGAAACATGCAGCATAAAAAAGACGTGGCAAGATGGATGTTGGCATTGATTAGTAACAACGTGGCAATCTCATAATTAACATAAAAATTGTTTTATTTCTTTAAAAGGTGTTAGCGCCAAAATTGGTCACTAACACCCAAATCCAAGCGAAAGCACCAAATCACAGTCACAGCTCGCAGATAGAATATATGTAGAGAGTAATAATGTGAAGAATAGTCACAATTAAAATGAAAGCAATAAAGAACAATAGATTTTATAGTGGTTTGGCTAACTCTGGCCTACGTCCACTCTAGAAGCTTCCTTTTTATTACTGTAATAATCGATTACAGTTACAAAATGGTAGAGTAACCTTAACCTTAGAAAATAGAAAACAAGAAAGCCCAAAGGAAGAAGATCCCTTTTCTGAACCCCCTCATGCTGTATTTATAGGCAAATCCTGAGTTATTGGGCTTTCTGAGCGGTATAGGCCCATTAAGACCTTTGTTGAGCCTTCACCCTTCATTGCAACTGACTCTGAGTTATGTACATGTCGACCAGTGCCTTCCTAGGTGACGACCTGAAGCAGCCCCATGCCTAACTCGAAGTAGTTCATGCTAGGACTCGGAGCACGTATACGCCGCCGAACGACCTTCCACCGAACACCTACCTCCAAGGCCGAACGACCTTCCACCGAGCCACATTTATCCCAAGCCGAATGACCTTCCACCGAACCACATACCTCCAAGGCCGAACGACTTTCCACCGAGTCATCTACCTCCAAGGCCGAACGACCATCCACCGAAACATATTTGTCCTAGGCCGAGCGATGTCTAATGCCGAGCGAGGTCCGATGCCGAGCGATGTCCAATATCGAGCGACGATGCCGAGAGAGGTCCAATGCCGACCCACATCACCTTGCTAACCCAAACCATACCGAGCCACTTCCAATGTCAAACCATCTCACCAATGCCGAGCGACGCAGATGCCGAGCCACCTTCGCCTATGACTCATCCAAATGTCGAACCACTACCGACTGACCTGCCTGAACTTCCACACCATGCCTGAACCATGCTATGTCGAACGGCCGAGCCACATGGTCGAACTCCTAACACACCGAACCACTTCATTTCGACCGAACGACCCATCCTGACCGAGCATCGATCTGTCCAACCAACTCAAACTTATCGTATTCCAATCTCGACAAACAAGTAGTCGACTTAATTAAATCTGCCTATCTACGGTCTTGCGAAAAGGTGGGTTAACACTTGCCCTCTAAAACATGCCTTGCTATTGGAAGGTGTATTTTGAGTAGTGCCAAGTCCGTTATCCGAAGTCCGTATGTTATCCATATCCATATTTTCTGATTCATAATCCAATCCATTTTATCCAAGTGCCATTGCCATATCCTTATCCGAATCTACGACTGCTCTGAGTCGATATCCAAATCCAAGACCGCTCCGGGTCGATGCCCAAATCCTTAGCTGTTTATAGCCAATATCTAAATCCGTAACCTCTCTAGGTTTTTGCCAAGCGTAATCCACACTCGACGACCTATGTCAAGTAATTCCATGGTGTTCCTAATGTGAGAAATGAGAAATACGGATCTTAAGGCTATGATTAACATTGGAGGGGGGTGAATCGTGTTTTAAGGAATTACTAAATCTTTTTGAGTTTTTGTTAATTTGAACACAAATGTATGCAATATTCAGACACAGATATGATCACAGAATCAAACACAGATGCAGAAATAAAGTAAAAGCAATAAAGGAAAGAACACACCGGATTTTATACTGGTTCGGAGTTACCCTACATCCAGTCCCGCACACAAGTGCAGATTTCCTTTCAGAAGCAATTGTACAATTACACCCTCGATTCCAAGGCCACGAGGTACACCACTCCAGATTCACAATCCTCTGGGTAGAGATACTTGATTTCAGGGGCAACAAGTTCACCCAATTGATTTCCAAGGCACAATCACACCTTTTCTCACTTGATTGATTTCCAAGGCTACAATCACACCTTTTTTCGCTTGATTGATTTGTAAGGCTACAATCACACCTTTTCTCGCTAAATTGATTACAAAGTAACCTATAACTCTGAATAGCACTGAGATATTGTTGAGATTGTGATAGCAAATCAAACCAGAAATGATCCGGCTAGGTTCAATGTTGATTTCGGTAGAGTAATGGTAAGAATGTGTATAAAGAAATGTGGAAGAAGAAGATGAGTGAAAATCAGAAAAATATGAATACAAATTCGTTCAAAACCACCCCTATTTATAGTAGAACAACAGCCTTGTCCATTCGTGAAAGGATATAACGAATAGACACTTCCTTTGAAATTCAAATTTTTGAAATAAACTGCTACCATGTCGACATGGGGTACTTGAGGATGTCGACATGCCAAAGAAATTTTGGGTGATTTGTTTTTCTTTGAAAATAACTTCTATCTTATATTAAAACTATTTTAAACTTTATAAATATACTTGACTATAGTTAAAATACATAAGAAATATAGAGAATAATATTCTGGTATATATATAAAATTTTACTATAATTTTATATTTAAATCTAAGTATAAATATTAAATATATTTAATATTAAAAGATAGTTTAAAACCAAGGATAATTTTGATTTTCAAAATAAAGATTATTTTGAGGCAAAAAGTATTAAAACCAGGATAGATGTTTTTGATTCTTTTAAAAGAAAGATTATGAAAATATTTTGAAAACAAGATATAATTTTGTAAAACATTTTGAATAAAAGTTAGTGGATACAAAACAATGTTCCACTAGATTTTTCGTAGGTTCCATCCTACTTAGGGTTCCATCCCTTTACCGAGCTCGAAGTGGATTCCATTCCACGAATAAATTGGATTTTAAGATGCCAGTTCTTTTCTAGGAGTTTTAACAAAATTCCTAATTAAATTACTTATTCATTAAATCTTGAACTCTTGATAATCTTGATACTCATGAGTCTTCCATCTTGATATCTTGAATCTCTATACTGTACAGTCTTCATTCTTGATACTTGCATGGTTAAATCCTACATATAAATATATATCTAAACTATAATGTTAACATTTATATTTTATAATCTTATTCTAAGGTTGTTGTCATCAAAACCATTATCTCAAGGACTAACAATCTCCTCCTTTTTGATGATGACAACCTTTGTTTATAAAATATTACTTTTATCCTAATAACTCCCCTAAAACTAATAACTCCCCCTAAAACAAATAACTCCCCCTTAATCTATGCCTATCTATCCTATTTTATATTTCTCCCCCTTTGTCATCAACAAAAACCATCCTAAAACCATAAAACTATACAACTCCCCCTTAAACTAATACTAGAATAAAGTATAGTAAATAGAATGTGAATGACATTAACATAATTATATTATAATTATTCAACATATAAATATGTATAAGTATATTTCAAGCAATCCAATCAACACGCACATTAAATCCAATCATGTCAAAAAATTCAAACAAATCAAAGGTCAAACAAATCAATCAAGTTAAACAAGTCAATCAAGTCAAACAAGTCAATCAAGTCAAATAAGTCAAACAAGTCAATCAAGTCAAACGAGACAATTAAGTCAATCAAAACATACCAAACAAATCAAAAACTAATAATCCTAAACTATAAGGCAATACTACAAACTCCTCCTAAATAAAATACACTTGTTACGTATACATGTATGCAATATGTAGTTTGTAATGCAGTATGAAATGTATGACATATGCAATATAGCATGAGATGATATGCAAAATGAAGTGCAACTTGTGATGCAAATGATTATGATATTTCATGCATTGTTATTTATGATGTAATATGCAATGAAATGTGATATGAAATAGGATGCATAATGATACGTAATGTGAAATAAAATGTTAACAAAGTAAAAATAATAATAATATGCAGCATGATATGATGATATATATACTATGGTAAGAGATATCCAGATTATATGATAAACATGAGGATAAGTAATATCTAATGACAAGCATATATATGTGTATGTATGTTTATGTATATGTATGTATGTACGTATACATATATCAAACAATTTATTATAACTCGCTTCAACCAAACAAAGGTAATACACACCAATTGCTAGATTTAGGTTAAGCAAACTAATGAATGAGGCGGAAAGAGTAGTAAAGACAAGAGTTTATAGGTAATAAATAATATTAATACTATAACATACTCATGAAAGGTAGTAATCAAACTCAATATCAAAATTAAATTGCTAAGAAATATGGATTTAAACTGTATATATAATCAAATATGGTTTTTATAAAAATTAATACCCTAATTATTTAATTTATTTAAAAAAAAATTTAACTTGGTTGCTTTTTTTTAAGAATCCAAACTTCCATGTTTATAAAAAACTTAACTTACTAATTAAAACATTTATATCAAATTATTATTGACTAAAATATTTAGAAACATGTTTAAACATCTTTTAAAAAATATCATAATGAAATATCAAAAATTGAAAAACTAAAATAAAAATGTGTTATGTTAAGGCATCTTTCATTTAAAATTTTAATTAATTACTAAGAAATATCTAAACATTAATTTTAAAATATTCTAATATAAGCTATAAAATAACTTTTAAAAAGAATAGAGAAAAATTCTTAATTTAAATATTATTTTTACATAGTTTAAAGTTTCAAGTAGAAAATACAACATTTACAGAATGCTGTAAAATTTTTTGCAGTAAAACATATTCAAACCATTATAAACAGAAACTGCAGCATTTACCAAATGCTACAAAAAAATTTTGAAAAAAAATACTGCATTTCAAAGCACAGAAATGCTATAAGAACGTATTTGCAACATAACAGAAGCAAAGACAGCATTTCAGAAACGCTATCTAAAGTTCTACGCCTAGTTTTAACATGATTTTGCTATAAATAATTGATTTTTTTTTACTCAATTTTTCATAGTATTTAATTAACATAAAAAAATAATGTGAAAACATGTGTAAAGACACTTGGCATTATGCATGTAAAAATGCTTTTCTACTTAGTATAGTTGTAATAATTTAGTAGTAAGGTTTTTATTTGAAAGAAAACAAATTTTAAAAAACTTTTTAAAAAAATTTAGACTGGTATATCGAAATTTATATTACGGTGTGTCAATATATGGACCTAAATATCAAAACTTATAAAAGAGATAAATTTCTATACCTAACTAAATGTGTAAATATATATTCCTAAATGAAATAATAAAGATGAATAATAGTAAAGCATACCAATTTTTTGCACTCCATCTTTCTTACTTTGTTTTTCTTCCATTGTCGTGAACCAGACATTTATATCTTTCAGAATTTAACGACGAGATCTGTTCTATTGCGATGGGCTTGTTTTTTTTATCAGCGTAGTATATTCAATTGCTGAATTTGAAGACCGTATGAGAAAGATGCAGATGATTTAGTTGATTGACTAACTTGGCGCCAAAACTTTGAATTTGAATTTTGAATGAGTGGACACTTCAACCACTATAAATAGGCCCAACAGTCACGACTCTTCATAACAATTTCTCTTCTTCTTCTTCTTCCGTTTTTCCATTTACCATCAAACTTCTAGAAGGCATATCTCCTTCATTTTTTAACGAAATTGGATGAAACCAATGGAAAATCAAAGAGGAAGGCAGGGGCTACGATCTAGTAATAGTTTGATGGCAAATTTGGACGGTATTGTCATGCAACAGGCCGATTAGTAGGAGAAATGTAGAAAATCCCGTACACAGTTTTTCAGTTTTGGGTAGCCAACTTCAAGCTGTCATATCTCACTCAATTTTGATCGGAATTTGATGATCCACCCATCAAAACGACCATGAGAACAAGAAATACAGTCTGGAAAAGGAGTAGGGACAAGATAATCAAATCTCTGGATGCAAGTTGAATAATACCATTAACGGTTTTGTTTTCATTTTCCTCTTTGTTCATCAAAACTTCACTTGACCATAACTTGGTCATTTCTTAACGGATTCACGCGAAACCAGTGGCATTACAAAGAAGATTGAGAGAAGTACAGTATCAAGTCAAGTTGTAAATGAGAACCAAAAGTTTTGTATTGATCTGGCACCCATTTCGTTGTCGATTGCCATTATATATCCATTTGTTCTTCTTGATGAATGAATGATTATCTGGTATCTTTTAACCAACGGTCATTAGACATAACTCTTCTCCTGCAAAACAACATAACTTTTTAAAGAATCAAGTGACTTTTCAAAATAACTAAATATAGTTTTAAACAAAAATATCATGATGATTCTGTGACATATTCATATGAAAATAATATTTATAATTTTATCAAAAAAATTGCCATTTTCAAAATTCAGATAATGAAAACTTTGAAAACCCTTGCTCCGATACCAAATGTGAGAAATGCGAAATACGGATCTTAAGGTTAGGATTAACACTAGAGGGAGGTGAATAGTATTTTAAGGAATTACTAAATATTTTTGAGTTTTTGTTAATTTGAACACAAATGTATGCAATATTCAGACACAGAGATGATCACAGAATCAAACACAGATGCGGAAATAAAGTAAAAGCAATAAAGGAAAGAGCACACCGGATTTTATACTAATTCGGAGTTACCCTACATCCAGTCCCACACAAGTACGGATTTCCTTTCAAAAGCAATTGTACAATTACACCCTCGATTTTAAGTCCACGAGGTAAACCACTCCAGATTCACAATCTCTGGGTAGAGATACTTGATTTCAGGGGCAACAAGTTCACCCAATTGATTTCCAAGGCTACAATCACACCTTTTCTCGCTAAATAGATTACAAAGAAGTTTATAACTCTGAATAGCACCGAGATCTTGTTGAGATAGTGATAGAGAATCAAACCAGAAATGATCTAGTTAGATTCAATGTTGATTTCGGCAGAGTAATGGTAAGAATGTGTATAAAGAAATGTGGAAGAAGAAGAGGAGTGAAAACCAAAAAAATATGAGTATAAATTCATTCAAAACCACCCCTATTTATAGTAGAACAACAGCCATGCCCATTCATGAAAGGATATGATGAATAGACACTTCCTTTGAAATTTAAAATTTTAAAATAAACTGCTACCATGTTGACAAAGGTACTTGAGGATGTCGACATACTAGAGGAAATTTTAGTGATTTGTTTTTCTTTGAAAATAACTTCTATCTTATATTAAAACTATTTTAAACTTTATAAATATAATTAACTATAGTTAAAATACATAAGTAAATATAGAAAATAATATTTTGTTATATATATAAAATTTTACTATAATTTTATATATAAATCTAAGTATAAATATTAAATATATTTATTATTAAAAGAGAGTTTAAAACCGAGGATAATTTTGATTTTCAAAATAAATATTATTTTGAGGCTAAAAGTGTTAAAACCTGGATAGATGTTTTTGATTCTTTTAAAAGGAAGATTTTGAAAACATTTTGAAAATAAGATATAATTTTGTAAAACATTTTGAATAAAAGTTAGTTGATACAAAACAATGTTCCATTAGATTTTTCGTAGGTTCCATCCTACTTAGGGTTCCATCCCTTTAACGGGCTCGAAGTGGATTCCATTCCACGAATAAATTGGATTTTAAGATGCCAGTGCTTTTCTAGGAGTTTTAATAAATTTTCTAATTAAATTACTTATTATTGAAATCTTGAACTTTTGATACTCATGAGTCTTCAATCTTGATATCTTGAATCTCTATATTGTACAGTCTTCATTCTTGTTACCTGCATGGTTAAATCCTGCATATACATACATATATATATATATATATATATATATATATATATATATATCTAAAGTATAATGTTAGTATTTGTATTTTATAATCTTATTCTAAGGTTGTTGTCATCAAAACCATCATCTCAAGGACTAACACCTAGTTCAGTCTCCCTGAACGTTGAGCAATGTCGTGGCTTAAGTCCTAAGCCAAATCCTGGTCGCTCCGGACCCTTGCCGAGTATAGTCCATACTCGACGACCTGTGTTAATAACCAGTAAATAATATGGGGCCTATGTCCTAGGCTGGAACATGGTCTCTCGGGACCCTTGCCGGGCACAGTCTATGCTCGACGACCTTTTAACCAAAAATCAGACAAAAGTTCAACCAAATCTGAAATCCAAATCTAACCAGAAAATCAGAAATCCATACTAAAAATCCTAACTAAATCTAAGTCAAAAATAAAAATCCAAGCCAAATAAAACGAGATTTCAGTTCAAACTCCAAAACCAAACGAGAGAAAAGCAAATGTCCAAGCAAAAAAGGAAAAACAGATTTCACAAACTAGAGCATCACGGTTTACCATCATCTTAGAGCATGCCTAGGGGCTATCTCTGTCCCCATACATGATTAAGCGACTTAACCATCCACTCGGAGTTTGCTACTTATTCCAAACCATCACAATTAGTTGATGACCAACCGGCCACCATTCCTGGGCCTCATGCCTTCGTCGTTCAAGGTAGGCGGTGGCTGCTCCTGTTCCACCGCCGCATTCCGAGTTCCAACATATTGCGGCAACTGACCATTCCTTACGTGCTCCTCGATTATATCCTTTAGATGTTGGCAGCTGTTAGTATCATGCCCGTCTAGGTCATGAAAGAGATAGTGCCTTCCTGATGCCTTTTCACATTCTAAGCGTTCCTCCTTGCCGGCCTTCGATAGGGTAGGCGATCTCGAGTTTCCAAGAGTATTCGTTCTAGTGCTGTATTCAATCCTATGTAAGTGGAGAATTTGGGTTCTCCCTAGCACTTCCTTTTCCCTTTATCCTTGTCTTTATCCGAGCTTTCATCGGGCGGACCTCCATCCTTAACCATATTTACTTCCTTTGACCTCATATCCAAACATGCATCCTCTTGTCGAAGAAATCTCTCAGCTTCATGAAAGAATTCCCCGAGTTCCAATGGTGGGTCCTATATCAACGATACTTTGAAATCCGAATCATCTCTGACTACTGATACCACGACCATCAAAACCATTGATGGATCTGGCCGATCCACCGAAGCAACTACTACATTAAACCGAGTCAAGAATGTCCTTAGCGATTCATCCACCCCTTGTTTAACTGACCTCAGCATCATCACGTTCTTTGACCTTTTTATGTGAAATCGAAACTGACCTAAGAACTTTTCCACCAGTTCTGTCTGTGTTGCAATGGATCCATCATCTAGCTGTCTGAACCACATAGAAACTATATCAGTCAAGTGTAGGGGGAAACAATAGGTCATAACCTCTTCTGTTGCCCCTAGCACTTCCATATGTCTTGCGTACCTCATCAAGTGGTCATAGGATCCGTCTTCCTTTTGTATACTTCCAGAGTAGGCACTTTAAAATCGGGCGGATTTCTAACTGTCCTGATGTTCCGAGTAAAAGGAATTTTGTTGACACCCTTCGAATCCCTGTTTGTCTGACCATCACGAATAGTCCGCCTAATAATGTCGGCCAATCCAGCTTTACCTACCAGGGGTTGCCCCCTATCCATGTTTCCAAACCGCCCTCCAAGTCCAAAAGGAAATCCTGGCACGTACTCCTATATTCCTATCGACGTCGGGCTGCGTAGCGTCATCCGACATCCCTCCATGAACTAGTCCAGCATTACCCTGTGGTGTGCCCCCGAGTCTAGGCCCATCCAGATTGTTAGTTGTCTGTTGATTGGGAGCTGCCCCCTGCTGAACCACTCCATCTACCTGCTGGTTGAGTTCCTCTGGCCCAGTTCCAAGAACTTGATCTCCTACAGTTCCTAGTTGTCCAAATTGCCTAAGAAGAGCCTGCATCATCTTCTCTTGCCGTTTCATCATATGATCCTGCATAGAACTCGTCATAACTTGCATCTCGTCCCGAGTGATGTAGACGGAGGCTTGATTAGCTCCAGAGGAAGCCTCCTGACTTCCCTCTTGCTGACTTCTTTCCGCTGCCTGCTTCCTTGTTGGGGGTCTAGCCATTGCTTTCAAAAATCCAAGTTCCCAAGCTTCAAAATCCCCAAGTGCCAGCTTTCTCAGTGAAAGCACCAAAATGTTAGCGTCAAAATTGGTCACTAACACCCAAATCCAAGCAAAAGCACCAAATCACAGTCACAACTCACAGTTAGAATATATGTAGAAAGTAATAATGTGAAGAATAGTCACAATTAAAATGAAAGCAGTAAAGAACAACAGATTTTATAGTGGTTCGGCTAACTACGTCCTACGTCCACTCCAGAAGCTTTCTTTTTATTGCTATAATAATCGATTACAGTTACAAAATGGTAGAGTAACCTTAACCTTAGGAAATAGAAAACAAGAAAGCCCAAAGGAAGAAAATCCCTTTTCTGAACCCCCTCATGCTATATTTATAGGCAAATCCCAAGTTGTTGGGCTTTCTGAACGGTATAGGCCCATCAATACCTTTGCTGAGCCTTCACCCTTCATTGCAATTGACTCTGAGTTCTATACATGCCGACCAGTGCCTTCCTAGGTGACGACCCGAAGCATCCCCACGCCTGACTCGAAGTAGTTCATGCTAGGACTCGAAGCACGTATACGCTGTCGAACGACCTTCCAACGAACCACATACCTCCAAGGCCGAACGACCTTCCACCGAGCCACATTCATCCCAGGCTGAACGACCTTCCACCGAACCACATACCTCCAAGGCCGAATGACCTTCCACCGAGCCACATACCTCCAAGCCGAAGCCTTCCACCGAACCATATTTGTCCCAGGTTGAACGACCTTGACTGAATCCGATGCCAAGCAATGTCCGATGCCGAGCGAGGTCCGATGCCGAGCGATATCCAATGCCGAGCGACGATGCCGAGGGAGGTCCGATGCCGAGCGATGTCTAATGCCGAGCGACGATGCCGAGCGAGGTCTGATGCCGACCCATGTCACCTTGCCAACCCAAACCATACCGAGCCACCTCCAATGTCGAACCATCTCACCAATGCCGAGCTACCCTGATGTCGGGCCACCTTCACCTGTGACTTATCCAAATGCTGAACCACTACCAACCGACCTGCCTGAACTTCCATACCATGCCCGAATCATGCTATGCCGAACGACCGAGCCACATGGTCGAACTCCCAACACACCGAACCGCTTCATTCCGACCGAATGACCCATCCTGACCGAGCATCCATCTGTCCAACCAGCTCAAACTTATCATATTCCAATCTCGGCAAACAAGTAGTCGACTTAATTAAATTTGCCTATCTACGGTCTTGTGAAAAGGCGGGTTAATAAAGCTAATTTTTTTCACCAACTTCAATCCTTTGTCAAATTTCCATTAGATAATAAACTTCTTTATCAAATCCATTTCAGAAATACTGCTAAGAAAACCATTACATTCCCCAAAATAATTTTGCAAATCAATAATTTTATATTATTATTTTAATATAATATTTAAGTTTTTCTAGCCTAATACATTCATATAAAATCGTACACACTTGGGAAAAATTCCAGGAAATTACAATTAATTAGAATTAACATATTCTTTAACATATAAATTTTTTGAGACCAAAGCAATTATTTAATTAAATAAATTATTTTCCCCACTTAGGAATTCATAAAATATTCGTACTTGCTTGAAATATTATGAAATTAAAACCAAATTCTAAATAATATTTCTAACATCATATCCAAAGTTCATGTCAATTGGATGTCGTAAACTAGGCTTTCACTCTTAAAACCAATTAATAATTCCATGATAAATCCAATAATTCATCAATAAGCATATAATCATCGTTTGTTCACAACATGGCAAATAACAATTATAAGATTCGGATTTAGGCATAAATCGAAATAAACAAGCAATAGTGAGACGCTTAATTATTATTCACCGTGATTGGATAAAGAGAGTTGAGATTTGAGTTGATTAAATTCCTCCTTAGCGTTTTCCTTAGATGTCTTTAGCTTTCTTCTCTTGGTTTCTCCCAACAACAGCCGACCTTGTCTTCGTTTTAGTTTGTATGAATGAAATTTGAGTAAGGATAATAGGAGAGAAGGGTTTATGTTAGGAAATAAGGCTTGTTCCTTTTATGATCCCCACGTTATTCCTTCTTCTTGTTTTAGTAATAACCAACTTGATTAACATATTAATTTAGGAATAACCTCTTTTAATTATCAAATCTCATTCTCCTAATCATTATACATTATTTTATTTTATTTATCTAAATGAAAAACCTAAATAATGTTAGTCAAAATTAAGTGTGTTACATTTGTATTATTAAGCATTGTCCGATTGTGACATTTACTTACACCAATTCTCTTCGTTTAAACTATACCACTTTGAACTTATGAAATTTGGTAATGGTCAAAATTCAAATATTATTCATATTCAACTCTACGATTCAAACACAAAGTCCTTGGTTTAATAATAACAATTATTATTAACTGAAATGCTTTGGCTAGAGACTTTGACTTTCAGTTGACTTGAGTTGACCGTGATGCTAACCCTATATAACTGAGAAGATGAATCCTCTCTTTAAAAATGCTTTGCTTCCAATACTTCCACCCGACCCAACTATAGTCACTTAATGGATGACATACCTTGATTTCACAATAATCAAAGCAAAGCTTTCATATTGAAGATCCATAGTATTCTCAAGTTGAGAGAACTATGTAAATCAGTCACATCGATATTTTTTTGTTAAACCTTAGTTATATTAACCAATAGAAAAACTATCGATTGAGTCATTCCATAGTTACCCAATAAGTAACCATTATGTGTCTCCAGCAGTCATGGGTAATACACTGTCCAATATTTAGGGAGCATTACATATTCTAGTCTCAGTGGATACATCGATATCTAGGCTCGATGCGTCTTGCTAGGAACATTTAAAATGGTATATTTGTTTTCGTTGTGATAAATTACTCACGGTTACAACACTTTGTAACTACTATCACAAAACATATCATTTATAGATTTTCTTTTAAATATAATTTTAATTAAATTAATTAATTAATATAACACATTATATCAAGTATATATAGAAAGAAAACACCTTTATGTCGTCGACGAGTTAAATATATATAACAAATTACATAATTGCTCATAGAGCATACCTCTAACTCTTTCAATCTTCCACTTACACTTAGGGTCAATTATGGAATCTTATTTCAACTTCTCCAATTGGTTTCCTCAAGGGTTAATCACTTAATGAACGGGTATGCTATTGTGTTTAAATTATCTACTCTGTCAGCCAACTCTCTTCGACGCTGGTAAACTACCTTTATCATGTGGAACAACTAGAAATATGTCTCTCTACCTCCCGTGAGCTCTAAGTTCTATTACGAACTATATCATGACATTGTATCATATAACAATTTTATGGGATTCTCTATATTTGGAATCACCCTCGGCATAGTTATAAATTTGTACATTTATATTTATATACATCGTTTTATTATAGCACTATTCAAGGCGATGTACTTAGCCTTTTCATTAAATCAGCCAGCTTCTTTCATTTGGAACATTTCCAATTGAAAGATTTTGACTTGATTTATTATTAACATATTATACTCAATATGACTTATGCAAGTTTAAGTGTGAACACTCCTTCATAAGGAGTTCGTTCTTTCTACAAACAATTCTTTGGTATTTCAAAAATACACAAGAACACCTCAATCAACTATTTAGTGATATCTGTTTGGATTTGACACTTGTTTAATGTATCAAATACATAAACAAATCATGATATCGTAAACAACATGACATGTACAATAATTTCTATTGCCAATGCATAAAGAATCCATCTTAAATGTTTCGAATCAAGCATTTTTATAACATGTCTTGCACATCATTTTGGGACATTCCCAATATCTTTTATACTTACTATAAAAGACATCATTTACAAATCTAACATTGAGCGTTAACACAACTGAGGTTGGTTTTAACACAAGTACATTGTTAAAAATCAAGAAAGTGTTGTTTACTTATTGTTTAGAAATATCAATATACCTTTTAGCATTCTTTCTAATGAACACATGCTTCCTCTGCATTTTGAATTTTTTTTCAATTTTGATGCTTTTCAGAATGAAACTTTCATATCTGAAAAGTTACAAACTTAATATCACTTCGAGATACTATGGTTGTTATGTGCAAACAGATTAGTCTAAATCTATATTCAGAACTTTCTATCTCAACATATACACAAAATATAAATTCATACTAGGCGATAATTTTGTGAGTAAAATATGAACCAATTTGAGCACATCGAATTGTGAAATTATCATGTTAAATTCAACAATTGAAATTTATAATAATATTCTTATCAATGTGGCTCCCTATAGTCCAACTGCATTTGTCTTTCTCATAAAGACACATTTGCGGTGATAGATCATATTCCTTCGGACAACTAACAAAATTATATTTTGACAATGTACTTGGAATCTATTTCAGATTAGCGCATCTTACCATATTATACAGCCAATACTCTTAATAATTTAATTAAACAACTGAAGATTATTTATTTTTAACAATGATAAGAAACATACAATATCTCTTTAATGTACAAGAATACTCATTAGACGTTTTAATGTATTTTGTTTATTTAGGTTCGATCAATTTTATTTCATCATTTATAATCAGTTTTATCATTGGATCATATCCAAACACATTTTGCTACTAACAATTTCTTAAAGAAATTCCTTCGCTATGAAGTTGATATTTCTTAAAATAACAGTTGTTTCTCGGTGCAACGGAATGGGAATTCATAAGCATTTTATGAATTGCCTTATATAAAACTGATTTGCATTAGTTCACAATATATTTATTAGTCATCTAATGATCATTGATCCCAAAATTCTCTTGGGATGATCCATTCAAGATCCTTTAGGTACAATTATTATGTATAGTCTTTTGACTCGCACAACCTACCGATTCCTTGGACTAGGATATGTAAGGGTTTCTTATAAACCCATATCTCATATGGTTTTGTAAACTATTCTTTGGATGGTATTAATTTTAACCCTGATTACTACTGTTTGCGCCAAAATTGGCCACAAACCCCAAATACCGTGAAAGCACCAGTGTATGAATACAAATCAGCAATATTCAAACACAAATCACAGATCTCAGCAAATAACCCAAGAATGCTTGCACAAAAAATGGGCAAACACCTCCAAGTTGTATGATTTAGTTGATTTTATGTTATTCGTAGTGATTTGGGTGGTTTATGCAAATACGTAAAAAGCAGGGACTAAACTGTAAAAGACACATAGATTTATAGTGGTTCGGCCAGAATGTGCCTACGTCCACTTTATATGTTATTCTCCTTTTCCAATCCGATTACAAGTACAAAGCTTTGATTACAAGTATATCAAAGTTGTTTGAAAGTTCCTTCCAGGCTTGAGCTCTCAAACTTGTCTGCCATTGTTGTACCCCTGCCCCTCTATTTATAGAGTGAGGTTGGGGGTAGGGGTTCTGGATGTATATAGCTGCTGGTGGGCCTGGGCTGATGCAATCTGGACCGGCAACTTTGGTTCGGCATGCTCTGGTTCGGTCGTTGCTTGGTGGAGTTTGATTCGGTGGTGTATAGAGGGTTGGTCCGGTCTTGGTTTGGTTCGGTGGGACTTGGTTCGGTGGGGAGACATCTGGTGATGGTTGGTCCGGTGCTTGATTCTGTGAGGCTTGGATCGGTGGGAAGCCATCCGTGAGGGTGGTCCGGTGCTTGATTCTGTGGGGCTCGGTTCGGCATTGGTTTGGTGGAGATGTTGGACCGGTAGTGGGTGGTGAAAGATGGAGCTTCGGTTATAGTTGATTCGGTGGGAAGGGAAGTGGAGTTGGTTCGGTCTCGGTACTACCGAATGGATCCTATACTGAGAATGCCGAATGATCCCTTGTGTTGGGAATGCCGAATGAGCCTTCATATTTGAGAATGCCGAATGAGCCATGGGGAGTTCGAATACCGAACGTACTCAAACACTTGAACTACCGGACGAAAGCGAGGGGTTTTAAGTACCAGATGACGCTTATTACCGGATGAACTCGGGGAGTGTAGTGTCGAACGAACTCTTGCCTTGCTTTACCGAATGATCCTTTGTACTTGAATCATGAGTGAAATCCCAGACTTATATACGCTTGCTTGCTTCTTCTTGTTCCGATCGTGGTGGAAACGCACACAACATTGATATTCCAGTTTTGACCAAAAATGGGATAACACTTTGCCCCCCAAAACATGCCTTGTGATAATAAGGCATGTTTTGAATAGTTCCGAATCCAATATCCAAAGTCCATAACCATATTGCCAGAGTATATCATCCTTGAATGCTCCGAGTCGATATCCAAATCCAAATCCAATAACCAAAGCTTGAGCCAATTCCATGCCCATTCGAACTCGACAACCGAGTCCCAAACCATCCTTATCCAATAGCCAATAACCAAATCCAGGATCTCTCCGGGCTCCTGCCAAGCGCAATCTACACCTGACGGCCGTGATCCAGTGTCCCTGGATGTTAAGCTAGCCTCATCGTGTTCTTGTGGAGCGTAATCCACACATGACGGCCTTGGTCCAGTGTCCCTGGACGTTGAGCTAACCTCTCCGGGTTCTTGCCAAGCGTAATCCACACTTGACGACCTTGGTCCAGTGCCCCTGGACGTTGAGCTAACCTCTCCGGGTTCTTGCCAAGCGTAATCCACACTTGACGACCTTGGTCCAGTGTCCCTGGACGTTGAGCTAACCTCTCCGGGTTCTTGCCAAGCGTAATCCACACTTGACGACCTTGGCCCAGTGTCCCTGGACGCTGTACGATGCCATGGCTTAAGTCCTAAGCCGAATCCTGGTCTCTCCGGACCCTTGCCGAGCATAGTCCATACTCGACGATCTGAAAATAACAATTGATAATATAGGGCCTAAGTCCTAGGCCGAATCCTGGTCACTCCGGACCCTTGCCGAGCATAGTCCATACTCGACGACCTGAGTGGGTCAATTTACCACGTTCGGGCAAAGCGACCTACCCCTTGCCAGGCCTAATCCATACCCGACGACCGTTTATCGAAAATCAGATAAAAATCCAATCAAAATCCAATCCAAAACCCATATCTAAAATCCAAATCCAAAATCCAAATCCAAAACCAGAAAACCAGAAATCCAAACCATCATCCAAAACCAAAAACAATCATCCAAAGGAAAATCCAAATCAAAAAGCAAGAAAAACCAGGAGCTCAATCCAAGCTCCAAAACCGAAAACCAAAAAGAAAAGCAGTGTCCAATCCAAAAGCAAAAGATAAATTTCACAAACCATAGCATCGCAGTTTATCATCATTCAGAGCATGCCTAGGGGCTATCTCCGTTCCCGTACATGTGTAAACGACTTGATTGCTTGCCAATAGTTTGCTACTTATTTCATATTAACCTGGTCAATGGATGATCAACCGACCATCATTCCTGGGCCTCCCACCATCGTAGCTTGAGGTAGGCGGCAGTTGCTCCTGCCTCGCCGTTGCATTCCGAGGTCCAACATATTATGGAAGCTGTCTATTCCTTACATGCTCCTCAATTATGTCCTTTAAGTGCCTGCAGCTGTTGGTGTCGTGTCCATCCAAATCATGGAAGAGACAGTGCCTTCCTGATGTCCTTTCCCGTTCTGTTGGTTCTCTCCTAGCCGGCCTCCGGTAGTGAAGGCGATTTCGAGTATCCAGGTATATCCGCTCCAGTGTCTCGTTCAATCCTGTGTATGTGGAAAACTTTGGATCCTTCCATTGCTTCCTAGCATTTCCAGAATCATCGTCCAACTTCCTTTTTCCTTTGTCTTTATCCGAACCTTTGCTGGATGGTCCTCCAACCTCAATTGCATTAACCTTTTTCAACTTTAAGTCCATACTCGCATCTTCTTGCCGAAGGAACCTTTCTGCCTCGTGAAAGAATTCGTCGACATCCCGTGGGGGATCTCGTATCAGAGATACCTTGAAATCCGAGTTCTCCCTGACTCCTAATACTGCTGCCATTAAAACCATCGATGGATCAGGCCGATCCACTGAAGCAACTGCGGCACTGAATCGAGTTAGAAAAGCTCTAAGCGATTCATCCATCCTTTGCTTCACCGATGTTAATGTCATCACGTTCTTCGGTCTCTTGACATGAACCCGAAACTGTCCCAAAAACCTTTCCACCAATTCCCTCCAAGTCCTGATAGATCCTTCTCCCAGCTGCCTAAACCACATCGCAGCTAAGTCCGTTAAGTACAAAGGGAAGCATCGGGCCATCACTTCCTCCGATGCCCCCAGCACCTCCATGTGTCTGGTGTACCTCATCAAGTGATCCGTAGGGTCTGCCTTGCCATCGTATACCTCCACGCTAGGTAGCTTGAACTTAGGTGGATTCTGAGCCATCCTTATTTCCCGAGTGAACGGACTCCTGTTTACTCCTTCCAAGTCTCCGTTGGTCAAACCACCTCGCACAGTCTTCCTGATTATATCTACCAATCCAGCGTTGTCTGTCGAGGGTTGCCCCCGAGGAAACTTCGGTACATACTCTTCATGTGGTTCGCTAGCAGCAACGTTGGTTCTAGCCTGTTGAACTCCTTCCAAAGGTCCTCCTGCGTTGGATCCTGCGGGCCTGCCCCCAAGCCCTTGTCGATTGCCCTCTGGCTCTGCATCCTGTCCTCCATTGGGTTCCATAACCCTAGCTCCTTGTCCTGCATCCACGGCTACTGTAGCCGTTCCTAAGTTCTGGGTCCCTACAGCTCTCATTTGCTCCAAGAAAGTCTGCATCATCTCCTGTTGACTCTTCAACAACCTCTCTTGCAGTGAATTTGTTATGGCTTCCATTTCATCCCGGGTTATGTAGATCGAAGCCGGTCCTTCCTCACCTCCGGAGGATGCTTGTTGACTCCCTTCTTGTTGGCTTCTCTCAGCCCTTAGCCTTCTACTGTTTTGCCTAGTCATTGTCTTCCAAATTCAAACTTCTATCCGATGTAGCGGGTGCTAGTCCTTCTCAGTGAAAGCACCAAAATGTTTGCGCCAAAATTGGCCACAAACCCCAAATACCGTGAAAGCACCACAGTATGAATACAAATCAACAATATTCAAACACAAATCACAGATCTCAGCAAATAACCCAAGAATGCTTGCACAAAAAATGGGCAAACACCTCCAAGTTGTATGATTTAGTTGATTTTATGTTATTCGTAGTGATTTGGGTGGTTTATGCAAATACGTAAAAAGCAGGGACTAAACTGTAAAAGACACACAGATTTATAGTGGTTCGGCCAGAATGTGCCTACGTCCACTTTATATGTTATTCTCCTTTTCCGATCCGATTACAAGTACAAAGCTTTGATTACAAGTATATCAAAGTTGTTTGAAAGTTCCTTCCAGGCTTGTGCTCTCAAACTTGTCTGCCATTGTTGTACCCCTGCCCCTCTATTTATAGAGTGAGGTTGGGGGTAGGGGTTCTGGATGTATATAGCTGCTGGTGGGCCTGGGCTGATGCAATCTGGACCGGCAACTTTGGTTCGGCATGCTCTGGTTCGGTCGTTGCTTGGTGGAGTTTGATTCGGTGGTGTGTAGAGGGTTGGTCCGGTCTTGGTTTGGTTCGGTGGGACTTGGTTCGGTGGAGAGACATCCGGTGATGGTTGGTCCGGTGCTTGATTCTGTGAGGCTTGGATCGGTGGGAAGCCATCCGGTGAGGGTGGTCCGGTGCTTGATTCTGTGGGGCTCGGTTCGGCATTGGTTTAGTGGAGATGTTGGACCGGTAGTGGGTGGTGAAAGATGGAGCTTCGGTTGTAGTTGATTCGGTGGGAAGGGAAGTGGAATTGGTTCGGTCTCGGTACTACCGAATGGATCCTATACTGAGAATGCCGAATGATCCCTTGTGTTGGGAATGCCGAATGAGCCTTCATATTTGAGAATGTCGAATGAGCCATGGGGAGTTCGAATACCGAACGTACTCAAACACTTGAACTACCGGACGAAAGCGAGGGGTTTTAAGTACCAGATGACGCTTATTACCGGATGAACTCGGAGAGTGTAGTGTCGAACGAACTCTTGCCTTGCTTTACCGAATGATGCTTTGTACTTGAATCATGAGTGAAATCCCAGACTTATATACGCTTGCTTGCTTCTTCTTGTTCCGGTCGTGGTGGAAACGCACACAACATTGATATTCCAGTTTTGACCAAAAATGGGATAACAACTACTCTTAAGTAAATGATCTTATTGAAAGAAGTTAACTCAACTTCACTCACAATTAATTTTCCTTTTGTCTAACAAATTTTAGTTACTCCTTATCAATAAATCATTAAGTACCAGAGGGAAGAGTGACTCTTGTGGTTGAATCTTTATTCGTTTTTAGATACGTTTAGATGTACTCATCTATCGAACAAATTGAATCATTTTATTTTATTGCATGTTTTTTTATTCACTTTCATTTTATACTCTATGAGTTTACCATAGACATGCTACATGTGTATCAAATACACGACCATATCGGTGATAACTCACCGTTGAATATAATAAAGTATATGGAATAGTTTTGGTATTAATAGATTTACGATTGTAGACATCTATATGTTTAAAGAATTTATCAACTCTTATGACGCTCCCTCTAAATGGATGCATAGCCCTTAATTGTTTGAGATATAATTAACTAGTACCATATGATTTGTAATCATATAATAAAAATTATTTCTCAAAACTACGGCTTAGTCTATGATTCCAAAATAGAATTAGATAATTTTAGATACTTCAGTATTTTAAACTATATCAATTTTGTTGTGAAAACAATTACCACATTACATTTTATTTCATAACGAATATTCATAATATTCACATTAAAATATAACTATGTCTATTTTTCAATTGACATCGAAAAATAGTCATACTTCATAAATAAAGTGTCGTGTGTTTTACGAAAATAATTTTTCATAGCTTGATGCAATCAATAAGTGTTATATAACATGCTCCCAGTATTTCCGCCATTACTATAATAGCGTACTAAATTCGTAGGTCTATCATTCACTTAATATAGATTACTTATTTTGTATACTTCAATTATTTCACAACAAAGAGTTCTTTGATCAAATATATTGAACTCAAAGAAATAAACCTCATATAAATTAATTTTCTATATGAAAATACATTTTGATATAGAAATCATACTTCTTATTCCAATATTAAGTATCAATTATTATTTTATAATTTCCATTTCCAATGTTTCTTTATGAAGCAAAAGTGACATACATTCTCTTCATCCCAACTGTACCATTAAATCATATCTACTCTTGTTCATTCATTTTTCTTTCTAAATAGTCGGCCATTCAAAATAAAACCTTTACTACAATATTATAACGAACTTTTTACAAATGTGCACTCAAACATTCTTAATATTTAAGGACATCAAATATGTTGCACTTTTCATAAACTGAGTAAACTAACATATCAGCGATCGTGTCTTTAGATCTATATTATAGTTTTAGTCTAGTGTAACGTCCCGCCTTTTCGTATGGTTTAAATCGACACACATGCCAATTCAAACCATACGGAAGGGCGGATTGTTATGGGGTAAATAAGAAAAACGAGAAAGAAATAAAACAAAACAGAATCTCACAGCGGAAGGATAACATATAATAATCAAATATACAGTTCATGAAGTTGTTTACAAAATATTTAATTTTTCTTATACAATATATATCAGAGTTGCACATACCAACGAATATAATCGATGCAGCGGAATACAGTGTAGTGGAACCATATAATATATAATAATAATGATGAAATCTTTGTCTTCGTCCTCCAGAAATAAAGTATTCGATCCTGAAATGCTCGGACTGACCCGAGCGAATTGAGAAACAAAACACTCGAGTCAGAACTAAAATATCTTATGTGAGTTAAATCAACAGAAATAAATATGGGTGCAGTAACTTAAAAGATGCTCGGGATTTACATCTCTTAAGGATCCGTTAAACTATTTACTATGTATTATATTTTGCTATTATAATAGTGTCTATTAGTAAAATAAACTTACTTTTAAATAGCGTTAAGGCTTTACATTTTCCACCTTAACACGTAATAATGCCAATAGTCTATACAGTACCGTAATACCTCCTGATCGGGAGGCCACCAGAGGATACTCCATAGGTACAACACAGATAGAAACTCGTACAAGGCGTGATAGGGTAGGTGACATGGCACAACTAAGCAATGTCAGGGTAGATATACCAATTACGCTTTCGGGTCAGTGGTAACGCGTAGCCGCAGCTACCGCCCACCTCGAGCCACACCCCCAAATCAAAGAAATCAAAAGTGGCCACCGAATAAAACCAAAGTCAGAGTAGAATATCGAAGGGATGTGTCCGATCAAAGGGGCTACCTCAATTAACCCGTCGATCGCTCCTGTTTTAGCCACCTTATGCCAACTCACGGGAGTTGGGTCCATGTATTTACCTCAAAGGAAACGCCGCTACCATCCTACTTCATTCTAGAATCTCCACCGCGTACACGGTTGTTGAAGTGGTTTTCAAGATTGGTAGAGAGTATGACAACTTCCGATCCCGGTCTCTTCAACAACCAAACGTTATTATAACACCGCGGTCTTTTCAAAATAGTTTATACTTTAAAACTAGAATATAATATCCCTTTCCAAAACAATATAAATACGATATCATTTTCCTCTTTTAAAACCAAATCAATATGATATCATTTCAAATATATCCTTTTTTCTAAAACCATACCACTTTAAAATTTATAATGTCTTGAAACCATACATTTGAATTATAACTCTTCAAAACATAATACTTCGAAATCCATAGCTTTAAAACCATAACTTCCAACTTAAATGGTTTGGATATTCAACAGTGTATAAAATAAAAATGGTTTGAATTTAAAATTTCTTTATAAAGTAAATAATTTCCACGACTTTAGAATTTTATTTTCTTTAAATTAAATCTAAAACCATAAATTTCAAATTCACTTTTAGTTTCAATAAACCACTTAAGATTCAATATATTTCAAACTTTGAATATTAAACAATTTGATCTAAGGTTGGAAATTTATGTTCAACAATTAAATATCATGTTATTTAGTTTGAAATATTTGCATAATAAATCCATAATCATTTAAATAAACTCAAATTACCTATAAATAAATATTTCCTTCAGTTTATTTATACTAGAAATATTCATTTAATTCATCTTGATTAAAAATTCAGTTATAAATATCATACCTGTTTAAAATTTCAAGTTAATAAATTCTACATCCACCTATGGAGTTTAATTCTTAAATAAGCTCAATTCCAAATAAATTTCCCATTTAACTTCCAATCTTAATTGATTTAAATCATTAAAACTCCATATATACTCAATATCTTAACATGTACTAAACCATATAATATAAAATAATCAAACCCCATTATTCAACTTATCTATTTTATTTAACAAATTTATACATAGCTTAAATTCAAAATTTTAACTATATATGTATAAAATAATATTTATATAATATCAAAAATTAATATTTATTTAACCGTATCCTATCCAAACCATAGAAATCATTTTCAAAATATTTATATATATAGACTGACGGTGTCTGTATAAAATTTTCTATCCTATGGTCAAGTGATACGGATATTTATCATTTCAATCCGCAATTTGTAAATAAAAATTTACGGTTATATATCATTTCAAACCGCAATCACGAATGAAATGAAATGCATAACAACTTGCAGATTTTAACCATATAAAATACAACAACCATTCATCCATTATCTATCATCAAACATTTATCAAATCATCATCCAATTAAAACAATCACATCAATAAATAACAATTAATTACTGACAGTCAAACTTTCAATAATGAATTAAACAACTGTTTAGCTGGTAGTTTTAAATGCAATAAACAAATAAATAACAAATTTAACCGGCAGTTTTATATGCAATAAATAATTAATATAACAACTTAACTGGTCGTTTCCTATGCAATGAATAATTAATTAACAATTTAATTAAATAAATTTAATTTAACTGGGATGACGATAAAAAAAATGCCAACAACCATGAATAAATTTCAAATCACATCATATATCAATTTAACAAACATAAGAAATTTTAGAAGTTGTGAGTGGGTTAAAACACTCACCTTTTTGAATTTAAACTGAATTCAAATCCAATTTAAACCCAAAATTTTGACCGTCTCAGAATTCGTCCAAACTAGCGTCTTCAAGGCCGAAATTTCAATACGATCCTAACAAAAGAAATCGCGCATAAATCGGATATCGTATGCGAGAGTTATGACGATTAATGGGTTTGAATTTCAATAAAATAAAATAAAATAAATAAAAAGAGAACACAAACCCACTAAGCCACGTCAACGCGTGCGAAACCCAACGCTCCCCATCTTCTCAAACGCGACCCGGTACCCTGCAACTCCAGCCGTCGCCGTTCCACCAATTAACGCCGCTTCCACTCTCGTCGTCGACCAGATCAGATAGCACGGTCGTGCTTGCCGTCCAAGGCTGAGCCTGCTGCCCGCTCGCGCTACGCTCCGGTGCACCTTGGTGGTGGCCGCCGCCGCCCCACTTTCATGAATTTCTGGTGAAATCTCGGCCACCCTGAAGCAAGTGAAAGCCACCGATGCAAATCCCAGGTCCCCCTCTACCCAATGCAACCCTCCGATCGCTCTCAGGTCGCAGATCCACCATTCAATCCATCATGCAAATTATAGGCAACCGGTGAATTAATTTGAAAAACAAACAGTACCATCAGATTTCTCCCATTGAGAACTTCAATATATATTTTTTTCAAATTTTTCTGAGGACTTTGGATTTTTGACTTTGATTTTGAATTGGATCTGTAATTTTTTTTGTTGTCTACCATTGATGAGGAGAAAGTTGAGATGTACATACAGCCAACTGAGAATAAGGGAGGCTAGGGTTTATAGCAGGATATTTATAGGCAGAATTGAAAATAGAATAGATGTATAAAACAGATATATGCGCTAACGCCAGAGTGGCCCAAAAAGCCCGTTTCGACTTCGGAACGAAATTGGATAAACCCATATATCAAAATAGGTGTTTTAAAATAATTTAAACTCAATGGAAAAAGTTTCAGGTTCAAATTGTATCGTATGAAGAAGTTATGCTAAAATCAATATTTTTCAAATTGATTTCAGTTTATCGATTTCAAGGCGTTTCGAGTTCGTACGATCAAACGACAAGTCCGATCACTACGAAACTTGAAACCCTACAATAATTCACCGTTATGGATCCGACGAAACTGGTTTCATCGAAATCCGAGTCAGTGGCCAAAATGGCTATTATTATATTAATTAAATAAATAAAATTTAGTCAATTTAATCAAATTTTTAATTATATTCAATAATTGCCATTTCTTATCATTTTATAATTTCCAATCATTTACAATGATTTAAACAAATTTAAAATGTCAATTTAGAGATGATTTATTTATAAATTTCAATATAAATTCTCAATTTCATTAAATTCAACATAATAAATTTAATCTCAAATAAATCTATTAAATTCACTTCCATTCTATTATTCAATTTATTGATGTCAATTGGATGAAATTAACATTGGCTCCATACCTATAACATTAAAAATCTCCAATTTAAACTAAATTTTCAATTAACGTAAGAATTGAATATTTAATTTCATTCATTTGCAATTAATCCATATATTAAATTAAATTAATTAAACCACTATTTAAATTCAAATTCTATAATTCACAAATTTTATCATCTTGTATTACTTAAGAAATTTAGAAATCCTTTAAAACCAATTCCCATATCAATTTAAAGTAATTTTTTTACCAATTATAGTATTTAACATTCAATTTAATACATCAAGTTATTTATAATTACTTACAATACATTGCTTTAAACCTGATTTCAATCCTTCCATTAATTACATTAAAAATTACTAAAGTAACGTTTATTATCAACCACGAATATTAAAAAATTTCTTAACGGACATTGATTGTATAATTTTACAATTTATTACGTATTCTTCATCAATTAACATAAATCTGAATTCATTTCCTAATCTACTAATTTCAATCAATCCAACTTTACAATCTGTTTCAATTAATAGGGTGTGCACTAATTTAGTTATTGCATTCATTCTTATTAATGTAACATTAGGGTTCATTTACTCTAATTGATTTCCAATTTTATTATTAAACGAAATAAACCGGTAACTTATACTAGTGTTACTATGTCTTTAATTTCACTCATGAATTCCCTATTATCAAACAATCGTTACAGTTCTTAAATACTTATGCTTTTATTTAATTACCAAAATTAATCCTTAACGTAGTATTAGATTAAAATTTTCATTGGTCACATCCTATTGAATTAACATTCTCCGATTACCAAATTAATCTACATTAATTTGCACTAATTAAGTAAATTAACTGCAATTGATTTCAAACTAAATTTTATGAACTAAATAAATAGGTAACTCATAACCCTTATTACCCTTAACTTTTAATTACATTCAAAAGTTCATTAATTACAACATTCGAATCAGCTATAAAATTCTAATTCATCTTTTATTTGTGTTAACTATTTTATTTCCATTATGCTGAGATTTAGTCACTTATACACACTTAATATTTCAATTCATTTATTTGTATTGGTTTCAATTTTTTTTATTAAATCAATTGCCATCTTATGCATATAATTAACATTTCTATTGATTTTACATTCAAAATTTTCAGTTATTATCTTAACTTACATAAGGTAATGTTTAATTACAATTAATTGCTATTGATTAAATACATTGGTAACGAACAATAGTTGTCACCATTATACGTTTTATACATTTGTAAGTTTATTCTTTACAACCAATGATCACAACAACTCTCATTGAAATACATTTATTCCGTTTCCATCCATTACACGTTACTTTATTACCTTACATCCCACTATAATCAGTGCACACAATAACCAAGCATAGCAGGTTTAAATACAATGGATTGGAGTTTCATAAAAATTATTGACACTTACTTGTATTAACATTGTTTCACTTTAATTTAGTTATTATTCCATTATTAAATTGCAAATTTTTATTTCTTTCAATATTAACTTATAAAATATTATTAAATTAACAAAATTTAAACATCGAAAATTTATGGGTCGTTACACTTTCCTCCACTCAAAACTTTTCGTCCCCGAAAAGGAAAAGAAGGGAAAAGAAGAAATAAATAAACAATACGTCTTTTTCAAAATAATAACTTTATAAACAAATAATTTACAAAATTTATTTCTTTTCAAAGTTTCCTTTAAAATAATTCTTTCAACTTTAATTAAAATATTTATATCAGAAAATACTTCTAATAATATTATTATTATATTTCAACATCATTGAAAAGAAATTTTTAAAACCCCGGAACCGTTCTAAATTTCCAATTTTCATTTATTTTATTTTCAATCTTATTTCAACTATTATTTATAAATTTCATTACCTAACAACCTATATATTGCAACCAAATATATACATCATTTATAAAAGTTTTATTTTATATATAGAAAATATAATAGGCAAAATTATTTCATTCACCTATAATAAAACAAATATTATGTCGGTCTGTCCTATTAAGTGTTTAGAAATCCCTATTGATGTCATAGCGTCCCATGCACCAATCAGAATTTATAAATACAAAACGGAATAAATTAACACAATATTAAAACCTTTTTACAACACTAACAAGTACGCTCTCTCATATGTACGCTCAGCGACCCCCATAGGGTATTATTACCCTATTAATAAAGAGTCAGACCCCACAAAGCTAAGATTTATCGCTAAACCAAATCTCTGATACCAGATGTAACGTACCGCCTTTTCGTACGTTTTAAATCGACACACGTACCAATTCAAACCATACGTAAGGGCGGATTGTTATGGGGTAAATAAGAAAAACAAGAAAGAAATAAAACAAAACAGAATTTCACAGCGGAAGGATAAAATATAATAATCAAATATACAGTTCATGAAGCTGTTTACAAAATATTTAATTTTTCTTATACAATATATATCAGAGTTGCACATACCAACGAATAAAATCGATGCAGCGGAATATAGTGTAGTGGAACCATATAATATATAATAATAATAATAATAATGAAATCTTCATCTTCGTCCTCCTGAAATAAAGTCTTCGATCCTGAAATGCTCGGACTGACCCGAGCGAATTGAGAAACAAAACACTCGAGTCAGAACTAAAATATCTTATGTGAGTTAAATCAACAGAAATAAATATGGGTGCAGTAACTTAAAAGATGCTCGGGATTTACATCTCTTAAGGATCCGTTAAACTATTTACTATGTAGTATATTTCGCTATTATAATTGTGTCTATTAGTAAAATAAACTTACGTTTAAATAGCGTTAAAGCTTTACATTTTCCACCTCAACACGTAATAATGCCAATAGTCTATACAGTACCGTAATACCTCCTGATCGAGAGGCTACCAGAGGATACTCTATAGGTACGACACAAATAGAAACTCATACAAGGCGCGATAGGGTAGGTGACATAGCATAACTAGGCAATGCTAGGGCAGATATACCAATTACGCTTCTGGGTCGGTGAAAACGCGTAGCCGCAGCTACCGCCCACCTCAAGCCACACCCCCAAATCAAAGAAATCAAAAATGGCCACCGAATAAAACCGAAGTCAGAGTAGAATATCGAAGGGATGTGTCCGATCAAAGGTGCTACCTCAATTAACCCGTCGATCGCTCCTGTTTTAGCCACCTTATGCCATATCATGGGAGTTGGGTCCATGCATTTACCTCAAAGGAAACGCCGCCGCCATCCTACTTCATTCTGGAATCTCCACAGCGTACATGGTTGTTGAAGTGGTTTTCGGGGTTGGCAGAGAGTATGACAACTTCCGATCCCGGTCTCTTCAACTACCAAACGTTATTATAACACCGCGGTCTTTTAAAAATAGTTTATACTTTAAAACCAGAATATAATATCCCTTTTCAAAACCATATAAATACGATATCATTTTCCTCTTTTAAAACCAAATCAATATGATATCATTTCAAATATATCCTTTTTCTAAAACCATACCACTTTAAAATTTATAATATCTTGAAACCATACATTTGAATTATAACTCTTCAAAACATAATACTTCGAAATTCATAGCTTTAAAACCATAACTTCCAACTTAAATGGTTTGGATATTCAACAGTATATAAAATAAAAATGGTTTGAATTTAAAATTTCTTTATAAAGTAAATAATTTCCACGACTTTAGAATTTTATTTTCTTTAAATTAAATCTAAAACCATAAATTTTAAATTCACTTTCAATTTCAATAAACCACTTAAGATTCAATATATTTCAAACTTTGAATATTAAACAATTAGATCTAAGGTTGAAAATTTCTGTTCAACAATTAAATGTCATGTTATTTAGTTTGAAATATTTGCATAATAAATCCATAATCATTTAAATAAACTCAAATTACCTATAACTAAATATTTCCTTCAGTTTATTTATACTAGAAATATTCATTTAATTCATCTTGAATAAAAATTCAGTTATAAATACCATACTTTTTAAAATTTCAAGTTAATAAATTCTACATCCACCAATGGAGTTTAATTCTTAAATAAGCTCAATTCCAAATAAATTTCCCATTTAACTTCCAATATTAATTGATTTAAATCATTAAAACTCTATATATATTCAATATCTTAACATGTACTTAACCATATAATATAAAATAATCAAACCCTATTATTCAACTTATATATTTTATTTAACAAATTTATACATAGATTAAATTCAAAAATTTAACTATATATGTATATGTAAAATAATATTTATATAATATCAAAAATTAATATTTATTTAACCGTATCCTATCCAAACCATAGAAATCATTTTCAAAATATTTATATATATAGACCGATGGTGTCTGTATAAAATTTTCTATCCTATGGTCAAGTGATACGGATATTTATCATTTCAATCCGCAATTTAAAAATAAAAATTTACGGTTATATATCATTTCAAACCGCAATCCCGAATGAAATGAAATGCATAACAACTTGTAGATTCTAACCATATAAAATGCAACAACCATTCATCCATTATCTATCATCAAACATTTATCAAATCATCATCCAATTCAAACAATCACATCAATAAATAACAATTAATTACTGTCAGTTAAACTTTCAATAATGAATTAAATAACTGTTTAACTGGCAATTTTAAATGCAATAAATAAATAAATAACAAATTTAACTGGCAGTTTTATATGCAATAAATAATTAATATAACAACTTAACTGGCCGTTTCCTATGCAATGAATAATTAATTAACAATTTAATTAAATAAATTTAATTTAACTGGGATGATGATAAAAAAAACATGCCAACAACCATGAATAAATTTCAAATCACATCATATATCAATTTAACAAACATAAGAAATTTTAAAAGTTGTGAGTGGGTTAAAACACTCACCTTTTTGAATTTAAATTGAATTCAAATCCAATTTAAACCCAAAATTTTGGCTGTCTCAGAATTCGTCCAAACCAGTGTCAACAAGTCCGAAATTTCAATACGATCCTAACAAAAGAAATCGCGCATAAATCGGATATCGTATGCGAGAGTTAAGACGATTAATGGGTTTGAATTTCAATAAAAAAAAATAAAAAGGGAACACAAACCCACTAAGCCACGTCAACACAGTCAACGCGTGCGAAACCCTACGCTCCCCATCTTCTCAAACGCGACCCGGTACCCTGCAACTCCAGCCGCCGCCGTTCCATCAATTAACGCCGCTTCCACTCTCGTCGTCGACCATATCAGAGAGCACGTCGTGCTCGCCGTCCAAGGCCCACTACACCAAAATAAGCTTTTAACAGCGTTTCAAAAACGCTGTAATAGGATATAACAGCGTTGTTAAAAACGCTGTATAACAACATGCTGTCGTATATACGAAATTAATAATAGCAAAAAATAAACGCTGTTGAAAACTGTATTATACAGCGTTCTTTTACCGCTGTATATAATTTTCTACATCGTTTATTATTTGCTTTCAAAATTGTTAATAGTAGTTTTTTTCAGCAGTTAATAAACGTTGTTGTTAATTTTTCACAGCATTTTTATTATGCTGTTGGAGCAATGTACATTATCTTTTCATAGAATTGACAACACGGTTTGAACGTTGTTGTTTGTTTGTACTATTTTTACAGCGTTGCACCATTGCAATATTTACACACAGGTATCATTAATCTAAATAGCATTTTATTATATTTCAACCGGATAATATACATAACATATACAAATCAAACTAAAAAATATCATATAAAAACATAACAATCAACTATTTCAGTAAATTAAGTTGAATACAATATCCATAAACAAAGTTTACATAAATTCATAAACAACGATAATATTTATAAACTAATATCCTACAACAATGGACAAAGGCACAATATCTGCACCGACAACCAAGGCAATAAATGCAACTGCAGATACTTTAGACTGACATATGGTAGAAGACACACATTTAGTCATCAAATTTGTCATCATGAAGTCTGTATATATTGTAACGACCCAGAATTTTTATTAATTTAAATTTGAATATTTAATTAATTTTAAATATTAATAAGTGAATTTATAAGTCAAATAAATTTTTATTTTGATTTATTGGATTTAATTGGATAATTAAATCAATAATTTAATATGTGAAATTATGGAAATAATTAAAAATAGAGTTAAATATGATTGAAAATAATTTGGAAAATTTTATTTAATCATACTGGAGTTATAGAAATATTTTAGAACTTTTAAAATCGAATTAAAAGTTAATTTGTGAAAATTGAATATTTTAATATTTAATAATCGACTGTAAAATAGCCAATTTTTGAACAGTCTCAGAATTGAACGAAACCAGTTTCATTGGATCCGTAATAGTTAGTTATTACCGGATTTCAATTTTCGTGTCAATCGGAGCTATCGTTTGATCGTGGCAGCTCGAAACGCATCGAATCGTTTTTAATTTAAATTTGGCGAGTCAAAATAGCCATTTTTCAAAAAGTCTCGGAATTCGATGAAACCAGTTTCATCGGATCCGTAAAGTGATATTATTGTAAGATTTCAAATTTCAAGTCAATTGGATTTACCGTTTGTCCTGTACAAATTAAAACGCCTAGAAATCGGTTTAAATCGGTTTAATTCAAATTGAACGTTTTCAGCCATAACTCGCACATACTTCCGAATTAGCTTCCGAAACCTGTTCCATTATGTCCGGAACGCGGGATAAACCCTAGGTACGCTGGTTACGGCGTCTAAATCGGAGTTCGGAAAATCCGGGATGAATAGTGTCGCTCGTTCTCTTATAAATAGACCCACCTCTTCATAATTTGCTAAAATCACAAAACCCTAACCCTAAAAACTTGTAGCCGCCACTTATATAACCTAAGGCCAGAAATCATCCTCTTTCATTCATTAATCTCTCCCAATCTACAAGGAATTAGAAGAAACTCTCAACACGAAAGTTATAGAGCACGAAGAGAGCTTGAAATCCATACGGATGTGATCGGAAATGGTGCGACGGAGGGAGAGATAGGTGGGGCCGACAGTTCAGACCTGCGCACGCAACCCTAGGCTAGGGGGGGGGCGAACTTCCAATGGTGGCAGGTGGAGATAGCTCTTGTCGAGAGCTTCGCGTTGGCGTTGGTGTGATGAAGTATCGTCGTGTGAATGGAGTGCAAATTGAAACCCTAGGAATCATGTATGGGTTCGGCCTTGAATTGGGTTTACTGGAGATATACGTGAGTGGGGAAGAAAAGGAGGGGGCCGTTGGATTTGAATCTCATGGCCAGGATTGGTTTTGGGTATAGATTTGTTAATATAGTTGTAAATTATATAGTATAAATCATGTGCAAAATTCAAAAATACATAACTTTTTCATACGAGGTCGAAAAAATGCAAACTCAGTTGCGTTGGAATCGTATGGACGAGCACTACGCGATGGAGTTGGTTTGGAGTCGTTTGGAGTTAGTGAGAATTTTGGGTAAAATTAAACGCGCGTTTAATTTTATTCGAAATAAAAGCTAAAACGGAAATTAAAACCAAGGTGAGAACTTCTCACTCAATCGAATAGATTTCGATTTTATTTTAAATAGTTAGATTTAAAATATTTGAATGCATGTTTGAATGATGACTGTAAATTATTGATTGTTAAAATAGACATTATGCGCCGTTAGTAAGCGGATGTTATTTATTAAAAACATATACCGCGAATATTTCATAAACAGTGAAATTGGTATTATATATAATATCAATATATATATATTGGCATATGTATATATTGCAGTTGATTGATTTCCCGCATTTTTTGTTTAGCGGATGAGACCCTATTACGCCGTTATTAAGCGGATAATATTTAATAAAAACATGTACCGCGATAATTTCGTACTGGAGCGAAATTGGTATTGTGCTAATGTTTTTGGATGCAGGAAACAGGTTGGAGGGATCCAACTGGATTCCTCAACAGTATTTATTTTATTTCAGATATTTTGATATTTGATGGATTATCATATCGATATATGATATCGTTGTTAGTCGTGATTGACTATTTGGTGTGCAGCATCATTGGACCCAGATTTTGGGATTTTAAAATGGTTTTAAAGTGATTTTTGAAAATATACTATATTTTTGGAATTGATCCATTATAAATAAATAACGTTATAATTTTTAAAGTTATAAAAATTATAGTTTTTGTGAAATATAGTTAAAAGCTGATTTTTGAGAAATATGAATTAATGACCTTATAAGATAGTTAAATTGGATTTTTGAATATATTATAAAAGTTAAAAATAGGATTTATAAAATTTGATTATTTTATAAATCAAGATGGTGGAATTATAAAGGAATTTAAAGACGTTTTAAAAGAATAATATAAATTAATTTATCTTAAGAGATTTATAAATGGATATTTATAAATTGAATTATGGACATTTAAAACGAGTTTTTATAAGTGTTTGAATGTAGTGAAAATGAATTTCATAAATGAATGAAATTTATAGAGTTATAAACTGTGAAGTTATAAATGAAATCTATAAATAGTAAGATTTATAAATTTGGTGAAATTATTTGAAGAATAGATTGATTAAATAAATAAATCTTATAAGTTATAAGGTTTATAAATTGAAAAGTCTTTAAAAAGAACGATTTTGTAAAATAATCGTTTTATAAGTAGTTAACTTATAATATGAACTTTTAGTCTATAATTGAATTATAAACTGAATAGGTAAATAAAAGGATTTATAAAAAAGGAAGTTTTTATAAATAAATAGAAAAGGAATTTATAAACGTTGTTTTATAAATTCGCAAATGACTTATTTTGACAAGTTAATTGTTATAACTTAGAAATGGAGTTATATTCACATTTTTTAATAGTGAATAATCCTTTGAATTAAAATGAATAAAAGGATGAGATTTGTTAACGAAGTTTATTCACATTTTTGAATAGTGAGTAACACGTTAAAGGGATTGTTTTGAATGTGATGTTTAAATAGAATTAAAACAATCTAACGATGTTTTTAAACATGTTGAGATTCGAAACCACAGATTTCAACATTTATTGTTGAAATAGATGTTTCGAGAAACGAAAGGAGATGATGGACTATAACACTGTTGTTATAGTAAATGATTTCCGAAAGGAAATGTTTTTGTATAGTATTGGGATTTATATATCTATTTTAATTTCGAATCCCTATACTAGTGATTTTGGGTTGTCGTAACGATGTTTTACGCAACATTCGTTTTGGCCCAAATAAATATGTTAAGTGAATGATTTCCTTAAAGAAAGAAATATATACTTAATTCGGTTTAAGTATATTGAATATTTTCTAAGTGTTGAAAATAAAAGATTGTGAATTACTTATTTAATAAGTATGGAATTGTTTTCCAGTATAAAGTGAATAATTAGAATTTATCTTTTTGAAGATAAATTGAAATGGATAGTTGAAATTGTATATGCATGGATATTTTGAAATATAAATTCATTATGGAATTTATATGTGAAAGGGAATTTGTTTGAAAATAAATGTTGATTTATTTTTGAAGTGTTGAAATTATATATCTTGTAAAGATATTTTGGAAAAATAAATAATTTGGAAAATTATTTGGAATCTGGTGATGTGTGCATATCCAGTGATAGTTCAATAACCGACTATCAATATTCCCTTTGAATGGGTATTTGATGTGATTTGATTGAATTTGAATGCACACTTATTTTTGAATAAGCGCTCACTATTCGGGTTAACCGGGAAAGGACCATGGGGTCGTATAACCCATTCCGAATATGTGATACGTCGTTGTGAATTGCATTTGAAGATCGGTGTTGAAGACCGGATATTTGCAAGAGCGATAGGATGACCTATCGATTGTTTCTGCACCGAGTCGCGCCGGTATAGAAACTACATATGTGATGGGAAATCCGATCAGGATTGTGAATATCCGGATTGCAAGGACTTCTTTGTAAGTGCCTTCGGTTCTGTTCGATCCCGGAACAGACTTGTATGGATTGTATGTCTGACATTACAATTTGAGATATAAAGCCGATTTCTTTCAAATATATTTCTGTTGGTGGCGGAGAATTTATTCTTTGCTTAACACCCTTCTTTGAGACGTATGTGCTCAAAGGTTATATAGTTGAAGTTATCAGCGATATATTCCCAATTTGGTAATGTGACATGCTGAGTGATGCTGAAATGATCATTGTGTTGATTATTGTGATAGGATCATTTATTTGATCGTCTATCTTAGTGATCATTGTGTTGATCATTTGTTGACCCAAAGCATGGCTTTTGTATAAAGTATGTTTTTGTGGACGTGACTTCGTCGAGCCTCACATCCCGGAAATGGTCAAAACAGGAAAGAAGCAGCAAGGTTATGAGGGGTAGCACCCTTTAGGATGTGTCCATTTCCTTCTGGAAAAGGGTGGTATCATGGTATGGAGCCCAGATACTTACTCATGTTGAAAACACTTTGTTATGATTGTGTGAATTGATTAGAGAGCGCTCTCGGATAAAGGTCCCAAAGGACCGGGGGATGGCATATTCGGTCAGTTGTTGCTCAGTTAGGAGTAACCCGGCCTTGTGTTGGTTGAGATCCGGTTTGGTTCTCGGGGATGTCCATCCAGAGGCATTCTCAGTGGCAATGGGAAGTTCCTTGGCCTGACCATTTGTTGGAAATCCAATTCCCAATACGAAACTTGTACGGTATTAGTTGTAGAACCTGCTATTCACTTATGGTGGTCACCACTGTTTGGATGGTAGCTATAGTAGGCATACGATAATGGTCGTATGTTGGCTAAGATTTATATTCTACTTTCGAAATGAATTTTTCTCTACACTATGCACTAATAATAATATAAAATGTTCTTTTAAATGCGTATCAAGCATCTTTGACTATCATAAGGAGAAATCTCCTCCGATTCTGCGTTTGCATTGTGTGTGTGTGCGGGAGGCCTTATGGTAGTCTCATTTTTAAAAGCATTGCGAATTGATTAAAAATATTCCTCTATTTTGATTTTAAAGATAAATAAACTGTTTTGAGTTCTCACACCAGTCACATGACTGACTTGGAGTTTATTGTTTTCCTTCCTAAACTCTGGGTGCCCACCAATTTCCACACGGGCAGTCAAGAGTTAGGTTTATCAGGATATTCTGGATATTCTGGAGTTGCTGGAGGCAAGCTGGATGGCATGGCGTATTATTTATATAGTATTTCTTTTCCGCTGCACTGTTTGATGTTGTATGTTGTTGTTGTACACTCTGATGTGATGATATGATGTAATAAAATGAAATGTAATAACTGATATAGTTCTTTGTTTAAAGATTATTCATTTATTATTATATGTTGTTCCGCTGCGAATTGTGAGATTCTGTTGTTGTTCTTTTTGTTTCCTTTCTGTCCGTTCTATTTTCAAATTCTCTTTTTCTATTTTTAAAATTCTTCTATCTTCTGTTTTTCTAATTCTCTGTTTTCTAAAAATTGTCTATCTTCTTTTCCCTCTAATTTTCTTTTTCTTTCTCTCTTCTTCTATCTCTTTCTTTTTCTTAAATTCTTTTTAAAAACCCATAACATCTCGGTTTTCGGCCTTCGATTTCTCGGCAGTCGATAAAGTGAGTGTCGATGTCGGATTTTCGGAGAACGAAAATCCGCGTTCGTTACATTTGGTATCAGAGCTCTGATGGTTAAGCGACAACCATGGTTCTGTTGGGTATTACTCGTTAGAGATAGAGTCAGCAGTACTCTAGAATGAGTTTGAGTGTAATAATAGCTATGAGAGCGTATTTGTTAGTGAATATAAAATTATTTTATATTGTGATGATTGGTTTATTGAGTGGTATATGAACTTTCGTCAGCACAGCCTCGAAACTGAGCCGAAGGGGTTTCTAAACACTTGAATAGAACAATTCGACATAATGTTGTTTTAAATTGGGTAAATGGAATAATTTTGCCTTGATTATATTTTTATATGTAAAGGAATAATTTTTCAGAATTATTAAAGTGTATGTAAGTTGATTGTTAGGTTGTTTGAATAATCTAAATAAAGAGTAATTGTATAAGCAAAAGAATTATAAGTTGAATTATAATTAATGTGAATTACAGTTGTGAATAAAAGTGAATTTAAAGTTAAATGGAATATAACTTAAGTGTTGTTGAATTAAATTGATGTTGGTATCGAAGTAAATAATCAAGTGAATTAAAAGAAATGTGAACTTAAGTTATATAAATGAAATTCAACTTTGGTAATTGAATTGAATGAATGAATTGAATGTTAATCAATTGAATGTGAATAATTGATATGAAATAATGAATGAAAGTGTAAATTCATTGAAATCTAATGTTATTAGAAGTTGAATAAAAAAATGAATGAATATAAGCAAAAGAATTTGGTTGAAATTAATATACTTTGGTTGTTATATGATTGGTTATTGATTATATATAATTCATTAAGAGTTAATGAAATTGAATTAGTGAAATTTAAAGCTATGAAATTGAATTCAAATGGAAAGTAAATAAATTTGAATAGAATTGAAAGTGAATTTGATTTAAATTAGAAAATGTAAACTAATTGAATTGAGAATGAATGTTAGTAAATCCAATGTAAATAAATCAAATGTGATTTGAAAGTGAAAACCAATTCATTGTATATTAATGAAAATATGAATGAATATTATTGATTATGAATGATAATTGGATGATGGTTGAATATATATTGCTATTGTTGCATTTGCTATGTGACATGTATAGTCATCATGTTGGTATATATAGTTATTATGTTGCTACATGTTGTATATCGATACTATGCTTTATATGCATGTTTCTCATGTTGTTTGTTGAGTGTTTAGTAGGTGCGGATCGCGTTTGCTTCGCATTTGGAGTTCGCTTTAGCGCTATATTAGCCGTATATGCTTGCTAATAAAATATAAGGTACATATCTCGGATTAAATATCGCACTTTTACATTTTTTTCCCTTCGGGATGCCTCATTACTTGATGAGATGTATATTTGTGATATATATACTGTCATTTTTTTTTCGGATCGAGCCGCGCAAAGGAGACTATGGCGAATTTTTCCGGAAATTTAAGGCGTTAGAAAATTTTTGAGAAAACTTGGAAAATTTTGAAAACTTTAACTTTGATTTTGGAATTGAAAGTTAAACAATAGTAGTTGTTTTCGAAAAAGATAACTAAGTATGATTTGAAAACTTAGTAAAGATTTATAAGAAGTTTAATTATGGATTTTGGAAAATTAATAAATTCTGTAATTTTCTTACTTGTAATTTCGAGGACGAAATTCTTTTAAGGGGGAAAGATTGTAACGACCCAGAATTTTTATTAATTTAAATTTGAATATTTAATTAATTTTAAATATTAATAAGTGAATTTATAAGTCAAATAAATTTTTATTTTGATTTATTGGATTTAATTGGATAATTAAATCAATAATTTAATATGTGAAATTATGGAAATAATTAAAAATAGAGTTAAATATGATTGAAAATAATTTGGAAAATTTTATTTAATCATACTGGAGTTATAGAAATATTTTAGAACTTTTAAAATCGAATTAAAAGTTAATTTGTGAAAATTGAATATTTTAATATTTAATAATCGACTGTAAAATAGCCAATTTTTGAACAGTCTCAGAATTGAACGAAACCAGTTTCATTGGATCCGTAATAGTTAGTTATTACCGGATTTCAATTTTCGTGTCAATCGGAGCTATCGTTTGATCGTGGCAGCTCGAAACGCATCGAATCGTTTTTAATTTAAATTTGGCGAGTCAAAATAGCCATTTTTCAAAAAGTCTCGGAATTCGACGAAACCAGTTTCATCGGATCCGTAAAGTGATATTATTGTAAGGTTTCAAATTTCAAGTCAATTGGATTTACCGTTTGTCCTGTACAAATTAAAACGCCTAGAAATCGGTTTAAATCGGTTTAATTCAAATTGAACGTTTTCAGCCATAACTCGCACATACTTCCGAATTAGCTTCCGAAACCTGTTCCATTGTGTCCGGAACGCGGGACAAACCCTTGGTACGCTGGTTACGGCGTCTAAATCGGAGTTCGGAAAATCCGGGATGAATAGTGTCGCTCGTTCTCTTATAAATAGACCCACCTCTTCATAATTTGCTAAAATCACAAAACCCTAACCCTAAAAACTTGTAGCCGCCACTTATATAACCTAAGGCCAGAAATCATCCTCTTTCATTCATTAATCTCTCCCAATCTACAAGGAATTAGAAGAAACTCTCAACACGAAAGTTATAGAGCACGAAGAGAGCTTGAAATCCATACGGATGTGATCGGAAATGGTGCGACGGAGGGAGAGATAGGTGGGGCCGACAGTTCAGACCTGCGCACGCAACCCTAGGCTAGGGGGGGGCCGAACTTCCAATGGTGGCAGGTGGAGATAGCTCTTGTCGAGAGCTTCGCGTTGGCGTTGGTGTGATGAAGTATCGTCGTGTGAATGGAGTGCAAATTGAAACCCTAGGAATCATGTATGGGTTCGGCCTTGAATTGGGTTTACTGGAGATATACGTGAGTGGGGAAGAAAAGGAGGGGGCCGTTGGATTTGAATCTCATGGCCAGGATTGGTTTTGGGTATAGATTTGTTAATATAGTTGTAAATTATATAGTATAAATCATGTGCAAAATTCAAAAATACATAACTTTTTCATACGAGGTCGAAAAAATGCAAACTCAGTTGCGTTGGAATCGTATGGACGAGCACTACGCGATGGAGTTGGTTTGGAGTCGTTTGGAGTTAGTGAGAATTTTGGGTAAAATTAAACGCGCGTTTAATTTTATTCGAAATAAAAGCTAAAACGGAAATTAAAACCAAGGTGAGAACTTCTCACTCAATCGAATAGATTTCGATTTTATTTTAAATAGTTAGATTTAAAATATTTGAATGCATGTTTGAATGATGACTGTAAATTATTGATTGTTAAAATAGACATTATGCGCCGTTAGTAAGCGGATGTTATTTATTAAAAACATATACCGCGAATATTTCATAAACAGTGAAATTGGTATTATATATAATATCAATATATATATATTGGCATATGTATATATTGCAGTTGATTGATTTCCCGCATTTTTTGTTTAGCGTATGAGACCCTATTACGCCGTTATTAAGCGGATAATATTTAATAAAAACATGTACCGCGATAATTTCGTACTGGAGCGAAATTGGTATTGTGCTAATGTTTTTGGATGCAGGAAACAGGTTGGAGGGATCCAACTGGATTCCTCCACAGTATTTATTTTATTTCAGATATTTTGATATTTGATGGATTATCATATCGATATATGATATCGTTGTTAGTCGTGATTGACTATTTGGTGTGTAGCATCATTGGACCCAGATTTTGGGATTTTAAAATGGTTTTAAAGTGATTTTTGAAAATATACTATATTTTTGGAATTGATCCATTATAAATAAATAACGTTATAATTTTTAAAGTTATAAAAATTATAGTTTTTGTGAAATATAGTTAAAAGCTGATTTTTGAGAAATATGAATTAATGACCTTATAAGATAGTTAAATTGGATTTTTGAATATATTATAAAAGTTAAAAATAGGATTTATAAAATTTGATTATTTTATAAATCAAGATGGTGGAATTATAAAGGAATTTAAAGACGTTTTAAAAGAATAATATAAATTAATTTATCTTAAGAGATTTATAAATGGATATTTATAAATTGAATTATGGACATTTAAAACGAGTTTTTATAAGTGTTTGAATGTAGTGAAAATGAATTTCATAAATGAATGAAATTTATAGAGTTATAAACTGTGAAGTTATAAATGAAATCTATAAATAGTAAGATTTATAAATTTGGTGAAATTATTTGAAGAATAGATTGATTAAATAAATAAATCTTATAAGTTATAAGGTTTATAAATTGAAAAGTCTTTAAAAAGAACGATTTTGTAAAATAATCGTTTTATAAGTAGTTAACTTATAATATGAACTTTTAGTCTATAATTGAATTATAAACTGAATAGGTAAATAAAAGGATTTATAAAAAAGGAAGTTTTTATAAATAAATAGAAAAGGAATTTATAAACGTTGTTTTATAAATTCGCAAATGACTTATTTTGACAAGTTAATTGTTATAACTTAGAAATGGAGTTATATTCACATTTTTTAATAGTGAATAATCCTTTGAATTAAAATGAATAAAAGGATGAGATTTGTTAACGAAGTTTATTCACATTTTTGAATAGTGAGTAACACGTTAAAGGGATTGTTTTGAATGTGATGTTTAAATAGAATTAAAACAATCTAACGATGTTTTTAAACATGTTGAGATTCGAAACCACAGATTTCAACATTTATTGTTGAAATAGATGTTTCGAGAAACGAAAGGAGATGATGGACTATAACACTGTTGTTATAGTAAATGATTTCCGAAAGGAAATGTTTTTGTATAGTATTGGGATTTATATATCTATTTTAATTTCGAATCCCTATACTAGTGATTTTGGGTTGTCGTAACGATGTTTTACGCAACATTCGTTTTGGCCCAAATAAATATGTTAAGTGAATGATTTCCTTAAAGAAAGAAATATATACTTAATTCGGTTTAAGTATATTGAATATTTTCTAAGTGTTGAAAATAAAAGATTGTGAATTACTTATTTAATAAGTATGGAATTGTTTTCCAGTATAAAGTGAATAATTAGAATTTATCTTTTTGAAGATAAATTGAAATGGATAGTTGAAATTGTATATGCATGGATATTTTGAAATATAAATTCATTATGGAATTTATATGTGAAAGGGAATTTGTTTGAAAATAAATGTTGATTTATTTTTGAAGTGTTGAAATTATATATCTTGTAAAGATATTTTGGAAAAATAAATAATTTGGAAAATTATTTGGAATCTGGTGATGTGTGCATATCCAGTGATAGTTCAATAACCGACTATCAATATTCCCTTTGAATGGGTATTTGATGTGATTTGATTGAATTTGAATGCACACTTATTTTTGAATAAGCGCTCACTATTCGGGTTAACCGGGAAAGGACCATGGGGTCGTATAACCCATTCCGAATATGTGATACGTCGTTGTGAATTGCATTTGAAGATCGGTGTTGAAGACCGGATATTTGCAAGAGCGATAGGATGACCTATCGATTGTTTCTGCACCGAGTCGCGCCGGTATAGAAACTACATATGTGATGGGAAATCCGATCAGGATTGTGAATATCCGGATTGCAAGGACTTCTTTGTAAGTGCCTTCGGTTCTGTTCGATCCCGGAACAGACTTGTATGGATTGTATGTCTGACATTACAATTTGAGATATAAAGCCGATTTCTTTCAAATATATTTCTGTTGGTGGCGGAGAATTTATTCTTTGCTTAACACCCTTCTTTGAGACGTATGTGCTCAAAGGTTATATAGTTGAAGTTATCAGCGATATATTCCCAATTTGGTAATGTGACATGCTGAGTGATGCTGAAATGATCATTGTGTTGATTATTGTGATAGGATCATTTATTTGATCGTCTATCTTAGTGATCATTGTGTTGATCATTTGTTGACCCAAAGCATGGCTTTTGTATAAAGTATGTTTTTGTGGACGTGACTTCGTCGAGCCTCACATCCCGGAAATGGTCAAAACAGGAAAGAAGCAGCAAGGTTATGAGGGGTAGCACCCTTTAGGATGTGTCCATTTCCTTCTGGAAAAGGGTGGTATCATGGTATGGAGCCCAGATACTTACTCATGTTGAAAACACTTTGTTATGATTGTGTGAATTGATTAGAGAGCGCTCTCGGATAAAGGTCCCAAAGGACCGGGGGATGGCATATTCGGTCAGTTGTTGCTCAGTTAGGAGTAACCCGGCCTTGTGTTGGTTGAGATCCGGTTTGGTTCTCGGGGATGTCCATCCAGAGGCATTCTCAGTGGCAATGGGAAGTTCCTTGGCCTGACCATTTGTTGGAAATCCAATTCCCAATACGAAACTTGTACGGTATTAGTTGTAGAACCTGCTATTCACTTATGGTGGTCACCACTGTTTGGATGGTAGCTATAGTAGGCATACGATAATGGTCGTATGTTGGCTAAGATTTATATTCTACTTTCGAAATGAATTTTTCTCTACACTATGCACTAATAATAATATAAAATGTTCTTTTAAATGCGTATCAAGCATCTTTGACTATCATAAGGAGAAATCTCCTCCGATTCTGCGTTTGCATTGTGTGTGTGTGCGGGAGGCCTTATGGTAGTCTCATTTTTAAAAGCATTGCGAATTGATTAAAAATATTCCTCTATTTTGATTTTAAAGATAAATAAACTGTTTTGAGTTCTCACACCAGTCACATGACTGACTTGGAGTTTATTGTTTTCCTTCCTAAACTCTGGGTGCCCACCAATTTCCACACGGGCAGTCAAGAGTTAGGTTTATCAGGATATTCTGGATATTCTGGAGTTGCTGGAGGCAAGCTGGATGGCATGGCGTATTATTTATATAGTATTTCTTTTCCGCTGCACTGTTTGATGTTGTATGTTGTTGTTGTACACTCTGATGTGATGATATGATGTAATAAAATGAAATGTAATAACTGATATAGTTCTTTGTTTAAAGATTATTCATTTATTATTATATGTTGTTCCGCTGCGAATTGTGAGATTCTGTTGTTGTTCTTTTTGTTTCCTTTCTGTCCGTTCTATTTTCAAATTCTCTTTTTCTATTTTTAAAATTCTTCTATCTTCTGTTTTTCTAATTCTCTGTTTTCTAAAAATTGTCTATCTTCTTTTCCCTCTAATTTTCTTTTTCTTTCTCTCTTCTTCTATCTCTTTCTTTTTCTTAAATTCTTTTTAAAAACCCATAACATCTCGGTTTTCGGCCTTCGATTTCTCGGCAGTCGATAAAGTGAGTGTCGATGTCGGATTTTCGGAGAACGAAAATCCGCGTTCGTTACATATATCCAGATTCAAATTGCTTTGTAGATATGCATAACATACCATCAGTAATCAAGTTCACGCCCTTAGCAAGTACATCGAATACAGTGCATGATCCATCAATCGTAAATGAAAGACTTTTTATCCATTCAACCTTTAGTTCTGACACATACCACTTCAGCACTTTAAAAACAAACCTATTAAAACATCAAAAAAGAAATGATAAGCAACAATATACACTGGCAAAGAGATAAGAGTGGAATACATAAGGCAAAGTTTTTACTGTGAAGAATAAATTTGTCAATCTGTCTATAGAAAAACAGTTACATAATTGTCCATATATGGTAGCAATGATCTCTTTTCTATATCTGCAAAACCCTGCCCAAAAAAATCAGTATTTGTATATACCATGTTTAATTTTGTATCACGTCAAAAGTTGGAAATTAACTATAATTTTAGACTAATCAGCAAGGTGCACTTTGAATACTGATATCTAACCATAATATTCGTGAGAAAATTATTACTTCAATGTTACGGTACTCTGAAGGTGATAACCTATGATGCTAAACTAGATACATGTATTGATTTATGATGGATAAAGGATGTCATACGTGAATACAACAAATGCCACTATGGTGAAAAACACAAAGTTTAAAGTTAATATCCGATGATTACTTAACATTTGGATAAATCCCTCAGTTTCTCTTAATGGCAGTGATAACACACAAACAAACATTTGGATAAATCCCTCAGTTTCTCTTAATGGTAGTGACAACACACAAACAAATTAAGAGTTTGTACTGCAGAATTTCGCAGAGTAAAATTATCCTACAGGATAGTGAACCAGACTAGCAGTCATAATATTTAGAATGTCCTTTAATGAGATATATTCTATCCATAGTCATCAAACAGAACTTAATCCAAGTCATCTTGCTAATTATTATAAGTGAAATAGTGATTACCTCACGAGTTAGATTTATTTCTAAGGCACAGAGAAAATGAAGAGAAATATTAATAAAGTAAAGACAGAAAAGGCACATATTTCATATTCTAGTCAATATTAGACATTGGTAATATAATGCTCAAATACTGAAGGTATTTGTATACTGAAAACGCAAGCATCTAAACAAAAATCAGTTGTTCAGGGTATGACCAACTCATTATCTTTTTATTTCATAATCTTGGTCTATCATGCCAAAAAAATATTTTTAATGTGTTCTTGATGATCTGATGTTTAATTCCTATTGGTTGAAGATGGTTCTGTGCTACCAGTTGCTTTGCCTGGCAGTGATATCAAGAGTCAAATTGTGGTATTTATTCTCTGTTTTTAAACTCTACACACACACACACAACTCTTTGACGATTGTAATTTTTTTTATGGTTTCAGAGATACATGTCAGATGCTTGTTTTCATGGTAGGGATCATTTTAAAATTTAATTATTTATCCGGTACTGTATCATAATTGTGGTATCTGTACACATTCTTTGTAGATTTTTTGTATAAGGTCGAACAGTTTATAAACGAAAGTGGAGGTGATCTATGTCAGTTCATTTTCTCTGTACCTTAGAAATAAATCTAACTCGTGAGGTAATCACTATTTCACTTATAATAATTAGCAAGATGACTTGGATTAAGTTCTGTTTGATGACTATGAATTGAAGCATGCACTCACACATGAGAATATACTATAAACATGAAATCCAGTAAGAACATGTGAATCTGTAATATTTACACAGTAAACCAAAAGTCCTACACTGACTGTTGCAAAGAAACTAAATATTTTCATTATCATGTAAACAAACTATAAACATAATCACAAAAGGGGTTCCTCATTTGTATAATCATTATCATGTAAACCGAATATACTATCTATACTTGCCTTCAGGTGTCCATTTGAAAAAAAATAAGTAATTCAATAATTGAATCAATAAACTAAAGGGGTTCCTCATTAATATTCAACAGTAATAAATGTTAGCAAAGGAAAGCACAGTTTCCTTGCTACAATATAACAGAACCCAAAACTGATGGATTTATATCATAAGCTAGTTATGAGTACGTATGTTAATAAAGAGTAGCGACATACTTTAAAATCAAGAGTGAATAATAAAATATAATATAATAAAACCTTATCTTTTTTGAAATGCAGATCCAACCAATTTCCTTGCTAGTGCTCAACTCCTTGCTAGTGCTCAACTCCTTGCTAGTGCTCAAGCTGCAGCTGTTCCTAATAAGAAACCTGGAAATGTAAATGGCGAAAGAGAAGTAAGAAAAGCTTGCACCAAAGAAGATAGAGGGAAGGCATTAGTCAATACAAAGCCTGCTGTTTGCATAGAAGAAGATAAAGAAAAGGAGGTAGCTAATCCTAAGCCCACTGTTTGAATCAAAGAAGATAAAAGGAAAGAGGCACCTCTGGCTGATCCAAAGCCTGTCTTTATAAAGAAATCAAACACCGACCGAAAGCCAGTGTTTCGTCACGTTTGTCGTTCTACAACTCTCTGGCTGATCACTTCACAACATCCCAGTCTGCTATTTGTTCTCAGAAACTGCAACACTGAACCACTGCAGGCCCGCAATACTTGCCGCATCAAGAGTTAGATCCTCCTACAGAACAACTCGTATTACCAGTGGAGCATCCCTTTAATACAGACCATTGCTCAGTGTTTGATTGCATCCCACCTTCTAGCTACTGTACAGGCTGCAGTTTGATTCAGTTTGCTTTAGAATCCCATCAGCCACGTTGCAAGCTACTGTCCTTCTCTCTTCAACCAAACACCCAGCCTATCTCTAAAGTTTTTATTACTCCCTAATTGCTACAATACATGCTCTTAGTTAATTTTGTTGTAGTGCAAATTAGTTATTTTTTATATTCTTAATTAATTTTATAAACTTGTTTAGTTTTTATAAATTAGTTAACTCGGTTAATTTTTAAATTCAATTAATTTATATAAAAGTTAATCAACTTAGTAATAATTTATAAAATTTAGTTAATTTATTTAAGTTTTATAAAACTTAGTTAACTTCGTTAATTTTTGTGAACTTAGTTTATTAATTAGTTATAAAACATAGTTCTCTTAGTTAAGTTTTATAAACTTAGTTAATGTTTTTAAACTTAAATATTTTTAAAAACTATTAATTTTATAAACTTGATTAATTTTGATAACTAACTTGGTTGATTTTAATAAACTTAATTAATTGTTATAAGATTTAGTTAAATCAGTTAACTTGTTTAATTTCTCAGCACATTTTATCTCAAAAGCTTTTGATTTTCGACAAATTCATCACATATTATCGAAAATCCAATTTGATCTAAACCACCATGCTCATAATAGAATAGTATATAATACATAACCTTACTCAAATGTTATGTAGTATAGTAAGTTATCGGAATAAAACAATACACCTTATCGATGTCCATGTGGCTCCAAAGAGCAGCACCTGCCATTTCACAAAACCTAGAAATAACATTTAGGTTACCTTCCAAAATCCCGCATATCGAACAAAACTTGCAGCGATGTAACATAAAACTTTTGGATAAATGAAAACAAACAATTAACAAAGCACATTAGCATGAAATCATCCTTAACTTGACCTTGTTTTACCAGTTAAATCTTTTATTCGCCTTTCTCATCCATGTTGTCTTTCACCCCAAAGTGTAGGCAGGTTTGTCATTAAGCTAGGGTCAACTTGTATATGTATGGTTATGTGTTTGAATATGAGTTCATTTTTCAAAGAAAGAACATCTACGCTGTAGAAAAGAGACTATTAGCTACAGCTTCAAAAATAAATTTTAGTTTAGAATTTGATGAAACAACAATGTAAAAACACATACTTTTTCTATCTGGAACGTCACTTCTATCTGACTTCTCAACAATCACCTAAAGTGTTGAAAGAACCAATGAAAGGTGAGTCCATGAATTCAAGATATGCAATATTAGCAATAGATGCGCAAAATTCACTTGCTAGAATCCTGTCAGGATATTTATCTATAACACTTAGCTTCTGCCGGTCTTCTTTCTATTTACGCTACACAAATTTGATAAACATAATCGGAGAACTCAAAAACAATTTTGACAGGATTGAGGCTCTCTCTTAAACTTTCCTTATTAACCTTTTTCAAATAAAGCCATTTTATGACTGCATACATCAACAGTGGTGTATAACCTAGTAAAATTTGTTTTTACTTCAAAATTTATTTTAACAGGTCACTATATATCTCTTTGAATCATGGAAGTATGAACTATATTTATTTATTGACGTTCCTATTAACAAATACTGCAGACTAATTAGTAGAGCATGCATGATAGTATCATATATTTGCTTTACTTCGGTGTACTCCTGTTGTACATCTACTTTTAGATTTGTTTGCAATTCATCGTTCGAAACAATACAAATTATGTCATTATATTTGTTTTTTCCAAAAGTCATAGGAGCACTTCTAATCAAATACCAAACAAAAATCAAGGTATTTCATCATGGTTAACTACAATATGTGGAGTTTAACTACCCAATGTGTGGAGTTTAATGGAAATTGTTAAAAAGCTTGTAGATTTACACCAGTTTGCCTCGGCTAAAAAGACATACTTTACTCCAAGTTTTAGTTTCTAAAGATAAATTATTATGATTTACATCCCATGCATAAATCTATAGCATGTTTCCTATAATCTTTTCAAAGAATCACAACCATAAGATCACATATCAAATCAACTGAACCCTAGACCCATAAATAACTAGAATAAAGCATATGATCAATAATGAGTTGCAATTATAATCCAATTTACCAATCAACTCCAACTAAAATTTAATCAATAACTTCCAATATGTGCTCATACCATAGTTCCATTCAACAAAGTACATTAATCCATAAAACAATTGACAATAAAATTGTGTGAAAAAGTAGAACATTTGTTGCAAATATCCTATAATACGAATTTAACATGAAAATATTCTCTACGTATCACAATGCAACATTTTAAATTTTCCTTATAGAAAAGTTTACCTGTTGATACTTCAGTCATCAAATTTCACCTAAAAAAATAATAAATAAAAATCTTTCACTCCCGTAACTAAAATTGAAAATCACCCTATAGTTTTTAAACTGGTGCTGCAAGCCTGCACATGCAAGCATTGTAGTTTTTAAACTGCTGGTGCAAGCTTGCAGCAGCAAGCTTGCTGGCACTATAGTTTTTAAACTAGTGCAAGCTTTTCATATTTAACAAACGATAGATATAAAAAGTTAATATTCGATGTTGGAATCAAAAACAAACATAAGAAAGTATCATCATTTACAATTGCACGTGTGCTTACTCAAGCAGAAAAGCGGGACATTTTAATATATGATGATAATGATTCAAGTCTAATGAATATAAACCAAAATAATTAATTAGTATGTTGGAATCGACAAACACATGATTATCTCATGTCTAATTGCTCATACTATGGAAGCAATGGAAACATAAATAAAAAGAATCTCAAAACTCATATTAGCGGAAACTTGGTAATTGATAGACAGTTAACTCAACATGTTGATTATTAAAACATTTAACCAAGAGTTTAAATGCTTACACTGTATTCATCAAATTGATCTGCAAAACCAAATTAATGAGAATGATAATTCAAAATTTTCGTATAAATACAGGTGTGAAGTTCAACTGCAAACTTGCAGTATAAAGTTAGCCAAAGAGAGGAATTGATCGATGGAGGCGGAGCACTTGGAGGGCGGGTCGGGAGAAGAATCCGAGGGGCGAGAGTAGAATCCAAGGGGCAGTGGCGATCTCATGGGGGCAGCAGTGGGATTCAAAGGACAATGCAATTTGATGGTGGTGGCAGCGACTTTTCATGGATTGGAGAATTAGGTTTGGAGGAGAGGATATTGAAGTAATGAATGAGTGGAGGGAAACCAATTGGTAAGCGGGAGAATGTTTCAGTAAGGGTAAAACAGCGTATTGCATTAAAACGCTGACTTTAGACGCTGTTAAAATTGATTTTTCTTGTAGTGGCCAAGCCTTCTGCCCGCTCGCGCTACGCTCCGGTGCACTATGGTGGTGGCCGCCATCGCCCCACTTTCGTGAATTTCTGGTGAAATCTCGGCCACCCTGAAGCAAGTGAAAGCCACCGATGCCAAGCCCAGGTCCCCCTCTACCCAACGCAACCCTCCGACCGCTCTCAGGTCGCAGATCCACCGTCCAATCCGTCACCAACATACGAGCGGCCAAAAATTGATTTGCAAATTATGGGCAACCGGTGAATCGATTTGAAAAACGAAAAGTACCAGGAGATTTCGCCCATTGAAAACTTCAATATATATTTTTTTCAAATTTTTCTGAGCACTTTGGATTTTTGACTTTGATTTTGAATTGGATCTGTAATTTTTTTGTTGTCTACCATTGAGAAGGAGAAAGTTGAGATGTACGTACAGCCAACTGAGAATAAGGGAGGCTAGGGTTTATAGACAGGATTGAAAATAGAATAGATGGATAAAACAGATATACGCGCTAACGCCAAAGTGACCCAAAATGCCCGTTTCGACTCCGGAACGAAATTGGGTAAACCCATATATCAAAATAGGTGTTTTAAAATAATTTAAACTCAATGGAAAAGTTTCAGGTTCAAATTGCATCGTATGAATAAATTATGCTAAAATCAATATTTTTCAAATTGATTTCAATTTATCGATTTCAAGGCGTTTCGAGTTCGTACGATCAAACGACAAGTCCGATCGCTAAGAAACTTGAAACCCTAAAATAATTCACTGTTACGGATCCGATGAAACTGGTTTCATCAAAATCTAAGTCAGTGGCCAAAATGGCTATTATTATATTAATTAAATAAATAAAATTTAGTCAATTTAATCAAAATTTTAATTTAAATTCGATAATTACCAATTCTTATCATTTTATATTTTTCAATCATTTACAATGATTTAAACAAATTTAAAATGTCAATTTAGAGATGATTTATTTATAAATTTCAATATTAATTCTTAATTTCATTAAATTCAACATAATAAATTTAATCTCAAATAAATCTATTAAATTCACTTCCATTCTATTATTCAATTTATTGATGTCAATTGGATGAAATTAACATTGGCTCCATACCTATAACATTAAAAATCTCCAATTTAAACTAAATTTTCAATTAACATAAGAATTGAATATTTAATTCCATTCATTTGCAATTAATCCAATTATTATAAATTAAATAAATTAAACCACTATTTAAATTCAAATTCTGTAATTCACAAATTTTATCATCTTGTATTACTTAAGAAATTTAGAAATCCTTTAAAACCAATTCCCATATCAATTTAAAGTAATTTTTTACCAATTATAGTATTTAACATTCAATTTAATACATCCAGTTATTTATAATTACTTACAATACATTGTTTTAAACTTAATTTCAATACTTCCATTAATTACATTAAAAATCACTAAAATAACGTTTATTATCAACCACGAAAATTAAAATTTTACTTAACGGACATTGATTGTATAATTTTACAATTTATTACGTATTCTTCATCAATTAACATAACTCTGAATTCATTTCCTAATCTACTAATTTCAATCAATCTTACTTTACAATATGTTTCAATTAATAGGGTGTGCACTAATTTAGTTATTGCATTCATCCTTATTAATGTAACATTAAGGTTCCTTTACTCTAATTGATTTCCAATTTTATTATTAAACGAAATAAACAGGTAACTTATACTAGTGTTACTATGCCTTTAATTTCATTCATGAATTCCCTATTATCAAACAACCGTTACAGTTCTTAAATACTTATGCTTTTATTTAATTACCAAAATTAATCCTTAACGTAGTATTAGATTAAAATTTTCATTGGTCACATCCTATTAAATTAACATTCTCTGATTACCAAATTAATCTACATTAATTTGCACTAATTAAGTAAATTAACTGCAATTGATTTCAAACTAAATTTTATGAACTAAATAAATAGGTAACTCATAACCATTGCTACCCTTAACTTTTAATTACATTCAAAAGTTCATTAATTACAACAAATGTTCGAATCAGCTATAAAATTCCGATTCATCTTTTATGTGTTAACTATTTTATTTCCATTATGCTGAGATTTAGTCACTTATACACACTTAATATTTCAATTCATTTATTCGTATTGGTTTCAAATTGTTTTATTGAATCAATTGCCATCTTATGCATATAATTAACATTTCTATTGATTTTACATTCAAAATTTTCAGTTATTATCTTAACTTACATAAGGTAATGTTTAATTACAATTAATTGCTATTGATTAAATACATTGGTAACGAACAATAGTTGTCACCATTATACGTTTTATACATTTGTAAGTTTATTCTTTACAACCAATGATCACAACAACTCTCATTGAAATACATTTATTTAGTTTCCTTCCATTACACATTACTTTATTACCTTACATCCCATTATAATCAGTGCACACAATAACCAAGCATAGCTGGTCTAAATACAATGGATTGGAGTTTCATAAAAATTATTGACACTTACTTGTGTTGACATTGTTTCATTTTAATTTAGTTATTATTCCATTATTAAATTGCAAATTTTTATTTCTTTCAATATTAAATCATAAAATATTATTAAATTAACAAAATTGAAACATCGAAAATTTATGGGTCGTTACATCTTGTATTGCTTTTAACAGGATGTGATCTTTATCGTAGTCAATCAAACGAATATTTAATTTTGCACTATGATTTATTTGCTTATTTCGGATGAACACGTAATACTTATATGTGATAGTATATGGATAAGATATCCATAATCTCATATCGCTTTTGAGTTTAGAGCTCAATGCAATAAACGGTCTCGACCAAATATACACGTACGCGACCAAATTATGAATGTATTATGTATATATATTATTATTATTATATTTGTCAATCTTCAGTACAATTCATTTGCATATCTTAATTGATAAACATTTTATCAGTCGTATTAAATGCACAAATTTATCAATGTAGATTATTATAACATTATATAGCATATGTTCTTACAATATTAGAAAGCTTAAATGTTATCATTTCGTTTTGCCAATAAGTCTCCCACTAGTCTTTTAAGTTTCTCCAAACCATAAGTCAAAACATAAAAGTCTTTCAACTTCACTAGTGAGTTTTAGGACACATCCATCTTGGAATTTCGACCTAGGTCTGCTCAATAAGTCGTAGCTCCACGGACGATGGATAACTCCTTATCGGTTATATCATGTAAAACTCCTAACCCTTTGGTACCTTGTCGAAAATCTGCTTTGATCTTGAGTCTACTCAACAAATCGAGATGAAATTATTCACTCGTACCTACTATATCGCGAGGGCCTAAGTATAGTATATGTACCCTGAATTTTCTCAACAAAATGCATATAGTTATCTTACCTTGTCTATTCAACATATTAATAATACTAAACATAACACCATTAACTTGAGTTTGCTCAATAACTAAGCAGTATGCAAGTAATTTATTAATATATATACGTATAGGACGACATTACATTAAAGATTCATTATTTTTAATATTTAATATTGAGTGATATCAACTTATAGAAAAATATAATTCTTTATGAACTACTCTTGTGATTCAAGTGTCGGACACATCTAAAACCACAGTATACGTACATTTACGTATATATTTATTCCTTAAGTCTATTTTGGGTTTCTTAGATGTTCCACCTTTAATTTATACATTCATATTATGAAGTTAGATTGTTATATAACTTTATATTTTAATTAACTTATATAATAGTGTTATGTATAATAATATATATTACATATATAAATTAATAATTATATAATTAATTTAATTAATTAACAATTCAATTAATTTTATATTAACTTAATATAGCATTTATACTCAATTTTATTATATACTATAACCTTTATAGTATAACACATATATCATATATATGTACACATTATTTGACTAATTAACCTTGAATTTATTTATTTATTTAATCAACCTTTAATTAATTTTACTTCTTTAAAAAATAATAATTAAATTATACTAATCTTGAAATTCATTTCATATACATACATGTATACTTATGTTATTTTAAACATTTCAAAACAACATAACATATGTCATAATATATAAAACGTGTATACATTTATTAATTAACTAACTTAATTAATAAATTTATTTTATTAATCATATTAATAAATTTTATAAATTTCGAAATTGGTTTATATTAATTTTCAAACATTTTGAAATTTTTTATAATATTACAACATTTATAATATGTATATGTTTTATGTTAAATCTAAAATCTTATATTTTTCAGTTTTCAAACAATTTTAAAAATTAGCCCAAGGCCTAATTCAAATTTAGTTTTTTTTTATAACGAATAACCTTTGGGCTATTAGCTTAATAGTTAACCATAATATGACTAATTTAGACCGCATAGGCTATTAGACTTTAATACCATTGTTGAGACTGGGTTAGCCTACAGCGGATGATATGGGTGAATTTTTAAAAAAATACCCTTATTGGATATCATCAAGTGGATCAAAGGATGGGATTGAGATTCTGTAATTGGCCCTAAGTATAAGAGAGAGATTGAAAGAGTATGCTCTAGGGGAAATTATATAATTGTTACATATATCTAACCTGATAACCAATCTTGTTTGGAGTAAAAGGTGTTTTATTTCTATTATCCACTTGATATAATATGTTATATATTAATTAATTAATTTAATGAAAAGTATATTTAACAGAAAATCTATAAATGATATGTTGTGATCGTAGTTGCAGTGCGTTGTAACCATGAGTGATTTATCATAATGAAATAAACATGTCATTTTAAATATTCCTAGTCGAGATGTTTAGAGACTGGATATTGATACATTCATCGAGACTAAAGTATGTAACACTCTACAAAGGTTGAATGTTGTATTACTCATGGCTATTAGGGGCACTAATGGGTTTTGCACTGATAGCTATTTGATAACTATGAAATGACTCACTCGATGGTTTGATGTTGGTTAATATTACTAGGGTCAAACAAAGAATATAGATGTAACAAAATTACACAGTTCTCTTAACATGATAATTCTATTGATATCCAATGTAGAAGCTTTGCTTTAATTATAGTTACGTTACGGCATGGTGTCCATCAAATGCCTATAGTTAGGTCGAGTGGAACCACTGAAAGTGAAACACCATTGAAGAGAGGATTTGTCCCCTCAGTTATATGAGGTTAGTACCATTGTCAACTGAAGTTGATTCAAAGTCGAAGTCTCTGGCTACAGAAATTTGGTTAATGATAATTGTTATTATTGGACCAAAGGCATTGTTTTTTGACTATAGAGTTGAATATGAACGATATCGGAATTTTGACCATTACCATATTCCGTAAATCCAAAGTGATATCATTTGATAAAAAGAATTGGTGTAAATAATTATCACTATCGGGTAATGCTTAACAAAGTAAAATTGGATTTTACCAAAACTAAGTAAGCGATAAATTTGGCTATAATGTCAAACCAGCAACTAAGTGACATGTGAACGTTAATATTTGAATTGTTGGATATTAACCGCTGACCAAATTTACGTATAGGAGTCAACACAACCAAAACGTTGAATACTCTTTTTACCACCTGATTTAATTAATTCATAATTTTTATCAATTAATTATTATAATTTAATTAGTATTTATGAAATACTAATTATAAAATTTTATTTGATATGTTAAATAATATTAAATAGTGTATTTATAATAGTTATAAATATACCTATCGATATATGATATCGGTACGCGTTTAAATTGGATTTAAATGCAACAAACATTATTCGGGCTTGTAATGATTTAGAGGCCAATAAGGGGGGCTTGAATTTTTTGGCTAGAAAGGGAAGCCCTGCCATAGTAATGGCTAAGGAAGGGTTGGATTTGAATTAAAAAGGAGGAGAAAAGGTAAGAGTGAAATATGGATCGGGATCCATATTTTTCTCCTCGGTATCTCCTTATTTAAACATCTCTATATCCTCATTTTCTTCTTTGGACTTTTACCTCCTCTTCATCTCTTTTTTTGGTCAAAAATTCTACCTCGCCTCTCCACCTTTTCAAGCATTTTTAACATCAAAATTAAAGTTGATTTGATCGACAATGGTAGCTATGTTTGGAAAGCAAGCACCTTCTTGATACGGGATTTAATTCAAGGAGTTAGATTCTTCATTTCAAGGTGCGAACAAATAGGCTTTGGTGAAAGGTAATATTACTTGTTTATAATGTCTAATATTCTCATTCATGTCATATACTAGTTTGCTTAGATATCGATATCACGAATCTTCATATTGATGTATTGTCTACATATGATGATAGTATATATGTATGTATTTATGTATGTATGTATGTATGTATGTATGTATGTATATGTGTATGTACGTATGTATATTTCTAAAAAAAATATTTATATAATAACATATAGTTCACTGCTAGTAATTTAAAAAAATTGTACTTAATTAATATTTTAGAAAAAAATCACAAAGATTGATTTTAAAAACACATACATAGTTTTATAAAATATATGTATACTAATTTTATTGATATATATACATTACAATTTTCAAGAATTAAAAAATCTAAATTATATATATATTTATATGTATATAGATATTACATATATATAATTCAATTTAATTATTATACTTAATTCTATATATTGCAAATAAATATATACATTGTAAAATATATAAATATAAGCATTTAATAAAATTATAGATGTGTATTAATAGTTCTAAAAAAATTAATTTTTATCAAGATTTTCATAAGGAAACCTTAATAAAAAAACTGTTTTTCTAATATGGAAAACAATTTCAATACATACACACACATTGAGTACTCATTCATACTAAAGCTTATATACATATACATGTATGTATTTTTGAAAATATTAATATGTACATATTAATATGTATATGAATTAAAAATAATTATTGTTATTTTGAAACAGATATGACATATATATATATATATATATATATATATTCAACATTAATATATCAATATGAATACGAAATATCTAGATATTTTACTATATAGATCTGAATTTAAAATTTGAAATTCAAATTTGATTTGTTCAAGTCACTAGTAACAATATTTACAATTGCTTTATATTATATTTTTGATTATACATACACACACACATACACATATATGCATATATATACACATTCATATTTTATAAACATTGTTTAATATTATTTATAAAACTATATGTGTATTTTTTAGATAGCACATTAGTATATGAAGGGGCTAATATGTCCATTGCGCTGTAAATCCCAATATATATAAATGGGCATGTTAAACCATGCACACGATTTATGTAGCACGTGCACTTGCACACATATATGTATGTCATACATATGTGTATATGATACATATATTATATAATATAATATACAAACATAATAATAATAATTAAAATCATATTTATAAATTAAATAAAATATTGATTTTGTTTAATATAAATTTAGATTTCATAGGCCCAACAAGATCTAAATGGAATAATTTGTTTGAAATTTACTCCATTACTACTAGCTCGGTTCCAAAAAAACACATGCTTATTTATGTAAAAGAATTAGTGGTGAGTGGGTAAGTTAGTGTGTATAACTTCACATGGGATGGAAAAAGTCACATAAATCTCGATAAATAAAGGGTTTTCCTTACCATTCACGAGATATTAAAATTCTCCATATGCATACACACACATATACATATTATTTCCTTCATTAATCTTCATTAATTTTATATCTTCGAAATTCTTTTGCGAGTCATTTAAACACTAAATGGTCTTTGTTTTGTCGATCTTCAAAAATACACTGTGATGGTACTCATTTGGATTTATCAAAAACGATTTTAATTATAACTTTTATTTTATTATATACATGCATTTATAATTATATAGCTATATATATATGACATTACATTAAATTTTAAAATAAATAATTAGGTTCAACAATAAAAAATCTATTTAATTTAGTTAAACATATCTTATCATTCTAATCGTTTACACATAACCAATTATGACTACCACATATAATCATCCAATTTTATATATTTTATAGTTTAATATGTAACTATACATCCATAAAAAATACAATCAAATCCAATTCTATCACATTTCATAGAACCAATACCAAAATATTCAAACTATCATCAAAGGAGCATGACTACGTGTCAATGGGATATATACTAATAATGGGTATTTATTAATATTTTAGTATTTAAAAATATAGACCCTACCTTTAGAATCCTCTAAGGTGTTTAAATTTGCAATGCATAAGGATATTGTGCTTTTAGAAAACGTGGCTATCGAACCAATAAACATAGTTATTTAATTTGTAAAACGTAAGGTTGTCGAGCTTGTAAATATAGCTATTTGATTTGCAAAACACAAGGCTATAAAGCCTATAAACATGGCTATTAGATTCATAAACATAAGGTTATCGAGCCTCTAAAACATAGTATCGAGTTTGTAATACATTTGGCAATCAAGCCACTAAAATGTTGTTATCTCATATTTATACTGAAGATATCGAGTTTTTACAATAAACGGGGTGTCAACTTCTTAAAATCTTTGAGGTACCGAGCCATTAAAACACTTAGGGTTATCAGCTCGCTGCTTGAGTATGCGGCGCCAATAAAAATTGAAGATGTCAAGTTTTAACAATAAAGAAGATAACAAATCTCTAAACTATAGGGTTGTCGAGCCTCATCAGAACATTAGATTTTGAGTTTCAAAAAGACATGGCATCAAACCCTTAAAACAGTAGATAAATCACATGACTATCGAATAACTTTCACATGTATTGGCCCTTTTAAGTATCGAAACGGGTTATCGAAACTCTAAGAATATACGCTGATAACATATTCGTAAATAATTCAAAAACCGATTAATTTATTTTAAAGCTAAAACTTTCCACCAACTCTTGTCCTATATCAAATTTTAATTGGATAATAAAACTACTTTTCATTTTTCTTTTTAGAAATTGTAGGTAGATCACTTTCCACTTTCTCAAATATCTTTACAAACCCTTCTAATTAATATATATTACTTATATTAATTAAACACTTTTCTAGAATAGTAAATTCATAGAAGTCCATAACCATTTGGAAAAAATCTCCAAAAAGCACCAAAAATAAGAATTTCCTTCTTCTTTCATATATAAAAATTTCAAGGCCAAAATATAAACTTAATTATTTTTAATAATTAAAACCCAAAATATACACCTTTTTTCTTTTAGGAAATTCATAAAATATCTATATGAACTTGAAATATTATGAAATTGAAAACCCATCTCCAAAATAATATTTTATACAGCATATTCAAATTTTAGGTCATTTGGAGATTAAAAACTAGGTTTTTACCTTTGAAACCCATTAAAACAATTTCCATAAAATTCCAGTAATCCATCATTCAATCCAATAATGATATCATAAAACCAAGCATGACATATTATCATAATCAATTCGAAAATCAAATATAAATCCGAAAACAAGCATAAACAAATAAGATGGATACTTTTATTCACATTATTAGATTGGATAAGGGAGATTGAGGTTTGATATTGATTAGTTATCTTAATCTTTTCCCTTCGAATCCTTTAAGTTTTCCCTTCTTTTCCTCTATGTAATGGTCGGTCCCTTCTTTTAGTTTTGTTTAGATTTTAGAAAATGAAATGAGAATGAATGAGAAAGGAAGGGATTAGGGAATGAAGTAAGGAACTATTCTCATTACTCCTCTCTCATTAATTCTATTCTATGTTTAAAACAATCTTTGTAATGAATTACTTAAGGCGGATTACTTAAGGCACGACCTAAATTAGTTAACAAATCGCATTCTTCTTATCTCATTACATCACATTATTCTATTTAACTTATCTAGCTAAATTCCTTGAATAATGTTAAACAAAATTAGGGGTGTTATAGGCTCCCTCTTAAATAATTTCACCCTTAAAATTACGATAAGGAAATCAACAAGCATATCAATCATGCAAACATGGGTGACAAACACAAAACAATAATATTAGCATATCCTAGTAGCTAAAAGTCTACATAACGTATATAGAACATACTATCAAAATAACTTAGGATAAGTATCTCTAATCCTATCTTTTGTCTCCCAAGTACATCCTTTCTCATTGTCAATCCACTATATTTTTATTGACTTAACTGTCTTGTTTCTTAATCTCTTCGTTTCTTGCTACAACACAAACTGGTTGTCTAACAATAACAAAAGCATATCAGATTCCCCTACTAAATCTTCCAATACAATAGGAGCAATGTTAGTCTCTGGATCATCCACACACTTTTTAAGATGAGAAACATGAAAAACATTATGGCCTCCTGCCAAGTAACATTATTCGATAAGCAAGTTTTCTGATCCTTTCTACGTTAGGAAACGAATCAACGTATTTCGGTGCTAATTTTTCTAACTTTCCAAACCATTACACACCATCAGTGGTCATACTTTAACAAAAATATGTCTTCAACAAAGAACTCTTACTCCTTATGCCTCGTATCTGCGTAGCTTTTCTACCTAGACAGAGCTTCCTTCATCCTTGCTTGGATTAACTCAATCTTTTATGTAGCTTCCCTCACCATATCTGGACCAAGAATCAATATGTCTTCGGTCTCTAACCAACATACTGGTGATTTGCATGGCCTTTCATTGAGAGCTTCGAAATATGTCATTCCTATACTAGTTTGATAACTATTATTATAGGAAAACTCAACTAAGTGCAAATGGTCTTCCCATGACCCTCCACAGTCTAGTACAAAAGCCCTTAACAAATCTTCAAAAACTTTGTTAGCTCTTTCCGATTGCCTAGCTATTTATGGATGGTAAGCGGTACTAATCTTCAGCTTGGTACCCAACAATTCTTGTAGACTCTTCAAGAATTCACCAGTGAGCAAAGTATCTTGTCGTCGACAATAATAATAGGAATCTCATGCAGTCTTCCAATATTCTTCACATACAATTTGGCCAAAGTAGATGCCGACCTTGTTGACTTAATGATAATAAAGTGTGCAATCTTGGTCAGTCTATCTACCACGACCCAAATACTTTCATTTCCCTTATTTGACCTTGGAACCCATTGATAAAACCCATGGATATAAAATCTCATTTCCAAAGTGGCACTTCTAAAGGTTTAAGCAATCACTTGGTTTCTAATGCTCGACTTTCACTTGTTGGAAATTCAAACATTGTTTTACCCATAAGCCTGCATCTGTTTCAATTCCTTCCCTGAAGAAATCCCACTTCATATCCTGATACATTTTAGTTCCTCAAGGATGAATAGTAAACTTCAATTGATGACACACCCTAAGAACTTCCTTCCTTAGGTAACAAACATCTAAAACGCACAATCATCCCTTCTTCCTCAACCATCCATTTTGGTTAAGACTAAAACCTTTTAAATCATCAGTCTTAGTTCCCTCTCCAAGTCTTCTAATCTATTCAGCCTCTTTGTTCAGAAGTAATTCTTTCGATCGTTGCAAGTCGAACTTCCAAACAGGATAGCATTGCGGTATTCCGACTAAAACTAGCCGTTGATCTTAACTGCACACCATAAGTATTCAATGCCTCTAAATCTTTCCATTCTACTAACATAGCTAACACCACACTTTGATATTTTCTACTGAGTGCGTTTGCAAGCTTATTTCCTTATACTCAATATCAAAATCATATACCATCAAAAACTATAACCACCTTTGTTGTCTCATATCAACTCCTTCCGGGAGAATAAATATTTTAAAAACTTATGATCCATAAATAACCCAAATTGTTATCCCAAAAGATAGTGCCTCCACACTTTCAAGAAAAGATCACCACTGTCAACTCTAACTTTTGAGTCGGATATCTAACTTCATATGGTCGAAGCTGTTGAGAAGTGAAGGTAATCGCTTTACTTTATTTCATTAACACATCTCCTAACCCAGTCTCACAAGCATCAGTATACACCACTAAATCTTGATTTTCATCTATAACAACTAACACGAGTGCATTGGTCAATAAATATTTTAGCTTTAAGAATGCTTCTTCACATTTATCGGACAAATAAACTTTACATCCTTCCTTGTTATTTTAGTCATAGGTACTGCTATACGAGAGAATTCCTTGATGAATCTCCGATAATAACTAGCTAACCCCAGAATACTTCTTATCTCGGTCATAGTCTCGAGTTTTTTCCAATTATTAACAGCTTCAATCTTAGTTGGATCCACTGATAACCCTTTTTTGAAACTCCATGACCAAGCAACTTCACATCATTCTTTTAAAAAAGACATTTTGAAAAATTCACTTTTAGTTAATGTTGCCTCAATGTCTCTTGCATTATTCTAAGATAAATCTCATGATCTCGTCCATTCTTAGAATATATCAGAATGTCATCTATAAACACTAACATGAATCTTTCTATATGCTCTCAAAATATCATGTTCATAATATCCACAAAGTAAGCAAGCGCATTGGTTAGTCCAAAGGGAATGACTAACCATTCATACAAACCATATCCTATTCAAAAAGATGTTAATGGAATGTTATCCTCTGTGTGATAACCCGCATATTTTACGATCGTATATTTAAATGTTTAATTTAAATATAGCATTGTTAGTCGGATTAAAGTCTGAAATGCTACTTTCTGTAAACAGTCGAATTAGAAATCGAGACTACTTCCATTGAGTCCAAAATGGCTTTCGTAACCTTTTTGAGTATAAACATTGATATGTTTGGAGTTGATTAGAATTTTGATATTTTCGTTTGGGGCTTTGGGTTTGGGTTTCAACCCACTAACCCAATAAGAGATCCCAACTTCTCTACCTAATAACTCCCACTCCACTCCTCTTCATCCATTCATAATATTTCCTAACAATCAAGCAAAAGGAAAAATGGAGGAAAAGAGAGGAGATTAGAAATTCCTAAGCCTTAGTTCTCTTAGGAAATTCAAGTTCTAGATCTAAAATCAAAGAGAAGCTTAGGTAAGCATCCACTTCATCTTTTCCATCTCAATCTCTCTTCAATTTTCATAAATTCCTAAACCTAACTTAGGAAAAACTTCACCTTTGATAATAGACTGAAGATTCTAGAGGTGAATTGAAGAGGGATTGGTCTTGCTTTGTTTTAAAGCCTCTCATTTATTGTCTTTGAGTTTTAAAGGTGAATTCTTAAACTCACATCTATGTCTATAGATTTCATTGTTGTTATGTATGAATTCCTAACATCTATTTCATGTTCAATTGCTTTTGATTTGAATTGATTTTGTAAATTTTCAAATTTTGGGTATTTTGAAGTCAAAATCTATGAAAATCCTTATGTGGATGTTTGGACATGTTTTTGGTGTTGTATCGATGAGCATATAGGGCTGGGTTGTCGATTGGCATAAATCCCTAGCATCCATCGCTCGTTCTATCGTTTCTGGTTTTGATTTTTTTTGCCCTCTTTGGGTTAGGCTGATTTTTGCCTAGCAGGAAATTCCAGACGTCTGGTTGTCAATTCAGACGTCTGGAATAAAATCCAGACGTCTGGTTGAAAAATCCAAACGTCTGGAAAGGGTACCTAGAAAGGACAGAGCTAAAATTTAGACATCTGGTTAAAAAATTCAGACGTTTGAAATGGTTCTAAAATTAAAAAGAGAAAGGAGAAAAGCATACATTTTTCCAGAACCTAGGGCCTGACGTCTGGAAATACCTACCAGACGTCTGGAACCGTCAATTTTGCCTATTTTGGCTATTTTTGAGTGGATTGATTTTTGTTGATCCGATTTGTTGTTGTCATTTATTATCGACTTTAATGATTTCTTTTCTGGATTTTTGGGAATATCTAATGGATTGGATATAATATTGATTTTTAGGTTTTTAATTCACGTCGTCGAATGTGAATTTTTGGTGATCGATTGTTTTTACAATAGTTTTCTGTGATTTGTCACTTTAAAATACAAGGGTTTCTACACTAGTAGCAAATACTCAAACTCTTTCACAAAAATGATTTCAATGTTACTTTTAATACAAAGCTCGTTTTTAAACCAGTTTTCTAATCTATTAGTATATACAAACTTTTACCTCATTCGTATGAGAAATCTAATTACGACTTGGAAAAACGGGTGGTATGAAACGCTTGTGTTTTCTTTGTCGGTTAATTCTTGGACTTGTTTAATTGAAATCTTGTGACAATTTTCGAGTGGAAAACTATAATTTGTTCGTAAATATTTAAGTTAAGCTAGTGGTTATGGGACATGAAACTAAACTCATTTACTTATTAGCTTAGTGTAATTAACACTTATCGATCAATGATGATCATTTTGTGACTTAGACTAGCGATGCGCGATTCCTCTTTGTTTGTGTAGGGGACTAAATCCGTTTGTGGAGTTTCTGCTCAAAATTGGTGGGGTAGCAACCCATGGTCTTCGAGCCATTTGTGGAGCCTCGGCTCGAAATTGATGGTTAGCGACCATGGAATAGCGTTCCGTTTGTGATACACGTGTTGATGAGTCTTCATGCTTCCGTTTGTGATAGGACTCCCCCTTTGTGATTTCTGGATTTCTAATTGATGATTTTTGAAATTTGTGTTTCACCAATTTTTGTGATTGGTATTGATATAATTTGTCAATATTTATGGTTTGGTGAATAAAATAAAGGATATGACATTCTTTTTGGTGTTTGAGAAAATTTGAGATATAGTATGATTTTTGTTGTTATTTAATGTATACTTGACACAGTATGGCATTATTGTTATCATACATTTTTGTCATATCTCTTATCCTATCTCTTTTTATATGATATTTATAGCTAGACCGATCCCTTTATTATTTTCTTCTTAAATAACACTCGGGGTCAGACCGAGGTATTTCAGGTGCTTCTGCTTGACTTCTTATCAGAGTCTGCCATCTGACTTTTGGCTAACTACTTAGCTTAGTAGTTTTTTTGCTTTTATACATTAGAGATAGAGACTCCTTGATGTATATATATTTTTTGTCTAGCACTTGTACCTATTCTTTTATAATGTAGTGGATCTTACATGACCACAACTTTGATGTACACTTCTATGTGTTTTATTCATATCTGTTTCCACCCTTGTGATATGAATATCTGTGACGGATTTACGTTATGCTTATTTTATATTTGTTTCCAAACACCTTGTATCCACTGTGTAGTAGCTTTGAGTTTGTATCGGTATGTCGGATTTCCTCTTGAAATGAAAGTGATATTTTATTTTGCATATCGGTACTCACACAAAGAAATTACACAGATGGTCGCTCCTCAACAACCTTATTCTTCTACTAGTCGATGGCATTACTCCATAGTGTCTTTGGCTAGGGTGGGTATAGAGGTGGGATGTCACAGCTTGGTATCAAAGCCAAACTTTGGAACAATATAGAATATTATAGCAAGGATCGTCGTCCTAAGTCTCTCTTAGGAATCGTGCCTTAGGATTTAATTCGAGTCATTAGACCCGTTCTATCCTATTTCCTTTTATGATGCCTTGTTTTGTTTTATCAATCAAGTTTTTTTTATATTCATTCTGAGAATAACCTTTTTCCTCTTCTTTCTTTCTTTTTTAAAGAAGAGAAATTGTTAAAACTGGCTGTCCCAGCATCGTTCAATCCAGTGCTACTCCTCGAGATGGAGTATTCATGTCTGCCCAACATCTTTTGAATCTTGTAAAGAATGCTCAAGCTGTTGGACCTTTTCCTGAGCCTACTCATCCTAAATCGGGGTTTGCACGTTTGTGCAGTGATTATACCAATTTGGGTGGAAAGCCATTCAAGGTTTTCAAAAGCATTATAGAAGTCCAAGCTTGGCTAAGAATGTGCGATCGCATCTTTTCTCGCATGAATCTTGTAGATCTACATCGAATCCAAGTGGCTTCTATTATGCTCCAAGAGAGAGCATTAGATTGGTATGATCTTTTGGTTTCTGAGATTACTGAAGCAGATCTTACTTGAGAGAAATTCTAGGGAAGATTCGAGTTAAAGTTTGTGCCGAAGGCTAGAAATAACTTTAGCCCGACGCTTTATTGACCTCGTTCAAGGTGAATCTTCTGTGATAGATTATGTCACATCGTTTGAATCTCTCTCTAAATATGGGGTCGAGTATATTAATACCCCATTGAAGAAATATTAGAGGTTTGTCTATGGGTTGAATAAGAACCTCAAAAGGCCTTTACTCCTGAAATTGGAAGTTTCTTTTGACCAGCTTGTTGATATCGCTCTTCGACTTGAAGAGGCCGATAAAGAAAGTGAAGTTGAAGTTGTGAGTGCCAAAGAAAACTTCAACATCAACATCAACAAGAAGAGGTCTATAAAGTTCAAAGGTCCTAATCCCAATAAGAAATGGAAGCAAGAAACTTCAACAGCAAAGACTCCTACCTCTAGTCATGGACAATGCTATAATTATGGTTCTAAGGACCATTTTGCAAATAAGTGTTTGAAGCCCCTTACTTGTCGCTATTGCAAAAGTTCGGGTCATTATATATCTTCATGTCCCAAACTCCAAAGCAAGAACAAGGGAAAGCTGAATGTTATGCAAGCCCCTAGTAACACTTCTCTTTGTCAATGTATTTCTCATTCTGTCCTTGATGGTATTAATATGTTCCATGATCATCCTATTCGAGTTCTTTTTGAAACGGGTGCATCTCACTCTTTTATATCAAAAGAACTTGTTGATGCTTTGTCTCTAAATGTTATGTGCTTGATGACCTCACTGATAATTGCGAATCCGATTGGTGGATTTGCAACATTCAGGTTACTTTGTAAAGATGTCGAGATTATTTTATATGATTATTCATTTCGAGTCGATTTGCATGTTATGCGCTACTTAGGCTTTGGAATGATTTCGGTAATGGATTGGCTTAACCGTTATGAATCCCACATCCAATGTCCTGAGAGGACTACATATCTTCGACATCCTCAATCTGTTAAGCAGATTATATTCTTCTTAAAGATTTAGATTCTAATTCGGTGGCATCCTTATATTCTCTAAACCCTCATGATGACGATAATGATGATGAGGAAGATGTCATTTCCCTCATTCACGTTGTTCATGAATTTTCCGACATATTTGAGCCCGTTTTAGGATTACCCCCTAAGCGAGCAATTGTGTTTAGAATTATTTAATCCCTGGAACTCTACCTATCACTCGTCCTCCTTATCGTATGTCCAATAAGAAAAATGGGGAGATGCGTAAACAATTATCCGAATTGGAAACAAAAAAATTTATTCGCTCTAGCTCCTCTCCTTGGGGAGCTTGAGCTATCTTTGTGAAGAAATCTGATGGTACACTTAGGCTTTGCATTGATTACCACAAGCTTAATGATCTTACCATTAAGAATAAATATCCCTTGCCTTGGACTGATGATCTATTCGACCAACTTTGTAGTGCTAGAGTCTTTTCACAGTTAAACTTAGCAACTGTCTTTCATCAACTTCATATTGCAGTGGATAACATTCCTTTGACATCATTCCGTACTCGTTATAGATCTTATGAATGGCTTGTTATGCCATTTAGTTTAATGAATGCTCCGGCTTATTCCGTTGACCTTATGAATCGAGTTTTCAAAGACTTTCTCGATCGATTTGTTCTCATCTTTATAGACGATATTCTTGTTTATTCTAGAACCGAGGAAGAGCATGAAAAACATCTTCGGATTGTGTTGGAAACACTTAGAAGCAATTAATTGAAAGCAAAATTTTCTAAGTGCCACTTTTGGCAATCTCGTGTGAAATTTTTAGGACATATTATTTCTAAATCTGGAATCCGTGAATCCTTCAAAGATTGAAGCGATTCAAAATTGGATGAGACCAGAGAGTGTGATGGAAATTCGTAGCTTTCTTGGATTTACGAGCTATTACCGTCGGTTCATAAAAGACTTTTCTAAAATTTCCGTGCTTCTTAGTAGTTTGAAAAAGAAGGGAGTTAAGTACATTTGTCAGGCAAATGTGAAGCTGCTTTTCAGAAATTAAAAGAACTCCTTTCTGATGCTTCTATTCTTGTGATTCCCGAAGTGAAACGAGACTTTATTGTTTATACCAATGCTAGTCGTGCTGGTTTTGGTGCCGTTCTTATGCAAAGGAATGTGTTATCGCTTATGCTTCTAGGAAATTAAAGCCTGCGGAGACTAGGTATGCCACTCATGATTTAGAGCTCGCGGCTATTGTTTTCGCCCTTAGAATTTGGCGTCATTATCTTTTGGAAGAGAAATTTGTTCTCTACACCGATCATAAATCTTTGAAGTATTTATTTTCTCAAAGTGAACTTGATTTGCGTCAAAAACGTTGGCTCGAGTTCCTTGCATCTTATTATCTTGATATTCTTTATACTCCCGAAAAGGGGAATCGTATTGTCGATGCCCTTAGTTGTAAGCAACAAGCGGTTGTTTTTATGATGATATTCGAATGGAATGATCTCGAGACTTTGTCTAATTGTGAGATTCGAGATCTTGAATCTGATTCATGTTCATCTCTTATTTTATGTAGCCTTGAGGCTCATCCTTCTCTTTTAGACCGCATTCTTGAAGCTCAAAACCATGATCCTGAATTGGCTCATCTTAGCCAAAGTTGTAGGGATAGTAATATTAATGGTTTAAAAGACTTTGAAATCGATGTTGGTGGCGGCATTCCTTACCGTGCCAATATTTGTGATCTTCGTAAAGACATTTTAGAATATTCTCATCGTTCTAAATTTACCATTCATCCCGGTAGTAATAAAATATACACGAATAAGCGACTTTATTATTAGGATGGAATGAAATCCGATATTGCTAACTTCGTTAAGCATTGCATAACTTGCCAACTCATAAGGTTGAGCATCAAAGGCCCAGTGGGTTGTTGCAACGTTTGGATATTCCTATATGGAAGTGGGATCAAGTCTCCATAGAATTTATTGACGGTCTTCGCCGTTCTCGTTCGGGTCATGACAGTTTGTGGGTGATAGTAGATAGACTTGCAAAATCCACCCATTTTATTCCCGTTCAGTCTAATCGGACCGTACCTCTCTTGGCCAAACTCTATGTTAGAGAAATTGTTAAATTGCATGGAGATCCTACTTCTATTATTAGTGATCGTGATCCATTATTTACTAGTGGATTTTGGAAGAGTCTTCAAAAAGCTTTGGAAACGAAGCTTAATTTTAGCACCACTTATCATCCTCAGTCCGATGGACAAATAGAGCATGTGAATCAAACTCTTGAAGATCTCCTTCGTGCATGTGTTCTTGATTTTGGTGGAAGTTGGAAAGATCATATTTCTCTTGTTGAGGTTTCCTACAATAATAGCTTCCAATCTAGTATTGCTATAGCACCTTTCGAGGCACTCTACGGAAGGCCATGTCGATCTCGTTCTTGTTGGCTTGAAGCCAGTGAGAAGCTGGTTTTAGGTCCATATTTTATTCATGATTCCACAGAAAAGAATGACCTTATTCGTCATAGGATGAAAGAAGCTCAAAGTAGGCAAAAATCCTATGCCGATAACCGAAGAAGGAAATTAGAATTTTCTGTGGGAGATTGGGTGTTAATTCATGTTTCACCTATGAAGGATGTTGTGCATTTCAATCGATCAGGAAAATTAACACCTCGATATATTGGTCCATTTTCCATCACCGAACGCATTGGTTCCGTGGCTTATCGCCTTTTATTACCGGCTCAATTTTCTGCTATTCATAACGTTTTCCATGTCTCTCAACTACGAAAATGCCTTAGGGATTCCGATTCTATTCTTGAGCTCAGTGTTATTGAAGTTTCACCTAATTTGACTTATGAGCAACATCCTATTCGTATCATTGCTATGGAAGCTAAACGCCTTCGAAATAAAGATGTTCCGCTTGTGAAAGTTCAATGGTTCGCAAATCCTAAGCATTGCTCTTGGGAATCCAGAGAATTCATCGAGCGAACACATCCAGACTTACTTTCTCGTGCTCTTTAAGGTAAACTTCTTACTTCAAATTTTATTTTCTGTTGATATGCTTTTATGGTTGTTACTTTTTGTTTTCTTCTTAAGTATTGTGAGGACGAAATTTCTTTACGCAGGTGAGTCTGTAACAACCCGCATATTTTACGATTGTACATTTAAATTTTTATTTAAATATAACATCGTTAGACGGATTAAAGTCCGAAATACTACTTTCTGTAAACTGCCAAATTAGGACTCAAGACTACTTCCATTGAGTCCAAAATGGCATTTGCGACCTTTTTGAGTATAAACATCAATATGTTTGGAGTTGAGTAGATTTTGATATTTTCGTTTGGGGATTTGGGTTACAGCCCACTAACCCAATAAGAGAACCCAACTCTTCTACCTAGTAACTCCCACTCCACTTCTCTTCATTCATTCATAACATTTCCTAACACTCAAGCAAAAGAAAAAATGGAGGAAAAGAGATGAGATTAGAAATCCCTAAGCCCTAATTTTCTTAGGAAATTCAAGTTCTAGATCTAAAATCAAAGAGAAGCTTAGATGAGCATCATCTTCATCTTCTCCATCTCAATCTCTCTTCAATTTTCAGAAATTCCTAAAATCTAACTTACGAAAAACTTCACCTTTGATAATAGATTGAAGATTCTAGAGGTTTATTGTAGAGGAATTGGTCTTGCTTTGTTTTAAAGCCTCTCATTCGTTGTCTTTGAGTTTTAAAGGTGAGTTCTTGAACTCACATCTAGGTCTATAGATTTCATTGTTGTTAGGTACGAATTCCAAATATCTATTTCATGTTCAATTGCTTTTGATTTGAATTGATTTGGTGAATTTTCCAATTTTGGGTATTTTGAAGTCAAAATCTATGAAAATCCTTATGTGGATGTTTGGACATGTTTTTGGTGTTGTATCGATGAGCATATAGGGATGGGTTGTCGATTGGCATAAATCCCTAGCATCCATCGCTCGTTCGATCATTTCCGATTTGGATTTTTTTCCCTCTTTGGGTTAGGCTGATTTTTGCCTAGCAGGAAATTCCAGATATCAGGTTGTAAATTCAGACGTCTGGAACAAAATCTAGACGTCTGGTTGAAAAATTCAGACGTTTGGAAAGGGTCCCTGGAAAGGGCAGAGCTAAAATCTAGACGTCTGGAACAAAATCCAGACGTCTGGTTGAAAAATCCAGACGTCTGAAATGGTTCTGGAATTAAAAAGAGAAAGGAGAAAAGCATATATTTTTCCAAAACCTAGGGCCAGACGTCTGAAAATACCTACCAGACGTCTGGAACCATCAATTTTGCCTATTTTGGCTGTTTTTGGGTGGATTTTCAACTTTTGTGATCCAATTGGTTGTTGTCATTTATTATCGATTTTAATGACTTCTTTTCTGGATTTTTGGGAATATCCAATTGACCGGATTTGATATCGATTTTTGGGGTTTTAATTCACGTCGTCGAATGTGAATTTTTGGTGATCGATTGGTTTTACAATTGTTTTCTATGATTTGTCAATTTAAAATACAAGAGTTTCTATACTAGTAAATACTCAAACTCTTTCACAAAAATGATTTCAATGTTACTTTTAATACAAAGCTCGTTTTTAAACCAGTTTTCCAATCTATTAGTATATATAAACCTTTACCTCATTCCTATGAAAAATCTAATTAAACGACTTAGAAAAACAGGTGGTATGAAACGCTTGTGTTTTCTTTGTCGGTTAATTCTTGGACTTGTTTGATTGAAATCTTTTGACAATTTTCGAGTGGAAATCTAAAATTTGTTCGTAAAAATTTAAGTTAAGCTAGCGGTTATGGGACATAGAGCTAAACTAAATTATTTACTAGCTTAGTGTAATTTACACTTATCTATCAATGATGATCATTTTGTGATTCAGACTAGCGATGCACGACGTCTCTTTGTTTGTGTGGGGGACTAAACCCCGTTTGTGGCGTTTCGGCTCAAAATTGGCGGGGTAGCGGCCAATGGTCTTCGGGCCGTTTGTGGAGCCTCGGCTCAAAATTGATGGTTAGCGACCATGGAATAGCGTTCCATTTGTGATACACGTGTTGGTGAGTTTTCATGCTCCCGTTTGTGATAGGCCTCCCACTTTGTGATTTCTGGATTTCTAATTGATGATTTTTGGAATTTGTGTTCCACCAATTTTTGCGATTGGCATTGATATGTTTTGTTAATATTTCTGGTTTGGTGAATAAAATAAAGAATATGACATTCTTATTGGTGTTTGATAAAATTTGAGGTACAGTATGATTTTTGTTGTTATTTAATGTATACTTGTCACAGTATGACATTATTGTTATCATACTTTTTTGTCATACCTCTGATCCTATCTCACTTTATATGATATTTATAGCTAGACGAATCTTTATTTTTTTTTCTTAAATAATACTCAGGTCAGACCGAGGTATTTCGGGTGCTTCTGCTTGATTTCTTATTAGAGTTTGTCATCTGACTTTTGGCTAACTACTTAGCTTAGTAGTTTTTTGCTTTTATACATTCGAGATAGAGAATCCTTGATGTATACATATTCTTTTGTCTAGCACTTGTACCTATTCTTTTTTGATGTAGTGGATCTTACATGACCACTACTTTGATGTACACTTCTATGTGTTTTATTCATATCTGTTTCCGCCTTTGTGATATGAATATCTATGACCGATTTATGTTATGCTTATTTTATATTACTTTTCGAAGACCACATAGCCACTGTGTAGTAGCTTTGAGTTTGTATCGGTATATCAGATTTTCTCTTGAAATGAAAGTGATATTTTATTAGCATATTGGTACTCGCACAAAGCAATTACACAGATGGTTGCTCCTCAACAGCCTTATTCTTCGTACTAGTCGACGACATTACTCCATAGTGTCTTTGGCCAGTGTGAGTATAGAGGTGGGGCGTCACACTCTGCCACTCTCAATTGATGGAACCCTGCTCAACTGATTAAACAAGTCATCTCTCCTTAGCAAAGGATATCAATTCTTTATCATTTTCTCATTCGACTTACGATAATCAATAAATATTCTCAACGAACCATCTGATTTCTTTATGAACACTATGGCTGCTTCCTAAGGCGAACTGCTTAGTCTGCTAAAATTATTCCCTTCCAGTTCCACCAGTTGCACCTTTGACTCTTTCATCTCTGTATGTGTCATTCTGCTAGGCGATCTACTTATGGGTTCAACCCTATGTACAAGATCTATTTGAAATTCAATAGCTCATTTTGATAGTTTTGTAATGGGCTCAACAACATCCGCATACTCCATTACAATGAAAACCTGATTCATCTCACCTTTCGCTTCCATTGCACCCAACAAAGCATACATATCTAAATTCGAATTTTCTACTGAGAATATAATTCGATCATGGCTATTAGGGTGTGTTAATGATATTTCCCTATCCTTGCAAAATATTCTAGCATATATCTGTTTATCCAATCCATACCTAGAATAATCCCAAAACCCATAAGGCCAAACATATGTAAATTGTAGGTAAATGCATGACTAACGGCTCAATTTCTAAATGGTCACATGTCATCCCAAGAGTTGCTAACCTCCTATCAGATTCGCAACCCTTAAGGAAGTAATAAGGTATGATGGTTCTAGATTTAACTTATCTACCAAACATTGCAAGATAAAAGAATATGACACGCCATATCAAATAATATTTAACAGATATGCCATGAATCAAAAGCGTATCTTCCATTATAGACATTCCTTTCCTTTTGCAGTCAGTGCATAAGTTGGTGGTTCCAGAGCAAAAAAATTCCTTTATCAGCCTTGGTCGGTTCTGGACATTCTTTCTTGTAATACCCCGTCTGGCTATAGTTGTAACACTTCACACCCTTCTTTCCCAGAACCTTCCTTCCATCACCAGATTGAAACTCATTAGCGAAGTACCCTTTCTTATCGCACTTAAAGAAAACAACATCATCCCTCGCTTTCTTGACAGCTCCACCTTTCTAAGCTCCCTTCTTATTAAAGAACTTCCTCTTCTTACCTTGAAAACCTTTAGTCTCCATAGGCTTGTCATTTTCAAATGTCGAAAGCATTTCCTCATTCCTTAACACCGTCTCCACCAACACATCACATGGATCTTTGAGATGCGGCATTATTGCCCAGGAAATATCTGGCTTCAATCCACAAATGAACTTCTTATTCCTTTTAATTATAGTATCAATGGTAGCATATTTGTATCTGGACAACGTATCAAACTTAGTTGCATATTCTAGTACAGACATCTCTCCCCATTCCAATTCCATGAACCTTCTTATCAAAGTTGACTTAGCTAAGTTGGCAAAAACCTTTCCTCAAATTTTCTTTCTAAATTCAGCCCAAGTCAAATTTTCCTCTAGGACTCCTATAATCACACCATTCCACCAATATAGAGCATCCCCTTGCAACTGTCAAGATGTCAACCATCTCTTTTTCCCATCATTCAAGCTTAAGTTAGAAAAGATCCTTTCATAGTGCAACATCCAATTCTCAACTTCAGTAGCACTTATCGTTTCAAGAAAGGCTTTTCTCCAAGACTGGTATAACCATGGCTCAAGTTAGCATAATTATTGCAAGCGTGTACCCCAAGATTAGCACTCCCGCATTATCAACGTTTCCTCCAGCCAAGCCTGCTACTGCACCAGCTTGCATCATATTCACGAAGAACTAATACGTAGCCCCCATATCTACTGGTGGGATACCAGCATTCACATTAGCATTTGCTTGTCGACCTAGATTCTTCTAGTATTGGGTCGAACATTTCCATTAGTTGTGATGCTTCCTCCACCAAGATTTACTCTTCCATTTCCTTCTTCCATATCATGCTTTCACGTAAGCTGCATACGAGTTTTCATAAGGTACAAAAGAATGGTCTAAGAGAGAGGGGAGAATAGAGATAGAGTATAGAGTTTTATATAGCAATAACAAGTACATTACTATAGCGTTATCCCATACCTCAATCTTAATCTCTGATTTATTTGGGTTATGTTTTCAAAATATTTTAAGTTTTACATAAACATATGCTCTAATACAAGTTGTAACATCCTCCATTTTGAGGCTCGAAATTAAGCGCTATGGATGCTACATTTATCCATAGTATTAATTCCCGGTTACAAAATGAGATCGGTTGATTGCATCTATAACATCAGGAGCACATGAATATGAAAATTTTCAAAACATGTTTCACTATTAACTTTCACACTCACTACATAATCCCATCGATTCTACATTTAGAGAAAATATATAATTACAATTATATTCAAAAATCAACATATGAAAATGCCCCCTTAGTTGATTGGAGTTTGACTACTTGACAGTCATAAATTCTATCGTTACATTCATTCAAACGGAATAAAACTTCAACCAATATAGTGGATAACTTCTAATATTAGCTTGCCTCCTGCATGTCTCTTTAAGCTTATTCATCTAACCTGAAAACCTTACTCATGATCTACCCAATTGAATACTCAAGAGTTTAAGGGGGAAAACAGAAACTTCGGGTCGGACAAAGAGTCTGATGTGATAACAATATACCATCTCAAACTAAAATAAATGTCTAGTGAGACCATGCCACATAATAAAATGGGTTTTCCGCTCACTGGCATCTTATCAAATGTGTAAATCCGAACATAAATCATGCACTTGCAATCACAATGGTTAAAACAAAACATGGTATGATTATATACATGCAATATAGGCACTGTGACTAATCTGTCATTATAGGGTTATGCATTCCCAAATTTTTCCCATCCCATAAAATTGACTGTCTGTATCAAATCATAGTTTTCCTAGGGTCACTGTGAATCTATCAGTTTTCATTGGCCAACTAATAACCTCTCAGGCTGACTCAGGCCAAAATAGAACCAGATTTCCATAAAACTCCAAATATGGTTAGGAGGTCTCCAAATATGGTTATGAGAAAACAAAAAATTATGTGAGCATATAGAGCTACAAGTTTCTTTCTATGAGTACATATCTTTTAGTCTCACTACTGACAAAGACTTATGCACTGGAATCGTGGACCTTTACCAACCAAGGGCTAATGGATAAAGCATAAGGCATGACTCTGCACCAGTCCTACATTAATCTTATCTGATTTTAAATCCATGAGTCATAACTTTTCGATTAGTTTAAGGCATTCTAACACAATTGATCTATCTAATCTCCTAGATGTAATTCTACTCACTCGGGAGTTTAGTCTGACCATACTCACTACTGGAACAACCTAACTGGTAATTACATTCCTAAATCCTAAGATGCAATATTAGGTAATGCAGATATGAGTATGACATCATAAACTTTTAAATTTAACTGGTCAAATGATAACAAGAACATATAACATTGTCCATCAAATATGTTCAATCAACATTCATATCCATCACAGAATTACTTAGGTTTAAGTTGTAATTTTCCTTTGGACAAATCCATACAAATTGGGCTGAAATAATATTTCATTTCCTTGAAAAGTTTACTTTTAGAAATGATAAACCGCTTGAAATCATTCTTAAAAACAAGGAAAACATAGCCCATATACTTAGCCAAAATCTTGTGCCAAAACACTATCTTCTATACATAGCTTTTGAAACTTTTGCTAACGAAGCATGGATGTAGAAAAATTAGAAAAATTGGGCTTTTAAGCCTCTAAACATTGCTTTTAAGTTTTCAATACATATGGCTATCATGCTTTTAGTAAACATGGCTATCAAACCTATAAACATAACTATTTAATTTGTAAAACATAAGGCTGCTGAGCCAGTAAATATAGCTATTTGATTAGCAAAACACAAGGCTATCAAGCCTATAAAAATGGCTACTAGATTCATAAAACATAAGGTTATCGAGCCTCTAAAACATAGTATCGATTTTGTAAAACATTCAGCTATCAAGCCGCTAGAATGTAACTATTGCATGCCTATACTGAAGATACCGAGTTTCAACAATACATGGGGTGTCAAATTCTTAAAATCTTTGAGATACCGAGCCTCTAAAACATTTAGGGTTATCGGCTCCCTTTGCTTGAGGGTGTCGGGCCCATTAAACTTGAAGATGTTGAGTTTTACAATAAAGAAGATACCGAGTCTCTAAACCATAGGTTGTCAAGCCTCTTCAAAACATTAGATTTCAAGTTTCAAAAGTACAAGGTATCAAACCCCTAAGATAGCAGAGACATCACATAACTATTGAATAGCTATCACATGTATCGGCCCAATAAGTATCCAAATGTGGGTATGAAACTCTAAGTACTTATGCCGATGCCATATCTATAAATAATTTTAAAAACTGATTTATTTCTTTTTAAAGTTAAAACTTTGTACCAACTCTTGCCCCATGTCAAATTTTCATTGGATAATAAAATTATTTTTCATTTTTCTTTTAAGAAATTGCTGGAGATCACCTTCCACCTTCTCAAATATCTTCACTAACCCTTCTAATTAATATATTTTACTTATATTAATAATCAAATAATTTTCTAGAATAGTAATTTCATTGAAAATTATAACCATTTGGAAAAAATCCCTAAAAATCGTAAAAAAAATCATCTTTCATATATAAAAATTTCAGGATCAAAATATTAACTTGATTTTTTTTAATAATTAAAACCCGTATGCACATTTTCCCTCTTAGGAAATTCATAAAATATTCATATGAACTTGGAAAATTATGAAATAGAAAAATGGTCTCCAAAATAATATTTTACATAACATATTCAAATTTTGAGTCAATTAGAGATCAAAAACTAGGTTTTTACCTTTAAAACCCATTAAAACAATTTCCATAAAATTACAATAATCCATCGTTCAATCCAATAATGATATCATCAAACCAAGAATGACATATTATCACAATCAATTCGAAAATCAAACATAGATCCGGAAAAAAAACAAATGAGATGAATACTATTATTCACTTTAGATTGGATAAGAGAAATTGAGATTTGACGTTGATTAGTTTCCCTAAGCTTTTCCCTTTGAATCCCTTAGGTTTCGCCTTCTTTTCCTCTATGTGATGGTCGATCCCTTCTTTTAATTTTGTTTAGATTTTAGAAAATGAAATGAGAATAAATGAGAGGGGAATGTTTCAGGGAATGAAGTAAGAAATTATTCCTATTATGCCCCTCTCATTAATTCTATTCTATATTTAAAACAATCTTTATGATTGATTACTTAAGGCGTGACCTAAATTAGTTATAAAAAAAATCTCATTCTCCTTCTCTTATTACATCACATCACATTGTTCTATTTAACTTATCTTATTAAATTCCCTGAATAATGTTAAATAGAAATTAGGGGTGTTACATTTCTGACAAACTCGACCATCATTCCAGGAATTAAATTATTCCTATCTCTTCGTCCCTTCGAGGCTTTCGATTTGATGTACAATAAGGTTGGATATGGACACTTTGAATTTTGAAACAATTTGTAATTAGAGAAAATTGTCCGCCATTAGAAGGTGATTAAGAAGAATTTTGAATTAGGGAAGAAATTCCGAAATAAGGTTGCATCTAGGGTTTTGTAACTTCATTTATATAGATAGTTATCTGGGTATGGTAATTTACAACCATTTGGCCTAAAGCGGTTGTGTGTCCTATTTTAACACTATAACGTCATTATTTCACAAACAATAACTCCAAAACTATCAAACTTATACTCAAACTGATCGGCTTGAAATGAACTACACAACGGTTATAGATATAACATTTAAATCATCCTTTCATTAAAAGTTCATTTTAATTAATTTAATATTAATTGCGTCAATTTTGCGGGTTGTTATAATGAAATTAGGAATAATCATATATACTGAATTTGATTTTATATAAAGTTGAGATAATAGATCTATATAAGATATAGATTGAAAAGAAACATCATCATAAATAGTTTGAAGTATGCGGTTGTTTAACCTATGTTATGAATGTATGTTTCATGAACTAAAGGCTAAAACTGTCTTATGTTTGTCTTAAGCAGTTCATAGGACTTATTGAATATCTATTATAACACATTGAGAAACAAATTATTGTTTCAAGACATACCATCTTCTTATTAATAGAATTTCTTTCAAGAGAAACTAGTGGTAGAGCGACAAACTTGGATACGGTCCAAGATGCTAGTATGAAAATAGATTATATTTATGATATAAATTTAACAAATCCCAGAAGGGCACAACTCATTAGAATGTCTAATAGAACATCTCGCATTTTGAAGAGAAACTATGACTTCTTATCAATATCGAGAAAATAGTTAGTAATGATAATCCCCTAAGTTATCGAAAACCATGGAGATTGTGGACTTTGCTACATGGAGCTATGCTTTAAACCCAAAATAGATTCCAAATACACTGGTAAAATTTTGGAAATTATACCTAAAAGGATATGATCCATCGACTACAAGTAAGTCTTTAAAAAGAAGATTAATGCAGTTGAAAATTTATAAAGCAAGGTTGAAAGGAAATGACCTTATGGATTAAAAATGTCGAAATTAGTAAAGCAATTTCATCGGTCAACATGTTGAAGTCCATTCGGATTCTAATCGTAAATTATCGCGCGGTATGACTATGAGTTTGGCATATTGACAATGAAACATAACATCTAAATTATGATTTAGAGGAGGTTGTTTGCACACTATAACCAAAGTGTCCTGAAGCCGGTGGAAGCGATAACAAAGCTTGTGGCTTTTTTTAAGATATAACCTTAAATAAGCATTAGAGGTTGAGCAAGTATTTTGATAGAGAATTAAAATGTTTGGTATCGATTAAATGCTAAGAAAGCGTGTGCCTATACGAAAGAAAATTGAAGGTACTAAAACATTTCTACTACTGTAAGTAAAGAACATGCTATTGACTGGTAAGGACGTACCGGTGTCAAAATCAATTATAATATGGTTGTTTAGTTCTTGATAAGGATTTGAAAAGGTGTCCTTTATTATTCATATAAAAGGATGTTGGGATTGTCCTAATCGATATACATAGACATTAAATTAAAATGCTTAATATGAAGCATATGACATTAACTCCTTATACATTGATGGTAGAAATCGCCTTATATGCTCTGTTACATAATAAATCAGAGTTCACTTTTGCACTTAGTGTAGTGAGCGAATATCAAATCCGAGTTCAAACCAATGAATGGTAGTTAAGAGTGTTCTTGAGTATTTATTATTTATGAAATAATGGAGAATCGTTTATGACAACAACGAACACCTTATGAAGGAGAATTCGAACTCTAATTTCATAAGTAACATCGAAAATAGTAAGTTGGTCTTAAATTCATGTTTATCCTTAACTAGGGGCATCTAAATTAGAAATCTACAAATGAGAAGTTGCTGCAGATTCAACTGTAAAGACTAAATACATCGCCTTGAATAGTTCCATAATGAATGCAGTATATGGGGGCAAATTTGTAAGAAAGCTAAGGATGGTTTCCACAACTGTGAATCAGATAATGTGTTGTGATGTGATGATGTCATACATACTACAATAGGAACCTACAGGTTGATAAGATATCGAGATAAGTTCTCCGTGATTAACACATAATAAAAGAATCAATTAATGAAGGGGAAGTACAATCAAAAAGTAGATATAAATTAATAATATTGCAGATCCACTCATTAAGGATCTTTCCTATTTTTATCTAGGAATACTAGTCAAGGATATGGTTATAAGTCGCCATAATTGGTCTCAAGTGCAAATAGGAGATTGATAGAGTTACGGGTGTGCCGGGTACAATTATGCAATTTGATTATATAATTTAACTCTTAGCGGATCCTACACAAAATAAAGTAAGTTCATAGAATTATTTTTTTAATTTGTATATTATTATATTAGCATATAAATAATGTTTTAAATATATACAAATAGAAAACTCTTATGAAAAGTATTTAATTGATTGTGATTATGTATTTGTTTCTAACTATATGTATTGGATTGTATAAAATAAATATTTATCCTTAATTGTCCATAGTCTAGATGAATAGATTACGAAATATTGATATATTCGTTAAGATTAGTGTATGTAATACTATTTATATGATGATACCGAATTACTCATGAATGTTGGAGGCACCAATGCTTTTATATGTGTAGTTGTTTAGAACAATTACAGAATGATTCGTTGAGATTTTTTTATGGGTTAAAAGTAAAATAGAAGATCTCACATAATGACGCGCAGTAGTCCTTTGACTTGAGAATATCGTGAATCTTAAGTGTCTAAATTACAGTTTGATTACCATCAATTACACAACATTAATAATCTGTGACGACCCATAAATCCATACCATTTGTATCAATAATAAACCACACATGTCCAACCCAAAAAGCACAGACTGACAGAAAGTCAGGAGAAAGAAAAGAAGAGAAGAGAAGAAAGAGAGAAGAGAACAATACAGAGTCTCACATCACAGTGGAAAACATATAATATCATATCAATGATCTTTACAAAACAGAAAATGTATATACATGCATCAATCTGAGTTGAAAAACCAATCAGTTATCATTAGCCTGGACAGTTATGATAACCTATCCTTACAATAGCCGATAATATAAACAACAAACAATGCAGCGGATAATAAACGTATACGTGAATATGATCTGAAGACTTCCAACTCTCCTGCTAAAGCTTCAAAGCACCAACTCTAAACCTGTAAATATACTCGGTCTGACCAGAGCATTGAAAGGGAAGAATGCCCAGATCAGTCTGGTAAACCAGCGTGAGAAAACACACTCAATTGAATTTATTAAATTACTAAACTTTCAAAACAAAAGTATCTCTAAGACACGCCTCCACATAAACACGGATATATTTTTCTACCTTACGATAACCAAAACATTTCATATCAAATTCTCTTATATTATACTAGTATCTAGTATACAAATAATGTTAATCATAGCCGAAATTGTTGCATTGATTAAATTCCAGCATATACCCCAAAGTGGGTAATACAATCAAAATGGCAGGCACGTAGTGGAGTTTGGATTTTCATACAAATGACCAAGTGAAGGGACTACCTTCCGGCAGTATATCACTAGAGGAATCTACCGAGAAACATCATAAAGGAGCCTCTACCAACACAAGACCGGCCTACCTCTATAACTAGGTAGTACCAAATATATCATCCCCCGGTCGTTACCGATCTTTCCCGAGGGCCCTCATTGTAACGACCCGTATTTTACGTGTCGATAAATCGTAGAATTTACAAGTCGTTAGTGTTGTTTGTGTTATCTCTAGCCTGAGTCGGTTAGGAAGTTACCTCGTGATTGAGTAAGCAAGGCTTTGAGTCGTTAACGGGTCATGGGAGTTTGAGTCTTGAGTCGTAGACGACTCATAGGGGACCGACTCAAGGAATTTAGGCGACTCATAGGGTGGCCGACTCATAGAGGTAGCGGCTTAAGGTGTTGGCCGAGATAAGTGATGACCGACCTAAGAGATAGTAACGACTTAAGGGTTAGAATGGTATAGCAGTTGCCGACTTAAGGTATGGCCGAGTCATGGGAGTAGCCGACTTATAACATGACCGACTCAAGGAGTGAATGGGTCATAGGAGTGTTTGATTTAGGAGCTAACGACCTAAAAGGTTGCCGAGTTAAGGTTTGGGCCGACTCAGTGGTAAACGACTTATAGGATAGTAAGTTGAGACGTATGGTCGAAGTCATAGGTCGTAAGGTGTTTTGAGTCGTGTATGCTATGAGTCGTAAGTCGTTAGGTAGCTGGGGCGATGAGTCGCATACTAGTTAGGTCGTTGAACGACTCATGGTAAGTCGCTGAGTCGTATGAACGACTTAGGGATAGGTTGTGGCTTCGTTGAGTCGGTAGAGGCTTAGGTCGGCTAGGGGTTAGGTCGGCCATAAGAGTGAGTTGTTGGGTCGGAGTCTCTGTTGAGTCGTGAGTCGGCATTATAGCTGAGTCGTGTGTGTATTGTTGAGTCGGCTATTGGTAGGTCGTACACGGGTTAAGGATGTTGAGTCGTGTCTGGGGTGAGTCGCGTACAGGTTAGACGTGAGGCCCTGTGTTTTGTTGAGTCGGCATGATGATGAGTCGGGGACGACTCAAGGGGTGGGTCGGCAACGACCTAAGGGGCGACGACTCATAGTGGTTTCAGCCTATAAATAGAGGGGTTTGGCTCACTTTTTGGCACCGGTTTTTGAAGCGACGAAGTGCTGCCATTTTGGGAACTCGACTACAACATTTCTTCATCTTCTTCTCTCCATTCCAATCTAGTTCTAACATCCATCCAAGATCGAAGATCGAGATCAAAGATCCAAGGGCCAAAGTTGAAAATCTTCATCCGTTCGAGCTAGATTTCATCGATTGAAGCGAGATTTCGCCGGATCAAGCCTTGATCTTCGCTGTCCAGATCTGAAGTGTTTAGTTTTTGAGGTGTTTGAGTGATTTGGTGAGTGGTAGTTATCTCTCACGCGGACCCAAAGGAGTATATTGGATTGGTGGTTCGTTGGAGTGTTGTAGATAGTGATTTTGTGCATTTTCCTTAGATCCAAGTATAGATCCATTGTTTGTGAAGATGTTTACCTATGCAAGCTCATTTATTAAGTTATAGAAACAAAACCCATGTTTTATATTTGCTAGATCTATGCTAAAAACCCATGATTCATGTATGTTAGTTCTATGCTCATTTATTTACGAAATTGCCATTGTAGTTATGAATGCCTAATTAGATCTTGATTGAATACTTATTTGTTTGGATTAATGTTTGCCTTGATTGATTGTTGTGAATGAGCTATCTAGTTGATAGATTTGGACAAGTATGGTCAAAGATGATTCAAAAGCTACAGAAGAGGCTCTTGAATGGTGAAAGCTGCTAAAGGTATATGTGGCGGATGTGGAAGCTCATATGTATGGATTGAATAATGTTGAGATGGAACTTTGCCATGATGCGATGAGGCAAACCATGTTGTTGAGTTGAGACTTTGCTATGGTGTAATAAAGCGAAGTATGATGTGATGTAGACTTGGCGTAATCCAGACAGGGATCATTCCAAGCATGTTGATAACTCGAGGGATGGTTCGAGTTGGTTGATAATGGATTGCTCGAGAGGTAGCTTGAGCTAGTATGAGGATAGTCGTCAAGGAGGATGACTAGGAGGCTTAGATCTCATCGTTGTTGAAGGTTCTAGCATGCTCAAAAGCAAGAGTACATGGGGCGCCCATAACGACTACAGGTAGGTAGTCGGGACAACCAAAAGACTACAGGTAGGTAGTCGAGTACTCTGGGCAAAGTAGATAAGTCCTAGGCACAAGGCAGTGTGCGGAGTTATGTCTGGAACCGGGGTTACCATTAACCCTTGACGGATGGTCATTCAATCAACGGTGAAATCAAAGCAAGGATAACAGTGATAGCCAGAGTCATGAATGTTTGGACGTTTGGTTGTATCATCATTCGGTCTCAAGAGCGGTATTTTCTAGGTGCTTATCTGATCTTGGTTTAGGCCTTGGGGGTTTGTATTTGGAAAACATCGCCCTTGACTCGAGTGATTATTGCTTTACCTTAATTGTCTGCTGTGTTATGCTTACTTCTCCTTGGTGTGTGTCTGGGGGCTATCACTGTAGAAAGAGGTGGAGTGGGATGGTTTGGTTCCTATTCCTTTTATCCTTTATGCTCTTTTGGTATGTTTGATATTTGATTTACTGCTCACTAAGACTTTGTCTGACTCAAGGTTTTATGTCTCCTCTTATTACCTTGGGCTGTTCATCCATGTTGGGATGGGCAGACTAGGTAGCAGGTGACAGGTGCTGTTCTTAGAGATCTACGCTGATGATGACGAAGACGAGCAGGAGGCTTTACATACTAGTTCTCTTACTATATGTACTGGGTGTTCCGCTGTTATATCTGATTGAGTGTTGTAGTGAGGCTTTGATGTATGGATGATTCATGTTTGTATAAATCTACTTACGATGCTTATATGATGATTTTTCTGTTATGGAGCTTCACTATATATATTTCTCTATTGTATTTTGTCCATGCGCTGTGAGTTGTACGATAGAGTTTGCTGTTTTATTTTACCCTGACTATCGTCCATGGCTACCTGGCACGCCTTTCAGCGCACTATTCCATTGTTTTGGTGCGGGAGTCATGGGCGGTCGTCACATTTGGTATCAGAGCTTTGGTTAATCGATTTTAGCCAACGCTCGCTGACGTAACTACGTATGAGAGACGTAATTGTATTTTGATGGATAATTACTATATATAATATAGTAGCTTAGAAGGATTTGAACTCCTTATGCAGTTGTTTCTTAAGGTGTTCTAATCATTCTTATCGCAGATATTAAGGATGAGTCGAAGAGGGAGATCAGCTGCAAGGGAAGGCCGTGCTGATGAAGGGGCTGTTGATTATGGAACTATGTTCGAAGCGATGATGACTTCGATCATGAGAAGGATACCAGCCTCGGGATCATCAGTGGATGTGGGAGTTCAAGTCCAAGCTCCAAGGCCGGTGGATTTTGCTAAGCTTTGTAAGGATTATACTGCTCTTGGAGGAAAAGCTTTCTTGGGGACGGAGTCGACCATTGAGGTGCAGAGATGGATTGATGCATGTCGAAGAATCTTTGGTGACTTAGGGATTGAGGATGCAACTAAGAGGAAGCTTGCATCGAGACAGCTTCAGGGAAGAGCTGCTGATTGGTGGAATTCTATCACCATCGATACTCCAGAAGAAGAGATCACTTGGGAGCAATTCCAAGTTAGATTTGAAGCCAAGTTCATCTCTACGGCTGAGAAGTTTGTTTTGTTCAAGAGGTTTGTAGAGCTCAAGCAAGGTGGGAGACCAGTTCTTGAGTATATTTCTGAGTTCGAAGCTTTGTCCAAGTATGCTAGATCGTATGTTGATTCTCCTTATCAGAAGAATGAGAAGTTTGTGACTGGTTTGGATGCTTATCTTGGGAGGCAGTTGGTGGATCATCTGGACGATCCATTTGAGAAGCTTGTGGAGAAAGCCCTCAGGCATGAGAGTTTGTTTCCTAAGGAAAGTTCTGTTGTTGCTGTAACCAGGGAAGGATCTAAACCACACCAGAGTGGCAATAAGAGGAGGAAGCAGCAGCAGCAGAAGGGTAAGGATGGCCAGAAGAAGCCGAAAGGCGAAGTGACTTGTTATAACTGCCAACAGAAGGGCCATCTTTACAAAGATTGTAAGAATCCCAAGGTGCCGGGAAAGTGTTATAACTGTGATAAGCTGGGACATATCAAGAAGGATTGCCCAGAGCCGAGGAAAGATAGGCAAATTGTGCAAGCTTATGCTTTGGGAGTTGTGCCGTCATCTTCAAAAGCTCCTACTGCTGAAGAGAAGGGGAAGAGTGTGGTGGTTCAAGGTACTCTTTCTATCTGTGGTGTTCCAGTTAGAGTGTTGTTTGATACTGGAGCGTCGCATTCTTTTGTTTGTAATGATTTGGTAGGCCGGTTAGGTTTGAAACCGGATATTGTTGATAGGCCATTGGTTGTGACTAATCCGGTTGGGGGTTCGTCATGTTTGTGTATGATATGTCGTGGTCTGGTTGTGTCGAGTCATGATTGCTCGTTTGATTGTGATTGCTTTGTTCTGAACTTTGCGGGGTTCGGAATTATTTTGGGTATGGACTGGCTCAAGAAGTATGCGGCAAGGATTGATTGTGAGAGGCTTGAGGTGACAGTCGGGAATGTGGAAGGGCGAAAGGTTGTGATACGATGTAAGCATGAGGAAGGCGTCTTCATGAGCTTCATGTATTCGCTGGTTGTTCCACGGGATGGACTGTCATCAGTGCCTATTGTGAATGGATTTGAGGATGTCTTTGACGAAGTCAAAGGGTTACCGCCGCATAGGGAGATCGAGTTTCGTATCGATCTAGTTGAGGGAGCCAGACCTGTTGTGATGCCTCTTAGGCGGATGGCGCCTAGGGAACAGTTAGAGTTGAAGGTGCAGGTTGATGACCTTTTGCAGAAAGGATTCATTCGGAGAAGTGTGTCCGAATGGGGTGCACCAGTTGTGTTCGTAACCAAAGCGGATGGATCGTTGAGGTTGTGTGTGGATTATCGTGAGCTAAATAAGTTGACTAAGAAGAACAAGTATCCATTGCCGAGGATAGATGACTTGTTTGATCAGCTCCACGAGGCTAAGGTGTTTTCCCAGATGGATTTGGCAACGGGATTTCACCAGTTGAGAGTGGCGAAGGATAGTGTGCCAAAGACTGCTTTCAGGACACCATCCGGTTTTTATGAGTGGCTGGTAATGCCGTTTGGATTGACTAACGCGCCAGCATATTTTGTGGATCTTATGAATAGAGTGTTCAGAGATCAGTTGAATAAGTTCGTGCTTGTGTTCGTGGATGATATTTTGGTTTACTCCAGAACTGAGGAAGAGCACAAGACGCACTTGAGAATTGTTTTGGAAATCTTGCGGAAACATCAGCTGAAGGCTAAGTTTTCGAAGTGTCACTTCTGGGAGAGTGAAGTGAGGTTCTTAGGCCATGTTATCTCTGGAAATGGAATAGCGGTTGATCCCGCTAAGGTGGCAGCAATCCAGGATTGGGTTAGACCTAAGAATGCATCTGATGTGAGGAGTTTTCTTGGATTAGCAGGATATTATCGTCGGTTTATCAAAGACTTTTCCAAGATAGCTGCACCGTTGACAGGATTGACGAAGAAGAACCAAGTGTTCAGATGGGATGACAAGTGTGAGCAAGCTTTCATAATCCTGAAAGAGCGACTGACAAGTGCTCCTGTTTTGACCATTCCAAGTGGGAATGAAGAGATGGTGGTTTACACCGATGCATGTGGCACTGGACTTGGAGCAGTGCTAATGCAGAAGGATAAAGTTGTTGCGTATGCAAGTCGACAACTGAAGCCGCATGAAAGGAATTATCCGACTCATGATTTGGAGTTAGCGGCGATTGTGTTTGCTTTGAAGATGTGGAGACATTATCTATTGGGAGTTAGATTCGAGTTGTTTACAGATCATAAGTCGTTGAAGTATCTGTTCTCCCAAAAGGATTTGAATCTTCGACAGCAACGGTGGCTAGAGTTTCTGGCATCTTTTGATTTTGGTATAGCCTATACTCCGGGAAAAGGTAACGCAGTGGCTGATGCGTTAAGTCGAAGACATGCAGGTTTGGGAGCCATGTTTTCAGAATGGAAGAGTCTCGAGTATTTGGCTGGATTTGACTTCAGGCCTAGATGTGAATTGGAACCTGAGATGTTGGCAAACTTATCGATAAGACCTACTCTTGTGGAAAGGATTGGCGAGAGCCAAAAGAGAGATGATAAGCTTGTCAAGATTATCCGAGATTTGGAATCCGGATTAGACCCAGAGAAGGATAAGAGATTCGAGGTCGATCGAGAGGGTTGGCTTCGGAAGCAAGGACGATTGGTTGTTCCCGACATTGATGGATTGAGAGATGAAGTTCTGAGGGAAGGTCATCACTCGAAGTTGACAATTCATCCAGGTGGAAATAAGATGTATCGGGATATGAAGAGAACTTACTACTGGGAAGGCATGAAGAAAGATGTTGGAAATTTTATTTCCAAGTGTATGAACTGCCAGTTGGTGAAAGCTGAGCAGAAGAAGCCCAGTGGATTACTTCAGCCGTTAGAGGTTCCTACATGGAAGTGGGAGCAAGTGTCGATGGATTTTATCGATGGTCTACCTAGAACCAGGGCAGGGAATGAAGGGATTTGGGTCATAGTAGATCGTTTGACAAAGAGTGCAAGGTTCATTCCTGTTCGATCAACTAGGACTGCATCGAAGTTGGCTGAATTGTATGTTAAGTGGATAGTTCGATTCCATGGTATTCCGAAGAGTATAGTGAGCGATCGAGACCCATTGTTCACTAGTAGATTTTGGAAGAGCTTCCAGGAAGTTTTGGGAACTGAGTTGTGTTTGAGTACAGCTTATCACCCTCAAACAGATGGTCAGAATGAGAGAGTTAACCGAGTTTTGGAAGATCTTCTCAGAGCTTGTGTTTTGGACTTTGGAGGATCATGGGAAGATCATCTTCATTTGGTGGAGTTTGCATATAATAACAGTTATCAGTCGAGTATTGGTATGGCACCATATGAGGCATTATATGGAAGACCGTGTAACTCTCCGACATGTTGGTTGGAAACCGGAGAAAAACTGATACTTCGGCCAGAGATGATTCGACAGACTTCGGATTGTATAGAGATCATTCGGCAACGAATGAAGGCAGCCCAAGATCGTCAGAAAAGTTATGCCGATAATCATCGTAAGGATTTGGAATTCGACGTAGGTGAGATGGTTTTTGTGAAGATTTCTCCATTGAAGAGTGCTATTAGATTCGGGAGGAAAGGAAAGTTAACTCCGAGATTTGTTGGACCATTCCCGATTATCGAGCGAATTGGAAAGCTCGCTTATAGATTGGAGTTACCAGAAAAGATGGCGGGTGTGCACAATGTTTTTCATGTATCTTATCTACGGAAGTATGTGCATGACCCAACTACGGTGGTTTCTGCTGATAGCTGTGAAGACTTGGAGGTTGATCCAGTGTTTAGAAGACCTCGTAAGCCGCTTCGTATTGTTGAAACCGATACGAAACAGCTTAGGAGGAAGACGATTACGCTGCTCAAGGTACAATGGAGTGATGATGTTAACGACTGTACGTGGGAGGAGGAAGAGAGGATGAAGGCAGCTCATCCCGGACTCTTCAAGGTATGGCCCTAAAGTGTCGTGACATCTCATGAATTTGTAGCTTGTTCTAAGTCTTAGAATTCTGCACGCTAGGCTAGAATTGGTTGCATGATTCGTTGGTTGCTATGGATGATAGGCATGCGGAATAATTTTGATTGCTGTTGATTGCTTGGAATTTCGGGGGCGAAATTCCTAAGGGGGAGAGGATGTAACGACCCGTATTTTACGTGTCGATAAATCATAGAATTTACAAGTCGTTAGTGTTGTTTGTGTTATCTCTAGCCTGAGTCGGTTAGGAAGTTACCTCGTGATTGAGTAAGCAAGGCTTTGAGTCGTTAACGGGTCATGGGAGTTTGAGTCTTGAGTCGTAGACGACTCATAGGGGACCGACTCAAGGAATTTAGGCGACTCATAGGGTGGCCGACTCATAGAGGTAGCGGCTTAAGGTGTTGGCCGAGATAAGTGATGACCGACCTAAGAGATAGTAACGACTTAAGGGTTAGAATGGTATAGCAGTTGCCGACTTAAGGTATGGCCGAGTCATGGGAGTAGCCGACTCATAACATGACCGACTCAAGGAGTGAATGGGTCATAGGAGTGTTTGATTTAGGAGCTAACGACCTAAAAGGTTGCCGAGTTAAGGTTTGGGCCGACTCAGTGGTAAACGACTTATAGGATAGTAAGTTGAGACGTATGGTCGAAGTCATAGGTCGTAAGGTGTTTTGAGTCGTGTATGCTATGAGTCGTAAGTCGTTAGGTAGCTGGGGCGATGAGTCGCATACTAGTTAGGTCGTTGAACGACTCATGGTAAGTCGCTGAGTCGTATGAACGACTTAGGGATAGGTTGTGGCTTCGTTGAGTCGGTAGAGGCTTAGGTCGGCTAGGGGTTAGGTCGGCCATAAGAGTGAGTTGTTGGGTCGGAGTCTCTGTTGAGTCGTGAGTCGGCATTATAGCTGAGTCGTGTGTGTATTGTTGAGTCGGCTATTGGTAGGTCGTACACGGGTTAAGGATGTTGAGTCGTGTCTGGGGTGAGTCGCGTACAGGTTAGACGTGAGGCCCTGTGTTTTGTTGAGTCGGCATGATGATGAGTCGGGGACGACTCAAGGGGTGGGTCGGCAACGACCTAAGGGGCGACGACTCATAGTGGTTTCAGCCTATAAATAGAGGGGTTTGGCTCACTTTTTGGCACCGGTTTTTGAAGCGACGAAGTGCTGCCATTTTGGGAACTCGACTACAACATTTCTTCATCTTCTTCTCTCCATTCCAATCTAGTTCTAACATCCATCCAAGATCGAAGATCGAGATCAAAGATCCAAGGGCCAAAGTTGAAAATCTTCATCCGTTCGAGCTAGATTTCATCGATTGAAGCGAGATTTCGCCGGATCAAGCCTTGATCTTCGCTGTCCAGATCTGAAGTGTTTAGTTTTTGAGGTGTTTGAGTGATTTGGTGAGTGGTAGTTATCTCTCACGCGGACCCAAAGGAGTATATTGGATTGGTGGTTCGTTGGAGTGTTGTAGATAGTGATTTTGTGCATTTTCCTTAGATCCAAGTATAGATCCATTGTTTGTGAAGATGTTTACCTATGCAAGCTCATTTATTAAGTTATAGAAACAAAACCCATGTTTTATATTTGCTAGATCTATGCTAAAAACCCATGATTCATGTATGTTAGTTCTATGCTCATTTATTTACGAAATTGCCATTGTAGTTATGAATGCCTAATTAGATCTTGATTGAATACTTATTTGTTTGGATTAATGTTTGCCTTGATTGATTGTTGTGAATGAGCTATCTAGTTGATAGATTTGGACAAGTATGGTCAAAGATGATTCAAAAGCTACAGAAGAGGCTCTTGAATGGTGAAAGCTGCTAAAGGTATATGTGGCGGATGTGGAAGCTCATATGTATGGATTGAATAATGTTGAGATGGAACTTTGCCATGATGCGATGAGGCAAACCATGTTGTTGAGTTGAGACTTTGCTATGGTGTAATAAAGCGAAGTATGATGTGATGTAGACTTGGCGTAATCCAGACAGGGATCATTCCAAGCATGTTGATAACTCGAGGGATGGTTCGAGTTGGTTGATAATGGATTGCTCGAGAGGTAGCTTGAGCTAGTATGAGGATAGTCGTCAAGGAGGATGACTAGGAGGCTTAGATCTCATCGTTGTTGAAGGTTCTAGCATGCTCAAAAGCAAGAGTACATGGGGCGCCCATAACGACTACAGGTAGGTAGTCGGGACAACCAAAAGACTACAGGTAGGTAGTCGAGTACTCTGGGCAAAGTAGATAAGTCCTAGGCACAAGGCAGTGTGCGGAGTTATGTCTGGAACCGGGGTTACCATTAACCCTTGACGGATGGTCATTCAATCAACGGTGAAATCAAAGCAAGGATAACAGTGATAGCCAGAGTCATGAATGTTTGGACGTTTGGTTGTATCATCATTCGGTCTCAAGAGCGGTATTTTCTAGGTGCTTATCTGATCTTGGTTTAGGCCTTGGGGGTTTGTATTTGGAAAACATCGCCCTTGACTCGAGTGATTATTGCTTTACCTTAATTGTCTGCTGTGTTATGCTTACTTCTCCTTGGTGTGTGTCTGGGGGCTATCACTGTAGAAAGAGGTGGAGTGGGATGGTTTGGTTCCTATTCCTTTTATCCTTTATGCTCTTTTGGTATGTTTGATATTTGATTTACTGCTCACTAAGACTTTGTCTGACTCAAGGTTTTATGTCTCCTCTTATTACCTTGGGCTGTTCATCCATGTTGGGATAGGCAGACTAGGTAGCAGGTGACAGGTGCTGTTCTTAGAGATCTACGCTGATGATGACGAAGACGAGCAGGAGGCTTTACATACTAGTTCTCTTACTATATGTACTGGGTGTTCCGCTGTTATATCTGATTGAGTGTTGTAGTGAGGCTTTGATGTATGGATGATTCATGTTTGTATAAATCTACTTACGATGCTTATATGATGATTTTTCTGTTATGGAGCTTCACTATATATATTTCTCTATTGTATTTTGTCCATGCGCTGTGAGTTGTACGATAGAGTTTGTTGTTTTATTTTACCCTGACTATCGTCCATGGCTACCTGGCACGCCTTTCAGCGCACTATTCCATTGTTTTGGTGCGGGAGTCATGGGCGGTCGTCACACTCATAGCATACAAACTACAACAATTTACATACCGAACATCATAGCGGGAAGAAGTATATCTACAAGTGGATGATCATATCCTAATTGGGAATGACCTACTTAACCTTGCCGCATCTAACCCTGTTTCGGTCATTTTCGGTTGATGAGGCCTGAGGTAACAATTACCTTTCACATATCACATATCACATCACTTTGAACTCCACACGGCCATTTCCATTGACTACTAATTGCCTTCCACAAAAATACAACCCTTGAGCTCGTACGTCTCAAGGAGGGTGTTAAGCTAAGAGAAGTTGCCTTCTCCGCCACCACTGATGTACGTTTGTAAAAACCAATGTACCTAATCTTAGAAATGCAATGTCAGACAAACATGCATACAAGTTGTCTAGGAACTGGACAAACCGAAGGAACTTTCCTACCACATCCTGTCGGGAAATCTCTAGGATTAGTAGCGAATAGTCATTGCATTGGATATTTCATAACGAAGAGACTACTGCTACTATATGTAATTGGAATTTTAACCTCAAACGATCAACAAGCAGTCCTCTACTATGAAAATCCTAAATATCAATATCATCACAATCAACCTGCACAATCGTCGCACAAATGTTGGTCCGAAATGGTTTTCAGATAAATCTGATCCCGGTCTCTTCGCACCAACAATGCAAAAGCGTTTCTCAACATCATACAGAAACTAAGTCTCATAGACTTATCATGTCTCCAACTTTCAAATTGCTATACTTCGTCCAAGAAGGAAGCTCAATAGATTGGAGTAATACTCTGCACTACACGAATCAACATCCTCAACACAAATGATAATCAAGCCTACATAGATGGCTACATACTAAGTGTACGACTAAATAGTTCCCACATCAAATCGAGAAACTAAAATCGCTAAATTTGATGATCGGTTATTTAACTATCAAAGCAAACAAACAAATATTTAGCACCATAAGCAATCACTAGGCCCTTAAATTATTCTTTTATTAATTAAATCACTTTTCAAATATTCACTTTAAAATATCTTTAAAAAATATAATCTCAAACCCATTTCAATATTTCAATATTAGAAAACATTTCCATATACTTATTTCAACAGTATATGCATATTCACAAATCTCTTTATTTTCAACACTTAGAAAATATTAGATGTACTTAAATAAAAATTAAGTATATATTTTATTCTTTAAGGAAAACATTCTTTTAAACATATTTGTTTGGATCAAAATGAATGTTGCATAAAACATCATTACGACAACTCGAAATCATTAGTATAGGGATTCGAAAATTAGACAGATATATAAATATCATATACTATATAAAACATCTCCTTTCGAAAATCATTTACTATAACAACAGTGTTATAGTCTATCATTCCTTACTTTCCGAAAACGTCTATTTCAACAATGAATGTTGAAATCTATGTATTCGATACTTAAGACATTTCAAAACATCTTCAAACCAAACTTCATTTAAAAGATCACTTTTCAAAAATATCCATTTTATATAAAGGATTATTCACTATTCAAATTTGTGAATATAATTCATTTTGCCAAATTCATTATTTCTACATATCTAATTAAAAGATTGTCCACTGTCCAAAATCTTGAATATAATTCCTTTAATAAACTTCTATAGTTAACCTATCAAATTCAAGTTGATTCCGAATTTATAGAACAGTGTTTATAAATTCATTTATGTTTTATAAAAACTTCCATACACAAAATTCCTTTTCTAACAAATCTCATTTATATCCCATTTACATGCCAAAATTTGATTATAAGTTAATTCATTTGCTCCTTATTTTACAAATTCATTCCTTTTTATAACTTCATAAATTATAAATCTTATTACTTATAAGATTCATTTATAACTTCATTTTAACACTTATAAAACTCCTTTCTAATTCCATTACCTTTATTTATAAAATGTCAATTTCATAAACCTTATATATATAAACCATTTATCTTAAGTTCAAAATCTCACTTTAACTTATTTTACAAAATAGTTAACTCCATATTTCAAAAATCATATTTTGATCAAACTTCTTCTTTTAATAATTTACAAATCGTTATTAAAACTTATACAACTTCAAAAGTCGCATTTTGATTATATTTCACAAAAATTATAATTTTTATAAAATAAAAATTACAACTTTTATTTATTTAAAATAAATCCATTCCTTAACTGTTATCCCAACCTTTGGTCAAGGCTAAAATATCAACAAATTGGCAAGAAAGAATGGATATCAGGATTGAAGATCGATTGGAAACAAGGCTGCCATCGATGTCATTAAAATTTGGCTGAGCTCCAACCAAGACGAGATCGATTAGGAGTGGAGATCAAGGGTAGGAGAGGCTACATTTCAAATTTCAGGTCGATCGGAGTTCGTGTGATTGAGATATGATCGATACAAATTAAGGAAGAAATGTTGTTCGAATCCATCATAGAGCTCTGTTCGAATCGATGTTGTTCGACTCCATCTAGAATTAGACACTTTGCATCGATCCAAAAGCAGCGGCGTCCTATCGATGTAGTTCATATCCATCATGATCAAACTATTTCGTATCGATCACAGGTATCCATAGCGTCCGAGTCCTTGTTCGTATCCATCATGCTTAAGCGAGTCCACTTCGCACCGATGGTATCTACAGTGATCGATACGAAGTACACCCAACTATCGATACGAATGAAGGCTACGATGAATCAATAATCGATTCGAACAAGGACTAAATGGATGGATGTGAATCAATGGTCGATGCGAATGAATCTTCAATGTTGGATGCAAATAACTCGGTCAACTCGGAGCACAAAATGGATCGGTCCAGGAATTTCACAACACGTCATCATCTAGTCACGTGCCCTGACCGGTTCGAAGTGATCGATTCGACTACGTTGCCTATCGAAAAACTCTATCTCAAATCGATCATATCTCACAAATCACAGGTCCAAATGCTATGAAATTTTCACAGGAGCTTACGTACAAGCCAAGGAAGATTCATGCCAAGTTTCAGCTCCATTGGACAAATTTTTGATCGATACAAAATTGGTTCGTATCGATCACGGATCGAGTCGAAACTTCACGGGATCGATTACGTAGGCCCACTCACGTGCCAGAAGGAGTGCCCCGAAGTTTGAGCGAGGTATCAGCTTTCTACTCCTATAAATAGCCCCCGAGAGCCTACAGAAAAAGGATCTTTTGGCAATCAGACGTCCAGACTCTGCCGGATTCGACTTTACACTTCACCATTGTTGTTGTACTTAAATTTCTTCAATATAATCGCTGTAATCAATTGTAACCAGCAAGGAAAGTCAATAAAAGATTAACATTTGGAGTGGACGTAGGCCGGAGATAGCCGAAACACTATAAATCTTGTGTTTCTGTTCATTATTTTCTAATTATTTCGTCTGAATTTGAGATTTGTGTTAGAACATCATTGATCTATATTTATATATTGGTGCTTTCATGACGTTTGGGGTTTGTGATTAATCTTGGGGCAAACATTAATAATTCAAAAATATATATTCTCAAAATCACTTTGAAATCCTTTTAAATTGAAATCATCACTTTAATATTTTAAAAATTCCCAACATATAGGGCCAAATGCTGCAAAGCACTAAATAAGGTGATTCACATCAATCACATCAATCTTGGCATCCAAAACATCATATATCATATGATAACGGCATATATCACAATATCTGTGAATAAAATCAACACTGATGAGTAATCCAGTTGGATCTCTCCAACCTGTCATCTGCAACAAATATACATATTAGAAAATATGTACAATGTCTGCTTCGAGGCAGACACGCGAACAAAGGGTCATCCGCTCATACACGGAAACATATAGGGTCTCATCTGCTCCAATAGGCAGGAATATATCCAAATACCAATCAATATATAGATAATATATCATCAACCAACGTAAAATAAATTAATTCTCACTTATATAAAAATATCAATAGGTCAGAAAGAGTGAGTTGTACTCATATTGGTTCCAATAGCAGTTGCAGTGTTTTATTCCGAAATAAAATTAAGCGAGCGTTTAATTTTACTCAAAATTTTCACTAGCTCCAATCAACTCCAAAACGGCTCTAAAATGTAATGGTCGTCAATATGAACCCAAAGCAACTTGTTTCACAAAAAACGGACCTCGTATGAAGAAGTTACACATTTTAAAGATTATCTAAATTTATATAATTGAATTTACAATTTTATTTTTTATTTTAAAATCTACAATATCACCACAATTGTTCGTTTCCTCCCTAGTAAATCATGTCCGCACGCATCTTCTTCTCCATCCTGTTCAAGCTTCATATGTGAATAACCTAATAGCCGCCATCAATCATACTCCTCCTCCGATCACTTCGACGACGATCGGCTAATGCCACCACGAAGCCGCCAAAGTCTAGCAACAATGCCCAGAGTATGGATGAGCTCGGTCGCCCCCTTGCCTAGATAAACGTGCTCAAATGCACGACATTCATGGCCCAAATCCACCTCCAAACGATGATGATAGTTCGAATACACCGTTGGATATGTGGAGCTCGCGATGCTCTACGATTTTGCTTTAGAACTCGAAGGCTTATTCTTTATGGATTGAGAGGAAATTGAGGAGGAAGAATCGAGTGATTTTGGCCATTGAAAAGAAAAGTGGCGGCTAGCCCTAGAGGATTAGGGTTTTTGCAAATTAGAAAATCTTGAAGCCTTTTATAGAAAATTTTGCGACGCTATTCATCCGAAATTTTTTCGAACTCCAAACGAAGCATGTCGCCTGGCGTTTATTATGTTTTACTCCTATTTTGAATACAATGGAATATATATCGGAGGCCAATTTGATCGTATTTGGAAAATAGATTTTTCGAATCGACTTTTTTAAATTAAAATTTAGTTAAATAAATTTCTAGGCGTTTCAGCTTGCCACGACTAAACTGTAAATCTGATTGACACGAAATTTGAAATCCTACAATAATATAATATTATAGATTCAATAAAACTAGTTTCGTCGAAATCCAAGACTGTGTCAAAAATGACTATTTTTACACGTTAATTAAATCTAAAAATTTTCACTTTCTGTAAATTAACTTTTAATTCAATTTTAAAAGTTCTCTAACATCATTCTAATTCGAATATGATTTAATTCAACTTTATAAATCGTTTTCATTCACATGAAATTCAAATTCCAATTATTTCTGCAATTTTGAATATTAAATTAACAGTTTAATTATCCTATTAAATAAAGGTATTTAAAATATAAGTTTCTTATAAAATTAACTTGTGAATATTTAAAATCAATTAAATATACGAAATTCAAATGACTGAAACTCTAGGTCTTTACATTCTCCCCTACTTAAAACAATTTCGTCGTCGAAACTACTAGGTAAGAAAAAGCCACAAAATCCATAAATTTTTCAAATCAATTTGTTCAAACTAGATATCAAATTCGTTTAAACCTTTTAACTTTTCCAAAATCCATTAGTTAAACTTCTTATAAAAACTTTTCTAAGTTTTCAAATCATACTTAGTTATCTTTTCAAAAGCAACTAATGCCGTTTAACTTTGACTCAAAAATCAAAATTTTAGTTATCAATTTTTTTACAATTTCTCAAAAAATTCTAACGCCTTAAATTTTCAAAAAAATTCGGCATAGCCTCCTCCGCGCAGTTTGATCGTAGTGGATCACAACATATTTATATCACAAATATGCACCCCATCTTCGAGGATGAGGCATCCCGTAGGGGAAAAATATAAAAGTACGATATGTAATCTGAGATATGTACCTTATATATTATTAGCGAGCATACACGGCGAATATAGCGCAAAAGCAAGCTCCAAATGCGAAGCATACGCCATTCGCACCTACTAATCACCCAATAACAAATGAGAAAGATGTATATGAAAAGTAATATCAATATACAACATATACCAATATAACGACTATGTATGCCTATATAGAAAACGCAGTCAATAAGCAACAAATCCAACCATCATACAACCATCATCCAACTATCATCCAATAAACCAATCTATCCAATCAATCCATAACTAAATCAATATAAATTCATTTCTCACTATTATTCATTGAATCGGTTTTCAATTTAATCACATTTGATTTATTAACATTGGATGTTACTAATATTTGCTTATTCATTTTCAATTAGTTTACATTCACTAATTTACATTTAAGTTGGTTCACTTCCAATTCAAATCAAATTCAATTCTATTTAGATTCAACTACTATCAATTTGAATTCAGTTATTTAGCTTTCAGTCTCATATGACTTTCTATACAATTAACTAACATCCATCTAACAACCAATGCATATCCAACATAGCCAAATTTATTTAATTCGCTTACATTCAATTTGGTATAACACTTTTACTTTCAATTGGTGTAATATTCAATTTATACAAATAACATTTCAATTCATATTCATTCACTAATTCGATTGCTAATCCATTTTAATATCAAATTCAACTTCATTCGACATCACTTAAGTTATGTTTCATTTCATTCTCACTCGCATTTACTTCCACTATCCAATTTAGTTCACTACTAATTTAATTCAAATTCTATCTTATTTAACTTTTTTTCATTAGCTTGTTTCTTTTTCTTTATTTGAGTTACATTTCATTTTCAATGTTTGTTTCCTTTTTAACTTAACTTAGGTTTCATTTCTAAAGTCATTTTATTTAACTTTTACTTAAGTCAAATTTCAAATCACTATTCAAATTCAAATTTTGTTTTACTTAACAAAATTGTTTAACATTTTAATATTTGGTTTTACTTTAATTTTCTCATGCTATAAGTTATACAACTTATTAATTTAAACTTCCAAATTTATATTATATAATCTGTTGCCACTTAAGTCAATAACTTATCTAATTTAGTTAAAATCTAATTCAATTTATTTAACTTTCCTTAAGTTAAATTTCAAATCACATAATTATTATGCTAACTCAAATTTATTATTTCATATTATAAGTCCAAATTCATTTTACTTATATTCATCACTTTAAACTTGGATTTTAAATTCAAATTTTTCATCAAAACAAAACTTCAATTACCAATTTACAATTTACTATTCGTAGCAAATCAATCATATAGAAACTCGAAAATGATAATGATGATGTTGTAGTCATCAACCTTATTATTTTACAGCAACAGTAGTGAATTCAGTGCTTTATATTCTTTTAAAAAATCCTATTTATTTATAAATCACATACATAAATCTTACTTATATAATTTCACTATTTCACTTCACTTATATAAGATTCATTCCAAATTTATTTATCTTATTTAGATTTATAATAATATAACCTCTTTAACTTTGAAAAATATCTTTCAAAATCAATGGGATTCAAAATTCTAAAATTCTTGGTTTAAATCCATTTTCATTTATAACTCATATTTATAAATATACTCATACAGTTTCACATCTAATATATAAGATTATTTCACAATTGTAAATCATATTAATCATAATTCCATACTTATAATTCATTTGCTTATATAATTTTTTCTTTTACAATTGTTGTTATTATTCAGATTATTCAAATAGCTTTTATTAACCTATATATATTTACATTTTAAAACAACCAACAATCAATTTATATACACTATAATAAGTTTTGAAAAATTGTTACTTTATACACAAAATATAATCGAGGTAAAATTATTTCGTTTACCCAATTTAAAAAATACTATGTCGACTTGCCTCATTTAAGTGTTTAGAAATCTCTATCGATAACATGGTGTCCCACATATCGACCAGAATGCACAAACAGCTCAACGGATAAGTAAACACAATAAAAAACATTTTATAATCACTAACAAATACGCGCTCATATCTATAATACACTCAACTCAATCTAGGATGCTACTTCCCCTATATACATTGAGTACACATCAAAGCCTAGGAATATACAAAATCTAAGCTCTGATACCACGTTTGACAACCTGCAAATCCGTACCCTTTGAATTGACAATAAATCACACATGTTCGACCCAAAAAACACAGACTGACGGAAAGTATAAGAAAGAAAAGAAGAGAGAAGAAGAGAATAGAAGAAAGAGAGAACCAAACAGAACAATACAGAGTCTCACATCGCAGCGGAAAACATATAATATCATATCAATGGTATTTACAAAATAGAAACTGTATATACATACATCAATCAGAGTTCAACAATCAATCACTATTTATCGGCCTAGAAAGTTATAATAACATGTCCTTACAATAAGCGATAATATAAACAACAAACAATGCAACGGATAATAAACATATATGGGAATACGATCTGAAGACTTCCAGCTCTCCTACTGAAGCTTCAAAGCACCAACTCTAAACCTGTAAATATACTCAGTCTGACTCGAGCATTGAATGGGAAGATCGCCTAGATCAATCTGGTAAACCAGCATGAGAAAACACACTCAACTGAATTTATTAAATTACCAAACTTTCAAAACAAAAGTATCTCATAAGACACGCCCACACATAAACACGGACATGTTTTTACCTTACAATAACCAAAATATTTCATATCAAATGCTATTATATTATACTAGTGTCTAGTATACAAATAATATTAATCATAGCCGAAATTGTTACATTGATTAAATTCCAGCATATAGCCTAAAGTGGGTAATACAATCAAAATGGCAGGCGCATAGTGGAGTTTGGATTTTCATACAAATGACCAAGTGAAGGGACTACCTTCCGACAGTACATCTCTAGAGTAATGTACCAAGGAACATCACAAAGGAACCTCTACCAACACAAGACCGGCCTACCACTATAACTAGGTAGAACCTAATATAACATCCCCCGGTCATTACCGACCTTTCCTGAGGGTCCGCATAGCATACAAACCCCAGTAATTTACATCCCGAATGGCATAGCGGAAAGAAATATATCTAGAATAGGATGATCATATCCTAATTGGGAATGACCCACTTAGTCTTGCCGCATCTAACTCTGTTTTGGTCATTTCCGATTGATGAGGCCTGAGGTAACGATCACCTTTCACATATCACATACCACATCACTTTGAATGCCACACGGCCATTTTCGTTGAATACTAATTGCCTTCTATAAAAATACAACCCTTGAGCTCGTACGTCTCAAGGAGGGTGTTAAGCCAAGAAAAGTTCCTTTTTCCGCCACCACTGATGTATGTTTGAAAAAACCAATGTATGTAATCTTAGAAATGCAATGTCAGACAAACGTCCATAAAAGTTGTCCAGGAACAGGACAAACCGAAGGTACTTTCCCACCACATCCTGTTGGAAAATCCTTCGGATAAGTAGCGAATAGTCCTTGCATTGAATATTTCATAACGAAGAGACTACTGCTACTATATGTATATTGGGATTTTAACCTCAAATGATGAACAAGCAGTCCTCTACTATGAAAATCCTGAATATCAATATCGTCACAACCAACCTGCATAATCGTCGCACAAATGTTGGTCTGAAGTGGTTTTCAGATAAATATGATCCCGGTCTCTTCGCACGAACAATGCAAAAGCGTTTCTCAACCTCACACAGAAACTAAGTCTCATAGGCTTATCACGTCTCCAACTTTCAACTTGCTATCATTTGGCCAAGAAGGAAGCTCGATAGATTGGAGTAATACTTCGCACTATGCGAATCAACATCCTCAACACAAACGATAATCAAGCCTATACATATGGCTACGTACTAATTGTATGACTAAATATTTCTCAAATCAAATCGAGAAACTAAAATGGCCAAATTTGATAGTCGGTTATTTAACCATCAATGCAAACAAATAAATATTTAGTACCATAAGTAATCACCGGGCCCTTTAATTAATCTTTTATTAATTAAATCACTTTTCAAATATTAACTTCAAATTATCTTTAAAAAGATATAATCTCAAACCCATTTTAATATTTCAATATTGGAAAACATTTCCATATACTTATTTCAACAGTATAAGCATATTCATAAATCTCATTATTTTCAACACTTAAAGATTATTACATATACTTAAATCATAATTAAATATATATTTTATTCCTTAAGGAAAACATTCTCTTAAACATATTTATTTGGGTCAAAACGAATGTTGCGTAAAACTTCATTACGACAACCCAAAATCATTAGTACAGGGATTCGAAAATTAGATATATATGTATATATATATATATCATATACTATACAAAACATCTCCTTTCGAAAATCATTTACTATAACAACGGTGTTATAGTCCATCATTTCCTTACTTCTCGAAAACATATATTTCAACAATGAATGTTGAAATCTATGTATTCGCTACTTAACACATTTTAAAACATCTTCAAACCATTTAACTTCGTTCAAAAGATCACTTTTCAAAAATATCCATTTACATAAAGGATTATCCACTGTCCAAAATCGTGAATATAATTCGTTTGCCAAATTCATTATTTCTACATATCTAATTAAAGGGTTATCCACTATCCAAAATCATGAATATAATTCCTTTAATAAACTTTCATATTTAATTTATCAAATTCAATTTGATTGCGGATTTATAAAACAGTGTTTATAAATTCCATTTATATTTTATAAAACTTCCATATACAAAATTCCTTTTCTAACAAGTCTCGTTTATATCCCATTTACATGCTAAAATTTGATTATAAGTTAATTCGCTTATAAATCTCTTTATTCTCAAATTCATTCCTTTTTATAGCTTCATAAATTATAAATCTTATTACTTATAAGATCCATTTATAACTTCATTTTAACAAATATAAAACTCCTTTATAATTCCATTACCTTTATTTATAAAATGTCACTTTCATAAATTTTATATATATATAAACCATTTATCATAAGTTCAAAATCTCACTTTAACTTATTTTACAAAATAGTTAACTCCATATTTCAAAAATCACATTTTGATTCTATTTAACTAAACTTCTTCTTTTAATAATTTACAAATCGTTATTAAACTTATATAACTTAAAAAAATCATATTGTGATTATATTTCACAAAAATCATAATTTTTATAACATAAATATTATAACATTTATTTATTTAAAATAAATCCATTCCTTAACAATTCAAAACTATATGTTCTCAAAATCACTTTGAAATCCTTTTAAATTGAAATCATCACTGTATTATTTTTAAAATTCCCAACATATAGGGCCAAATGCTACAACAACACTAAATAAAGTGATTCACATCAATACTAGCATCCAAAACATTATATATCATATGATAACAGCATATATCACAATATTTGTAAATAAAATCAACACTGGTGAGGATTCCAATTGGATCCCTCCGACCTGTCACCTGCAACAAATATACATATTAGAAAATATGTACAATGTCCGCTTCGAGGAAAATGTGTGTACAAAGGGTCATCCGCCCATACACGGGAACGTATAGGGTCTCATCTGCTCCAATAGGCAGAAAAATATCCAAATACCAATCAATATATAGATAATATATAATATATCATCCAAACAATCATCAATCAGCGTAAAATAAATTTATTCTCACTTATATAAAAATATCAATGAGTCAGAAAGAGTAAGTTGTGCTCACTTTGGTTCCAATAGTAGTTGTAGTGTTTAATTCCGAATAAAATTAAACGAGCATTTAATTTTACCCAAAATTTTCACTAACTCCAATCGACTCCACACAAGCTCTAAAATGTAGTGCTCGTCAATACGAACCCAAACAACTTGTTTCATCAAAAATGGACCTCGTATAAAGAAGTTACACATTTTAAAGATTATACAAATTTATATAATTGAATTTACAATTTTATTTTTTATTTTAAAACCTACAATATCATCATAGCCGTTTGTTTCCTCCCTAGTAAATCATGGCCGCGTGTATCTTCTTCTTCATCCCGTTCAAGCTTCATACGTGAATAACCCAATAGCCGCCATCTTTCCATCGAATTATACTCCTCCTCTGATCACTTCGACGATGATCGGCCAATGCCACCACAAAGCCGCCAACGTCTAGCACCAATGCCTAGAGTATAGACGAGCTCGGTTGCTCCCTTGCCTAGATAAACATGCTCGAAAGCACGACATTCATGGCCTAAATCCACGTTCATACGATGATGATAGCTCGAATCCATCATTGGATATGTGAAGCTTGCGATGCTCTACGATTTTGCTTTAGAACTCGAAGGCTTATTCTTTATGGATTGAGAGGAAATTAAGGAGGAAGAATCGAATGTTGATGGCCATTGAAAAGAAAAGTGGCAGCTAGCCCTAGAGGATTAGGGTTTTGGCAAATTAGCAAATCTTGAGCCTTTTATAGAAAATTTCGCGACGCTTCATCCGAAAAAATTTCAAACTCCAAACGAAGTGTGTCGCTTGGCATTTATAATGTTTTATCCCTATTCCAAAAATAATGGAATATATATCGAAGGCTAATTCAATCGTATTTGGAAAATAGGTTTTTCGAATCGACTTATTTAAATTAAAATTTACTTAAATAAATTTGTACGCGTTTTAACTTGCCACAACTAAACCGTATATCCGATTGACACGAAATTTGAAATCTTAGAATAATATAATATTATGGATCCAATAAAACTAACTTCGTCCAAATTCGAGACTGTGTCAAAAATTACTATTTCACACGTTAATTAAATCGATAAATTTTTAATTTCTATAAATTTACTTTTAATTCAATTTTAAAAGTTCTCTAACATCATTCTAATTCAAATATAATTTAATTCAACTTTATAAATTGTTTTCATTCACATTAAATTCAAATTCCAATTATTTCTGCAATTTCAAATATTAAATTAACAATTTAATTATCCAAATAAATCAAGGTATTTAAAATATAAGTTATTCAATTTATAAAATTAACTTGTGATATTTAAAATCAATTAAATATACGAATTTCAAATGACTAAAATTCTAGGTCGTTACATAATCATGTTAAGCTAAGGGTATAATTGAACCACTTGAAGTGAAACACTATTCAATAGAGGATTCATGTCCTTTAAATAGAAGGTTAATGTTACTGTAATTGGCAATCAATATGAAGTCAAAATATGTGATCAAAGAAAATGGGTTGATTGAAAATTAGGTTGAACCATAAACTTTAATGTTGGGCTTCACAATTAGCTACATCTTTTTTCAGATTTTTAGTCATTGATCGTGCTCTGGATATCTATGTGATATAGTAAGGACAAAGAGAAAACGTGCATAGTATATTTTCCTAATAATGTTTCCTTTAAAATATTGAAACTGGATTTCACTTAGATAGTTTATAAGAAACTAGGACTTTGTCCACCGTTATGTTTCATCAAACTCCGTACCATTAATATTTAAATTACTTAAAAATTACTAAGTGTTTAATTTTGATCATCGTTCGAAAATAATTAATTGAAATTATTTATAAAAGCTATAAATTACTATTATGGAGAAACTAATATAATGGTTATATTAATTAATTTATTATTATTTTTGATATTATCAGAGAGCTAAAAAATCAATTAATAAAATATAAAAAAATTATGTTTATTTAGTTATTATATAGGCCAAAAATGATATTTATTGATAATAAATACTTTTTTACGATGGTTGAAATTATTAATATTTATTAAAAATGATAGGGATAGCCATATTGATAATATTTAAATGGTTTATTATTTAATTAGACATTGCACCTAATTAATAAATAAAATCTAGCTCAGTAGAAATATGTTATAGATATATTTTTGGCATCTGATGTTGTAAGTAGATCAACCGAGTCTCTATTTAGGACATATATAATTTTATTCTATCTTTCAAAAATAAACTATATCTTAATGGTGGACTCTATAACTCCACTATCGAGTTAGAAAAACGTTATCTCCATGGCGAAATTGGCAAATAGAGGTGTGATCAACCAGTAGGATCGTCGATGTCTTAAATCAAAATTGATTTTAAATTGAGTTCATATACGTTTTATTATAGAAAAATAAAATTTATGCACATGCCATGGGTATCACTGGTGCACGCATACACACATGGTTCATCAGATCAACCATCGTAACCGCGCATCCAACGTCACGGTACCTTTTCGCGTTGCAAATGATGTTGATTGGTTTGAAGATTAAAAAATTCAATGAACACCAATGGTGAATCTAGCATTCTTCGGTGGTAGCTGAAAAGGAAAAATTATGGTTTCCAAGCATAACACAGGAGTCATTTCTGGTGACACCGATCTAAAGCTCTCGGGCGAGGAGAACTCAACTGTTATGGTAGTGGCTGCTCCAACTATTTGTGGTGATGTAAAAATTCAGGGATGTTGGTGACTATGGCTGCTAGGGTTTTTTAAGGAAGAAGATAAATTATATTATAACTCCTCAAGTTTTAATAATAATAATTTAAATCCATGACTCTCAATCCTTGTACCTTTTACGTACGAGCTCCATTTTACATACAACTTCGCTATTAGGTTTGTATTAAAATTTTGGACATATTGACATTGTTTATTTGTATATCACATATTTTTATAGATTACCATAAATCATACATTACTATATATATAAGACATTTATAAAGTAGCAGTATGAACAAAATTAATAAATTAGGAATTTAAATATTTTATATTAAAATAAAATCAAATTATAAAATATATATTATTGATTTATATATATTAACATACCATATTTAATTAAATATTAATCACATAAAAGGATTTGTTCAAATAATATATTGGATCGGGCATTTTACAGTAAAAAAATTTGTATGCTAAAAGTTTCTTATTTGTCTTGTCCTTGTTCAGACATTTTGCCTATAGTGCATCCAAGATATCTTTAGTAATTGATTTGTTGTTGTATAGATTGAACAATGCCCTATTTGCATAAAAGTCTCTTGCATATATAGTCAACTTGATCCCATTTTGTTAGGGATTTGGTTCCTGAGTAGTTTCATCCTCCTGCTTCTTTGGTTTTAGTTAACGGTACATATATTACTTTAGATCTAGTTTAAAAAAATGCAACTTCTTTTTCCAATAACAAAATTCCCACCATCGAATCTTTGAAGGTTTGTAAAATCAGAAGTTAACTGTTTTAATCAATGTGTGTTGATCCAAAAAAATGGTTCAACACCTAAAAATTAGATGAAAGCACCAATTCTTTTAAAATAAATGCAAAAGCAGTATAAATCCCAGATCAAGCGGGTAAAAGATAGAGGAAAAGTAAAGAACACACAAGAATTTTATAGTAGTTCACAATCTCTGACCTACATTCACTTTAAATTTGTTATTTGTTGTCTTCTCTCCGATTTACATTGAATTATATCAGATCTGACCCCAATCTAATGGACCTCAAATTCAAAATGGTATTTCTAAAGAGTTTGAGAGATAGACGATAGGAATGAAGAAGAAAGAGAAGTCTCTATGATAGAGATATCAGATCCAGAGTGAAGAGCTAAAGATCAGAGAAGAGATCAAGCAGAAAGATCCCTCCTTGCTGGTATGCTGGTATTTATAGAGAAACAGTCGTATCGGATTAGAAGTCCACTTGGAGCAAAGTCCAGAGATTGGCCCGAAGTCATGTGCCAAATCGCAAAATCACCCGAGTTAACCAAACATATCGGTACTGGCTTAAAGATGTTGGTGCCAACATGTTTTCTTAGTACGAAACACTTTGAACTTTCTTGCATCCATCTTCTTACTTCAATTCGCGGCATCACATGTTGTTTCTGTCGATTGTTAGTTAATTTTGATGATCGTTCCTTCATCACTTGATTTATTCTGCCACTCTAGTTGTTGACTGTCCAACTCTCGAAATACATCATCCAAAACCCTTGGAAATCACTTAGACACATATGAGAAAGGTGTATCATAACACATGCGAAATTGGAGTGGAGGAATATGGAGCAAAAACATATCATTATCGATATGAACATGTCATCACTGACATAAACAAGTCGACACCAACTTGTGTACTTCGATTATATTAGGTTGAAACTTCTCTAAGTTGTTTCCTTGCTTCATCTAAGTGTGCTTGACAATCCTTGAGTCGTTTCATTCTCGTCTTAATCTTATATGTCTGGTGGAAATTTGCTTTTACTCAAAAACGGGTTAACATTTGCCCTCAAAGTACACCTTTTGAAGGCAAGGTATGCTTTGCTCAAGAACAAGTTTCAATAATCAGTCTCCGATAGTTGAGCTCTTCGGCCATCCATTGATCTAAATCTCGGTAAATCACCAGGTTCCTTCAGATTCTCTTGCCAATCAAAGGTCATTCCAAAATTATTATGCTAAAGACTCTATTCTCTACCTACGTGTTGTTTATAGATCATAATCCTTCTGATTTCATTTGAAGTTATTACATATATCGAAATCATCTCATGTTCATCTAGGATTTGTCTATTGTACTTTAATTACAAGATGCTCAAATCCTTTTATCAAAATGAAATTCGTTTCCGTTCTAAGGTTCGATCTCTCCGGATCATTTTATATTCAATTTAACATGTGATCTCTTCGAATCGTTCAAGATCCAATCTAGGGTTCGATCTCTCTGGACCATTTAACTTCCAATCAAGGATTTGATCTCTTCGGACCGTTTATCATCCAATATAGGGTTCTGATCTCTCTGGATTTTTGTTGAATTCACTTGCTTCTGGTAAAGAAACTAAACGATCAAGCAAGCTCATCCGCCCGCCCTCCGGTGATGGGACTTACTTTCATACAAGCCATCCACTTGCTCTGCGGTAAGGGAGCTTGCACCCTGCACTCCAATCTTGTCTCTTCGAACGGGACTTAAAATGATCAAAATCGTACAAGTCCATCAGCTCGCTCTTCGACGAGGGGACGTACACCTTGCACTCAGGTCCCGTCTCTTTAAATGGGACTTAAAGCGATTAATATGGGTCATTACATTCAATGTGTATTTTTCAAAAGTTAAATATTCAAATTAAAGCGCAAAAAAATAGAATTCCTAGTTATCCATCCTAAATATCCGACTTAGAGAGTGCTTAAGGACCAATCTAGATCTCGTACACATGTAAGAGGTCCGAGGTTATTATTGTCCTAAATAGTCATCCTAGACATCTGAATCAGAGCATGCCTAAAGACCAATCTAGGCCTCATACATGTGTAAGTGGTCTAAGACTATTATTATCTTAACTATCCGAAGTAAGAAAAAGCAGAGCGAGGGAATCAAACCTGACTCCCGACTATCCCAATCTTGGGATTTCGAGTCTCAGACCAGATCTACGGATGTTCCTTGACATTCATTGCAGATGGCGGTTGCTCCGGCCGCACCATTGCATTTTGGTTTCTCATATACTGTTGGAGCCGGTTGCTCCAAACCAGTTCTTCTATCAAATCACGAAGGTGTATGCACTCGTTCGTTTTATGTCCATCTAGCTCATGGAAGATGTAAAATTTTCCAGATCTTTTCTCCCAATCAGTGTGTTCTCATCTAGCAGGGTTCTGATTGGGGATGTACTCCCTAATGTCTAGATATATCCTCTCAGGGTCTCTGTTAAATCAGCGTATGAAGAGAATTTTGGCTCCCTCCTTTGTCGTTTCGGTTGCCTGAAGTCATCATCAGCACTTATTTTTTCTTTGTCCTTTCCATTACCTATTATGAATAGTCCTCCATCATCCACAAGATTAAGCTTAGCATCCTCAGCTTTGGCATCTTCCTAATGCAAATATCTCTCAGCTTCATGGTAGAACTCCGCAAGATCCATTGGTGGATCCCTTTCCAGTGCAACTTCGAAGTCAGTCTTGCTTGCAACTCCAGATATTGCCACTATTAACATTATTAATGTATCCGGCTTATCCACTACAGCAACTGCTACATTAGATCTTGTCAAACGGTTTCTCAAGGTCTCTTCGGGCCTTTATCTCATGCTTGATAGCGTCGTCATATTCTTTGGTCATGAGACATGAACACTAAACTGCCTCAAAAAATTATTCACCAGATCAGTCCACGTGCTTATGGACCCATTCTCCAGGTGTCTAAACCACATCGCTGCCAAGTCCGTTAAGTATAATGGGAAGTACTGCCCATTACCTCCTCAGAAACATCCAACACCTTCATATATCGGACGTATCTCATTAGATAAACCGTCGGATCCGGCATCCATCATACATTTCCACTGTTGGAAGCTTGAAATTGGGAGTATTTCCCACATTTCGGAAATTAAAAGTGAATGGATTTTTGTTTACATCCTCCAACTCAGATCTGGGGGTCCGCCTCTATCTACTTTCTTACCAATTCAACAATTCGGTTTTCATCGTCCAATAAAGGTTTTCATCCAAAAGCGATATTCTTCCATATGTTCCTGTCGAGGAACTTCGGCACATACTCCTCTGTCTGTACATTAGTATTTTTGATTCGCGTTTTGGTTTCGTTCTGTCCTCCATTCCTACGAGGAAGCTCTAGCACATATCCCTCAGGTCTTTGATCATTCATGTTCTGATTTTCGTTTCTAGCTCCAGCATTATCCATTCCCGGTATCTTCGCAGTCACACCAACATTCCCCTTAGTATAGTTCTCCCAGTACCTAATTGATTTAAGTCGGTACCGAGCTGTTCTATTTACGGGGGCATTGTTCCAACTTGCTCCGCTCGAAGTCCAAATGCTCCAGCATTAGCTCCTTGTCCTTGGTTTTGAATTCCTGCAGCTCTAGCTATTCCTTATTGTCCTATCCTTTGAAAAAAAATCCTTCAAGCATTTTCTGTTTTCGAGTCATTAATTCCTCTTGCATCTCTTTCATCATTTTCTCCATCTATTCTCTGATGGCATGTATGGATTGGAGAGAATTTGAGGACATCTCCCGACTGCTACCATGCTCTATTGGCTCGTCCCAGCCTTAGATCTAGTATTAGGCCTCTTCATCTTCTTCAAACCTCATATTCAATTCTTCAGATCTAGATCTTGTTCTCAGTGAAAGTACCAAAATGTTAACCCAAAAAATGGATCAACGTCCAGAAATCAATTAAAAGCACCGGTTCCTTTAAAGTAAATTAAAAAAAGTAGAAATCCCATATTGGTCAGATAAAAGATAACAAAAAAGTAAAGAACGCACAAGAATTTTTGTAATGGTTCAGCAATCTCCGGCCTACGTCCAATTTAAGTTTGTTATTCGTTGTCTTCTCTTCGGATTTTAATGAATTATATCAAATCTGTCCACAATCTAATGGATCTCGGATTTAGAATGATATTCCTAAAGGGTTTAAGAGGTAGAGGATATGAGTAAAGAAGAGAGAGAAGTTTCTAATGGAAAAGAGATCGGATCCAGAGCGAGGAGCTGAAGATTAGGGAAGAGATCAAGTAGAAAAATCCCTCTTTGGTTGCAGGTATGCTGGTATTTATAGAAAACCGGTCGTATTAGCTTAGAAGTCCACTTGGAGCAGAGTCTGGATATCGGTTCGAAGTCACATGCCAAATCGCGAAATCCTCCGAGTTAACCAAACATATCGGTAGCGACTTAAACATGTTAGTGCCGACATATTCCCTTAGTTCAAAACACTTCGAACTTTCTTGCATTCATCTTCTTACTTCATTTTGCGGCATCCCACGTTGTTTCGATCGATTGTTGGTTGATTTTGATGATCGTTCTTTCATCACTTGATTTATTCTACCGTTTTAGTTGTTAACTCTCCAACTTTTGAAATAGGACATTCAAAACCCTTGAAAATCACTTAAACACATATGAGAAAGGTGGATCATAACTCGTGCGAAGTTGGAGTGGAGGAGTATGAGACAAAAACATGTCGTTACTTACATGAACAAGTCGGCACCGACTTGTTTACTTTGATTATTTTGGGTTGAAACTTCTCTAAGTTGTTTCTTTTCTTCATCTAAGGTGTTTGTCAATTCTCAAGTTGTTTTGTCCTAGTTTTAATCTTCTAAGTCCATTTGAAATCTGCTTTGGCTCAAAAGTGGGTTAACGGTGTGGTATCATTGCCTCGACATCTTAAGATCGTTGGTGGTTATTCTTAATTCTGACTAATGAGGCAGTAACTGTAGAATTTAAAGTTCCCTTCAAGGCAGGTCGATGACGATTTTCTTAAGATGTTACTTGCTCTTATCGTCATTTAATTAAATGAATACGTCGAGTTATGTCAAACCGTCTCTCAATATACAATGAAGTCAGAGATGTTAATATCTCTGACTGATCGTGGTCGTACAGTGAAATCAATCCAAACTATCCTTTGAAGACTAAAGTGTTAAGTGAAATTTAATTTTCGATCTTACAAACCCAATAGAATACTCGTAGATTAAAGAAAACTAAGATAGCTCTCCCACCTAAATAGATGTGTTTTGGACTTGATGTTGGGCTAAAAATCACATATTGGTTACTTAAATTCTATCTAAAAATATAATTTGTATCCAAACCCGAGTTGGTTTGTCGCGATGAGTAGCATGTGCATATGTTATCTTGCTTAATCTCCATCTTCAACCCAAAAAAGAAACATTCAGATATTCAAATGTCATTTTGTTTTTTTAAACCTATATTTTAACAAGTATAATTAAAACGGTTGAAATTTGAATTAATCTTATGTTTCACTTTTATCTCTCTTCCCATATCTTCGTCTCTTAAACCAAAAACACATACACAAAATTTTATGAAGATTTCAAAACATTCTATCATAGGATGACTCATCCCAATGGGGAGGGAGTGCCCTTCGACTAGGATAGCCAATTTAGTAGGGCAACAATTAAAAATTACTAGTATATAATAGTTTTAGATGCTTACATCTTATATTGACTTAGTGGTTACTCGTACTATTGTTTGATCACCTTCTAGTCTGCATGACATTAGCAAACCAAAAGGATTGACTTCTCTTTGTACAAAAGTACACCCTTGTTTATGAAAAATTGTGCTCTCCCCAATTTTTCAATGTTTCCTCGAATGTGTAAACTATTCGCAATTAAACATGAGAACGTTGCCAAAGTAAACATCGACCGCCTACTCAATTTCTAGTTATTAGTTTTTTTTTTAACATGACTCATTTATGTCACAAGTGTTGATGTTGAACTCTTAATTTTTAATCTCGTAGTCTAAACTACTAACCAAATTGTTAGCTTATAGTTACTTTGCAAACCATAACCAATTAATTTTTCATGCATATTAACTAACAAATATGTGTACATATAGGATGGTAATATGATTCTTGTATGTATATTTGTGTGAATACATACGATAAATAATATACACATGAATATAGCACTACAGATTATCATGTTCAATAACTTGTGCTCCTTTCCACTCCTCACCCGGCATCAAATCCACTGGCACCAAAATCGAACCTGGTCCAGTACATATAAAATAATCATTCCCATATTTCTTCGACAACGAACCTGGACTGCATATGTATATATCTTCATATCCCATCCTTATCACCCTGAATCCAAGCTTAGTACCCTACAACCAAGTAACCCAAAATTAGCATACCTTAACTTTACATATGATGAAGATGGTCAATGTATGAACTATATATAAGTACTTACCCTATCAATGGTCTCATACTTAGAAGGCGAAGTGTTGTAAATGCGCTTCAATCTCTCGCTGGGTGGTGCTGCATATATTCTACTAAATTTCTTCTCTAACAACGTATACATATTGTCTTCTTCGATCCATTCTCCTTTCTTCACCTCCTCATCGGACCAAAACCAACCAGTTGACTCCGTGGTCATAGCCTCGTTTGCTGATATCAGACTGAAATTCGAGTTCAGATGCGGGTGGGCTGTGTATGGACAGCCTATTAGGCCCTGCAACGCGCTGCTCTTTCTATTTTTGAACTTCATATGACTTAGAATCCCACCTCGTAGCTTTGCAGGTTTTTTCCCAGTGTTTTTCACTATCACTGCTGCTGCCATGCTTAGAGGGTATAGCGAAATTATGTACGTTACGTCCAGTGATCCATCTCCATTTGTGCAACTCAGTTCTACCTAGACAAGTTCATAGACGTAGTCAAAAAATTCAAGAATTTACGGTAAAATATAGGTTCATTTTTTCTGAAGTGGAAACAAAAAAGCACTATACCTGAACAGCATCAATAGAATCAGAATCAGAGTCGGTAACGGCCCAATCCAAAGCGGCCCATGTGGCCCCAGTTTTGCTGATTTTGAGCTCGTCATTGAGAATCAGACCAATGCCGCCTTTTACTTGGTTTTCGTTACTTTGCACTGTGTAGAGAACTTCCTCGAAAGGTTCGTCTTTCCAGTAGACTCTAGGTTTGTACGATGTGATTAGGCCATCGTCTATTCTCAGGTTTAGAGTGCTTCCATTTCTAACTGAGAGCTCAACACATTGTACGGTTCCATTTTCTGTGAATTTTATCCCTTTTCTACCGAACTTTTGATCGAGAGTCTGAGGTGGAGATTGAGGACTTGTGGTGGTGGTAGTGGAAGTAGAAGTTGCTTTTATTGGGGAGATGAGTTTTGGATGATTTAGAGAGAGTAGAGAAGCCATGAGGTTGAACCTGGTTAGTGTTGTTTTAGCATGTTTTAGCAGCCTTATGTTTCGATGAGATTTAGGCTTCAGATACATGGATGCTGTTTTTCTCTTTATCTTCTAGAGACAAAAAATAAATAAATAAATCGCGTCTTTTATTAGATTCTTTTAACAGATGTAAGCTTTTTATTGGTCCAACCCAACCAACACAATATAAAGTAATCGATGCCTACGATATCTCTCATATCTTATTCATGTTGAACATCGTATTTCAAACTGTATATACATGGTAAATTAGAGAAAACAGAAGCGTTAATTTTAATATAATTCTTTTCCATACAAAGAATGTAACACCAATGATTTTTAACAAAGGGCTTTTCTCAAACTCAAAATATTCGAAGCCAATATCAAATTAATTTAAACCAACTGTGGTAACACAAAGCTAACACCTTAAGCTAACCATGTTACATATATGTCCAAATACAATCAAAGGGATCCAAACCATTGATGGGAGAAATAAAACCAGAATTACTTGGCAGAACTAGACACCGTGCCCCTCCTGCTAGCTTTGCCATTTGATCGAGGTGAATCGTTAGCAAGCTTTGAAGCACTATCGATTTTGATATTGCCCATTTCGTTTGACATGGCTTCTTTATCGTCGTCCTCTTTCTTCTTGTCAGAGATAGGGTCATCGATAGAAGAAGAAGGCTCTTTTGGTTGTCGTAGCCTTGGCCCTGAATCAAGCCAAGGGTGAAGTAGTAATTGTGCAGCAGAAGGCCGCTTTTCGGGGACAAAATCAAGGATCGGGATGAGAAATTCAGCCAACTCTGTAGCATCTCGCTCACTGAAGTCGTATTTTTCCATTAGGACTTTGTTTAGTGGCCAAAAACGAAGGCGACGAATGTGTCTCAAGTCGCCATATCTGTTGAAGAAGTCACGAGAGTATCGACCACCTAAGGCAATCTGTTACTACCATTAAAACATCAGTTATCAGGTGTGTGTGTGTGTGTGTGTGCGCGTGTGCGTGCGTGCGTGCGTGCGTGCGTGCGTGTTGTGCGTGCGTGCGTGCGTGTTGTGCGTGCGTGCGTGCGTGCGTGTGTGTGTGTGTGTGTGTGGATATATATATATATATATATATATATGTGTGTGTGTGTATATATATATATGTATGTATGTATATGTATATATATGTATATATGTATATGTATATATATGTATATATATATAAACCATGGTTCAAAATTCCGGTTATTCCATTCCGGTTCCGCTTGTAACCGGAACGAAATTCGGTCGAAATTCCGATTCCGGACTAAATTCCGGATTTGCTTTTCAAATATTGATAAAAACTAGTATAAAATTTACAACAAACATATAGTAATTAAAAAAGCAAATTAATCAAGGCAATAAATAAATGGAGAAGAGTTCATGTAGCTTCATAAAAAACGTTGTTGTACTTTTGTTAATTTAAATCGAATCATAATAAAAAATTCAAAATTTTCAAAATTGATCGAAGTTTGAAAATCTCAAATGAACAACATAGAATCTTACACGGTGGATTTTTAATTAAAGTGTGTATTTTATATGAAATGTAAAAAATGTACTATAAATTTATGACAGTATCGGATATTTATTACCGTATATAACAAATTAAAGAAAAAAATTACCGGAATTAGAAAACCGAAATTAAAGCGTAACTTCCGAAATTTCCGAAACGGAACCGGAAGTTTTAAAATTACCAATGACCGGAACGGAAACGGAAAACGGAATTTTGAACCTTGATTTAAACAATATAGTGAAGAATCGCTGATGAAGTTGACTGATTAAACTAATTCATTAATTAGTGCACATCCACTAAGTTTCATACAACATTCATCGACTAACTTGGAAATTATCATTATCGGTATATATAAACGTACAGACAGCCTAAATAAAGGTATAGAGAAACTTGATTCTAGAATCTTAGCTGAAAAAAGAATAATTATTTGAGGATAATGAGTTTGGAAAATGAATATGCATGGGAGTACCTTCCGAGGCATCATACCGAGAAGCTCCATCATTAACGCCAGGTGGTCCTATATGCAGAGATAACAAGACTAAAAATTGAATTATTTTTACAGGATAACAAATGTCCATATGAAACAAATGTCATGATGACAAAAATAAAAGTTCACACAATTGGCAAAAGGCATTTTCTTAGAGTCTCTTAAGCTCTACAGCCTACCTTTTTTTTCCCATGCCAATTGCCCTCGTCTTATTTCAAACATACAACATAAACTCATACACTATATTGCTGAATGAGCAAAACGTCAGTTTCTTCAGAATGTTTATGTCATAAAACATTCCGAATTTATTATCTGAGATAACCAACAAGCATGTACAAAAGACCCAACATGTTTAGAATAGCCCCAGCCCATTATAACTGTACCGGTTTTCATATTATTGATTTGTTCGTAATAATAAACCGTTTCTCCAATATATATCAAAGCCAAGGCAAACCTGTGTGCGCTTAATAGCGACACATGTTCCACAATATCCAGTATAAATGAGCATGTGGGCTCAAGATACACCACACGAGGGATACATGTTGAGAATAGTCCAAATCTAACAATCATTATAATGGATCATATATAATGATCCTTCTCGTTATAAATTGGTTTTACAATAATACCTGATCATACAATATGATATCAAAACTATATCCAATCCATGTGTTGTTAAGCAACAGATGTGCTCAGCGTCAGCAAATATAAATGTACACGGGCTTGGTTCAAGAAAAAACATGAGAATGTGCTCAGAATAATCTCACATCGGAAGAATAATACAGTAGGAGTTCTATAAATATTAACAACTACTCCTCTCATTACCAACTGTGTTCATAGTTAAAAGGTTCTCCAACCTGACTTATTGCCAATGATCGCTTTACTCTTTTTTACCCTAAGCAAATGTCTCCATGTTAACACACTTCAATGATGTGCTTAAATGTGTTATTCTGTATCAAAATGGTATCCTAAACTTTGCATTTGTATCAAAATAGCACCTTGAACTTTGTAATAATCAAAACGGTACCTCGTGTCAACATGCTATCATGTAATATGTGTGTTGATACATTGACCATGGGTTGACCTTTATATAATAGGCCTCTTTTGATATTTTGAAAGTTCATCAGATGTTGTTCATAACTGGGTGAATTCCAGGGTATTATAAATTAATTGAGCCGTAAATCAATGCCTCATAAGGTGAATAGTTTCTAACAAGATGAAAGGGCCTCTTTTACTCACAAAAATTATATTCCCTAATCAACCGTTAAGGGTTCTTAATATCATGAAAACTCCGCTTTAAAATTTACAAACATGATTCAGAACGATTATCGAACTTTTTAGTTTATTTACATCATTACATGTATATTCCAAATATGTTAAAAACTTAACTGACGAAAATATATATATATATATATACCTCATCGCGATCAAAATTTTCCCCACTATGTGGATCAAAGAGTACATCTCCAGTTGCAAGCTCAAAACAGATGCATGCAAATGACCAAAGATCGGCCGAGGTTGAATATTTAGACCCAAGCAACACTTCTGGGCACCTATACTGTCTTGTCTGTATGTCAGTAGTAAACTGCTTATAGGTCCAACAAGCATTACCAAAGTCAACTAACTTGCACCTTGGGTCTGCTTCCAATGCCATTTTTCTTCTAGTACCCTTGCTCCCTCTCCTCGCCTTCTGCTTGGCACTACCTTCTTCTTGAGGCTCATCTTTAGCTGAGTTTGTTTCGATATCAATCTCGGATGTGGCCGCAGCAGCTTTTTTGGCCTTTTTACGTATCTTTTTCTTCTGATTACGTGTCAAATCACCATTACTAGATGCCTGATTCATCTTAATAAGAGGGTCACTTGACTTTACAGTTGGAATTATAAGGGGTGCATTGGACAAACGAGGATCATTGGTTGGGTCTATGGAAGAAACAAGTAGGATATTTTCAGGTTTGAGATCTGTGTGGATTATGGAGAGTTCACGGTGAAGATAGTCTAAGCCAATTAGAACATGACGACAAATTCCTTTGACCATTGGCAAAGGGATTCCTCTATAATCGGTGTATTTGATCAATGAGAGAAGATTGTCCCCTAAAAATTCAAAGACCATGCACACATGGTTTCCGTTTGGTCCTGAATGTCTGAAATTGTCAAGGAGTTTGACGACGCATTTTGTGTCATCTGGATCTCCCTCAGCAATTTGCTTAAGGATTTTGATTTCATCCATAGCTGCTTCAGTGTAATGTTGTGCACTTTTTTGCACTTTCAGTGCTACATATTTCTGCAATGCATAAAGGTCAGATAAAAGTGAGTCCTAAGTTTATATAGCTTATGGGTAGATAAAGTAAAACTGGCAATATCTTTCTTTTTTCCTTTTACAAAGAAAGTTGTTATGAAAGTACCCAAGATTCGCCTGAAAAGATAAGATAAAAATATAAAATTACTATAGCAACATTGGTGATATAAAATTTATGTGTAAACAGTATATTGATTACAGTAGAAGTTGATACGATGTTTAACGCAAGGAAGAAGCTCAATAGGAGAGATATAGACAAATTTTATGTGGCTAAATCGGAAATGCACATTGTAACAACTACATCAAAATATCAAAACTTCAACATTGTGTCTATTTGTGCTAGGTGCTTTGATTCAAAGTTTCAAACTAAATTGGGTAAATATAGACTAAAACAGCCCAAGCTCCAATATCCAAGAGAATTCATCAATGGGATTTTGTTGACAGGGAATTAAAGTAAAAAAACGAAAACAAAATAAACTATGCAATACGCAGATAGCAGGGTTTCAAATCATGTTGAAGGTATACATAGAATTGCAAGATGGCAAGAGGGCAAGAGGAACAGAAATAAATGAGACCTTCAAAAAGTTCATTTTGATAGGGAATCAGTAGTTCTCAAGCTAAACACAATTCAGACCATGGAAATAAAAATTACTTTAGAGCATCAAGTTTGATTAGCAAAAAGTTAAATTGATCAATTTGTCAGTTCCCAGATGATACTAGCAGCTTTAATTACATTTGGAGTTCGGAGAGAACGCCAGACGATTTTAAGTGATGTCATTCGTACTATTCATGCACAATGCAGGAAGATTAACATGATGTCATTCTTATCATCTAAGCACATAAACATGCAGGCTGCATTGGGTACAATGTTAAGATGATGTATACAGTTCTGTTTTTAAAATCAGATCATTCTCCGAAATACCTACTGTAAAGATATGAAGCATGAATAAAAACAATAAATATTATACAAAAATTAACAGATCTAAATAATCAAACGACAGCAGCAAAACATAAAACATTAAGAAAGTTGCGTGGATGGTTAATTCATATTGATTTGATATTGTTAACTTGGAAATTTTATTTGAAGAGGTCAACACAATAGGATTCAATTTCATTAAGATGACATCTCATCAAGTCAATCATTTTACAGAAATGTCACCCTGAATGAATCATATGTACAGAATGCGATCTTAACCAATTCATTTGATTTAATAGTATGGATCATCCCATCTCATTGATGTCGTTGACAAAAACCCCAGAGCAGCACCAACAGCTGTTTGATTCAATTTTAATATTCATATTTTGATCAAAATGTATCCTCGTGTGGTAACAGCGATAGTAATTTAGGAGGAGTTGTTTTGATTTCTTTATTCGAATTTTGTGCTCCTCTTGAAAGGCCCTTGGAACATACTGTTCAACATGATTGCAGTATTTGGCATCAGCACATGCTTATTCAGTCATTTTGTATTAATATTTTGACATCAAAGTTGAAGGTTTGGAATGTGTGAATAAACTTAATGTGTGAATAAACTGTAGCTTTTTTAATTAGGTTCTGAATACAAAAATAAATAGCTAAGTGCCATTAAAAAAAACTGTTGTGTGGAAAAAATACCAAAGCATCGTTCCATACAATTCTTGCAAAATCAAGGTCAAATTTTGAATACTTTTCTGGATCAGACAGATAAGTAAATAACTTAATACATATCAAAAGAAGATCAAATTTGACATTTACAAAAACAAAAAACAAAAATATTGCACAGAAATGATCGACTCTATGGCATAATCTTGGTTTAAACTTTTTTTTTAAACAATAGATAATTAATATCAATGGGGATTCGATCTCATGACCTCTAGATTGACAATCCAAAGACATATCACGTCCCATAGCGGACATCCAACTTCAAACTTCTTTATTTAACACGTTTGGTGTCAATCATTATGTTTGGGACAGTTTGATGTCGGATTATTCAACCAACGTTAGTGCATAACAACCATTCAAAATAAACTAAATTTTCATCTCTCAATCCAGAATATAATTATTCATTTCTCACACTGTTATACAATCTACACACCTACAGCTCATATTATTCATATAAATTTACAAATACTCCATATCACTTCACTTCGAGACACTGTCATGTGATCTTTTACCTTTCAGCTACTCTCAAATCAATTTTTTACATCCTCGGCTTTGAGCCAACTAGGGGTGGGTCATACATTTCCCATGATTATTCAATGCTTTTACATGTATCTCATATTACATTTACATGGCAACAACATTCATCTTTACCTTGTTAGCTCCTGAGATGATGGTTTTGATGACAACAACCTTAGGACTTGTTATAAAATATAAATACTAATATTCTTGTCTAGATATATATGTATATGCAGGATACTGAAGAATGAAAACTGTACAGTATAGAGATTCAAGACCGACGAATTCAATATTGAAGAAATCAAGACTGAAGACTCATGAGTATCAAGAGTTCAAGATTTCAAGAGTTCAAGATAAGTAATAGTATCTATATCTATGTTAAAACTTCATAATATCACTAAAATCTTTATTCGGATTTTAATTGTGAAATGGAACCCACCTTCTCGCTTTAATAGTGGGATGGAACACACGACCTCCTTAGTGGGATGAAACTCACGACCTTCTTAGTATAATAGAATGCACGAAATTTTCAAAATGGGTTATTTTAAATATTTTTCCAAAAACTATTTAAAGTCATCTCTCTTAGTTTAAATATTTTAGCCTTAAACTATTTTTATTATCTTTTATATTTTGATTTCAAAATCATCTCTTGTTTTTAAACTATCTCATGGTTTTAATATTATAAGCTTTAAATCTCTAAAATATATTTTATACTTAGTTTTTAATATTACTTTTATATTATAGATTATATATTTTTAAGATTGCTCTTTGAATATCTTTTATAAGCTTAAATTATATTCAAAATGGTTTATAAACTTCAAAAATTGTTTTGACAAGTTTTAAAAAGAAAATCTCTTTTAAAAACAAAAATCAATTTTCAAAATTTACTAGGGCAAGTCAACGTACCTCTTTCCCATGTCGACATGATAGCCGTAGAATTCAAATTTCAAATTTTCAAAAGAAGTGTCTATTCGTCATAACCTTTCACGAATGGACATGATTGTTGTTCTTCTATAAATACCAGTTGTTTTCTACGAATTTTAAGTTAGCTTTTCTTTATTTCTTCACTCATTGTCCACTCAAATATTCTCTTATATTTTAACAAAACTCTAACGAAATCCTAAATGAATTTAACTTGATCATCTCTAATTTGATTCTATGCCCCTCTCTCTCAAAGATTTTAGTGTTATTCAGAGTTATAAGATAATTCGTAATCAAATTAGTGTATCGAGTCTCTCTATCTATCAAAATGATATTGAAAACGGTGTAATTGTGGCACGTAAATCAATTGGATGTGATTGTAACCCGTAAATCAATTGGGTGATCTTATAGCCTGGTTAAATCAAAAGAGTGTCCTGGACTCGAAGGCAGAAGGGTGTATCTCGTGGTCTTGAAATCAAGATTATAATATCGACATTATATTTGAAAAGAAATCTGCACAAGAAATAGTGTATGACTGAATGTAGGGTAACTCCGAACCAGTATAAAATTCTGGTATGTTCTTTCTTTTACTGCTTTTTATTTACAATTTGCATCTATGTTTGATTTTGTTATTGTCTTTGTGTTTGTGAATTGCATCTGTCTGTGTTCAATTTTAAAAGATTTCAAAAGTTCCATAAAATTCATTAAACATTATTCACCCTCTAGTGTTAATCCAATCTTAAAATCTGTAATCCGCATTTCCAACATTTGGTATCAAAGCATTGGTTTTCAAAGTTACCATAATCTGAATTTTAAAAAGGTTAAAAATGCCAACTTTTGGAGATTTTGTAAACACTAGTTCAAAACTGTCCATATCATCATTGTTTCATAAATCTGCATTTGTTATTATAGAAAATTAAGTTATTTACAGAATTGGTGTGTTGTGCAGAAACAAATGTGTTATATGGCTTTTGATGAATCAACACTCGGTGGACAAATGATGCAAATCAAGAAAAACAAATGGATATTTGATATTGGATGTTCAAGACACATGAATGGCAATCCGAGGATACTGAATGACATAATTTATAGAGATGGAGGATTGGTCAACTTTGGAGACAACTTAAAAGGATATGTGATTGTCATCGGTAATGTCGGTAACTCTAAAACTCCTACTATTTCTGATGTTCTGTTAGTTAGGAATCTAAAACACGACTTACTTAACATAAGTCAGCTATGTGACAAGGGGTACAAAATTAAATTTGAAAAGAATAAGTGTCACATCGAAGATAATAAATCAAATATTATCTTTGAAGGAATTATGAAGAAAAATATTTATATTTTTAATATGAAAATCTCAAATGATAACCTATGATTTTTGGCTAATACAAGCGACCCTTGGATTTGACATAAAAGATTTGGACATTTGAATTTCAAACTCTTATCTAAACTTTCTAAACTTGATTTAATAAGAAGTCTCTCTAAAATTGATTATAAAATAGATAGTATATGCGATGCTTGTCAATTAGGAAACTTAAGAAGAGTCCATTTAAATTGAAAGATATGATTTCAACTTCAAAACCTCTTCAGTTACTTCATTTAGATCTGTTTGGTCCACATCTCAAATTCAGTCAATAAATCACAGTAAATATGTTTTTGTAATTGTAGATGATTATACTAGATTTACATGGACAATTTTTCTGAAACTTAAAAGTGATGTTTTTGATTTATTTAAAACTTTTGCAAAAAGAATTCAAAATCAACTTTCTTTAAAAATCAAAACTATTCGTAGTGATCACGGTGGAGAATTTGAAAATGAAAATTTTAAGAATTTCTGTAATAAAAAAGGAATAACTCATAATTTTTCCTTTCCAAAAACTCCACAACAAAACGGAGTGGTAGAGCGTAAAAATAGGACGATTCAAGAGTGTGCAAGAACTACGCTTTTAGATAGTAAATTACCAAGAAATTTTTGGTCTGCAGCTTGTTATATTTTGAAGAGGATTTTAATTAAACCTCTAACCAATAAAACATCATATGAACTTCTTTTCAATAAGAAACCAAAAGTATCATATTTTAAAGTTTTTGGAAGTAAATGTTTCGTTCTAAATAAATACAAAGGACAATTTGGATAAATTAGATCCTAAATCCGATAAAGGAATCTTTATTGGATATTCTAATAGAAGTAAAGCATACAGAGTTTTTAATTTAAAAATCAACACCATTGAAGAAACAATGCATGTATCTTTTGATGAAAATTTCAAAGATTTTGTTCATATAAATGTTGAAGATAATTTTGTTACTTTGAATAATGAATCAAATGAAACAAATTGTGAAACTATTCATCCTAATAAAAAGATCAGACTTTTAAAAGATCATCCTATAGAAATTATACTAGAAAATGTAGAATCTGTTGATAGAACTAGAAATCAACTAAACAAGATGAGTAATGTAGTTTTTATATCAACTATAGAACTTAAAAATTCAAAGGAAGCATCATCTGATGATTCATGGATTCTTGCTATGCAAGAAGAACTGAATCAACTCACCAGAAATGATGTATGAGAACTTGTTTCTAGACCCGAGTACAAAACTATAACAGGAACTAAATGGGTTTATAAAAATAAAATGAACGAACAATGTGAGGTCGTTAAAAATAAAGCTCGGTTAGTCGCGCAAAGTTAGTATCAAGAAGAAGGAATAAACTATGATGAAACCTTTGCACCCGTAGCAAGATTAGAAGCCATTAGAATTCTATTTGCTTTCACAAACCACAACAATCTCAAACTATTTCAAATGGATGTCAAAAGTGTCTTTTTAAATGGTTTTGTTAAAGGAAATGTTTATGCTGAACAACCCCACTTTTTGAAGAAGAAAAGTTTTCAAATCATGTTTACAAATTAAAGAAAGCTTAATATGGTCTGAAACAAGCTCCTAGTGTCTGGTATGATTCAATCAAATTTTGAAATTAGTAAAGCAGATAATACTCTTTTTATTAAAAGAAACAAAAATGATATCCAATTAGTACAGAATTATGTAGATGATATAATTTTTGGATCAACAAACAATGAAATGAACAAAGAGTTTTCTGAAATAATGACAAAAGAGTTTAAGATGAATCATATGGGTGAACTTACTTTTTTTTTAAGATTGCAAATAAAACAATTAGATAGTGTTATTTTCATTAGTCAAGAAAAGTATGTTAGGGATCTAATTAATAAGTCTGGTATGACCACTGCGGGTGGAAAACCCACTCCTATGGCAACCAATGAAGCCTTGAACAAAGAAGACATGTCAAAAGATGTCGATCAAAAACTATACAGGGGAATGATTGGATCGCTACTCTATATAACTGCGAGTAGGCCTGATATCATGCATAGTATGTCTCTGTGCAAGATACCAATCTCAACCCAAAGAAACTCATTTAAAAGATGTTAAATGTATCCTAAAATATGTTAAACGCACATTAGACTATGGCTTATTTTGTCTTAAAAATGATTTATTTGATTTAATCTCATATTGTGATGCTAACTGTGCTGGTTGTAAATCAGACCGAAAAAGTACAAATGGAACTTGTCACTTTTTAGGACATTCTCTGATTTCCTGATTTAGTAAAAAGTAAAATGTTTTGGCTTATTCTCAAGTTATCTATATGCAACAGACCCTAAAGGATTTTGAATTAAATATTTCCAAATCACAATTTACAATACGAGTGCAATAAATTTATCCAAAAATCCTACTCATCATGCCAAAACCAGACGTATTGATATCAGACATTATTTTCTCAGAGATAATATAAGTAAAAAGATTATTTCTCTTGAATTTATCAACACTGAGAATCAAATAGTTGATATTCTGACCAAACCCTTGAATCAATCAACATTTACTAAATTTAAAAGAGAACTAGATATTTACTCTATGACTGGGATATAGAATATTGATATAGTAACATATATATATATATATATATATATATTTAAATAAAGAAAGAAAGAAAAATAAAATTGTCAAAATTTCCATAAGAATGTCGACATACCCCTACCTCCATGTCGACATACAACGGTAAAATTTAAAATTTTGATTTTCTTTCTAAAGTTAGTTTGGTAGTTACATATTCTCAGTATTTCGAATTCTTCTGTCTTCCGCTTCATTTCTGTCTGTAATAAACTTCTGAGAATATAAAATAATGGCATCCTCTCCTAAATAAAATCGAAATGCGACATTTTCTTTCTCTTCTCCTAATGTTGATCCATTTCAACGAACTACACTAGCCCGAGTCATGAAGATAGAGGAAACTTTGAAGGACTTTCTGCAAATGATGACTGAGTTGCAAATCATGCAAATAAAGATGACAAAGGAACAAGAGAAACAAGACAATATTCGTATAAATTTGCAAAAAATTCTAATGGATAATCATGCGGACTCGATCGTGATCGAAGATGACTCCTCTAACATTCATATTCATAATCCATTAGAGGAAGACAACGAAGAAGAAGCGCAAATGGACAAGGACGGTAAAGTTATTTGGGTTGGAGAAGTCTGTTTTGATAAAGATGGTAATTTGGTCGAACAACGTGGAAACTTTTATCTCCATTACCCAAATTGTTCGACGAGTCATCAATTATCAAACTCTCATTAGATTGTTTTTATGATAATGTTTTTATATATTGTGTGTATTTGCATATATTTGTGTATATGTGTAATATAACAACATAATAAAATTATATTTAAGTTTCACTTAATTATACTTCGTTATTAGGATTTAGTTCCATAGTATTAGTTTAAGGGGGAATTATGTAGTTTATGATTAGTTTTTGTTGATGACAAAGGAGGAGAATTATAAAATAGGTTAGATAGGCTTAGATTGAGAGGGAGTTAGTAAGTTAAGGGAGAGTCAAAGGAATAAGGGGGAGTGTGTTTTATAAACATAGGTTGTCATCATCAAAAAGGGGAAGATTGTTAGTTCGTGAAATGATGGTTTTGATGATAACAACCTTAGGACCTGTTACAAAATATAAATACTAATATGCTTATCTAGATATATATGTACATGCAGGATATATATGCAGGTACTGAAGAATAAAGACTGCACAGTATAAAGATTCAAGACTGACGAATTCAAGATTGAAGAAATCAAGACTGAAGACTCATGAGTATCAAGAGTTCAAGATTTCAAAAGTTCAAGATATCAAGATAAGTAATAGTGTCTAGATTTATATTAAAACTTCATAATAGTACTACAACTTTATTCGGATTTTAATTGTGAAATGGAATCCACCTTCTCGCTTTAATAGTCGGATGGAACACACGACCACTTTAGTGGGATGGAACCACGACCTTCTCTAGTGAAATAGAATCCACGAAATTTTCAAAATGATTTATTTTAAATATTTTTTCAAAAACTTTTTAAATTCATCTCTCTCAGTTTAAATATTTTAGCCTTAAACTATTTTTATTATATTTTGATTTCAAAATCATCTATTGTTTTTAAACTATCCCCTGGTTTTAATATTATAAGCTTTAAATCTCAAAAATATATTCTATACTTAGTTTTTAATATTACTCTTATATTATAGATTATATATTTTTAAGATTACTTTTTAAATCTCTTTTATAAATTTAAACTATATTCAAAATGGTTTATAAACTTCAAAAATTGTTTTGCCAAGTTTTAAAAACAAAATCGCTTTTAAAAACAAAATTCAATTTTCAAAATTTACTAGGGCATGTCAACATACCTCATCCCCATGTCGACATGGTAGCCATAGAATTCAAATTTCAAACTTTCAAAAGAAGTGTCTATTCGTCACAACCTTTCGCGAATGGACATGATTGTTGTTCTTCTATAAATACCAGTTGTTTATAACGAATTTTAAGTTAATTTTTCTTCATTTCTTCACTACTTCTGCACTCAAATATTATCTTATATTTTACCAAAATTCTGCTGAAATCCTAAATGAATCAAACTTGATCATCTCTAGTTTGATTCTCTGCTACTCACTCTCAAAGATCTCAGTGCTATTCAGAGTTATAGGATCATTTGTAATCAAAGAAGTGTATCGAGTCTCTCTATCTATCAAAGTGATATTGGAAACGGTGTGATTGTGGTACGTAAATCAATTGGGTGTCATTGTAGCCCGTAAATCAATTAGGTGATCTTGTAGCCTAGTTAAATCAAAAGAGTTTTCCCTGACCTCAAAGATAGAAGGATGTATCTCGTGGCCTTGAAAGCGAGATTGTAATATCGTCATTATATTTGGAAAAAAAAATCTGCACAAGAAATTGAATGGGACTGGATGTAGGGTAACCCCGAACCAGTATAAAATTTCGGTATGTTCTTTCTTTTACTGTTTTTTATTTACTATTTGCATCTGCGTCTGATTCTGTGATTGTCTCTGTGTTTGTAAATTGCATCTGTCTGTGTTTAATTTCAAAAGTTCCATAAAAACCCATTAAACACTATTCACCCCCTAGTGTTAATCCAGTCTTAAGATCCGTAATCCGCATTTCCAACATACCTGACAATATACCCTACACTCGTTAATATATTTTTCCTCACTGTCATCTTTGAGGATGTAAAACAAGCATGACAGTTCGAAGTTCCATTCAATTTCAACTTAATAAAACGTTCATCTGATTTTATTAATGAAAAAGGTTCAGTGGATAAAGATTAAATTGATAAATTCAATGTAAGAATCGTTCTACGAAATTTCTCGTCTGGACAGTCCAAACTCAATTCGGATATAGTAGCGAACAGAGTTTAAACATTATCATGTTCAACCTAGCCAATCTAGTTCACATTACTAATCATATTTGATAATCTTCAGCTTCGTATAAGTGACCATCTCCTTGTTCATACTTGATTTTTAGTTTCTTCTCGTTTTCTTTCACATGCAACACATGTACAAATGATACCATGTATAATGAGATGGCCAGATGATAAGTAATTGAGAACTTAGAAGGCAAAACTTTTTGGTAGGGTAATATTTCTTAACGTTATGAAAACACGGTTCAAATTAAATGAAGACATGTTTGTCTTGTGATGAATTCATTCTTCATACTAAGACCAAATATTTTAAGAAATTTTTACAAAGATGGAGAGCTTATTTTACATCTAGTCAATATGATAGCGAATAACACAAAGTTGATCATACATTTCCTGTTCTTTTGAAAGAATTCATCATCGTCATTCCTGCTTCTTTTTTAGTCAAACGATTGGGGTCGGCTATATGAGTTCTCATTATCCGTAAATTTTTATCGAGTTTTTATTAAGATTATTTTTAGTACTTCATTTCCATGTTAATTTAGACCTCACTTGGTGCATGGCTGTCTACTGCATTTAAAAGGATTGCATTTTAAAACTTCTTCAATTGTTCACAACTAATGCTATTATGATGAGTTGAGATCAATTATGATTTAATTTTTATATTTGTGTAAGCATACATTACAAAATATATTAAAGCATTCATGAAATTCATGACAATATCAAGGAATTACTTTTGGCTTCTGAAATACAAAAGAGCATTTGTTGTATCTTTTGCAGTTGTATCTTTTGCAGTTGCATCTTAAGATTAACATTTATCTTACCAAATACTATAGTACCAAATATAAATTTTCTTTTATTTACACTAGGGCCAGTGTACTAAGGCAAAAAATTGCAAAATAAAATGCAAGAACTGTGCTTTGGGATTATTAGCACCTTGTGATTTTTAGTGTGCCTGCCTGGCCCATCGCTTTTCGGCACAGCAGCGGGAGTCGGTAGGATGCAGCAAGAAGTCGAGCTCGATAATATGGCATGATAGTCAAACTCGAATTATTATTTTCTTTTCTATATCAATTTTTTCTGGCCCTCGATGAAAACTAATTGAATTTTGTGGTTCGACTTCAGGTATGTCAAACGGAAAAAAGCAAATATGGGGTTCAAGCATCGGGATAAACAGCCCAAATTTTATCTCTGAATGTTAAATGTAACTAAGACGCTTTTTTTAGGCTTTGCGCCTTGTGCGCTTTGAAAACAACTTGCGCATTGGACTGCTCCAAGGATTAGCAGTTGTGTCTTGCTCTTCTCTGCGCGTAGACGCGCACCTTGACTACAGTGACTAAGACTACAAAGGTAAATTTTGTATATGGTCTCTAGTTATATTATATACTAATGCGGGTGCTTTTGGTGGTTTAACTTTACTACAAAGGTAGAAATTCAATACCATTATATGCATGTACTTAGAAAAAAAGGTACGAAATATCTTTGAATGAAGTACCACTTTTATTTATTGCAAGCTAACACTTATCCGTTGCAAACTAACACTTATTTGCTGCATGCTAACATTTCGACTACTGCAAGCTTACATTTACTTTGTTGCAAATTAAAATTTACTCGAATAATAAAATATATACTGAAATTATATGCCACCGCTGGAGGAACATTTGATGTAACTTTGAACCTAAGTGCTTTATGGACTATATAATTTAATGCTTGATATATTAATGTATAAGTTTTATTTACATTGCAGACTAACATATATTTGTATCCCAATATAACTTCTATTTATGTCATTTCTTTCATAAATGAATTAAAATTATTTCCTTGAGAAATGACAAAAAGATAATACATATATTCCAGAAGAAACAAATTTCATATGTTATCAAATTCTTTCATGATATATCATTTCCCAAAAAAGTACTATAAAACTGAAATTGCACTCCAGAAGAAGTGCCTATAAAAAAACTATTTTTTATTTGACACTCAAGAGGCAGTGTCATTGAAATATCTCTAGAAAATATATTAAACAACACTTCAAAAGTAATAATAATAAAATCCCTAAAAGTGATAGTATAAACTGTGGAAATAATGGTTGCAAAATTACTTGTATTTATCAATATCAAGGACCAATTGCTCAAATGGCAAAAGATAAAACGTTCTACACTGAAGTTCTAGAGGTCTTGGGTTCAAACCCTCGAGACATCATACCGAGTGCATTGCTTGAATAAAGTACTAATTTTATTCAAAAAACATGTATTTATCACTTATTCAATATTGATACTGCAATCTAGAAGCATTGTTATAGAATACTCCTAGAAATATCTCCAAAAGAGATTATTATGGATTAATTTAACACTGCATGAATCATGGATACAAAATATATTTGAAAAGGATATTGCATAGAACTACCAACGTGATGCTTAAAGAGATTTTATGAATTAATGTAGCACTCCAAATGCAATTGCTGTAAATATTTTAGGAAAAGATATTGTATATAAAATACATACACCAATATTAGTATACACCAATATTAGTGATTGTGAGTATCTTCGAAATAGATATCTTATTACCATGGACCGTAGCTTTGTACGACAAATTTTGAGAGTAAATCAAATATATATCTATCACCTTTTTCGAAAGCTCGTTATGACAAACACTATAATTGATGTCATTATGATAAGTATTACCATGTATAGTTACATATTAAAATGGCAAACGGGTCATGTTAACTACACTAATAAACTTTATTCAAATATTTGAAGCACATGATAACTAATTTACAACTTGAACGATAAAGATGATATGATTCTAGAAGAACTCGCTTAATCAAAGATATGTCCAGGATCAATATAACTACCCTTGATATTACAATGATCACAAGGGGAAAAAACCAAGGTATGAGGTATTGATCGGCGCATCGAAATTTCAATGTACCAAACTGGTATCGACGGCGATCGAACCGAAACCAAGCATAAAATTCGATTCCGGTTAAGGTTAGAAAAAAATTGAAACCAAAGGAATATAGCCAAATTAAAGCAAAACTTTAAAAATTGGAAGTATAGCTCAAGAATCAATTGATTGAATTGCTTACCTGAGCAAAATGAATCTTCATCTCTGTCTCTTCAGCAACTCATGCTCCGATTTTTACTTGAATCGGTGAAGTTTTTTAATAAGCTACGACGGTTTTTTCCCTTGCCCTAGCCGTCGACATGAGTTAGAGAGGAAGAAAGGCAGTGGGAGCCAATGTTGAATAATTGTTGAGGCCGAATGTTGTTATATTGGGTTATTTTACTTACTTTGGGCTCGGGCTTGGCTTGGGCTAACAAATAATTTACAACTTTAATTAAGTAAAAGTAGGGTTGGGCTAGGTTATTTGATTTATTAAGTTTAACTCGTTTAATTAATTGTTAAACTAGTTTAATTGTTAAGATCAATTTAATTATGGTTTGGATGTAAGAAATTTTATGATGTATGTTTATATTTCATATTTTATCTACAATAATTATTATTACATTTTCCATTAACAAAGCAATAAAAATCGAAATCATGATCGAAATCGAAACTTTCAAAATCGTTCGAAACTAAAAAAAAATCATACGAGATTTCTCTAACCTTGGAAAAAACATCAATCTGCCAAAAGTGAAATCAAAGAAAGAATAAAATAATGGATGTAAATAAGAATTTATTTCATGGTGCTTTGGAACTGTAAGAAAATAACGTTCAAAATATTTTAATAAAAGCGTAACATTAAGTTCTTTTAAACTAAGAACTCGATGTTTCGAAAAATTAAAGAACGGAGTTATGCATTAATGATGCAAAACACCATAAACAATTAAAAGGATATTTGGGTGACCAAAAGACCACAAGTTAAAAAATATTATAGGTGTATGTTCTTCATAATACCAATACTAACAAGTAAAATTAAAATTATGCAAATCTGTAGTGTTACATAGGCACATGTATTTCTCTAGAATTTTAAATAATGGTCTGAAGATCGTTGACGATGAGTTCATTTCCCAGATTGTGCGAGTTAATTAATTAATAAAGAAATTGTTATATACACATGAAAAATCAATTAAAGTGATGAATGGATTACAAACTTTGGTGATGGTATTGCCTTCATGAATCTATTATATATGCATTTCAACCATTTAGCATTTCCTCATTTGTTTGATATTTATCAATTTCTAACTCTAATGCTCATCAACTCCTTCCGAATTATATTTTGATAATTTTTTATAGATCAAATTGCATTTTATTTTATGTTATCGATCTCAATCATCTTAACTTTTTAAATCCGATGCCAACATCATTCTCTATCTCCATCCACATGAATTCAGCAATAACTTTAATTTTTTATATGGCCAAAGTCATGTGGTAACCACTAGTGCATGAAGACTAATTTTCTTGAACTGTCTTGGCTCATTCGGTATACAGATTGACTATACTATATTTCAATTGTATATACTATAAAGAGCATTAGTTTAATTATGTGTTTGAATTATTAATGAACGTCTATGTTGTTTTGAATGATATTTGTTTTAAATAATTTTTTTAATGATAAGTACGATTTTAAGAAGATAAGTTTAATTATATATATATATACACATATACATATAATGATGGATTCAACATATCTTTTTCTACTAAATAGATCCAGTCATTTATTTTGCAACCTTCCTTTCGAAACAGATTTCAAATTAATTGTTTTTTGTAAATATAATTTCAATTATATATTTTAAAAAATAACATGCAAACCAGCAAAGAGTGTCATGAGATACCAAAGTTCAATTATCGTTTTCTAGCACGATGGAATTTCAAGCAAATTCTAGCGGGGCGGGATGGGGTTGGTTGCGACTTGTACAAAACATTACATGTGAAGGGAGGTCGAAGGATCGATCCTCACACTTGACGCATTGTGCATCGTGTCATGCTAATTCTAACCTGGTGTTGATCCAAAACTTTCATTTGCTACAAAAATGGAATAAACACATTTTGAATGTTTGCAAATGATTGACGTTGTTCTGTTGGATATTGAACTCTATAGTTCACGCTTCCCAACAATTAGTAACAATTTGTTTTGGTTATTCATTGGTAGCTCAATTATTTGCTCCAATTGGCAGATTTTCAATCAAATTAGAAATATTAATTTAATAGTTATTTCAAATTGAAAGAGGATTTTTTTTCTTACGTATCACTCATAGCAATAGAAACATTCTTTTTTTTCCTATGGCATTGACGATGACACGTCCAAACAGAGAGACACGTTATTGAAAACTTTGATTTCTTGAAAGATCAAACGAAAAATAATGAAGATGAGAAAATTAATGGAATAGGATTGTGATGGTAAAATAAAATTTGTGTTGCACCAAACGATAAGATATCACAAATGGATAAGGAAGCTTATGTTGTCTTGCTTAAGTTGAAGAATCACTAACATTGTTAGTAAATGTTATTCTCATTTAATTATTCTTGTTAAAATTAATATTTCGCCAAGTCCTCGGACCACTGTTCTCTTTTCATAAAATGGCAAAAAAAATTATGTTGTGGGTTTTTATTCTCCTATCGGTATAGGTTTGGTTTTGTGATTTTACTTTGTACTATCCAAAAAAAACTCCTCAAGTGTAATCTTGTTTATAGGCAAAACAAACAATTGCATACACAGATTTACAAAGGAATTACTTTATTGTGCCCTTTAAACTCTCTTGATTGTCATTTTAACTACTTAAATCCATGTAAATTGACATCATAAATATCCTAATTATGTGGTTAAGCAAACGATTTGAAATTAATTATGCCACTCATTTGATACGAAACTCTTTCTTTATTGCCGATGAGGAAAGATATTTCAGCATACTAAATAATGGAAATGGTTTTGCTGTAAAATAACCTGGGTAGTCTTTTAAAAAGGTAGGAAATTAGTAGCAGTTAGTATTGGTAACTCATGATGAATTTTACACAAAGAGAAACAGCTCTCTGTTTAAATTTTGTTCAATAAGTTAACTATTTCTATCATCATTATAGAATCATCATTACAGAATGAAAACAAATTTTACACGATTATCATTGGTTATTAGCATAACTTTTTTTTTTTGCTACTTCTAGTCTCATATATCTCCTTTCATACTTCAGTTTTCTGTCAAAATATAAAAGTATGTTCTGTGATATCACTTATTACAATAGTATTATGTGTATTTATTACATGCTTACGTCATATGTAGAAGATCCCAATGCCTTCTACACAACTCGATTTGAGCACAAAAACATTAGGCAATGATGAATCTAGCATTATCAGGGAATCAGTCTGAAGCTAAGGAAAATCGTTTAGAGCATAAAGAAAATGTCAAAAAAGAAGTATACTTTAACCAGATAAGATTACAACAGTCCATTTTATCATGCCAAAAATTAAAATAAGATGAGTCTCATTCACAATCCCTGATCGGCTAAAAAACAAAACAAATAATAATCAATTACAACTAATCATGAGTTATAATCCTAACTAAGATTAGATTTTTGGAAATAATCATTGCATCGTATCAACATTAACAATATTTCACATTCCCAAATCAGCCAAAAACAAATAAATCAGAAAAGAAACGAAATACATACATTATGAACCGTATCCCAAGCGAGCCAAACAGTTGAAAAATGTCCCCAACCGAGCTTCGATTGAACAACATAAGTTCCGTTCTTGAAAGAATCGCCGACACGAACAGCATGATAGCCGCCTCTTCTGTAATCTTCGGTACCTTCGTCTTCAGAAGTGTAGTTGCTGCTCTCGCTTCGAACATCATCTTCCTCCATTTTTGTGAATTAATGGTTTTTGGTATTTTAAGAAGGTTAGGGTTTGGTTATTTTGGGTTAACGAAGGGTTGGGTGGAGAGGAATTGAAAATTAAAAGGAGGCTATTTGACATTTTATTGAAAAATATTTTTGTTATTTTCATCTGGCCCACTGGTAGCCTATGATATTTGTTCATCGGAGCTCAAGGGTGGATTTTGCAGTCATTTTGTATTCAGCTCCTAACCGAATCCTTTGTTCCTTTTCTGCTAGCGCAAACCGGACGATATTTGCATGTTTCATGTTTGAACGCATCATATATACAACAACGTAGTTTAAAAAAGAAAGGTACGGTGCAACTGTATAACCGTAGAGAAACTACCGTTACATCGCATAATTTTGAAAAGATTTAATTTGATTTTTCATTAATATAAGTTAAACATCAAATAATAGTATACTAAAAAAAATTAAAATTTAAAAAGACATTAGTGGAGAGAACAAAGTAAATTAGACTTTTGGAGAGATTTAAGGAGACATGTTCCTTGTTTTTTTGTTTTACATAATTTAATTTAGTAAGCCTACAGTGAATAAACCACCGTAACAGCAGTCGGCTTGATGAACAAAAACTATATGTCACTTTTTAATCTATGTTTTTCTGTTTAAAAAAAAAGCGTGCTCGGTTTATCGATCGGACGAACATCAGTGTGGTACATAATAATAGGGATGAGCAATATTTGATTAGAACCGAGTTAACCGAGTTAACCGATTTATTTCGGTCGGTTCGATTGTGAAAATAAATCGATTTGCATTTTGTTTGTGATATAATTTTTTTTTATCGGTTTAACCAAATTAACCGAACTTTTATTATGTTATTCAAATATATAGTATCGTAGCACTTTTAATAATTGGTTTACTGATAAAATATAAAATTTACTGCTTGGAAATATGTCAAATTTTATTATTAACATAAAAAATATTCGATAAAATCTATCCCAACATCAATTTATATTTTACTCTGAGTCTCGGTCATTTGAATAATAATATATTTTCTTGTTCGATTAAATTGGTTTCCGATCAAATTAACTGAAGTAAATCCGGTTCGGTTTTGAATTTTTCGGTTTCTATTTGGTTTGAAATTTTTTACCTCAAAACCGACGGAACGTTCACCCCTACGTAATAAGAGCTCGACTTAAGTGCGCATCTCTTTGACTTATATTAGTAAAAACTGATTTGACTTTTAAGCACAGCTTAATTCAGGAAAAAAATTAAGATAATTTATATGTTGGAGCAAATAAAGATTAGTTTCTTGCTATAAACCAAAGGAAGTATAGTATTTATATGAGGGGTTTGTTCCCTCCTCGGCAATTTTATAGAAAATAGTGAACATCGGGTAATAGATTCAATGGCTCCTTGAATTCCTTTGCATTTTAACAACTAAAATGTATCGAAGTAGTCAAAATACCTCAAAATTCATAGAGTGGTTGGATCTGTTATCCAATGACACCTAATTTCAAAGTATGCATGCAAGCAGAAGATCTAAATTCTTTATAAGAAGTTATATCACTAGTTGCATTTTCAATGATATATGAACAAAGATTTGAGTGTATGATTAAATATAGTTTTCAACTCACTTACAATACAAAATAATTTATTATGTAATTAGCACATTATGTTGTTAGCAAAATATCTTATATAAAATGTGTTATGCCTCAACTACTCACAATGCTCGAATTGTAAATCTAATGTACATAACATTGTCTTACACCACATGACATGCAAAATTTTGGACATGGCATAAGAGAATAATGTCTTAGCAATGCTCCAGTTGAAGTTTATGGTTAAACGTCACTCCATAAAATATCAAGATTGAACTTGTTTCTTAACAAAATATAATGTATTCATATAAACTTGGTCCATTTAAAATTTTAATTATAAAAAGATGTTAAAGAACAAAAATACATTGGATAACATATTCATTACACAAATCGAAGTAAACATTTTCCATGTTCCAATCTGTAACAACCTGTCGTTCGTAATACCCATAATCCATGCACTAGGATTCCAAATATATCACAGATGACAGTTCATTAAGGGTATAATTTAAACAAAACGCTGAGCATATCTATCGCCATCTATATATACTAAATCTCGCGACGGATGGAACAATATACTTTCAACATAAACATGTAATAGAAAAAATGCATATCAAAGAGACATTCGATATCATAATACGTCATGCAAATGATACATCAAATCTCATATGCAACATGTTTAAAAATACATGTGGTCTATATGTTAATATTCCAAAAATATTAGATAGATATATATAATCATAGCGGTAATAGGTATAACTTTATAACTCGCCTCCAACTAGCAAAATCCCCACCTATAAGTCAATGTAATCAAAGAATAAATAACAAAAGAGACAACAAAGAGATGGTCTGGCATAAAGTGTGCTGACAAGGAAATATCACTACTATGCATGATTACCACTATGCTACTATATCATGTATGCTAAATGTAACATATACGAGGCATTGAAACTATTAACGATATTTCTCGTCAATTTTAGAGTTATGACAATGCATTATGAAGAGTAAAGGTTATTTTCTAATCACTAGGTTTAGTGATGGAAAAACGAGGAGAAAAGAGCATTTAAAGATAAATGACATAGAAGATGAAGTGGTTCGACAAAGCTGCCTACGTCTACTGTAAAGTTCACTTACTATATTGATCTCCTACAATTACAAGGAATTATAAGAGAATGATAAGAAAAGATGATGTGCCTAAGACCAATGAAGCTTCTAATCTTAGGGAGCTGTTGTATCAAGAGATTTGAGTGGTTCGTCAGACGTCGAGGCGGACAAATGGCAGTTGAGATTCATTGTGCTACTTTATTGATGAATAGGCCTAGCAAACCTAAGCATTGAGTGGCTTGAGGTTCTCCTAGGTGACACGCTGCCAGAAGAGTTCCTACATTATTTTCAAAAAAGATTTCTTGTTTAAGACGTGTTAAGTAGTGATATTGTCATGCGAAGGGTCGAACCCGGGCATTGATAAGAGCTAAGTGTCGGCCAATTACCAAGTGGCGGTAGGCATTGGCATTAAGTGGGAACGCATGTCGACCCATGAGTTCTCCTAGGTAATAAATGGTCATGTGTGGAGTGACATATGAGCCCGGCATGAACTGGAGCGCATGGGAGCTCGAAGGTTCTCTTAAGTGACACGTCGCCTGTCGTTAGATGACCGCATGGCCCGACTCAAACCAAGGCATATGATTGGCTTAAACAGTCGCATGTAAGGGTGTGATATAATGATGAAATGAGTGGAAGATGTCGTCATTCACAAGAATTTAACATATAAAAATTGTAAAAAGTGAACTTATTTGTGCGTCGCCCTGATGTTGGGCGGTCATGTCACGAACTGAAGCACCGAGTGGCTTAATGTTTCTCCAAGGTAAAATGCTTTAATAAGGAGCTACATGTAGTTCTAGCTCGAACATAAGTGTTAAGGGGTTGAAGGTTCTTTAGGGTGACATGCTACAATAAGGAGTGACATGCGGTCTCGGCTCGCACCTAAGCACCGAAGGGCTTGAAGGTTCTACAAGGTGATACGCTTCAATAGTGAGCTATAGGTGGTCCCGGCTTGAACCTAAATGCCAAAGGGCTAGAAGGTTCTCTAGGATGACACGCTGCAATAAGGAGTTAAACTTCGATGATTTATATGCGAACACACAACATATGTCGAAATTCGGTGTCACTCAGGGTAACAACATTGGTCCTGACAATAGTGTCTTATCATATGCGAAGGATGGGAGCATCACGGACAAGGAGTACAGACCATTATGGTCGCATATCCAATCATCGATGCATCTCGGCAGGAAGGGAGGAGACATCTCACCTAAACTCATAGGGTAGTGGGCAGTCCCCAAGCAAGGAACTGAATGCATGATGACTTAACCTTGTTGGATATCCTAGAAGTCCTCAATAAGGAAATGAATTTTCCATAATCCATCCTTATGAGTAGCCGCCCAAACACGAAGGGAGCGGAGACTCGTGCGGTCCTGGGCGGCAAAGGTCAACGCTAAGCAAGGTAATGAACACATTATATCTCATCCTTATTGGATAGCCTTGGTAACGGTGTTAAACGATACGGGCTCTGCAATCTTCGACACATTCTTCACAAGAGGATACGAGCTTGGAAGTGAGCTTGAGAAAGGCACTAATAGTGGAGTCCAGACATCTAAGACATACGAGTGGGCATCTAGCTGCTTTTGGACACCATTGAGGGTGAAGACAAACGAGAGAACTATTTGGCGACTTATAGGGGACCTGCTCACTAGGACTATCCTGCCCTCAGGTTTTGCCATGAAGTTGGCTCACTAAGATGTCTTTCTGGAGGTAGATCTCTAAGTGGTTAGGCGCATCCCTCACATAAGTTACATGCATGGTTGCCATAATTTGGTTGATAGTAGTAACAATGTGAGGAGATGAGCAAGCATGCATAGAAATTGCGCCTGACACGAAGCCAAACTAAGACGATTGGGCAATCTTCTTGGTGATTGTAGGAGGTTATGAAACACTATCCACCATTGCCACTATTGATGCTGGATGCAAGGTATCAAGCATATCTAGAGATTGCGCAGAAGGCAGCTAATTACAAGATCAAAGGTTCGAGCCCTCTTTCTAGCACCAAAATGTTGATAATATTTTTCACCAAACGTGGAGTTATGATAATGCATTGTGAAGAGCAAATGTTACTTGCTAATCACTAGGCTTAATGATGGAAAATGTAGGGGAAGAGATAGGTAAATGACACATGCGGTGAAGTGGTTCTGTGAAGCTTCCTACGTCCACTGTGAAGTTTTCTTACTAATGTGGCTCTCTTACAATTATAAGGAATTACAGGAAAATAATAATAAAAGATGATGCGCCTAAGACTAATGTAACTCCTAATCTCGGGAAGTTGTTGTATTAGAAGATTTTAATGGCGTATTACGGGTTCCAACCTTCCAGGTCCCAACCAACCGGGTCCCCGCCATCTGGAGCCCCAACCAACTTAGTATCAACCCTTGCATGGGGTCCTTGTAGTAGTTGAGCTTATACTTGGACAACTAAGATCCTGCTACATGATAGGCGTGAAACTCATCTGGCCATTGATCCGACTAAATGTATTTGATGAGAGATAGCTGACAAAGGAAAAGAATGTGTGACTGAGATAATGGTTAACATGAGAACTGTACTAGGAGCATGCTTTGCATTAAATTTGCCTGTACTTGTAGTATGCTTATGGAAGATGGAACATGCTTCTTGTTAGAAGTAGGTACACCTAGTTGTACCTCTTTTCACTATGCTCTCCGCATGCCTAGGTGGCATAGTGAATCGAGCTGGTCAGCTGAAACCATTAGAAGGATGGGGAACTGGCGAGAGCCGAGGGCACGCCAAGCTAAGTGAGATGAGATAGACTATAGGTCGTAGGTGGCCGAACCTGGATCAATGAGAGACCGCCCTTGAGACTATCTCAAGCTATGCCGCTCGGGAGATAACTAAGGGAGAGATGCTTGAGTAACCGGGCTGGCCTGGAGCCGGATTGTAAGGAGACTAGAGAAAGGGAGTCGGTCAGCCAATGAGTGATGGATCTAGCTGGGCTAAGGCCTTATCTTGACGAGCAAGCTGGTCGCCTTGGCTGCTGCTCAGGGAAGCTCGACCAATGGAAGGCTTGACGTGCATATGAGCAGAGGAGTCGATTGTAAGAAGCCTAATTTGAATTAACATTATTTATGAGATTTATTTGGATAAATTAAATTAAATAATGTAAAATGGTAAGGAGATTGCTATTTGATGATTAGTAGGGGTTAAGCCTAGTTAATAAACTGATGGAATTAATAAGAAGGAGGATGTGAAGGGAAAAAATAGGAAAAGAGCATCCTTAACTTAAACCTTCATATTCCCATCTCTCCCCCATTTTCATATAACAAAACAAAAGATAAGAGTTAATCTGGCCATTAATAGGGGTTTCGAAAGAATTAAAGCCAGGGAAACATGACCAAGGGTTAGGGGAATCAAATTGAATATTAATCGCAAACTTATTTAGCCATTCAAGGTGAATAATGGTTGAACATCTCATGTTTTAATTGTTATTTTCAGCTTTAAGTATAAATCCCTTCTTTTACTTATATTATGTTATGTTATGTTATGATGGTTTGAATGAGTATATGCTATTGGTGAATTTATAGAAATTATTTATGAAACTAAGTGGTATGTTTGAGTTAGAAAACCTATTATATGACACCTAAATGACTTGATATTTTGATATGATGTTAGAAACAATATTTTATAAGTGGTTTTTTAATTTCATAATTTTCTGATCTAAAGAGAATATTTGGTGAATTTCCTAGGTGGGAACATGGTTTATTTCGGGTTTTACTTATTAAAATAATTAAAAACTATGTTTTTGGCTTTGAAATTTTTATATGTTAAAGAATATAGTAAATTGGATTTGTTATGGTTCTTGGGGATTTTTCCTATGATTTTATGATTTTGTATAAATTTATTTGGCTAAAAAAACTTAATATTTATATTAGAATATTAATATAAGTTAATAGTTTGCAAATTGTTTTAGGAATGATAAATTCTGGTAATTGGTAGATTTCTGATAAGAATTATTAAAAAGTATTTGTTAACCAATAAAATTTTGACAAACAATAGGGATTGGTGGAAAATAACTTACTTTTATTAGCAGATAAACAGTTTTAATGTTAATTATGGAAATGCCATGTCGGCAATGATGATGTTGTCATTCCTCTTCATCACTGCTACAACTTCAACGTCAACCGACCGCGATGCGCATGATACCAACCTATGTTGGTATGTAGTGAATCAACTAGGGTTGAAGAAGTTCAAAGTCGGTATCCTCATCGTCGACGACGACCTTTCCGCATGCATTACTATAGTATTGCAATTATATATAAGGGCAAGGAGTCGCATACATATAACGTTGTTGACCCTATTGTTTTAAAAGTACTTATAGCGGCAATAATGATGTTGCATATTTTAAACATATCGACTTCGACTCTGTAGGCAACTATGCCGCTATTGATTGCTTCAGCTATATGGTCATGTGTTATATAACTTCGACTTTATTGGTCATCGCTTTTATTTATGTCGACGTCAATAATTACGACAATGCCTTTATTTAATGTCCTATGTTTTCGAAGTGGGCTATAATGTCGCTTATACTGACTTCGGCTCTAATGAGGCCGCTATTTTCCTTAAGGCATTGATGCCGAGATCCATCAATGTCACCACTTGCCTCTAAGACTTTAAATTATGCAAACTCATTCTTATACAAAAGAACATCGACACTTTATGAAGTGCGATATGAATACTATTGGACCTGTGGCCTTATGTTTTATAAGTTAAAGACTTTAACTTACTTTAATTTAAAGAGGTGTGAAGACCCTTAGTGGCGATATGGTCGTTAACGTTATTAATATAATGGTTTTATATTATTTGGGCTCTATGGTTTATCATTTCAAAGTGAGTTAACTTCCAAGTGATTTTGAGATTCACCGATAGTATTTTATAAAAGCATATATCATGGCATACATATTTTGGATAAAGTAAAGGGCTATAATTCCCTTGTTTTGAAAGTGTGATTTCAAGGGTTAAATCATTTATAAGTATTTTCAAGGAAATAGATAATGATATTTAGCCTAGAATTTTACTATAGAAATTATTGTTCTTTTTGGATAGATTGTGATAGGATGAATTGACTCAAAGAGGAACCAAATGGGACTAGTGTAGGGTAGCGCCCTATACTTCAGCTGTTAGTCCCTAACTGGTATAAGCCTAAAATTTCAGTGTGTAGGGCTTTGTCAAGGGTAAGACAAAAAGTAGGTTTACACATAGAAAGGAATACATAAAGATAAAATATCTTATAAGTTGGTCTGCAAAACCTTTAGGTTCATAATAAGCCTAACAAAACTATGAGATTGATAGAGAGTCGAGTAAACACTAGGATAAATGTATTTGAACAGACCGTTCAGTTTTCTTCTAATGGTTAGTTAGAAAATCTGGTGTATCTGGTAGGCCCGAGTCGGCCATGTAGATTGGTGGTTACCCTATGAAAATTAAACATTAGGACGAATAGTCCACCTACTTGACAGATAGTCATGATTACCTATGTAGAATGCATACACATTGTAGTTTATATTGTTTATTTTAACCAGTTTAGTTGCACAAATTGATTTGCAAAAGATTTATTAAAAAGGGGTATTAGTGAGGAGGAAACCTGTTTCGTTTAGGGGCGTGATCTCACTTACTATCTATAAATCGCGATGGTATATTACTATTCGCACCAGGCTTTTGTCTAACTCAAAGTTTATGCTTCCCCTTAAATTCTCGGGTGCTAAAAATTTGATTTGAGTAAGTAGGGAGTAAGAGCTTTAAAGGTTAAATGTTTTTTGGCGAATGAAGCTTTCGGAGACATGCATGAGGCAAAGATAGCTATATAGGAGTCTACTTATTACTATTATCTGCTATGGTATGTTAGATGTTATAAGAATGTCTTGATAATAGATGTATCTGTCTATTTGGTAACTTTGATCAACCAAGGGGCATCTTCATATGTCGCTCTTGGAGTATTTTGTAATAATTAGGTTTTATCTGAACCTAGGCAACGTTTGAGATTATGTAACGAATATGGAATATTATATTTGAAATGAAATGTGAAAGTTTCTTTGATATTGTGTTTAATATTATTTCATATTCTCGTGCGTCTGATATTATGGATACGGTTAACATGACCGTATTTTATCACCGGAAATTAATACTATAGATGATTGCAGTATTTGTAGCGCTTAGTTTCGGGTCTCAAAACGGAGGATGTTACAATTTGGTATCAAAGCGTATGTTTATGTAAAACTTAAAGAATTTTTTAACTTAAAAGAGTTTTAAAAGCACAATCCTAATGAATCAAAGGATAATATTGGGATATGGGATAATGCTATAGTAACATACTTATATTTCCTATATATAAGTATACACTTTATCTCTATTCTCCCTCTCTCTTAGACCGTTCTTCCATATCTTACTAAGGTTTGAATGCAGATTTAAGGGGTAAAGTATGGGGCAGGAAACAAAAGAGTGAACCTCAGTGGAGGAAGCACCACCATCAATGGAAATGTCAGGTCCAACACTAGGAGAAATCCGAGTCGATAGACAGCTACCAATGTAGGTGCAGGAACACCACTGGTTGATATGGGAGCAATGTATCAGTTCTTTGTCAGCATGATGCAAGCAGGAGATGTTGCTAGATTAGTTGGTGGAAATGCTGGAGGAGCTAATCAAGAAGTTCCAGCTGTCAACAATTATGTTGTTTTGAGTAGAGACTATGCAAGACTTGGAAGGAAACCATTTATTGGAATGGAGGATGCAACTGAAGTAGAGAATTTGTTGCTTCATTATGAGAGGATTTTTGCTGACCTTGGTCTGAATGACGAACAAAAGAAGAGATTGGCATCTAGGCAATTGCAAGGAGCTACGTTGTACTGGTGGAATAGTGCGATTGTTGGGGTCGCAGAAGAGGCTTTGACTTAGGTTGAATTCAGAAAGAGGTTTGAAGAAAGATCTATGTCTGAGATCGCTAAGTCAACTTTGTTGAGAAAATTTGCTGAGTTAGTGCAAGGTGATATGACGGTGCTTGAGTATGAAACCAGATTTGAGGTATGCTACCGTGGATACTGTGATCAAAAGGAATGAGAAGTTTATCCATGGACTGAGACCTGAGCTCCCTAAGGAAACTTTACCCCATCTCAGAAATCCATGTGATGTAGTCATGGAGATGGATTTGCGAAATGAAGAGATGCTTTCTTTGTTCAGCAATAACAAGCAACAGAGAGTCGGGATGGATAGAATAAGAAGCGAAAGTTTTGCTAAAAGAAGGGAGCTCAAAAAGGTGGAGCTGCCAAGAAAGGAAAGTCTGAGTTTGTGTGTTACAAGAAGGGATATTATGCACATTAGTGTCGAACTAGTAAGGGAAAGAAAGCTGTTGGGAAGAAGAACATTAAGTGTTTTAACTGCGACCAAGCAGGACATTACAACAACAAATGTCCAAAAGTGGCCAAGCAGAAAAAGGAAAAGTATTTACTCTGGAACCGGCTACCTCGGGACTAACAACTAAGGAGAAAGGCAAAGCTATGATGAGAGGTACGCTTTTGATCCATGGTATACCTATTAACCGGTGCATCACATTCATTTATATCTCGTTGTTTGGTAGATAAGCTTAATCTAGAACTTTCGTACCTAGTTATTTCCTTAAGGGTTGCAAATCTAATAGAAAGGTATGCAACTCTGGAGATGAAATGTGACCACTTAGATTTGAATTATTAAGCCATATATTCGCCTGCAATTTGCATGTGTTTGATTTCTTGGCTTTGGTGTATTTTTTTTGTATGGACTGGTTAAGTAAATATGACGCTATGATATTTTGCCTAGATAGGAAAATATCACTATGACACCTTAATACTAGCGACCGAGTTAGATACTCAGTGGAGAATCCAAGTTTTGATGTTTGTACTTTGTTGGGTGTAATAGAGGAGGAAGGTGAGTTGAATCGGGTTTTCGTAGTTAGAGAATTTGAAGATGTCTTTGAGCCTATTACAAGACTACCACCAAAACGAGCTATTGAGTTTCGAATAAATCTTGTACTTAGAGCTGAACCCATGAGTAGACAACCATGCAGAATGACACCTACTGAGATACGAGAATTAAATGTGTAGCTAATGGACTTAGAAGGAAAGAATTTTATTAGATCAAGCAGTTCGCCTTAGGGAGTGGCCGTGGTGCTTGTGAAGAAGCATGATGGGTCGTTAAGATTATGTATCTATTATCGTAAGTTGAATGAAAAGACGATAAAGAATCGATATCTCCGGCCAAGAATTGATGATTTATTTGACCAATTGAGTGGAGGCAAAGTATTTTCCCAGTTGGATTTAGCGATGGGGTTCCATCAATGAGAATGTCGGAGTACAGTATTCCATTAATGGTGTTAGAACAAGATATGGTTCTTACGAGTGGTTTGTAATGCCATTCAGTTTGACCAATGCGCCTGCTTTCTTCCTAGACTTAATGAGCCGAATTTTCCAAGAGAACTTAAATAGGTTTGTATTTGTATTCATAGACGACTTTTGATATTTTCTAAGGATGAAAGAGATCATGGAATTCATCTTTGAATAAGGCTTAAGACGCTGAGGCAGCATCAGTTAAAAGAAAAATTTTCAAAGTGTCATTTCTGGAAGAAAGAAGTGAAGTTTCTTGGTTATGCAGTCTCAGAGAAAGGGCTATCAGTAGATCCAGCTAAGACGGAGGCTATAAATAACTGGAAGAGCCCCGAGTCGGTGACTGAGATAAAGAGTTTTTTTGGATTAGATGGCTACTACTGGAGATTCATCAAGGATTCCTCTCGAATAGCAGCATCGATGACTAGTATGTTTGGACCGATAAATGTGAGGAGGTGTTCTAGAAGCTAGAACATTTATTGACCAATGCACCCATGTTAATTGTTCTAGATAGGAATCAAGATTTGGTAGGGTATACTAATGTGTGTGGAACATGACTAGGAGATGTGTTAATGTAGAGGGGTAAAGTGATTGCCTATGCTTCGCGATAGCTCAGACCATACGAAGTTAGATATTCGACTCATGACTTAAAGTTGGCTACCGTAATATTTGGTTTGAAGGTGTGGAGACATTACCTTTTGGGAGAACGATTCGAGTTGTATACGGATCACAAGTCTTTAAGATACTTATTCTCTTAGAAGGAGTTAAATATGAGACAGCAGAGGTGGCCGGAGTTTGTGGCTGCTTATGGTTTTGGAATTTAGTACACACCAGGAAAAGGAAATAAAGTTATAGATGCACTTAGTAGGAAACATCAGAATGTGCTATTAACTATGTCGACTAAATGGAAAGATCTGGAAGCATTGACTACTTGTAGTATGCTGTTAAGAACGACTGCCAGTTCTAATCAGAGTACCACAACGTTTTCTTGTTTAGAAGTTCGACATGTATTGATCGACGGAATTACCTCTAAGCAAAGAGATGATCCAATGCTTACTAAAAGAATCAGAAGATTGGAAGGTGGTAGAGAGATTGATGATTTGAAGGATTTTTATCTTGGCCATAATGGATGGTTGAGAAAGAAATGACGTTTATGTGTTCCAGATGTGGGTGACCTAAGGAAAGAAATTTTTATCGATCGAAGTTTACTATTCTTCCTGGAGGAATCAAGATGTATCAGGATATGGGAAGGAGTTTTTTTAGGAAGGTATGAAAAGGGATGTAGGCTTATGGGTTAAATAATGTCTGAATTGTCAGCAAGTAAAAGCCGAACATCGGAAACCTAGTGGTTTGCTTCAGCCTTTAGATATAACAGTTTGGAAATGAGATTCAATATCCATGGATTTTATTAATGGGTTGCCAAGATTGAATAGGGGAGATGAAGATATATAGGTTGTGGTGAATAGATTGACCAAGAGTGCACATTTCATTCCTGTCAAGTCAACCAAGACTGTGCTTGTGTTGGCTATGTTGTTTATGAAGAACATAATTCGACTGCATGGGATTCCTATTAGTATAGTTAGTGACAGAGACTTTTTATTTTCTAGTGAATTTTGGAAGAGTTTATAGGAGGATATAGGTACCAAGCTTAAGATGAGTACCGCTTATCACACACAGACAGATGGATAGATTGAGAGAGTCAATAAGGTACTTGAATATTTATTAAGAGCATGTGTACTAGAATTTGGCAAATCGTGGGAAGACCATTTACGCTTGGTTGAGTTTTTCTATAATAATCGTTATCAGACTAGTATATGAATGACACTTTTAAAATCTTTATACGGAAGACCGTGTAAATCACCCTTATATTGGTGTCGACCGGTGGTGCTCAACCGGTGTGTGAAACTAGTTGTGATATAATGAAAAGTTAAAAAAATAAAAAGAAAGCATAATTATATTTAAAATGTAAATAAATTATATGCTTTATACTTTATGATAAAGGGATTAGTTTATATAAATTTGATATTAATTATATTATTAAATATTTGTTTATTAAAAGAAATGGGATTTTTAATCTTAATAATTATTTAAAACCCTATGGAATTCCAGAAAAATATGGAATGATTTCTAATTAACATCTCAGGGGATTTAAAAGTATATTTTATAAATATTCAAACATAATCAATAGTTTTGGAAATATGTTCTAGAATTTGAAATAAAAAGGAAAATATTATTATTATTATTTTATAGGAAAAACTTTGGAATAAATTAATATAGTTTTCCTATAAATAGAATTTCTTTTCTATTTGAATTGTGTGCTTGTATGTGTATATAATTTTAAAGAAACAAGAATAAACATATTAGTAGTACCGTTTGGGATAAGGCATTCGATAATATTTCTCCAGCTATTCTTTGGATTTGTTATATAGAATATTATTGTTTCAGATATAGGCACATGTGGGATAGAGCATTGAGTAAACATTCGAGTAACACCAGGTGATATGGGATGCCTGAGCTGATACTTGTTCGATTACTTTATGTAAGTAGATGTCACTCAACAGGGTCAAGTCTATGGGGTATTATTATGGGTATGCAAACTAAGAGTGAGCAGGCTGAGAGCCCTAAATGTGTCTATCTATTGTGTATGCTTCTATTATATATTGGGGAGTAAACCAGATTGGCCAGTATCTATCCTAGTGGCTTGATTGCGGGGTCGCATCCTGAATCTATGATGCCCTTACATATATAGCTGAGAGCCACTACCCCCATGTCACATAGGCTAGCAGTCGGTTACCATTGGGACACTTGCATGGCCGTGACCATTGTATAGCATTGTCTTGTAGTTTATGGATATTGGGTCACAATGGCCATCGAGGTAACCGATGACTGTAGGAGTAGATCTGAGAGCACATGAGGAAGGTTCCTGGAGCAAGCGTAGAGCTATCAGTCTCCAGTCTGGTTATTTGTAACACCTCCGAAAATTAATGAAATTTAATAAGAAAATTAAAATAAAACATGGACTTAAAAGAAAATTTTCAAAGACGTCCGAATTTGGCAACGAAACTGGTACCATTGTGTCATAGCGATTTTCTAGGTGATTTTCATTTATAACATATCAAAATCGAGTACGGAGGAGTTACGGGTAATAGAATAAAAATAAAAATTTTAAAATTAAAAAAGTTAAAATAGTCACATCTCGACCCGTAAGGGTTGATGGTGGACCGGTAGCGGTCGACCTTGCTAGGGGAGTGGTCGACCTTGGCTCGACTAAAATCAATCATTCTAGATTTTCCCATGACGTGTTTGTGTGGCTCTAATCAATTTCTTAGGAATGAAGGGTGTGATGTATGAACCAGTTTCTATGAATATATTCCCTAAGCTAATCAAATGGCCCAAACTAAATCCTGCCCCTATAAATACTAAGTTAATGAATTCTCACATAAAAGTTTACAGTAACCAAACTCTGCCAAAATTTTCTCTCAACCCTAAACTCTAAAAATTCCTAAAAAACAAATAAATACAATCTAAAAGGATAAAAGTAATTGAATCAAGGCGGATCAAAGCGGAGCTATCGATTTGGGGGAATAATTATCATGCATAAGAAATAGAAAGAGCTTAGACTTGAGGCGAGTGGGCACAATTTTGATAAGTTGATTATTGTAGTTAGTTTTAAACTATTTTAATTGGTTAGGATGTTAGAAAACCTTAAATCGAAGATGCTAAATCCAAAATTTATAAGTTAAATCCTATGTTTGAATTAAAAACCCTAGAATTTAAACTATAGTAAGTTGTTAACCTAAAAATATTTTCTTAAACACCTATTCTATCATCAAATTGCAAACTCTAAATAGAAAACCCTAAATTGATATATATATATATATGTATGTATGTATGTATGTATGTATGTATGTATGTATGTATGTACGTATATGTATATGTATATGTATATGTATATGTATATGTATATATATGAATTGGTCACTTGGTATATTAGGGTTAATTAAACATCGCTAATAGCGGAAATTAACTGGATAATAATCAACAATTAAAAATCACGTAACCCTAAAATTTTATTCGTGAACGGTCGATCTTGGACCTCCAACGGTTGACTGATAGCGGTTGACCGTTCAGAATGAAAACTACATAATTTGAACCTCGGCCTAAGGCCCAAGTTAAATAATAAAAATTATATAATTTAGTAGTAAATTATATAAATGATGCATTGTTTGTTTGAGCCTATTTTGGGCTATGTACACATGTATGAGAAAATAGAGAAGCTAGTTCCCTATAAGCATTGACTAGAACGGATGTATTTCGCATAGGCTCAAGGGCGTTCCATACGGATGGGCGCATAACACCGATGGAGACATTACCTTAGTGATCCCGGTGCTAATAGGAGGTCCATGTAGGCACGATTTCTGGTGCATCGTGGTACAGGTGGACTCCAGCATAGCACAATAAGTGGCTATAGAGTAAAGTTGGCCCTATACTAATGGAAGTTCCTAAGGAGACATCGATGCAGTACGATAAGAGGCATTTTTCCACTATGATCGAGAGGTGAACATGAGTGCATACGATGAGTCACTATGGGGATTTACATTACAGCGTTCTCCCCTTCAGGTGTAGTGTTGGTGGCAGGAACGATAGGAGAGTTATTTCCCCATTGGCTGATTGTTAGTGTAAGGTTCCATTAATAGAATGACCCATTGTGTTAGATAATAATCCTTAGGTTTTGGACCCAAGGAATTCATGGACGCTTGTTGCACACCTTATGTCACTTAAAAGTAGTTTTAAAGTTAGCTGCACATGATCATCATATTAAACTTGTACTCATTCACTGAACTTTATGTCTGACCCATTCTTTTTCCAGTTTTTCCCCACTATAAGTGGATAGGGCAGCAGGTGAACGGCATATTCTTGATACTTGGAAAGTCGAATTTATATTTAGAGTCCGCTTTTATCCTATTTCACTCTTCACGCATTATTTTAGTTTATCAGTACATTTTGCTTCATATAGCAGACTTTAAGGGATGTTTTTGCTATGTACCCTTATTTGGATCATGTATTGATATTTTTCTTAGACCATGACTTGACATTTTATGGGATTCATATTTTTCTATAACGTGTACATGTTTTTATTCCATCCAATGTGAGTTTTGAAAGTGTAGTATATCTTAGATTATATCTGCTTGTATTAGTCTTTGAAATGTTAAAGGTTAAAACCCTGACAATCCGCATTTTTCGAGTCGACATGATGTCGAAAGCTACATTGAGCTTTGGATCGGCGTGTCGAGAGGTGCGGGTTGTCATAGTTGGTATCAGAGCATAGATTCAATGTTCCTTAAGGATTAGGACTGAACATACCTGAATTTTTTAAAATAATGGTTTTTCAAAAAGTCTTCCAAAAATGTTTTCCAAAGTTTTCAAAATGGACTTAAAATAAAATAAAAGTAAGTATAAATAAAGTATTTCAAAATGCTTTCCAAAAAAATTCTTATATCAGATATCCCTCCTATTTGTTCCCATGTTCTCTCTTATCTCTTAATCATATTTATGCCAACCGTGGAAGTTACTAATGAAGCTCTTAACCTTCGCAGATAGAAGATGATTGATCTTATAGGTTTAAGCTTTAACAATGCAGTCGAGATCCCGAGCCTGAACATTCTTGCATGGTTCTGCTGGTATCTTTAGATTAGGGGACAGACCATGCTCAATCTTGCTAGAGAGCCCACAGAAGTAGTGGCAGTTGAGGTTCTTACCCGCCTGCCTGCCGCTCCAATTTTTGCTAAGTCGTGCAAAGATTTTTCTAGTCTTTGAGGCAAGCCATATATGAGGACAGGGTCTTATATGGATTCGAGAGCATGGATCCATGCTTATGAGAGGATATTCAGTCTTATGGGCATGACTGATGATATGAGGAGGCAGTTAGCTATCTGCCAGTTGTAGGGTGAGATGTTAAGCTGGTGGGAGGTTATTGTGTCTGAGGCTGATGAGGGTGATATTGCTTGGGATGAGTTTCGTAGGTAGTCTGAGATAAAGTTCCTTTCTATGATGGAGGAAGGCGTTTAGCTAGAGAAGTTTATCTACCTTAAGTAGGGAGATATGACAGTCAAGGAATATGTAAATCAATTTAATGAGCTAGTTTGATTCAGTATGGAATTATTAGTACACCTCATAAGAAAGCTCTTAAATTCGCTAAGCGATTGGATCAATATCTCTAAGATTTAACTATGATTCATGTTTCGATAGGTGCTACCTATGAGGGGTTAGTGGAGATGGCTTTACTCACTATTGTCTTCACGAGGGAAGTGAAAGAGGAGGCTCTGAAGTTGTGGAGAAGGGGTAGTAAAAGAATAAGAAGAAGGTAGGATTTGGGCAGAAGGGGAAGATTCAGAAGAAGAACTTGAGGTGTAATAGGTGTAGCAGGACAGAGCATTTTGCTAAGGATTGTAAGATAGGTCTCTCAAAGATGATGTTTGATAACTGCGATCAGTATGGTCATATGAAGCGAGCTCGCATATCACCACTAAGAGCTTCTACTCGGACTTCTACTTAGGTGGTTCCCACTTATGCACTGGACGTAATCCCCAACTTGAGTGCACAGCCAACGGTGGACAAGGGTAAGAAAGTGGTGATCAAAGGTGTGTTAACTCATTTTGATTTATCTATTCGCGCATTATTTAACACATGAGCTTCACATTCTTTTATCTCTGGTAGACTTGTTAATGACTATGTATGGGGCTATTTTAGACAGTGATAGGAAGGTTGTTAGGTTGAGAACGTGTAGTAGGCATAGCTTGGAGGTTTATTACGATCCCTGAGGATCTGTTTTGTTGAGATACCTATATTTATTGGGCCTATCACACGATAAGCATAGTGCAGTGCTTGTAGTTAGAGATTTTCTTGATGTTTTGCCGAGGTTACCAGTGTCCCACCCTAGGGAGACCGAGTTTAGGATCTATCTTATTGAGAATGCTAGACATGTTGCCTTATCACATATGGCTACAAAGGAGAGATGCAAGTTGAATAAGCAAGTGAATGAATTACTGGAGAAGGGTTTTATTAGAAGGAGCATATCTGAGTGGGGAGCACCAGTCGTCTTTGCTTCTAAGGCAAATGGTTCTCTTAGATTTTATGTCGATTATAGGGAGCTTAATAAACTGATAAAGAAGAATCATTATCTTTTGCCATGCATATATGATCTCTTTGATCAGTTAGTTGGAGCTAGAGTATTCTCTCAATTGGATTTAGCTATCGAGGTCCATTAGTTGCATGTTGCCAAGGACAGTATTTAAAAGATGCATTTCATACACCCAATGGATTATATGAGTGGTTAGTCATGCACTTCGAACTGACCAATGCACCAACTTACTTTGTGGATTTGATGAGATAAGTATTTAGGCGGTTGCTAAACAAATTTGCCGTGGTATTTGTGGATGATATTCTTGTTTACGCGAGGAGTGAGGAGGAGCACGCATTGCATTTGGAGGAAGTGCTCAATACATTCCATGCGCATAAGTTGAAGGCAAAGTTTTTGAAGTGCCACTTTTGGAAAGAGGAGGTATGCTGTTTGGGACATATCATCTCACAAAGTGGCTTAGCTATTGATCCTAGTAAGGTGGCGGCAGTTTACGATTGGCATGTTTCGAATAATACCATGGACGTAAGAAGTTTCTTTGGTTTAACGAGCTACCATTGGAAGTTCTTTAAGGACTTTGCGAAGATCTCTGCTCTACTGACCCGTCCCACCAAGAAGAATCTAGTCATTTCATGAGATGCTAAGTGCGAAGATGATTTTATCAAATTAAAGTAGGCATTGACTAGTGCATCAGTTTTAGTATTACCGGATGGGTCGAAGCCATTTACAGTTTATGCCAACGCCTGTGGGACGGGTTAAGTACGGTCTTGATGCAAGAAGAAGGGGTAGCATGTTATGCGAGTCAGCAGCTGAAGACCCACAAGAGGAACTATCTTACGCATGATCTTGAGTTGGCGGCTATTGCTTTTACACTCAAGTCTTGGAGGGATTACCTTTTAGGAGATCGATTTGAGTTGTATACGAATCGCAAGTCCTTAAAGTATTCGTTCTCCCAAGAGGACTTGAATTTGAGGCAATAGAGGTGGATGGTGTTCTTGACATCATATGACTTTGATATCTCTTATATCCTGGGCAAGGGTAATGTAGTGGAAGATGCTTTGAGTAGACAGCGTTCAGTGTTGACATTTAGAGTGTATTCCTACCTTTGATTTCCGACCATCAATAGATATTACCCTCGAGATTACTAGCAGCTTTAGATGTTCAGCCTACATTAATGGAGCATATTGGATCTAGGCAAAAGGAGGATAAGGAGCTAGTAGACATCATGGAGAGGATTGGTAGAGGAGATCCATCGAGTCATTTAAGGCGTTATGTCAATGACTCGAGAGGATGGTTACAGAGGGATGATAGAATTTATGTACCTCGTAGTAAAAATTTGATTAATGCAGTGTTAGCTGAGTCTCACCGTTCTAGGACGACCATTTATCCCGGTGGAGACAAGATTTATCACGATACGACGAGAGTCTTCTATTGGCTCGGTATGAAGAAGCAAGTAGCAGAGTATGTAGTTAGGTGTATGACTTTCCAAAGGGTAAAGGCAGAGCAAAAGAAGCTGGAAGGATTGTTGCAGCCATTGGATATTCCTTAGTGGAAGTGGGAAAGTATTTCCATGGATTTTATAGGATGGTCTACCTAGAAGTAGGAGAGGAAATGATAGCATTTCGGTCATAGTCGATCGGTTGACCAAGTGTGCTTATTTCATACCAACAAGGAGTACTAGGATGGCGTCGGCGTCGGCGACTCTGTACATGAGAGAGGTCGTTAGGTTACATGGAGTTCCTATTAGCATAGTCAGCGATCGAGATTCGCTTTTCACTAGTAAGTTCTAGAGGAGCCTTTAGGAGGCTTTGGAGACTGAGTTAAACTTAAGCACTGCATATCATCCGCAAAATGACAGACAGACGGAGAGAGTGAATAGGGTTTTGAAGGACTTATTACGGATGTGCATTACAGACTTTGGAGGTTCTTGGGAGGATCATTTGATGTTGATAGAGTTTACCTATGACAATAGTTATTAGGTAAGCATTGTGATCACCATTCGAGACGTTGTATGGTAAAACCCGTAGATCATCGTTGTGTTGGTGGAATACGACGGATAAGTTTATTCATGGGCTGGACATGATGAGGGAGACATTGAAGAAGGGGGACTTGATCCTTAGGAGGATGAAGACTACTAAGGTTAAGCAAAAATCGTAAGCTATTAGAAGACGTATGGAGTTAGAGTTCACAGTAGGAGACATGGTATTTGTGAAGGTTTCACCCTTTAGGCATGAGATTTGGTAGGTCAGGGAAGCTACCATCGAGATTTGTAGGACCCTTCCCGATAGTGGCTAGAGTAGGGAAGTTGGCATATAGGGTAGAGCTTCCGAGAAAGTTAGCAGGGGAACATGATGTTTTTCATGTGTCGCACTTGCGAAAGTGCTTGTAGGATATAGCTACCATGGTCGAGCCAAGTCAACTAGAGGAGGCGGAGGTTAAGCGAGAGTCGCTTGTTCGCCCTGCAACCACTCATATATTAAAGCATGGCACAAAGCGACTCCGTAACAAGGAGATTGGACTTATTAAAGTCCAATGGGAAGACGATCCAGTGGAGAGTACATGGGAGCCCGAGGAGAAGATCAAATCTACCTACTCACAACTCTTTTCTGGCATGTCTTAAATTTAGATTCTTATAAGTGTAGATTTATTATGTATATGACTTAGGTGGTATACCTATACCCTTTTAGGTAGAGACCTTTGGATGATATGGATTGTTGTAAACGTGTCAATAGGACATGTTATGGATGATGGATGTATTGTTCGCATTGTACTCTTTTACACATTAGGACGGTATATTCTCTAGGTACCTATGCTGTCAGGGGCGCTGTTAAGGCATCGTTGAGCGCCGATTAGGTGCTATTTTGCAATTTCAATGCCCACCTTTTTATAACAGCGTTTTATTACGCTCTTTGTCTAAGGAGCCTTTTGAGCGTCGAGCTTTTCTTGGGGCACCAGAAAATATGCCTTTTAGTACAACTTTGTTTTTTACTTGGCAAAATTAAATACACTTAGAATAAAATCATCCAGATACTTTGTTTGTTTATTATAAAACTTTGAATTTCAAGAATTTTAATGCTTGAATCATTTTTCTGTATCTTTTTTAAAATATACAAATAATAAGCTAATAAATAATAAAATTCCTCTTTATATTTGAAAATAAATGCTACTCTTTAACTTCTCACTGCTTTGAAATTTGGCTTTCCTAAATTCTTAATTTTTTATTTTAATTACGTTAGCCTTTTAAAATAATTTCTTAATCAAACACAAAATAACTAACCACAAATTGAAATTTATATTATTCATGAATATTGTACTTGAGTTTTAAAAAATACTTGGTATACAAATGTTAAGTTATTATCGTAACACAAACTTTAATAATATAAGTTTTGTTGCTTATATAAATTATAAAAGCACTTAATTCATTTTTAAGTTATATACGAAACATTTACATGTGTATACGCACACGCGGCACGCATACATCACTTATAGTAAACCAATATAGTTTAACTAATAGTTAGTTATTCTATATAATTATTTAATCCAAATATTCTTTGTGTTTGTGACGAATGCCTATTTTCATCCAGGCTCTACCTGAACTCTATTTGGATTCTTAAGGCAGTTTTACGCTCCGCTCTGCCTCGAACAGCACAGCTAGGTACACACACACACTTATATCTATTGCATGTTATTCCTTGATTTTTGTATGCTAGTGGATGTTATGCATATGGACGTTGCATATGTTAGGAAGATTGTGCATGCACATAGAATTATAAATATATCATTTAGGATGTTGCATACATTTAGATGCATGGCATAAGCATTTTGCATAACAAGAGGTTGATTGAATATGTAGACCGACTACTCTTTTGCATTAGTATATGTTCACGTGCATTACACGCTGCATATATATGTACATATTGCATTAGAAAATTTTCTTTTAAGGACTATGGTTATTCGTGGATGATGGATGAGTAGATGGATGTAGTTATTGGTTGCTGTGTCTGATTTACATTCTTCTATCCTTGGAGATTTCGGTGACGAAATTCTTTTAATTAAGGAAGAATGTAACACACCAAAAATTTAATGGAATTTAATAAGAAATTAAACTAAAATAAAATAAGGACACAAAATAAAATTTTCATCAATGTCCAAATTTGTCTGCGAAACTAGAACTATTGTGTTCGTAACGCTTTTCTAGACGATTTTCATATATAACATATCAAAATTGGAGTTAGTATAAAGGAGTTATGGGTGATAGAATAAAATAAAAGTTTAAAACTTAAAATTTAAAAATTAACATAGTCATCAGTCGGCCATTAGTGGTCGACCTTGGCTTGAGTAAAATCGAATGTCCTAGATTTTGCTATGATTTGTTTGTGTGGCTCTGATCGATTATTTGGGAACAAAGGGTATGATGCGCAAACTAGATTCTATGAAAATATGCATAAAGCTAATCCAATGGCCCAAACTAAACCCTACCCCTATAAATACTAGCTAATGAAACCCTAATTCTCATATAAAAGTTTACGGTAACCAAACTCCGCCAAAATTTTCTCTCAACCTTAAACTTTAAAAATTCCCGAAATCAAACAATACAACTTAGAAGGATAAAAGTAACTGAATTAAGGTGGAGCTATCAATTTAGGAGAACAATTCTCATGCGCAAGCAATAGAAAGAGCTTAAGATTGAGGTGAATGGACACAATTTCGATAAGTTGATTATTGTAGTTAGTTTTAGATTATTTTACTATGTAAGGATGTTATAAAATCCCAAATTGAATATGTTAAATCCAAATTTTATACGTTAAACCATAAGTTTGAATCTAAAACCCTAGAATTTGAATTATGTTAAATTGTTAACCTAAAAATATTTGCTTAGACACCTATTTTATCATCAAATAGAAAACCCTAGACACTTAGTAAATTAGGGTTAATAAGGCATTGCTAATAGAAGAATTAACTAGATAACAATCGACAGTTAAAAATTGCATAACCCTAAAACTTTATTCACAAAGGATAGACCCTAGATCTCTAGTGGCCGACTAGTAGCGGTCAACCATATGGGAACAACGGTCGACCATTTAGAACGAAAAATGCATAATTTGAACCTTGTCCTAAGGCCTAAGTTAAATAATAAAAATTATATAATTTACTAATGAATTATATAAATGATGAAATGTTTGTTTGAGCGTATTTTGGGCTATGTACACATATATGAGAGAATAAGGAAGCTAGTTACCTATCAGCATTGACGAGGGCGATGCATTTTGCGAATATGGATGTTGATTAGGGCGATGTATTTCACATAAGCTCGAGGGTGTTCTGTATGGGTGGGCGCTTGGCACTGGCGGAGAAATTACTTGAGTAAGCTCGATACTAATCGGAGATCCATGTGGGCATGATTTTTGGAGCATCGTGGTGAAGGTGGATGCCTGCGTAGCACGATAAGAGGCTATAGAGTAAATTGGGGCCGATACTAACGGGAGTTCCTAAGGGGACACCGACGTAGTACGATAAGAGGAATTGTGCCACTACGATCGAGAGGTGAACATGGATGCGTACGATGAGTCACTAAGCGAGTTTGCATTACGGTGTTTCCCACTCCATGCATAGTATTGATGGTAGGTATTATTATCGAATGCATAATAAACAGCTTCATGAACTATTATTTGATTATTATGTTTTATCGTTTCCACTGTGAGATTTGTTTTTTGTTTTCTTCTTCTTTTCTTATTTTTCTCATTTAACCCCATTGATCATCTACATTTCAGATTGTTTAAATTGGACATATATGGATTATTGTCGATTTAAACATTCCGAAATGTGGGAGTAGTTCCCACATTGGCCAATCGTTAATGTGAGGTTCGATTAGTATTTTAACCCATTGTATTAGATAAGAAACCTTAGGTATTGGACCCTAGGAATTCATGAACACTTGTTGCACACTCTATGTTACTTAGAGTAGTTTTAAAGTTAGCTACATATGATCATCGTATTAAACCTGTACTCATCATCAAACTTTATGTCTGACCCATTTTTTGTTCATCTTTTCCTCATCATAGGTGGTCATGGCAGCAGACGATTGGCCCATTCTTGAAACTTGGAAAGTCAAGCTTATATTTGGAGTCTGCTTTTATCCTATTTTACTCTCCATGTATTATTCTAGCTTACTAGTACATTTTGCTTCATCTATTAGACTTTGAGGGGTATTTTTGCTATGTACTCTGATTTGGATCATATTTTGATATTTTTCTGAGACTATGACTTGATAATTTCTAACATTTATAGTTTTTTGGTAATATATACATGTTTTTATTCCTTTAGATGTGAGTTTTGAAAGTGTAGTATATTTTAGATTATATCCACTTGTATTAGTCTATGAAATGTTAAAGGTTAGAACCCCGACGATCTGCATTTCTCAGCATGATGCGATTTGAAATGCTACATCGAGCTTCGGATCGATGTGACAGGAGCTGCGGGTAGTCACATTATTATTGATATAGACATTGCTTATTCATTGATGAGATCATTATAGATCTGAGAGCCGATCATATCATTATTATGACCGATGCCGGATAGTTGCATATATAATGCTGAGAGCATATAGGACTAAGATTCTAGATGACTATCTCCTACATTGAGAGTTGAGTAGATTAGTTGAGTAGATTACTATATGAGGCTAAAAGTCTAGATGATTATTATGTGATTATAGATCCCTTGGATTATTTATTGAATGGGGAGTCCATAGAGTTGTTAAACCCCGTACACGGTGACTATATTGCCACCGAGGATAGTTAGAGATGCTAAGAGCATAGAGTTGAATCATGTACATATTTTTTTATGGTTATCTAAGTGACGGCATTTGCTACCTAGGGTATGCCATATTTGTATTTTCATGTAAGCTTGTTTTGGATGTTTTTTTTATCTCTATTATATATGTTAAGTATGATGAACGATGGGTATGTTTACTTCATGATTATCTAAGCGATAATCATGGGCATTGCTAACAGCATGTCCTATGTAGTTAGTTATCTTATACTTAGTGATATTTGGATGCCCGGAATGTTCATTCATTTGATATTATACGCATAGTATGTAGTTTGACTTGACTTTCTATACAGGACATATTACTTATGCATGGTTTTGTGATGTGTTTCTACATTGAGGTATCCTTATATGTTGCCATTGAGATGTTATGCTATTATTGTACTGATGTGCACGTAAAAGCATATATTTTTACTTCCATATTTAATCTACTTTTATTTAGATAAATGTCATATTTGGGTATTTTTACATGTTTTTACCAAAATCCAAATGTCATCAAATCATCATTCATCTTCAATTTAGGGGCAAAATGGTAATTTTGTGCATATATTAATTTTGGAGAATATTTATTTGCACATTTCAGTTTTGTTTGTAGGTAATTAAATGGAAAATGGAAAAGCTTTGTGTATGTATGCATGCACAAAGGATGAAAGACAAGCGAAGAAGGCAAATGAAGATGGAAATAAATGGATTCATAGAATCATGGAGGACTCCACCTACCTACATATCATAACCTACAATTAGGAGCTGATGCACAACTTAGTGGTGACTAAATTCACATGCACATTAAATGGAGGATTAAGCTCATGCTAATGATTGCTTGGAGGTTACACTTCCTAAGGGGTCTTTTGGGTCATCCCCTAAAATATGGATTATGGTTTTAAGCATGTATAAATAACCCTCTTATGTTTATGTAATAAAGTTTTATCTGCTTATCATATTATGCAAGTTTTAGCCTCAAATCAAATGAGAAATAAAATGGCTTCCTGCGCCTCTTCTTTTTTCTCCATGCTCTATCATTTTGTTTTCATTTTCATTTACATGTTTTCTTCATTTTCGTGTTAGTGGATTAGCTTTCTTTTTTTATGCACTTAGCTTAATTTTGTTTTTATGCAAGTAGTTTAGTTATCCTTTTCTTTTTATTAGCTCTTACTTTTCTTGCTTTTTAATATTGCATTCAACATGTGTTGAAATGACAACAAAAAATGAGTAGCTAAACCCCTTCAATTTAGGGGTAATGAAGCTCTTTAATTCATGTAGATTCAACATATTTGCTTTATTTATGATCTCTTTTTTTTATTCATAAAAAGTTAGATTATGATGTAAGTTTATTAGTGAATCCGATTGTCTATGTTATTTATCACTATAGGCTATTCTTGTTTAAACATAAACGCAATTTACATCATTGACTAACTAAGTGATTATGATATTGAAACTAAAATAGAAGCAAAATTTGATGATCTATGTTACTAATAAAAATAGTTAATAGATCATGCTTAAAATAGACTTTTGTTTTAGTTTCATATTCATATTCATGACATTCAACAAGTGGTTTTAGTTGTTGTCTTAAAAGTTTGATGGTTTAAGTTATGTTAACTTATAACATAAATAGGTCATACTTATGATAAATACATCACTAATTCTATTTAGATTAAAATGAGAGATCATAGATAAAAAATTTTGTTAGTTTATGTGAGAAGATGAGAGTGGATTTGCCTCTAAATTATTTTTTAATCTCATATTTCCATTCACTTTGTTCTAGCTAGTTTTACATTTTTCTTAGCTTAAAAACTAGCTCAAGTTTGATTTAATTTTATTAAATAGAATTTAAAATCATTTCAATTCCTTTCAGATCGACCCGTATTCGCCACATACTAAAATTGTACGCCGTGCGCTTGCCATTATTTTTATCGCATAATTCTTAACGATGGTTTTTTAACTCGATAAGAATTTCCCCCATTGATAAACAAGTTTTTGGCGCCGTTACCGGGGAATAGATTTGATTTTAATTTTATTTTTTGAATTTTTTTTTTGATTTTAGTGTGTTTTTATTTAGTTTATTGAGTTTCAATTAAAAAGTAAAAAAATATTTTGTGTGTGTTTGTTGTGTGATTTTTTTGCTTTCATTTGACTTGTATGCTTGTCATTTTTCTATTTGCATTTCTATTTTTCTTTAAATACATAATTTCATTTAAAAAAGAAAAAATATTCCATTTCAAGAACTACATTACGATTTCCGTTTCTATTTTTACATTGCATTTTACATTGAATTGCATTACAATTACTTTGAATTTTGATCTGCAACTTGCCTTCACTATTTCTACAACAGCCATCAACTTCTACCCACTACACTGTTACTTTCACATCTCTCTGGTTACTACTCTCTACCCTACATACAAATATACATCTCCTTCACTTCCCCTACCTTCCAACTTCCACACACCCCGCTGTCACCATTCCCATCTTGATCACTGTCCTTGCAACAACTTCACCATACCATATCATCTCCTTTCTTCCTTCCTCTGTCTGACCACTTGCATCACTGTGCACTGCCATACTCAACAACATTGCTCACCTTGTTATACTACACCATCCCACTCATACTTCACTGTCACATCTCCAAATATGTAACAGCCCTAGTTTTTAGCTATTTATTTCTTTTAATTATTTAAATTTTGAAATATATTTTATGAAATTGTGTATACCAATAAAGTTAATAATAACTGTGAAAATTTAAGCTATTTTTGAACTGATAAATTTCGCGTTTAAACGGACGCGTCAATTATAGGGTATAGGCAACGAATAAAACGGGTAAATTTAAAACGTCATTTTATAGAAATTTCTGATGTTTTATATTACGTCAGTTTAACGTAGTGTAAAAATCACATTTTTAAATATTTTTGAAGAAAAATATCAGTCCGTGATTTTATAGTAAACGTTACGTTGTTTTAACTGACAGTCTGATTTTAAATAAATTTGTATACGTTTCTTTTCTTAAGCTTTGCATAAATTCTTGCCATTTCATTTATTGTTTTCAAACTAAAAATCAAAGTATATAAAATGGGATAAAAATTAACATGAAGTAACGTTCGAAATATTGTTCCCTCTGATATCCTTTTTCCACAATCAATGCATACACTTTAAAGCCTGGAACGTGCATATCAACCCTTTCCTTTTACCCTCTGTTTCAACAGCACTACCAAACATCACACATTCATATTTACAAAATTTATATGTTTGAAACTGACATTTTAAACTAGGCTCTTGATCACGCAACTAAATTAATACTGTAATCAAGCTCTTACTTTGGAAATCTCTCAGCCTTCCTCTGTAAAATTCGAAGTTTAAATTTTTCCAAGCTGATGAGAAAATCACGCATTGATAACCTTCCTTGCTTTATTTCTTTAATCATGTGTGTAAGCATTTATTCAAAAAGAAACTGAAGCACATCTCTCGGCCTCCTCTGTTACTACAAAATTTTGCAAACTAAAGGGAGCTCATCACGCATGCAAGAAATTAACCCGGCAATTTATTTATCATCAAGTTTATCAATATTGCTCTCTCTCACATAACCTCTGGGTGTTGTTTTAAGCTCTCTCATCCTCTATGCTTGACCGTTTATCTTGCCAAGAATCACGCAGATAATTACGTCTGTTTTTTTTTAGCATGCTTATCTTTTCAAATAAAGTAACTGAACAAATCTTTCGGCCTCCCATCTTTTATTTCGAAATTTATTGCTTTTCAATGAGATACGTTGCCACTTTTTAAATTCTTCCCCTGCCGTGCCTATGATTCCATCTTGAGCCGAGTGTATATGTATTCCTTGCATCCCAAGCAAAGCTCCCTATAAATATATTAGACTAGTTCATACTTTATCTCCTCGTCTTGCAATCCCTCTTTTGTGGAAGCTGTGAAAGGTATGACATGTATATTCTTTTATATTCTCTGTTTCCTCGTCTCCTTTCCTTTTCACTTTGCTCGGCCATTCCACCCACTTTGTTTTCATGCCCAGTCCCATTTGCTTTTATCTGGATCGCTACACTAGGCTATGGTATTTATGTAGAGTGATGTGGGAAGTGGTATAGTGAACGTAAGTGTCAGGAAGGTCATGATGTTGAGTTTGTCTTGAACCACAACAGACCTATGTAGCCTAGTACCCAATGCATGTGTACATGCTTTCAGAGCGTATCTAAATTTCTGATGCATATGATTATGGCATAGATGTATGAACCAAATGCATGAAATTCTGAGAAACCCGGTTCCCCTTTTTTTAAAAAAAAAACTTGAAAGCAGAAAATATAACAGAGGAAAGGAAGTGGTGGCCTGTAGTTGTTAGGGTGCACTTGAAAAGCTCGCATATATATATAAGAATATAACTGAGATGCATTATAGTGACTGAGTGCATGTATTTTAGAGTTTGTCTGCATTTTTCCAGAGTTTCTATTGTTTGCAGTTCTAGTTGTGTCCATTACATCGCTGACTTGTTTTGCATTTAAGTAGCTGCTTTGTCCCTGATTGCCTAGTTCTTGTACAGGAGTTTTTTTTATACGTGTTGTTTTTTGTTCTGTTGTTGCTTCAAGGAGAGGAGGATTCAATCTGCATGAGTTTTGAGCTGCTGGATGTTAGTGTTAAAGGTAGGCTTGGACTATAGGATGTGAGTTTCAGTTGCATTTATGTCATCAGAGTTAGTCTGCATATTTGTAATTTTCGTGATAGGCTGTACATGTTGGTATCACTGTGTGCATGTTCAAACTGACATGAGTGAGATGCATGACTGGAGTTGTTGGATACTAGAAATAGATAGGTAGGCAAGTAGATGTTGTGTGAAACTTCAGTGTTTTGCTTAGTTAGAAGTTGTTCTTAAATTTTTAAACAGAGAGCAAGGTGTGAGTTTTTCACAAAGTTTGCATGTGACCCGAAGCTTGAGCATATGTGACTCGAAGTTTTGCAAAATTGACTCGAAGTCTTGCATAATTTTACTCGGAGCAACTTTTGTTTTCTCGAAGAAGGAGGTATGTCTCTGTGTAGTTGACTGGTTCATGTTTAAAAGCTGGAAATTATATTGCAGAGGAATTAAAGAGTAAAGCTACGAAGAAAAAGAAAAGAAAAAAAGAAAAAGAAAAAAAAAATGAACTGGGAAATTTTTTTTATTGTAGAATGACATCAGTGGTAGGAAATGTGATGTTGTATGTGTTGGCGTGTGTATGTACGTGTACGTGAGTGAGTTGGAATAGGAGTGTGCACGTCGTGTGCATGAGTGTTTCACGGCCCATAGGAAAAAAAAAAAAAAACTTCACCACTTTGCCTTAGCCTGTCTTTAGGAAATTTTGTCGTAATTTTTGTGTTAGCACGGTTCACGTTTGGGGTATATTTTGGCCATATTACACGGTGGAGTGGTCGAGCAAGTCAACCAAATTCTCGTTCTATCTTTAATTTTTCTTTGACCGTAAATTCTAAAGTCGCATATTCAATATTTGAATTTTGTTCTAGATTTGAATCTAGGCGACATCCGAGAAATTTTGATCGTTACCCTCTGTCGTTCTTTTCCGGTGAAATCGTCGTTTTGAAATTCAAATTTTCTGCAACTTTCAGGTGAGTATTTCTCACCAGACATACGTACATATATTTTGGTAAATTATCGCAAGTGTATGTGTAGAATTTTATTTAAATTATTATCTGTCAGTAGTATAACGTAGAATGATGAACCCCATTTAAATTGACACCACATCAGTCATTATCTGTTGTATTATTTCTGCAGTTATATTATTAATTGTTTATTTACTGCTTAAATCACCACTGCAAGTTCCCTGTTAAATTTAGAATATTATGGGCTGAAATGATAGGCCTAAATGATGATATTGTTCAATTATGCTGTTAACTGCTTAACTGTTAACTTGGGATTGCGGGTTTGAAATGATAGAACCCGGGGTTTTGTAAATTACGGATTGAAATGATAAAAATCCGTATCACTTGACCTAGGCTAGAAAACTATATACAGGCCCGTGGTTCTTATAATATTTTCTGAAATATTTAAAATTATTTTGGAAGTTAAATATTTTGATTCAATATCTTTAAAGGATTTTTATTTGATTTTGAATGAGTTATAAATGGTAATGAATAAATAAATATTTGAATAAAATTTTGGAATATAACTTATCTTGGTAATTCTGAATTTTTGAAAGGGTAAGATTTCAGTTAAGAAATAATTAATAATAGGTTATATTTGAAAATAAATTGTTGAGTTAATAATCTATTACAGCATTTAAATGCTGTCTTTTTAAGACTGGACTGTTTTAACCCATAAACTTTAGGTAGCATTTCATAAGTGCTACAGAATCTAGAATTTGATTGTTTAAAATTTATGGAAATTAATTTTGGGAAAAGTTGTAAATTTTGGAATTTAATATGTAACAAGTTAAGAATTTGTTTTGTGGTTTTAAAGGAAGAATTTAACTTCAAAAATTTGGTAAAGGCTATAAATTCCAAAATAGATTGAATAAAATTTAAATGGTATATTATAACATGGAATGATTAAATCAATATTTTGATATTGAAGGAATTTGAAATTTATTTTGATTTCAAAGTATAAATACCATTTTTAAGTTGTAACCACGGATTATAATAACGATGGGTTGGCAAAGAGACCGGGATCGGATATGGACATACTCTCTGTCGATACCGAAGACCACTTTGACTAACCGTGTACGCGGTGGAGATTCCAGAATGAAGTAGGTTGGTGGCGGCGTTTCCTGTAAGGTAAATACGTGGACCCGACTCCCGTGAGTTGGCATAAGGTGGCTAAAACAGGAGCGATTCCAGGCCAATGAGGTCATACCTCTGATCGGACCCTCCTCTTCGATATTATACTTTGATTTTGGATTGATTCAGTGGCCACTTCTATATTTTGATTTTGGGGAGTTAGTCCGAGGTGGGCGGTAACTGCGGCTACGCGTTTCCACCAGCTTGGATAGCAATTGGTATATCTACCCTGGCATTGCCTAGTTGTGCCGTGTCATCTACCATACCGAGCCTTTACTACGAGTTTCTATTTGTGTCGTACCTATGGAGTATCCTCTGGTAGCTTCCCGATCAGGAGGTATTACGGTACTGTATAGACTATTGGCATTATTCTGTGTTAAGGGCTATATGGGTAACCCCTTAACGCTACTAAAAAGTATGTTTATTTTACAAATAGACACTATTATAATAGCGCAATATACTACATAGTAAATAGTTTAACGGATCCTTAGAGGATGGGCGGTCCCAAGCATCCTTTAAGTTACTTGCTCTATATTACAGTACACTTGAATTAGCTTACATTATAAAAGTATGTATGTCCTGACTCGAGTGTTTATGTTTTATTTTACGCTCGGGTCAGCCTGAGTTGCAGCTTCAGTTTTCTCTCCGGAGCTAGGACATCCCGTAGATCATTCGTGCTGCCGGAAGCTTTTCAGTCTTTATCTTATTTGAAATCAAGACTTTGGAAGACTCTGTTTCTATTTATGTCTAAAACTGTTTCTACTTATGTCTAAAACTGTATTGCAGATTCTAAACTATGTAATTCTGGTTGGTTAAAGTTTTATAGTGGCTTCATGAACCACTGAATATTTTATTTCCGCTGTGAGTTCTGATATCTATGTCTGTGATTCTGTAATTTATTTACTGTATATTCTGAGTTTTGCCAAAATAATTTTACAATGCAGTATCTTGAACAATTCAAGTCCGACATGTGTGTCTGCCATTGCACTTGGAGGGTGCAGCATGATAGGGGGTTCTCGCTTCCTGGTTTGGTAGCGAACGGTTGACTCTTACTCCTACATGTCCCCGAGGGGGTTGGTGGTGCAATCGAGAGGCTGGCCGTAAAGGCAGAACACAGGTATCAATGTATGCTACGGTGGGCGTTACCCCACTGGCGCGGCCCGTTACATTTGGTATCAGAGCTTTGGTTCTAGGCAAAACTTAGAATGTATGGTAAATTTGATTTACAGAATCACTTTCATTCGAGCTGGAACCACTTTCTTTTCGAATTTTGGAACATTCCCTACGGTTCCAAAGTTCATTCGTGTCCCTCACTTTCCATCTTCTTTAGATTCTGGAGTATCCCATAACTCCACTTCGGATGATCTTTATAATGTATTGGCAGTCTCGCCATTATGCTAATAAAGGGGTGAAACTCCTTTACAATTAGCATTGATTCACCGGAGATTTACATTTATCCTCGGTCTATATGCTAGTATCTTTGGTTATTCCGAACTCTATCTCTTCAGATCAAATGTAGATTTACCCCAACCACATCGATCTGACTCTTTAAAGTCACGGTTGACCAGTTCAAGGTTGTCCGTGATTTATATAAACTTACCCAGTTCCTTATTCTGTTATTTAATCATCAGATCTTCTGATTTCAAAATTCTCTTGAATTCTATTTGATTTGAGTTCATCAAATTTGAGTCTCTATCCTTGTTTCGAAAAAAATTATTCCTATATTTGAAAGAAAATTCTAATATTATATATAAGATAATTTTCAGAATTTTATAATTAATTTAACTAGTTGTCAAGAGATAATAGTTTTGATTTTATTTATGGTTTTGTAAACCATGTGTTTTGTCTAATAAATAATTGAATATAAACAATGGTTATAAATTAATTTGGAAACAGAAATGAATTTAAACAAGAACTTGAGAATTCAATTTCCGATGGTTTCAAACCTTGTGGTTAAAAATTTTTTTTTTTAAAAAAAGGGGGATATGTTATTTAAAGTATTTTCGAATAGAAATTGTTTCCACAGAATTTTTAAAATTTTGTGCTCTCCTCTTTGTCGCTGGAAAATAATTTCGGTGATGACTGCAGCATCATCGACATTCATTTTCGAGTTTCGAAGTGAAAAGACCATTCTGTAGTCTGGCTACAGTGTTACCTTGAAAATTTAAATGATTTGAATTTCTAAAATATGACCTAATTTATAATATATATAGATATATAATTTAAAATTGATTTGACATATTATGTACATATATTTATTTATCCCTAAATGGTTTAAAGGGAATCAGAAATTTAATTCTTAAATTTTATCTTGAGGAATAATTTCAATAAATAAAAAGAAAATAAAAATTTTGAACAAGGAATTCCAACTGGAGATAATTGAATTTGAAAGTTTTAGTTGTATAATACTCAATTTCATTTCAATATAACTTACCTTGATTTTCAGAAGTTAACAATGTAATTGGATAATATACAATATAAAAAGATTTTATAAATAAATTTGAGTGGTTATAATCAATGTTATACACATAAATTCTAGTTATAAAAAGATTAACAGAGGTAATGGAATAATTTACCATATAAAATGATGTTAAAGGAACTAAGAATAAATTTAAGTAGTCGTAATAGGTGTAAACATATTTAACATAAGATGAAGAAAAATTATATTGGGAGAAATAAATTTAGTTAAAATTATTGAAACCCATTTTGAGTATAACAAACAATTTTCAAACTTATGATTTTAGAAATTTTATTTTAAGATGATTGGAAGAGGGAGCAAGCTTCTATGGATTTTATCGATGGTTTGCCAAGATCTAGGAAGGGAAATGAGAACATCTGAGTTATTGTGGATAGACTGACTAAGTCCACTCTTTTATTCCAGACAGATCTACCCGCACAGCTTCAAGCTTATCCGAGATTTATATGAGGGAGTTTGTGCGCCTCCATGGCGTTCCCCTTAGCATTATTTTGCGATCAAGACCCTATTTTCACTAGTCAGCTTTTGAAAGCGTTCCAAGAATCCTTGGGTACTCATTTGAACCTAAGCACCGCTTACCACCCACAAACTGACGGTCAAACTGAAAGGGAAAAATCCAATTTTTGAGGATCTTCTTCGTGCTTGCATCTTGGACTATGGAGGATCTTGGGAAGATCATCTCCATCTTGTGGAATTCACCTATAACAATAGTTATCGGGTATAAATTCCAATCCTTTGTTCTTATTCATCTTAGTTTCTCTTTCTATCTCAAGCTAGCCTTAAGATGTCCCCTTTTGCTACTCTATACGGGAGACCGTGTAGATCTCCTTCTTGTTGGATTGAGTCCGGTAACCGTTTAGTTCTTGGCCCTGAGATGATTTTGGAAGCATCGGAGAAAGTGGAGGAGATTAAGAGAAGGTTAAAAAGTTGCTCAAGATAGACAAAGAAGTATGCTAATCGGCGTAGAAGGAATTTGGAGTTTGATGTTGATGATTTGGTATTTCTTAAGATCTCTCCTATAAGAAATGTGGATCGGTTTGGTCGTATAGGAAAGCTGGCCCCTAGATTCATCGGTCCATTCCGTATTTTAGAGAGGATTGGATCCCTTGCTTATAGACTAGATCTACCCGAGGAATTTGCTGAAATTCACAATGTATTCCATGTATCTCACCTTCGCCGCTGTCTTCACGATCCATCTCTTGTCATCCAGCCTTCTGCTCTTGATGGTTTGGACATCGAGCCTGATCTAACTATTGAAAGAAGCCACTTCGTATCATCGATCGAGGTACGAAACAGCTAAGAAGAAAATCTGTCCAATTGGTCAAAGTGCAATGGAGCACCGATGAGCGAGATTGCACATGGGAAACGGAGGAAAGCATTCGTGCTTCAAATCTGGAACTATTCGTTTACGGTACTTGTTTATCTAGCTTATCTTCCTTTGATTCTTTTCTTTCGTTCCTTTTCGAGGACGAAAAGTTCTAAGTGGGGGAGAGTGTAACAGCCCTAGTTTTTAGCTATTTATTTCTTTTAATTATTTAAATTTTGAAATATATTTTATGAAATTGTGTATACCAATAAAGTTAATAATAACTGTGAAAATTTAAGCTATTTTTGAACTGATAAATTTCGCGTTTAAAAGGACGCGTCAATTATAGGGTATAGGCAACGAATAAAACGGGTAAATTTAAAACGTCATTTTGTAGAAATTTCTGATGTTTTATATTACGTCAGTTTAACGTAGTGTAAAAATCACATTTTTAAATATATTTGAAGAAAAATATCAGTCCGTGATTTTATAGTACACGTTACGTTGTTTTAACTGACAGTCTGATTTTAAATAAATTTGTATACGTTTCTTTTCTTAAGCTTTGCATAAATTCTTGCCATTTCATTTATTGTTTTCAAACTAAAAATCAAAGTATATAAAATGGGATAAAAATTAACATGAAGTAACGTTCGAAATATTGTTCCCTCTGATATCCTTTTTCCACAATCAATGCATACACTTTAAAGCCTGGAACGTGCATATCAACCCTTTCCTTTTACCCTCTGTTTCAACAGCACTACCAAACATCACGCATTCATATTTACAAAATTTATATGTTTGAAACTGACATTTTAAACTAGGCTCTTGATCACGCAACTAAATTAATACTGTAATCAAGCTCTTACTTTGGAAATCTCTCAGCCTTCCTCTGTAAAATTCGAAGTTTAAATTTTTCCAAGCTGATGAGAAAATCACGCATTGATAACCTTCCTTGCTTTATTTCTTTAATCATGTGTGTAAGGATTTATTCAAAAAGAAACTGAAGCACATCTCTCGGCCTCCTCTGTTACTACAAAATTTTGCAAACTAAAGGGAGCTCATCACGCATGCAAGAAATTAACCCGGCAATTTATTTATCATCAAGTTTATCAATATTGCTCTCTCTCACATAACCTCTGGGTGTTGTTTTAAGCTCTCTCATCCTCTATGCTTGACCGTTTATCTTGCCAAGAATCACGCAGATAATTACGTCTGTTTTTTTAGCATTCTTTTCTTTTCAAATAAAGTAACTGAACAAATCTTTCGGCCTCCCATCTTTTATTTCGAAATTTATTGCTTTTCAATGAGATACGTTGCCACTTTTTAAATTCTTCCCCTGCCGTGCCTATGATTCCATCTTGAGCCGAGTGTATATGTATTCCTTGCATCCCAAGCAAAGCTCCCTATAAATATATTAGACTAGTTCATACTTTATCTCCTCGTCTTGCAATCCCTCTTTTGTGGAAGCTGTGAAAGGTATGACCTGTATATTCTTTTATATTCTCTGTTTCCTCGTCTCCTTTCCTTTTCACTTTGCTCGGCCATTCCACCCACTTTGTTTTCATGCCCAGTCCCATTTGCTTTTATCTGGATCGCTACACTAGGCTATGGTATTTATGTAGAGTGATGTGGGAAGTGGTATAGTGAACGTAAGTGTCAGGAAGGTCATGATGTTGAGTTTGTCTTGAACCACAACAGACCTATGTAGCCTAGTACCCAATGCATGTGTACATGCTTTCAGAGCGTATCTAAATTTCTGATGCATATGATTATGGCATAGATGTATGAACCAAATGCATGAAATTCTGAGAAACTCGGTTCCCCTTTTTTAAAAAAAAAAAAAACTTGAAAGCAGAAAATATAACAGAGGAAAGGAAGTGGTGGCCTGTAGTTGTTAGGGTGCATTTGAAAAGCTCGCATATATATATAAGAATATAACTGAGATGCATTATAGTGACTGAGTGCATGTATTTTAGAGTTTGTCTACATTTTTCCAGAGTTTCTATTGTTTGCAGTGCTAGTTGTGTCCACTACATCGCTGACTTGTTTTGCATTTAAGTAGCTGCTTTGTCCCTGATTGCCTAGTTCTTGTACAGGAGTTTTTTTTTTATACGTGTTGTTTTTTGTTCTGTTGTTGCTTCAAGGAGAGGAGGATTCAATCTGCATGAGTTTTGAGCTGCTGGATGTTAGTGTTAAAGGTAGGCTTGGACTATAGGATGTGAGTTTCAGTTGCATTTATGTCATCAGAGTTAGTCTGCATATTTGTAATTTTCGTGATAGGCTGTACATGTTGGTATCACTGTGTGCATGTTCAAACTGACATGAGTGAGATGCATGACTGGAGTTGTTGGATACTAGAAATAGATAGGTAGGCAAGTAGATGTTGTGTGAAACTTCAGTGTTTTGCTTAGTTAGAAGTTGTTCTTAAATTTTTAAACAGAGAGCAAGGTGTGAGTTTTTCACAAAGTTTGCATGTGACCCGAAGCTTGAGCATATGTGACTCGAAGTTTTGCAAAATTGACTCGAAGTCTTGCATAATTTTACTCGGAGCAACTTTTGTTTTCTCGAAGAAGGAGGTATGTCTCTGTGTAGTTGACTGGTTCATGTTTAAAAGCTGGAAATTATATTGCAGAGGAATTAAAGAGTAAAGCTACGAAGAAAAAGAAAAGAAAAAAAGAAAAAGAAAAAAAAATGAACTGGGAAAATTTTTTAATTGTAGAATGACATCAGTAGTAGGAAATGTGATGTTGTATGTGTTGGCGTGTGTATGTACGTGTACGTGAGTGAGTTGGAATAGTAGTGTGCACGTCGTGTGCATGAGTGTTTCACGGCCCATAGGAAAAAAAAAAAAACTTCACCACTTTGCCTTAGCCTGTCTTTAGGAAATTTTGTCGTAATTTTTGTGTTAGCACGGTTCACGTTTGGGGTATATTTTGGCCATATTACACGGTGGAGTGGTCGAGCAAGTCAACCAAATTCTCGTTCTATCTTTAATTTTTCTTTGACCGTAAATTCTAAAGTCGCATATTCAATATTTGAATTTTGTTCTAGATTTGAATCTAGGCGACATCCGAGAAATTTTGATCGTTACCCTCTGTCCTTCTTTTCCGGTGAAATCGTCGTTTTGAAATTCAAATTTTCTGCAACTTTCAGGTGAGTATTTCTCACCAGACATACGTACATATATTTTGGTAAATTATCGCAAGTGTATGTGTAGAATTTTATTTAAATTATTATCTGTCAGTAGTATAACGTAGAATGATGAACCCCATTTAAATTGACACCACATCAGTCATTATCTGTTGTATTATTTCTGCAGTTATATTATTAATTGTTTATTTACTGCTTAAATCACCACTGCAAGTTCCCTGTTAAATTTAGAATATTATGGGCTGAAATGATAGGCCTAAATGATGATATTGTTCAATTATGCTGTTAACTGCTTAACTGTTAACTTGGGATTGCGGGTTTGAAATGATAGAACCCGGGGTTTTGTAAATTACGGATTGAAATGATAAAAATCCGTATCACTTGACCTAGGCTAGAAAACTATATACAGGCCCGTGGTTCTTATAATATTTTCTGAAATATTTAAAATTATTTTGGAAGTTAAATATTTTGATTCAATATCTTTAAAGGATTTTTATTTGATTTTGAATGAGTTATAAATGGTAATGAATAAATAAATATTTGAATAAAATTTTGGAATATAACTTATCTTGGTAATTCTGAATTTTTGAAAGGGTAAGATTTCAGTTAAGAAATAATTAATAATAGGTTATATTTGAAAATAAATTGTTGAGTTAATAATCTATTACAGCATTTAAATGCTGTCTTTTTAAGACTGGACTGTTTTAACCCATAAACTTTAGGTAGCATTTCATAAGTGCTACAGAATCTAGAATTTGATTGTTTAAAATTTATGGAAATTAATTTTGGGAAAAGTTGTAAATTTTGGAATTTAATATGTAACAAGTTAAGAATTTGTTTTGTGGTTTTAAAGGAAGAATTTAACTTCAAAAATTTGGTAAAGGCTATAAATTCCAAAATAGATTGAATAAAATTTAAATGGTATATTATAACATGGAATGATTAAATCAATATTTTGATATTGAAGGAATTTGAAATTTATTTTGATTTCAAAGTATAAATACCATTTTTAAGTTGTAACCACGGGTTATAATAACGATGGGTTGGCAAAGAGACCGGGATCGGATATGGACATACTCTCTGTCGATACCGAAGACCACTTTGACTAACCGTGTACGCGGTGGAGATTCCAGAATGAAGTAGGTTGGTGGCGGCGTTTCCTGTAAGGTAAATACGTGGACCCGACTCCCGTGAGTTGGCATAAGGTGGCTAAAACAGGAGCGATTCCAGGCCAATGAGGTCATACCTCTGATCGGACCCTCCTCTTCGATATTATACTTTGATTTTGGATTGATTCAGTGGCCACTTCTATATTTTGATTTTGGGGAGTTAGTCCGAGGTGGGCGGTAACTGCGGCTACGCGTTTCCACCAGCTTGGATAGCAATTGGTATATCTACCCTGGCATTGCCTAGTTGTGCCGTGTCATCTACCATACCGAGCCTTTACTACGAGTTTCTATTTGTGTCGTACCTATGGAGTATCCTCTGGTAGCTTCCCGATCAGGAGGTATTACAGTACTGTATAGACTATTGGCATTATTCTGTGTTAAGGGCTATATGGGTAACCCCTTAACGCTACTAAAAAGTATGTTTATTTTACAAATAGACACTATTATAATAGCGCAATATACTACATAGTAAATAGTTTAACGGATCCTTAGAGGATGGGCGGTCCCAAGCATCCTTTAAGTTACTTGCTCTATATTACAGTACACTTGAATTAGCTTACATTATAAAAGTATGTATGTCCTGACTCGAGTGTTTATGTTTTATTTTACGCTCGGGTCAGCCTGAGTTGCAGCTTCAGTTTTCTCTCCGGAGCTAGGACATCCCGTAGATCATTCGTGCTGCTGGAAGCTTTTCAGTCTTTATCTTATTTGAAATCAAGACTTTGGAAGACTCTGTTTCTATTTATGTCTAAAACTGTTTCTATTTATGTCTAAAACTGTATTGCAGATTCTAAACTATGTAATTCTGGTTGGTTAAAGTTTTATAGTGGCTTCATGAACCACTGAATATTTTATTTCCGCTGTGAGTTCTGATATCTATGTCTGTGATTCTGTAATTTATTTACTGTATATTCTGAGTTTTGCCAAAATAATTTTACAATGCAGTATCTTGAATAATTCAAGTCTGACATGTGCGGATGCGAATGGTTGAAAATATTGGGACGTTACAAAATAGCCCACTCATACTTCACTGCCACAACCCAACAACTACACCACATTCACCTACTGCTTAAACAACCTTCATCCGCCATAGCCACTACTGCCACTTCTCCTCATCACAAAACCATACAACCTTACCGGTGTCACATCCATACAAAATCATACAAACTGTCACAAGCCACTTCCTTCTCCAGCCATCCAAATTGCTAATGACCATACAAACTACCCACTTACTAACTTCAACCACCAACTCATTAACTTCCACCAGTTCATCCGTCCAAAACATCAACCCCAAACTACCCAAACATCTACTTCATCTCCTACAACTTACTCAAAACCGCCTCTTCCATTTGCCTGCCTACATCCCCTCCAACCTCTGCCGTCACCATTACACTCTACTCATGCTATAACACTTTAATCCTCCAAACCACTTCACACTGTAGGATCGATTTCACTCTAGAGGGGGGTGAATAGGGTGATGCTGTTAATTATAAAAATTAATTGTGGAAGCTTATAAAATTATTTCAACACAGATATATCGAAATTATAGCAGCATAAATAATAGCAGAATAATAAATGCAGAAATAGAACGACACAGAATTTACCCAGCTTCGGCAAAACCCTGCCTACGTGCTGCCCCCAAGGTTTCTACTAGAAATTAAGTAGTCACACGCTTACACACGTAAACTCGCGACACCCGCTACTGACTAACCTAACTCTACGCTCAAAACCCTGCCACAACTCAGCCATTGAGTTGCGAATTCTCAAACTACGCCACGTAGTTTGTCCCCTAGTCACACGACTAGTAATTACAACGTTAAAAAAGAGAAATACAAATTAAAAACAATTTTAAAAACAAAAGAAACTAAACCCTAATTTAAATAAACCAAAGCCTTTGTAAACTAAGCCGGCCCAAAAATAAACATGTGATAGATTTAAATCCTTTTTCCTTTTGTATTATGGCTTCGGCCCGGCTTATCCTTTTCTTTTGTTCGCTCTGAAATTAGGGGTTCTAGATGAAGTCACCGCTTTGAATTCTGAAGCTTCGTTCCTCTTTCTCTCTGTCGATCACTTTCGGCTTACTTCAATTCGATTGAGTTCGTCTTTGATTCGGGTATGTAACTTCTACCTTTTCTCTCTGGTTTGAATACTAGAACTCGACCGATGATTCGAGTTATTGGTTTATTGTTGTCAGTTATTCTCGAACTCGAATACATTTTCGGCCCGTGATGATTTGGGTTTTTATATAGATTCGAATTCCTAAATTTTTGTTCGTCTGAAGTTGCTTGACTTCGTCTCGGCCACTCGATTATGTTTTGATGTTGATGATTTTTCTGACTTTGTCAATTTCATATAATTGTTGCTTGATACTCATGGTTTTGATTCGTGACGTGGTCAATTTGCTTGGCCACCACGGTTTTGGTTTGAAACTGTTACATTTGATTTTATTTGACGATGTTGATTTCATTCTTTGTGACTTCGTCTTAATATTGTGATAATGTTTGACTTCGCCTCTGACTCGTTTAATTTGAAATTCCTGATGCAAGTTTTCTTTCTTTGGCTTGTACCTGGCTTGACATGGATTTGATCGACTTTTACTTGTCTTTCTTCTTGACTTCGGCCTTATACATTTGTTTGCATATCTATGCACATTGTAGCCTTGGTCCAAGAGCTTCTCTTGTGACATATCTGATTTCAGTTACATGATATTGTTTTTTAAAAACTGTTGTTAGTGCAATTTCGTTTACTGCTAGTTCATTGTGTACATTGTGTTGTCTGGTCTTCACTATAGACTGTTGAGCTTGCACCAGTCTCTGATGATGTTGTGTTCATTGTAGTTTCATTTTTTTTTGTTTTGTGCATTATATTTTCTGACATGTGCTTCAAGTCAATTGCTTTCACATTCATCAAACAACTGCCCACTGCTATTACTTGCATTTACTGCACATCTTCTTCTTACAACACATAACCATCAATTTGCCTTTCCAGTACTGTCACCTGGCCATTTCATACATATATGTATATGCTCACTCATGTAGTTTTGAATATGGTCTGTGCCTTGTCTGGTTCACATGTGCACTTCCTATATATGTGTTCATGTATGTTTGCATCGACTTCTATCCACTGTACTTCGAGTCACGTTGAACTCTGTTTCTCTGGTTCATCTGGTTTGTAGTTTTTCTTGTATAACTTGAACTTAATCTCGAGTTGGTGCCATTTGCTTCTGCATTGATACATACATATGTCTTGTTGAAATGGTTTGATGCGCACAATTCATTTGTTGCCAGACCTGTAGCCTTTATGCATTGTTCATGTCATTCCTTTGGTGCAGTTTGTTTTGCATCTCCATTTGTTGTACTCGAGTTATTTGATTGCATTGAGTACTGAATTGCATTCACTTGTGTACATATGCTGTTTGTCACTGTTGCATCAATTTTGGTTGCTGCTGTGTTATGTAGTAGCCTAGTTTGCTGGTGCATATGTTTCATTTTGAAGTTGCCGTGTATGTGATGCATGTTTTGTTGACTTTGTTTGCTACTAGGTCAACATGTATATACATACATACTTTGATCATAACATTCATTTGAGTTGCACCTGTGTTGAATCCAGCTTTAAAGCTCGGGTTTGACCTTGTGCTGATATTGTGACATTATTTTTATTGCACTTGAGTTGAACTCGGCGTTTTGGGTTTGACCTGTGCTCACCTGCCCCTGTAATTTTATCAAGTGTATATATCGGTGTGCATGGCCTTGTGGCATATACAGTGATACACTGTGTATGTCACAAGCTGTTCGTGTATGATGAATTCAAAATTAAATGATGACGAACAACCCAAATAACCGAGGCAAATATTATTTTCAAAATCCACATTTTATTTTATACTGCAAAAATATTTTATTTTCAATTTTACTACGTCAATGTATATTTCTGCAGATTTCTCAAAAGATGGATTCAATTTGGAGTGAAATTGAAGATAAAATACGAGTTGAGTGAATGAGTGATATGTAGTGAGTTCAAATGTAAATGTGAATCATGATGTAATCAAAATTGTACGAGTGATATGTAGTGAGTTCAAATGTAAATGTGAATCGTGATGTAATCAAAATTGTACTGTAATTGAAATTGTATATATATAGTGAGAGCTTGAAATTTGTACTATTCAAAGATTGTAATAAACATTTGTTTGAATAAAATTTCTGTTTGAATTCAAATTCTGTGTTATTTATTTTTATTCAGCAAATATTTGTTTAATCTATGAAAAATAAAATAGTACATTAAAAAATACATTTAAATGAATATATATATATATATTTATTATCATCAAACAAAAATCATATAATCGCATATTCAACACACACAACTTCACTGACCTCCATTCCTCCCCCACCCTTCTTTGTTTACCACTGCCCTTCTCCTCTGTCACCTCGAGAACCTATCTATCGCCCACCTGAAACTTAAACAACCTTCCCAAACTCCTACTGCCACCAGCTCCACTTCATCTATGACTTCCATTCCAGCCTCTAATCCCCACCCATCCACTTCCTCAAAACTCATAACCCGAAATTGCACCTTCACTAACCTGCAGCAGCCACCGCGAACCCAAAATTCACCGTCAAATCTGCATCCACGACCTCAACCTAATCGAATTCCACTATCATAATATCCAACTACAACGCAATACGACTTCCCCGTGACTTCACAAATCCAAAACACGAACTCCAAAATTCAATTTTGATTTTAATTTTTTTTGAAATTCGCCTCTATTGTTTTCTTCAATTCCGAATTTTTCAAAGCATATAACGAGGAAGTGATTTTGGATATAATAGGATTACGAGTGTTTGGGCCGGGTAGTTATAATAGGATTTAGAATTGATTCCTTTGCAAATTGTTTATTTCCTTTTTGTTTTTCCATCTTATTTAAAAAAACAATTTGTTTTTGTAATTTAGATTGAGTTCGATTGTTTTAAATTTTTCTTTTTTACTTTAGAAAAAAGATATATATATATATATATATATATATATATATATATATATAGACACATATATATATACATTTCACTTGCTTTTAAACAATATGTATTAGTTGTCTACTCCTTTTTAGGTTACCAAAGCAAAAAAGGAGAGGATTTGCTTGCTAAATAATTGCTCTGCTTTGCTTGCTAATTGTGCTAAAAAAATATTGCCACTTAAAAAAATAAATTTGCTAATAATTCTGCACGCTGTGGTATCGTGTTCTCATATATTATTTTTATTTTGCTTTCTATTGTTGGTTGCTTGCATTTTAAAATTTAAAAAAACAGAAATTAAAAAAAATTCATTCGCAGTTGCATCGTTAACTAACGTTTAATTTCTGCTTTGCATTTATTTCATCTTATTTTCTTTTCTAAGGGCGCCACCTAAATCCACATAAGGTGGGAGATTTCATCACCTTTTTCTTGGCCCACAAATTGCATTTCATCATAGAATTTTGATTAACAATAACGGTTAGACATTTGACTTAAGGGAGTCACGAGTCACATATAGCTTAATTGTATATTAAAAAATTGTCTTCTTTGAATAATTTATTTTCTTGGTGTCTAAGTTGTTAGGAAATCAAATCTACGGTTTTGATAACAATAACTATACAATGGTAATCGAATATGCACATATATATTTCTATTTACAAGTAATTGCTAAAGTAACATCACTAAAGAGACAAGAACAAGGCTCAAAGAACGTTACAAGAGACTACAAGTTGATAGGATCAATAGAGCAATGACATAGAAGCACAAAAACAACATGCACAAGGATCAAACGTTTGGGTGCACTAGCCAGACGTCAGAAGAAATCCTCTAGATTATAAACCAAACAAGATCAGACTCTGGATAATATACTTAGACGTCTGAAAGGCTATTGTATACAAAAAATATATAGAGCCAGACGCCTGAAACATATACCAGACGTTTGGAACTGAATTTGGATTTTGAAATTCAAATAACAACTGCCGCACTTAAAAATACATTTCGCTTCTCTTTACTGCAACTCTTCATCACAATCAGAAGCGACCATAGAACACTTGTTAATGGATGCAACTACTTAAGGAATCTCTCTACCACTATAAATAACATCAAGAATCAAAGAGAAGAGCTCGCCTTACACAGCTACACTCTTTACTCTTATACTCTTATATATTCTTGATCTATAGCAATTATATACTTGTATTTCACTCTTCCGTATATTCAAGAACTCCTCAATCAACATTCTCTAGATATATAGATTGGAAGCATTTGTACTTAATAGTCAATATCTGTGTTATATAACACATACTTGACAAGAACAAACTATTGTAACCAAGCCTATTCCTCCGGGAGAAGTGAGGGTGTTTGATAGTCGAATTCCGAAGGAGAGCTTCGAGACTGGATGTAGGACGGGAGGTCCGAACTAGTATAAAATCCTGGTATGCTTAGTCTATATTTTACTAGATTAATCTTATATTAGTTGCATCATATAGTTAGTTATATATACTTGCATATACACTACACGATCCATCATATAGACTTTCAATTGGTATCAGAGCAAGGTTTGATCAAAGTACAGTAACACATTTTTTAATCATTTTAATATGGCAAGTATTTTTCGAGAAGGATAATCCACAGCACGACCCCCACTTTTTAATGGCTCTAACTATGCATATTGGTCAACATGTATGAGAATTTTTATGGAAGCTAATGGTCTAGAAATTTGGTCAGCCACTCAAGATAAATATGAAGCACCTACTACTACTATGAACAAATGGGCCGATGCATAAAAAACAACAGCTTCTATTAATGCTAAAGCTATGAATGTTTTTTTTTGCTCATTAGATAAAAATGAATTCTCACGTATCATGTTATGTAACACTGCATTTGCTATTTGGCGTACTTTACAAGTCACACATGAAGGCACAAACAAAGTTAAACAAAGCAAGATTTTAATTTTACAAAATCAATTCTCATCATTTAAAATGAAACAAAATGAATCTATAGTAGATATGTACTCTAGATTTCAAACCATTAAACATGATTTAATGGCACTTGGAGTCAAATTCATAAATTTTGATTTAGTATCTAGAATACTCAATTTATTAACTCTAGAGTGGGAAAGAAAAGTATTAGCTATCGAAGAAGCTAATGATCTCTCAGCACTCTTAGTTGAAGAATTGATAGGAAATTTAATGTCCTATGAAGCTGATTTGCAGGCACGAAAAGAATTAAATTCGAAAAAGAAGAACATAGCATTCCCAGCAACAAATGAGGACTCCGACTTAGACGAAGAAGAAATTGTATTTATTGCCAAAAATTACAATGAATTCAAGAAGTTTAGGAAAATGACTAAATTTTAGAAAGGAGGAAAATCAAGCTCAATGAATCAAACATCAATCAAATGCCATGAATGTGATCAATTTGGACATATGAAGAAAGACTATCCCAAGCTCAATAATGATAAAAAGAACGAAATTGAAAAGTTCAAAAAGAAGAAGGCTTTCAAAGTAACATGGGATGACTCAGATTCTTCATCATCTGAAAGTGATAGCGATAGTGACGGAGAACAAGCTAATGTGTGTTTTATGGCACAAACAGATGAGGTATGTCCCAAACTTAGCTATGACGAATTATTAGAACATAGCATGGAATTAGATGATAAATTTAGACAAATTAAAAAATTGAATAAAGAACATATAGCCAAAATAAATGGTTAGAACTTGAAGTAAGAATGTTAAAAGATGAAAAAATTATCTTAGAAGAAGAACTAAAATTATCTCAAGAAAAAATTAAAATAATTTGGTAGAAAGTGAGGCTATTGCTATTGATTTTGATAAAACTAAAATAGTAAAGGATAATTTGTTAGAAGAAAATGTCAACTTGAGAGCAATATTGAAATATTGAAAATTGAAAATTTAGGATTAAGAGAAAAATTAGATAAAATTACAAATAACGTTTCAAAATTTAATAAAGAAAACAAGGTTTGGGAAATCTTATCAAAACTTCAAAACCATCAGGTAATAGAAATAGAATAGGATTTAAAAATACTTCTAAACGTAAAGGAAATAATGCTAAGAATTATAGTTATAAAAAGACTAAAAGTTTACCTAAGTTTAATATGAATAGCAAAAATATGAAAATTTGGATTCCTAAGACGAATAATAATTTGATTAGACAAAAACATATTAATAATTTCTTAGAGAATGCAGTCTATAATAAAAATTATATTATAAAGGTACCAAACCATCTTGGGTATGACTACCTTCTTCTAACATCTAGAACCCTAACAAAGTATATGAGTACCAATTAAAACATCTTTTATTTTGCAGGTACCCAAAATAAAAAATAAGGAGAAATTGATACTAGATAGCGGATGCTCCAAGTATATGACCAGAAATTCAAAAATGTTATCAAATATAACATACATCGATGGTGGAACGGTAACCTTTGGAGATAATTCAAAAGGATATGTAGTAGGCATTGGAGAATTCATCAACTTTGGTATTTCTGTTTCTCCTATTATTACACAAGTTTTATTAGTAGAAAATCTAAAACACAACTTACTAAGCATTAGTCAATTATGCGATAAAGATTTTCAAATCAATTTCGAAAAAGATAGGTGTAATATTTTTGATAATAACAAACAACTTATATTTGAAGATCTTAGAAGCAAAAATATTTATGTTCTAAATATGAATATAAATAAAAATTCAAATTTATGTTTAACCGCCAAACATGATGATCCATGGTTATGGCATAAACGATTTTGTCATATCAATTTTAAATATATTAATAAATTAGCAAAATATGAACTAGTTAGAGGTTTACCTAAAATAAATTACAAAGTAGAACATTTATGTGATGATCGTCAAATTGGAAATCTAAATAAAAATTCTTTTAAATCTAAAAATAATATTTCTACAAAACAACCATTAGAATTATTACATTTAGATTTATTTGGTCCAACACAAGTACGATCAATAAATCGCAGCAAATATGTTTTCGTACTAGTTGATGATTTTTCGTGATATACATGGACTTTGTTTTTAAAACATAAAAGCGATACCTTTGGTATGTTTAAGATATTTGCTAAAAGAATTAAAATACAAATGGACTTGAAAATTAAAAATATTCGAAGCGATAACGGAGGAGAACTCGAAAATGATCTTTCTACTAATTTTTTGCAATAAGAAAGGCATAAGTCATATTTTTTTCTTTTGCTCGCACACCTCAACAGAATGGTGTAGTAGAAAGAAAAAATCGTACGTTACAAGAATATGCACGAACACTACTGAATAGTAGTGGTCTACCAAAACACTTTTGGGTTGAAGCTATTGCCACAGCTTGTTATGTGTTAAATCGAGTAACCATACGTCCTATGACTAAACAAACTTGTTTTAAAATATTTTTTGGAAGAAAACCTAAAGTATCATACTTTAAAACTTTCAGAAATTGTTTTATATTAAATACAAAAGATAATTTAGGAAAATTTGATTCAAAGGCCGATGCAGGGATTTTTGTCTTATATTAATCATCATACTAATGATGATGAAGATATAATTCCAATAACAAAGACAACAAACTCTATTAATAATGATACAAATGTGCAAAATAATACTTTGATATCATCCTCTAGAATTCTTAAGGATCATCCAAAAGATAATATCATTGGAGATCTAAATTCTATAGTAACTGGAAATCAACTTAATCAAATAAGCCACATAGCATTTGTGTCAAATTTTAAACCAAAAAATTATAAAGAAGCTTCAAATGATAATTTTTGGATAATAGCTATGCGAGAAGAATTAAATCAATTTGAACGTAATAATGTTTGAGAATTAGTACCAAGACATGAAGATCAATCAGTTATAAGAACAAAATGGGTATTTAAAAACAAAGCAGATGAAAACGGAAATATTGTTAGAAATAAAGAACGTTTAGGATCTCAAGGCTATAATCAAGAAGAAGGTATCGACTATGATGAAATCTTTGCTCCAGTAGTAAGATTGGAGGCCATTCGTACATTACTCGCCTTTGCAACTCTTCACAATTTAAAACTATTTCAAATGGATGTCAAAAGTGCTTTTTTAAATGGTTTTATTAAAGAAAAAGTATATGTAGAACAACCCCCATTACTTGTTCATGAAAAATATCCCGACCAAGATTTTAAGCCACACAAAGCATTAAATGGATTAAAACAAGCCCCTCGTGCATGGTACGAACGTCTTAAAAATCACTTGATTACATATGGTTTTCAAATAGGCAAAATCGATACAACTTTATTTATTAAATGATAAAATAACGATATTTTAGTAGTACAAATTTACGTTGACGATATTATATTTGGTTCAACTAACGAAAATCTATGTGATCAATTTTCAAATGTTATGAAAAATGAATTTGAAATGTCACATATGGAAGAATTAAATTTCTTCCTAGGTTTACAAATAAAACATCTTGAAAATGATACTTTTATTCATCAAGAAAAATATTGTAACGATCTATTACGTCGTTTTGAAATGGATAAAACTTCGAACAAACCAACACCAATGAGTACTACTGTTCACTTAGAAAAGGATGATAACGGAAAAGATTTTGATGAAAAATTATATCGTAGCATGATTGGTTCTTTACACTATTTGAAGGCTCGTCGACCCGATATTAGGATGAGTGTATGCTTTGTGCTCGATTTCAAGCAAAACCAAAAGAATCTCATCTAAGAGCTGTTAAATGTATTTTACAGTATCATCTAGTACTAGAGATTATGGTTTGTTTTACCCTAAAGGATCATCGTTTGAACAAGTTTCATATAGCAATGCAGATTTCGGTGGATGTAGAACAGATTGTAAGAGTACTAGTGGAACATGTCATTTTATCGGATAATCATTAGTTTCATGGTTTAGCAAAAAGCAAAATTGCGTTTCTTTATCTACTTGCGAAGCCGAATATATCTCAGCAGCTCTAGCATGTGCACAAGTGATATCCATGCAACAAACACTTATGGATTTTGGTAAAATTATCAATAAATCTCCAATATATTGTGATAGCACGAGTGCCATAAATTTATTAGAAAACCCTGTCAATCACTCGCGAACTAAGCACATAGATATACGACATCATTTTTTACGAGACAATGTTGAAAAAGGAACTATTTTATTAGAATACGTAAATACCGAAAATCAAATAGCAGACATCTTTACAAAATCACTAAATGAACAAACTTTTATTTACCTCCGACGTGATTTAGGGATTTGCTCCCTTCTTGATCTGCTCACTTAATAATCAGTCCTTAATTTAGGCTATCATTAGCCATTAGTTTTTCGATCCACAAATTGTAATTAATAAATTCTGCACCTTTGGTTTTTTAGTTAGTCGGTTTATTTACAAATTTTCTATAAATAATTTTTAAACTTATATATAAACAGTTATACAACAAGAAAAAATATATACACAATTCATATTTTTTTTCAAGAAACAAAATATAGTCATGTCTTCTGAAAATTCTTATATATCCATCTCGACGCCTACAACGGATAGCTCGGCCGATACACCACAATGGCTTCCTACACCCACACCAAATCAGGAACCAACATATAGGTGGTCCTCATATCACACAGGATTCACTCCGATAGCAAGAAGACCAACCGATCTTTATTTGTTTCTCCTAACATAAAGGAGAAAATTGATGAAATTCATCACTATCAAAAACAACAAATAGATCTACAATGAGAATTATATTTTGAACAAAAAGTTATAGCACATCGGCTAAGCTTTTTGGAACAAGTAGCGGTGAAGTTTTGTACGTCATGGAAGAAAGATGTTCATGAACCACTTCCGAAGCCTTGCAGTTCCTTGGATCCCTCTTCCTCGTATCGTACCCCTTCGGACCCTTTACCAAGACGATTCTCTGGCTCCTCGAGAACTCACAAACGTGGAAATATATGGTCTCCACTTAAACCATGGAGGGATAACAATTCAGAAGATCATAAAACTCCATCGCCATCTAAATAGATTATATTGTTATTATCTACGTTTATTTGTTATTTTGTTTCACACAAATAATACTACATTTCGTTTAAAAAAAATAGAGAATCGAGAAATAAGCGAAACCATGAAATTTTAGGCTATTTTAGAAAAATTACCTATTTCAAACGTCTGGATATAGACCTCAGACGTCTGACACTCTGACATACCTCGAATTTTTTAGCTGCATATGGCAGACCTCTGTTATACCCCCCAGACGTTTGAAAATTTGCTCCTCCTAGAAATTGAAATCAGACTATTTCAGACATCTGAACTTCGATCCAGACGTCTGAGTTGTGTCTCTGCCACCAAGTTTTATAAATTTGACCTATTTCAGACGTCTGATATTTTACCCAGACGTCCGGAAAAACTCTTTAATTATCAATTTTTTAAAATTCAATCAAACCAGATGTCTAGCAGATAAACCAGACGTCTTAAGTTATCTATTGTATTCGAATTAAGGCAAACCAGACGTCTAATTTCGCTTCCAGACGTCTGAAATTCAATCGATACTTTAAAATCATCCAGATAACGTCATTTTTTTAAACTTTCATTTCTATTTTCAACTACAAATTATCTGCAGGCGATTTTTCCTCTTTACTCCAAAAAAAATCGTTTTATCTTACAATTGTTCGATCAAGATGCCTCCTATAACTAAAAATCCTAAAATATCCAAACAAAAATAAGACCAACCAACATCATCCTCAAATCCTCAAGTATGCTCGGATGATTAAATCGAAAGATGGATGAATAGAGCACCACACTCAATCGAGAGATATGAGGATATACAATAGAAAAAGCTTCACATAGGTCCATTTTATAACCTACTTAAATTTCCAATGTATGATTTGGATGAAATGTGTGAGAATGCCGGACTAGAAACATTGATATCATTCACTCCCAATGACATCCAATCGATCAATTGGCAATATTTCTCTTTTACGCAAATTTGGATAGCACTTCAGTCTGGAACACTGAAGATGAAGATAATTGGCTATGGTCTAGCGTGTATGCCAACACGATTAGACTCACTCCTGGCATAATAGGAAGAACTCTAGGATGTTCTGACACATGCGAAGATTTATACAATATTCCTGATATGCACTTCAAACCAAGGAATATTATAACACATCGAATTTGGGAGGATGAAATGCCAAAATTTGCCTCTAAATATATACGTCCAAAAGCACGACTTCTTACTCGAACGATAATCAATACCATCGTTCCACGAATGGGAAGTCATGAGTAAATAACTGAGCTAGAGCACAAAGCCTTATATGCTCTATTGAGCGGAACAAGGGTGAATTGGGCCAAATTTATCTTTGCAAGCTCAAACATTTTTGGACTCAATCACGGCCATCAATTATCTACCCCACATACATCATGCGACTTCAATGTGCACACAACATCCATTCCTACCTATCAACTTTTGAAGAGATCTTTCCAAAATATGCTTCCACCAAGTTTTTTTCATTAATGCACTTGCCGGAGAATCCCCCGGAGTTTGTGTCTTTTGAAGATTGGACGCACAATCGTCAAACCAGACAAGTTGAACTTCCACCTCAACCACAAATTAAACCATCACAAGAAGAGGAACAACATCGTGAGGCAACTCCTCCGCCTCTTGCACCATTTGACTATCCGAGCCAGGATGAGATTATGGAGACTCGAACAGAAACAAATCCAAATGAAAGCATTCGCTATCTCACACTAAAAAATCAACATATATTGTCTCAAAACCAAAAAGTTTTAGCTAAGTGAATTGATAGCTTTGAATCTTCTTTTGCCACACGCCTAGCAACAGTTGAAGAATCACTTTCAACTATCCTATCGGTTCTCAAAGAAGTACTTCAACGGGTTCGCGGTCTGACACCTCCTTCTGAAGATTGGACAACCCCAGTACCTTTTTCTCCCGCGAAACATTCCAAACTTTTTGGGGATGAACCTCTAAAACAAGCTTCGACATCTTCTACAAAGCCTAGCTCTTCCCAGAAAGAAGAAATATGAGATGATCAAGAAAAATCTTCTCCAAAGGAATCATAAATTTTAGGATTTTCAAATTTCAACTCTTGTACAATTGACAAAATCTATGAATGTAATCAATTTCGAATTATTAATGAAATTTTCTTTTGTGTGTTATATTTGACGATTGACTAAAATTTTATAATTCTTTTTGATAATGCCAAAGGGGAGAAATATAAGTATAATTATAAAACATTAGAAATAAGCACATATTTAGGGGGAGATTTATAAATTATATATAAGTACATTGTATAGTTGTCATCATCAAAAAGGGGGAGACTGTTAGGAAATCAAATCCACGGTTTCGATGACAACAGCTATACAATGAAAATCGAATATGCATATATATATATATATATATATATATTTATTTATTTCTATTTACAGGTAACTGCTAAAGTAACATCACTAAAGAGACAAGAACAAGGCTCAAAGAACGTTACAGGAGACTACAAGTCGATAGGATCAATATAGCAATGACACAGAAGCACAAAAACAACATGCACAAGGATCAGACGTGTGGGTGCACTAGTTAGACATTTGACGAAATCCTCAGCATTATAAATCAGATAGGACTAGACTCCTGGTTAATATATTCAGACATCTAAAAGGCTACTGTATACAAAAAAATATATAGAGCCAGACATCTGAAACATATACCAGACGTCTGGAACAGACGTTTGGAACCGAACTCGGATTTTGAAATTCAAATAACAACTGCCGCATTTGAAAAGACATCTTCGTTTCTCTTCGCTGCAACTCTTCATCACCATCAGAAGCGACCATAGAACACTTGCTAATGGATGCAACTACTCAAGGAATCTCACTACCACTATAAATAATATTAAGAATCAAAGAGAAGAACTCACCTGACTCACCTGCGCTCTTTACTCTTATACTCTAATATATTCTTGATCTCTAGCAATCATATACTTGTATTTCACTCTTCTATATATTCAAGAACTCCTCAATCAACATTCTCTAGATATATATTGGAAGCATTTGTACTTAATTGTCAATATCCATGTTATATAACACATACTTGACAAGAACAAACTATTGTAACCAAGCCTATTCCACCGGACGAAGTGAGGGTGTTTGATAGTCGAATTTCGAAGGGGAGCTTGGGGACTGGACGTAGGACGGGAGGTCCAAACCAGTATAAAATCCTGGTATGCTTAGTCTATATTTTACTAGATTAATTTTACATTAGTTGCATCATATAGTTATTTACATGTACTTGCATATACACTACACGATTCATCATATAGACTTTCATAGGCTACGGTAGAGTAATAATCATTGTAAATATTACGGTGATTCGTAAATATTACAGTGATTGTTTCTTCGAAGGTACCTAAACCTTCGGTTGCATTGCTATGGTGATTCGTAGTGCACCGATAACTTCTGTCCGTTACCTGGCTAAAAAATATTTTATTGGATTAAGACAAAGTGTGATTAGACAATTTTGGGTTATGAGCTACTACGGACGAAAAATTTATAATTAAGTCCTTGCATTCATTTAGTTGCATTAGTTTATGCATATTTAAAAAATAAAGGAAAAATTTTCAAAATCCAATTTTTTTTTATAAATCTGACTTAACTTAGGTTTTTTTTAAAATCCAAAAAAACCGTTTTTAGCATCTTCCTTTGAAAATTTTCAATCAAAATAAAAAAAAACAAGAGAAACAAGTATTTTACTTTTGAAAATCCAAAAAAAATTGGCTTGTTTTTTTAGAAAAAAAGTGTAAAACATATAAAAGTAGAATAAATTTGACAATTCAAAATCCAAAACATAAATCAAATTTCCTAAAATAAATTCTTTTTGATAAATATTTGGCTTTTTTAAAAAAGAAAATAAAAAAATAAACAATTTCTCACTTCATTTTTTAAACCTTGCTTCTCTCTCTTAAACTCGATTCTCACTTCTTTCTCTTTCCTTACTTTTCTCGCTAGTGCATGAATACTTGGATTCATGACACAATAACGAATCATTGGACTCGTGACACGATAATTAATCATTTAAATCGAATAAACGATCCTCCTGAAATTGCTAATGAGAACGCTCCTTGGACTCTTATGGATAGAATTTTTTCCGATAGAGTTTCTATTCCTTCTTGTATCGCGTTACCCGCCCCTACGAGTAATCATTTTGAAATTCATTCAAACCATATTGCCACACTTTCGAAATTTGGAAATTTTGAACATGATGACCCTTACATTTTCTTAACGAAATTCAAGCAAGTTTGCACAACCATTAAACTCCAACAACTTTCCGATGATGGAATCAAGCTTCGATTAATTCCATTTGCTCTTACCGATCACGTTGAAAAATAGTTGTACAGCTTACCATCGAACTCAATTATAACTTGGGAAGAATTTGTTAATGTCTTCTTGAAAAAGTTCTACCCCTTGAAAAAAACAACTTAAATCTGAAACGAGATCATAAATTTTCATTAATTCAGGGGAGAACCATTCTAAAAATATTTTGAAAGATTTAAAGAGCTTTTGATAAAATGTTCACACCATAATTTCGAAAAATGGACCCTTTGCCAAATCTTATATGATGGACCTAAGAGCAGCTCACGAACCATGCTTGAATCTATCTACCAAGGCAACTTTCTCGTCCAGCATCATGACGATGCTTGGTAATTTCTTGAAAATCTAGCCGAAAAATTGTCCCAAGGGGAACGTTCTGATGAAAAATCCATTTACTCACGATCGAGCGCACGCTCGATAGGATCGTCTTTGGCTTTAGAAGCTAAAATCAATGCAATGATTAATAAATTCGATGATGTTTTCCCATCAAACTAAATGAACCAAGATTTCCAACCCATGTGTTATAAATGCAACGATTCGAATCACATAGCCGATGAGTGGCCTAATTCGATTGAACAATTCAATTCTTTTAACAAGGTTAAAAATGACCCATTTTCTCCAACGTATAATCCTATTTGGATAACTTGCCTAAACTTTGCGTGAAACCAAAATAATCCCAACTTGAATTTGGTTCGTCCCAATTTTCAAGCATTTTCGAATAATGCTTCGAATCCTCCCTTTCAGCCCAATCAGTTTCAACAAAATTTTATGGGTCCGTCTCAAAATCAACAGCAACAATCTTTGCTCCTCAAAGACTTTAAACGATCGTCTTCTCTTGAAAAAAATCTCGAAACTTTGGCTAAAGAAACGACTCAAAATCTCCAATCAAATAGTAATTTGCAAAATTTGTTAATATGGTACATGAAGAATACTGGTCAGTCGATTGTTAAGCTTGAAATGTAAATGAGTCAATTAGTCATGTTTATAACAGAACGTGAACGAGGCACATTCCTAAGTCAGACGTTTCGAATCCTAGAAATCAAAATGCAAATTCGAACCAAGCCCATGTTGTTCGAGATGGCAATGCAATCCAAATGAATGCTATCACAACTTTGCGTTTCGGTAAGAAAATCAGTAATCAAGTTGTTAATCCAAACGATTTACCGGAAACCCATCTAGAAACTTTAAAAACAAAAAACGAATCTGAACAGAACGTTGAGCCAAACATCGAATCAAACTCCAACCCAAGTTCTTTTTTTACTCAAGTACACCACCTACTAAGTATCGTGTTCCATTTCCACATCGCCTTCGACCGAAGAAACACTCTGATCAAATGGAAAAGATATTGGAAACTTTCAAATAGGTCAAAGTTAATATCCCGCTTCTTAATATCGTTCAACCAGTCTCAACTTATGCTAAATTTCTCAAGGGCTTGTGTACCTAAATATGACACACTCAAGTACCCAAGAAAGCTTTCTTAGCGGTCGGACTTACCCAAGTCTTGTCTCAATCAATTCCCATTAAATACAAAGATCCTGGATGTTCGACGATCTCGTGCACGATAGGAGACAAAATGATTAACAAATGCTTACTCGATCTGGGTGCGAATATCAATTTATTCCATACTCAGTTTACCAACAACTTGGCCTGAGTGAACTAAAACAGACAAAAGTAACTCTTCAATTTGCCGATCGTTCGATTAAGAAACTCGTGGGAGAAATTTAGGACATACTCATCAATATTGGTCAATTCATATTCCCCGTCGTTTTCATCGTTTTGAAACTCAACACGTTAATAATCCAATGATTCAAATTCCATTAATTTTAGGCCGACCTTTCTTGGCTACTTCGAACGCTCTAATAAAATGTTGAAACGTTTCGATGGAAATTTCATTTGGAAACATGACTTTGGATATTAACATTTCCAATCTTGAAAATCAAGCGAATGAACCACATGACCAAACACTCAAAGTTAGCTTCATTCAAGAAAATTTTGATAACGATGCAGTTGACCTAAACAACGAACGAGAGACCGAATACGAACAACTATTTCAAGATGAGCCTAATGAAATTGAAATTGCGCTTCCATTTGTACCACCTACCGTTGAATCGGAACTTCCACCGATTTCTTTGATTGAGCAACCCTCAAGGTTGGACCTTAAACCCCTTTCCGATCACCTTAAGTATGCATACTTAGGTGACAACAAAACATTCCCCATCTTAATCTCTGCAACTCTCTCTCTTTATCAAGAAGCTTCCCTTCTTTCAATTCTGTTGAAAAATAAAGAAGAAATTGGATGGTCGATCACTGATATAAAGGGAATTAGTCCCGCACATGTTCAACATCACATCCATTTAGTTGACAATGCCAAGCCTGTTCATGACACACAACGAAGGCATAACCTAAAAATGAAGGATGCGGTTCGTGATGAAATTCTTAAACTTCTATATAATGGAATCATATACCCAATTTCTATAGTTCGTGGGTTAGCCCAATTCATTAGTGCCTAAAAAGTCTAGACTTACCATTATCAAAAACAACTTGAACGAATTCATTCTTACTCATACTCAAACGGGTTGGTGTGTTTGCATTGATTACCGAAAATTAAGTGCTGCAACACGTAAAGATCACTTTCCTCTTCGTTTTATCGACCAAATGCTTAAATGTTTAGCTAGTCATGAATGATATTGCTTTCTTTATGGTTATTCTAGCTATAACCAAATTCCAATCGCTCCCGAAGATTAAGAAAAAACAACTTTCATGTGTCCCTATGGCACTTTTGCGTATCGACGTATGCCTTTTGGCCTTTGGAATACTCCTGCTACGTTTCAAAGATGCATGGTCAGCATTTTTCCGATATGATCGAATGCTCTCTTAAAGTGTTTATGGATGATTTTTCTGTCTTTGGAAACTCTTTTTATGGGTGCTTACATAATCTTGAATTATTTCTTAAACGATGCAAGGACAAACACTTAACATTAAATTGGAAAAAATGCCACTTCATGGTCACTCATGGATTTGTCCTTGGGTAGTCATTTCAAATAAAGACATTGAGGTAGATAAAGCGAAAGTTGATGTAATTGCAAATCTACCCGTTTCCAAATCTGTCAAAGACATTTGTTCACTTCTTGGACATGCTGGCTTTTACCGACGTTTTGTGAAGGATTTCAGTAAAATTGCTCGACCTTTGACGACTCTTCTTGAAAAAGATGTTCCATTTGATTTCAATTCTAACTGTTTTTCTGCTTTCGAATGCCTCAAAAATGAACTCATTTCTGCTCCCATCATTTTCTCATATAAGTAGGATCTTCCTTTCGAAGTAATGTGTGATGCTTCTAACTTCGCAGTTGGTGCTATCTTGGGACAACGCATCAACAAAATTCTTTATGTTATCTAACATGCTAGTATGACTCTTAACGATACTCAACTCAATTACATGACCACTGAAAAAGAGCTTCTTACTGTAGTCATTGCGCTCGAAAAATTCCAACCTTATTTAATTGGTTCACACATTGCTGTTTGCATTGACCATTCCACTCTTAGGTACCTTTTCGTTAAAAAGGATGCTAAGTCTCGTTTGATCCGTTGGATCCTTCTACTCCAAGAATTTGACCTTACTATCAAAGATAAAAAAGGATTCGACAATGTCATCACCAATCATCTATCGTGTCTTCCAAATGCACCATCTCCTTTACTGATCAATGAGAACTTTATCGAAGAACAACTCCTTTATGTTTCTGTCGATCCACGGTATGCAGACATAGTGAACTATTTAGTCACTAATAAACTCATTCATTTTGGTCGAAACAAGATACATATAAATTTCTTTCCCAAGTCAAATACTTCTATTAGGATGATCCATACTTGTTTAAATACTGTTCCGATCAAATCATTCGACGTTGTATCTCAGATTGCGAAATCAAAATCGTTCTTTCGTTTTGTCCTGATAAAGCATGTGGTGGATATTTTGGTCCTAAAAGAACTGCTAAAAAAGTACTTCAATGTGGCTTTTACCAGCCCACTTTTTCAAAGACACATTTGAGTTTCGTAAAGCTTGCGATCTCTGCCAAACGATAGGAAGAATCTCTCGACTAAATATGATGCCTTCGAACCCCATCCTTACGATCGAAATCTTTGACGTTTATGGTATTGACTTTATGGGATTGTTTCCCAATTCGTTCGGACATTTGTACATTCTTCTTGCTATTGATTACGTCTCCAAATGGGTTGTGGCCATTTCGTGTAAAACAAATGACCATAAAGTTGTTGTGAAATTCCTTAAAGAAAACATCTTTTCGAGGATCAGAACACTTGCACAATAATAAACGGCAACGGAACTCATTTTTGTAACCGGTCATTTGAAACTTTAATGAAGAAAGCTATCCACTCTGTATCATTCTCAAACTAGGGGCTAAGTTAAAGTTTCAAATCGTCAAATCAAACAAATTTTGGAGAAAACTATTAATAAAAATAAAAAAGATTGGTCTCAGAAATTGACCAACGCACTTTGGGCTTACCGTACCGCTTTTAAAATAACCTTGGGATGTCTCCATTTCTTTTAGTTTATGGGAAAGCGTGTCATTTACTAGTTGAAATTGAACACAAAGCGTTGTGGGCAATTAAGAACTTAAACTTTGACCTTGGAAAAGCTGGCAAAAACATAAAATTGCAAATCAACGAATTAGAAGCGATAAGGAATGACTCGTATGAAAATGAAATTTTTTACAAAGAAAGAACAAAAGTTTTTCATGACAAGCCAATCCTAAGAAAAACATTTTTTCCAAACCAGAAAGTTCTTTTGTATGACTCAAGACTTCACTTATTCCTTAGGTAATTATAATCAAGATGGACTGGACCATTTGCGTTTCGAGCTGTTTTTCCATATGGTGCCATAGAAATACAAAACCCCAAGGATGGAACAACTTTCAAAGTCAATGGTCCTCGCTTGAAACCATACTTGGAATTGCCAAGTAATCAAGAAGAGGAGCTCATGATTCATCATGAACCATTCTACGTCTAGTAAGAAATGTTAACCCTCTTTTGTAAATATTTACATATTTTTCCCCATTACACTCAGTATATCACGCATTGATTGTGGGGATGCAGTCAAAATCAAGTATAGGGGGAGGGAGTCTCATCTTCATTTTTCATGGTTTCATGGTTTATTTTTGCATTTTCTTTCCAAAATTCAAAACTAAAAAAATCCCAAAAAAATTTTCTTTTTAGCATATTAATTTACTTTTGAAGAAGCACTGTAGGATAAGTATATGTTTTTGGTTATTGAGTTAAAATTTTTGAAAATTTATTTGTCTCAACAGAAATAAAGTTTGATTACAAGTAACTATAGTTTAACTAGTATATAGGAAGGTTCATGAGTTTTAATTATGAAGTATATCCTAATTGAAAATTTTTGTTTAAAAGAGTGGTCGTCTTAAAGTAAAGGAGATAATGTTTTTGATCTTCTAAGTTAAGTGGTGCTAAGATGATTTTGCAAAACTCTCTCTCTCTTCATAAAAAATAAAAGAAAAAAATGGTTTTTGTGAAAATAAGAAACACTTAGAGTCATGTGTTCACATGCAAGTGTGTACACTCACCATGCTCTGTACCCTTCTCTCTTAAGCCTGAAAGGCAGTGCATGATCAGTATATCTGTCCTTAGTTTATCCGAGTTAGGTGTATGTAAATTGATTTAATAAAAATTACCACCTAGATTCATGTGTTCATACGCAAGTGTGTACATTCGCCATGCTCTGTATTCTTCTCACGTAAGTCTGAAAGGCAGTGCAGGATCGGTATATCTGGCCTCAGTTTATCTGATTTAGATATGTATTAAAAAAAGCAAGCAATTAAAACCCAAGCACTATTTTCACTTATTTGATTCGACTTGTTATTCAAAAGAAATAAAAATATCACTTTGAAAAACTTTGATAATCAACTAATGATCCATTTCATGGTTGCACTATGTTATCAACCGAAACAACTAGCCAAAGAGTCTAATTGTGATGATAACTTAATTTTTTTTGGATGTTTTGATGAGTAAAATGACTAAAATTTCATGATGATGACCGAAACTTACGTTTAACTTATTAGTGTCAATTTAAAAGTAAATTCTTCATTTGTAAATACTTTCAAAAACTTGCATTCATCTCTTTGTAAATAAATCGCGCATCTAGGAATATTTCATGTTGCATTTGAATTTTGTGGGTTGTATCCATTGAAAGCCCTCATGAGACAACACTCGTCCTATTAGGAACACCTAGAGGTTTAACGACTTGTCGTACATGCTCAATGCAATCGTGTTTCCTACGAAAACAGATTTATCTTAACTTTAGTTTATTCGAGGACGAATAAAAGGATAAGTGTGAGGTATTTGATGTGAACGTAAAAGTGTATATTTTTACTTCCATATTTAATCTACTTTTTTTAAGTAAATGTCTTATCGGGGGTATTTTTACATGTTTTTACAATCCAAATTTCATCAAATCATTGCTCATTCATCTTCAATTAGGGGCAAAATGGTAATTTTGTGCATTTATTAATTTTGGAGAATATTTATTTGCATATTTTAGTTTTATTTGTAGGAAGTTAAATGGAAAATGGAAAATCTTCGTTTATGTATGCATGCACAAAGGATGAAAGACAAGAGAAGAAGGCAAATGAAGGTGGAAATAAATGGATTCATAGAATCATGGAGGACTCCACCTACCCACTTATCATAATCTACAATTAGGAGCTAATGCACAAGTTAGTGGTGACTAAATTCACATGCATGTTAACTGGAGATTAAGCTCATGCTAATGATTACTTGGAGGTTACACTTCCTAAGAAGTATTTTGGGTCGTCCCCTAAAATATGGATTATGGTTTAGGCATGTATTAATAACCCTCTTATGTTCATGTAATAAAGCTTTATCTAATTTGTTGAATTACTAATTTTGATTCATGACAAGACAGTTTAGAAACTAAAGAAGAATTTGCATTCATACATGACAAAAAGAAGACAACAGAGGATCTCTAGGTTTAAAGTAACTATTATAGATATTGAGTCTTGGACATATGTTAAAATCAATCCTCAAGGTTTCAATTTTAAATTTTTTTCTTTACAAAATAGAATTCACTGTGCAATTTATGCACAGCCAGTCGACTGTCTGTTCTTGCTAGTCGACTGACTGTGCATATGCACAGCAGTGAACACTGTTCATAATTTTGAAACGGCAAATATTTTAAATATTCAAACACCAGTCGACTGAACCGGCTTCAACTGCAAAATTTCTGAATGGACATCTTCTTCCATGAAGGGATGCACTGCATGAATAGATGTCTCTCTTGGCTGAAACTCTTCACTAAGGGTTGCATCTATCTGAAAACTATATATAGGAGTTATCACTCACTTCACAATCACCAATTTTCTGATTCTAGTTCTCTATATTCTCTCTTGTGATTACTCTAATGCATTCATACTCTCCATTGCTTTGAATCTTTTATATACTTTGATTCTTAGCAATATTCTTCCTTTCAAATCTTCACATACTCTTTATATTCTTGAGGAATTGATTATAGGAAGTTTGTAATCTTAATAGACAATTTAGTGTTATCAAGAACACATTAAGTCAACTACATTGTACTTTGTTAAAGTCCTGTTCTGCTGCTCAGGCAAGGGAAAGTCCTCTTCTGCTGCTGAGGCAAAAATCCTGTTCTGCTGCTCAGGTGTTGTTTACCTAATCCTCCACGTTAAGAGAGTAGTTAAAGCCAAAAGTTAGTCTGGGACTGGACGTAGGACGGTGCTCCGAACCAGTATAAAATCTCTGGTGTCATTTTACTTACTGCATTTATATTTCGTGTTATTTACTATCTATACCCTGTATTACTGTTTATCCATATTATACGGTCCTATACACTTTCATTTGGTATCAGAGCAAGGCATCTTATAACCGTTACAAAGTTATCTGATATCTTATTAATATGGAAAATAACACCAACACTACCACTAGTTTTATTGAAGGTCAATCCACTGCACGACCTCCTTTCTTTAATGGTTTAAACTATAATTATTGGTCTACTCATATGAGAATCTATATGCAATCAAATAGTTTTGAATCATGGAATATCACACAAAATGAATACACTCCTCCTACTAGAGAATATTCCACTTGGTCAAACACACAAAAACTAGATGCTACTTCTAATGCTAAAGCTATGAACATGTTATTCTATGCACTAGATAGAAATGAACTTATCGTGTTAGCATGTGTCAAACTGCTTATGAAATATGGAGAACGCTTTGAAGGAACTAACAAGGCAAAACAAAGAAAAATCTCCATGCTCAAAAATCAGTTTCAAAACTTTAGAATGAAACAAGATGAATCCATCAATGATATGTACTCTAGATTTCAAGATATCTATCATTCACTATTAGGATTAGGAGAAAAGTACACTGATTTTGATATTATATCAAAAATCCTAAACTCTTTAACGGATGAATGGGAGAGAAAAATCTTGGCTATTGAAGAAGCTAATGACCTCTCTACCATAAAACCTGAAGAGTTATCGGAAATCTAATGTCCTATGAAGTGAATTTGCAGGCAAAATAAGTACAATCACAAGATAAAAAGAACATAGCTTTTCATGCCGAGGAAGAAAAAGATGAAGATTCGGATGAAGAAGATCTAGCATTTATTGCCAAAAATTTCAAAAAGTTCTTGAAATTCCGAAAAAATAACAAAAATAATGGAAAAAGGAATTTTCCAAACAAACCATCATCCTTAGTTCTAGAATGTTTCAATTGTCATAAGAAAGGTCATATTCAGAAGGAATGCCCAGAATTAAAGAAGAAATATTTCAAAGGAAGAAAGACAAGAAAAAGAAAGCATTCTCAGTAACATGGGATGATTCAGACACTTCTTCATCAGAAAACAGTAGTGACAGTGAAAACGAGCAAGCAAATGTCTGCTTCATGGCTACTGAAAACGAGGTTAGTGATTTTCTTTTGATGATATGATTGAGATAAATTCGGAGCTTGTTGACACTCTAAAAAATCTCAAAATAATATATAAGGAGACTCGTGAATATCAGAACAAAGCAGATTCGAAAGAGATATGCTTAGAAATGAAAAGAAAATATTAGAGGAAGAACTTGAAAAATTACAAGAATCACTCTCTAATATCAATTCTCAACTCACTCTTTTGAGTCAAGAAATTGAAACTCAAAAAGAGAAGAATGATGCTCTTGTTTCTGAAAATCATGAACTAAAAACAAAAATAAAATTGATAAAATTAGATAATACTAGTCTCAAAACTAAGTTAGAAAGCAGCACAAAAAATGTTTCAAACTTTAATGAAGGAAGAGAAACATTATCAAAAATTATTCATAACTCTCAATCTGTGTCAAGTAAGAAAGGGTTAGGATATGTTAAGAAAACAATAGCTCCATCTAAAAAGAAAATTAGGAGAAATATTAATTCTACTAAAGTTCAGACAAAAAGGAATTCTTACTCAAAAATCATAAAAATTTGGGTTCCTAAAACAAACAACAGTTTGATTAGAAAGAAATATATAAACACCTTTTTACAAACTGTTCATAAAAATAAAGATTATATTTTTAAATGGGATACCGAGCCCTTTTGGGTTTGGTTTCCTAAGATTTAACTCTTAGGACCCTATTAAAAAGGTGGGTACCAATACTATATTATATTTTTTGTAGGTCCCACTCAAGAAAAGAGGAAAATGGATACTCGACAGTGGTTGCTCAAAACATATGACAGGAGACAAAGATATGCTATCAAATATTATTTACACAGATGGAGCCTCCGTCACATTTGGAGACAACTTTAAAGGATATATCATCGGCAAAGGCGATGTGAGCAACAATGGTATTTCAAATTTACCTCTTATTTCAAATGTTTTACTTGTCAAAAATTTAAAACATAATTTGCTTAGTATCAGCCAATTGCGTGACAAAGGATTCAAAATCACTTTTTCTGAAAACAAATGTAGTATTTTTGATCAAAATCAAAATCTTATCTTTGAAGGAAATAGAGACGGAAATATCTATGTTCTGAATATGAAAATAAAACATAATTCAGATATGTGTTTAATAGCCAAAAAAAATGATCCTTGGTTATGGCACAAACGATTCTGTCATATTAATTTCCAAACTATAAATAAGCTTTCTAAAAATGAATTAGTAAAAGGTCTACCAAAAATGAATTTTAAAATAGATCATATTTGTGATGCATGTCAGTTAGGAAAATTAACTAAATCATCTTTTAAATCTAAAAAGGTTATTTCAACCTTACAACCACTTGAATTACTACATATGGATTTATTTGGACCAACACAAGTACAATCCATTAATCATAGTAGATATGTGTTTGTAATTGTTGATGATTTTTCTAGATATACTTGGACTATTTTTACGAAAAATAAAAATGATACTTTTGATAATTTTAAATCGTTTGTCAAAAGAATTCAAAATTTTAAAGGTTTGAAAATCAAAAACATAAGAAGTGATCATGGAGGTGAATTCGAAAACGAAGCCTTTGAACATTTCTGTAAGCAAAAAGGAATATTCCATAATTTTTTTTCCTAGAACTCCACAACAAAATGAGTTGTAGAACGTAAAAATAGAACCTTACAAGAATGTGCAAGGACTTTGTTAAATGGAAGTACGTTACCAAAACATTTTTGGGCTGAAGCAGTTGCCATAGCTTGTTATGTTTTGAATCGTGTTTCTATTTGACCACTAACTGAGAATACTCCTTATGAACTTCTTAATGGACGAAAACCAAATATTTCCTATTTTGAAGTTTTCGCTTCAAAATGTTTTATGTTAAACACAAAAGATCAGCTTGGTAAATTTGATCCAAAATCCGATGAAGGAATCCTTTTAGGATATTCGGATCGTAGCAAAGCTTATCGAATTTATAATAAAAGAACAAATATCATCGAAGAAACTCTTCGTGTATCTTTTGATGAAAATTTTAAACCAACTCCAAGTATAATAGATGATGAAGATTTCCCTGATAATACCAAAAATACAGAAACTACAACTTTTGAAATTAATGAAAACATTGCTCACAATAACAATGAATTAAGATCTCCACCTAGAGTATTAAGAGATCATCCTTCTATTAATGTTATTGGAGATCTAAATTCATCTGTTAGGACAAGAAGTCAATTAAATCAAATGGGTCATGTAGCTTTTCTTTCTCATATTGAAGCTAAAAATATTAAAGAAGCATCTACTGATGAAAACTGGTTAATCGCTATGCAAGAAGAACTAAACCAATTCGAAAGAAATGACGTTTGGGATTTAGTTCCACGACCCAGTGATCAATCAGTTATTGGTACAAAATGGGTTTTCAAAAATAAAGCAGATGAACAAGGAAATATTACTAGAAATAAAGCTAAATTAGTTGCTCAAGGTTATAATCAAGAAGAATGAATTGACTATGAAGAAACGTTTGCTCCAGTCACTAGACTAGAAGCAATACGAATCTTACTTGCTTTCGCATGTTTTCGTAACTTTAAATTATATCAAATGGATGTCAAAAGTGCTTTTTTAAATGGTTTTGTAAAAGAAAATGTTTATGTTGAACAACCTCCATTATTTATACATGAACAATTTCCTGACCATGTCTATAAACTCAAAAAGGCTTTATACGGTTTAAAACAAGCACCTCGTGCTTGGTATGATCGTCCTAAAAGTTATTTACTAAATTATGGTTTTGAAATTGGAAAGGTTGATCAAACTCTTTTTATTAAAAGAAACAAGCTTGATATTTTAATTATCCAAATATATGTTGACGATATAATTTTTGGATCTACAAATGAAAAGCTTCGTCAAGAATTTTCTAAGATAATGACAAATGAATTTGAAATGTCACATATGGGTGAGTTAAATTATTTTCTTGGTTTACAAATAAAACAACTAGAAAATGGTATTTTTATCAATCAAGAAAAATACTGTAACAATCTAATTAAACGCTTTGGTATGGAAAATACTTCTACCAAACCAACTCCTATGTGTACAACCATACATCTTGATAAAGATGAAAATGGAAAAAGTATCGACCAAAAATTATATCGAAGTATGCTTGGATCGTTACTATATTTAACAGCTAGTAGACCTGACATAATGATGAGTGTTTGTTTGTGTGCACGATTTCAAGCAGATCCTAAAGAATCACATTTAAGAGCAGTGAAACGCATATTACGGTATCTTAATAAAACCAAGGACTTTGGACTATTCTATCCAAAGGAATGTCCTTTTGAATTAGTATCATATAGTGATGCTGATTTTGGAGGAAGCCGGACAGATAGAAAAAGTACAAGTGGGACTTGTCATTTTATTGGACAATCTCTTATATCTTGGTTTAGTAAGAAATAAAACTGTGTTTCATTATCGACACGTGAAGCAGAATATATTTCTGCCGCCCTGGCATGTGCTCAAGTTATATACATGCAACAAACACTACAAGATTTTGGTTTCAATTTTACTAAATCAACTATTTACAATGATAATTCTAGTGCTATTAATTTATCTAAAAATCCTGTTAATCACTCATGAACAAAACACATTGACATTCGTCATCATTTTCTTCGTGATAATATTGAAAAGAATTTTATACATCTAGAATTTGTTTCCTTTGATAAACTATTGGCAGATATATTTACAAAACCTTTAAACGAAAATACTTTTGCTAATTTAAGACGAGAGCTTGGTATTATTTCTTTTAAAAATTTATATATATATATATATATATATTTGTAGCTTCTATATATATATATAATTTTTACTCAAATTTTATCAAAACAAAAATAAAAAAATTTATGACTCTAGCAGGACTTGAACTCATAACCACTCTTATGTTTTCAAATTCTTCTTACCATTTGAGCTATGATTGTTTCTTGTTTCATGTAGTAGGTTGGTTCTATTTATTCTGAATATTTTCGTTCTAAAAAAATTACAAAATAACATAGCCACTGGGACTTGAACCTGGGTCTCCTAGCAGGTAACTCCATAGCTTACCAGTTATGCCATGATTACATTTTCTGCTAAGTTATATTCTTAACCATATATCTTTCATATCCTTAAATTATTTTGCCCCACTGTTTTTTTAATTTTAATCTCTGGTTATTAACTTTTGAAGGTCTATAACTATTCATTCTAAGCTCATTTTCAACTATATAAACTGCCTCTTCTCAGTTATTAATCATCATTATAATTTTTTTTACAAAATCTTTACAAACTATAATCTTCTCAATGGCCTCTCAAAACTCTCATGATTCCTTTAACTCAAAATTATCTTTTGCTACTCCAACCTCTTCAAGTAACTATGATTTATCCAGTAGCTCGACTCCAACATTGCCAACTCCTACCCCCATTCATGAACCAGGAAGATATCACACCGGTTTTTCACCAAAACCAAAAAAGTCTCGAAGATCGTTGTTTCTTTCTCCAAAAACAAAAACAAAAATTTATGAAATCCATCACTATCAACAGGAGCAAGTCTATTTACAAAGAGAAATGTTTTACGAATAGCGGATGAATTCAAATCGTCTAAGTCTTATTAAATCTATTGCACTTAAGTTTTGTGGCAAATCATCTAAGCATGATGTTGTTCAACCTTCAACATCCCGTCAGGCAAATTCATCCGGTTGGAATAACTGGGAACAATCTCCAACTCAACCTTCGGCATCTCCAAACTCATGGGAACGCCAAAATTATTGGTCTCCTTTGCAACCCCTTGTTGGGCATACCAAGGTTGAACCACAAGAATGCTCTCCAAAAACTCCAAAATAATTATCATTTCTTGTATATTATTGTTCCTGATTATTTGTATTTTATTTAAATATTTGATTCTTTATAAAAAATTGTTTTCTTAGATTCATACAATTTTTACTTCCAGTCAGTCGACTGAAAATAAAGGTCAGTCGACTGAATGCAGGTTTTCAAAACTCTCGGAAAACTAGCCAGTCGACTGACCTACCACGTTCAGTCGACTGGCTGTTGAATTTTTTTGCAAATAACAGTGCACCAGTCAACTGAATGTTTTTACCAGTCGACTGGCTATGTGACAACTGCCTTTACCTTCCCTATTTACTTACCTATTTCCCAAATTTCACTTTACTCTTCTCAGTTTTTTACCCAAATCTATTTCGTCCAAAACCCTAAATTCCCAAAGACCCTCAATTTTTTCACTAAAAACTCAATCAAATTGGCTCCTCCAAAACGTCACAGACAACGTTCTTCTTCCGTCAATCCTACCGATGCCCAAATTTCTCAATGGCTATACAATGATGTGGCTGTAACAAGATGACATAAAATGAAAAACTCAAGGATCTTTGAAGGTTCTTTCATGGTCTACAGCGATTTCATGGCCTATTGTTTACAAGAACTTATGCCTCGATCCGGTTTGGAATCTCTACTTGACTTGAATGCCAATTCTCACAAGATCAACCACCTCATGGTAAAGTTATTCTATGCTAATCTAAATCTTCCTCACCAACGCCCATCAAATAGGGATGATTGTGTTTGGAGTTTAGTGTGTGGTCAACAAGTATTTTTCTTCTTGGATCGAATGACATACATACTTCAAACTCCCAATCATGGCATTCCACTAGATGATTTCGAATGTAATATTCGACAAAGGGATCGAATTAGCCATATGTTTATGGGAGATAATGTGACGGAACAAAAATCTATTCTCCTTCGACCAAAAGCTAGAATTCTTCACAAAGCTTTAATGCGGAGTATACTTCAAAGAACAGGGTCATATGAACTTATCTACCCAGAAAATTTTAAAGCTTTGTATGCGATATGGGGAGGAATTCAAATAAATTGGCTACGACGAATATTGGATGAGTTTCTCTCCATCAACAATGGTAACATGAGAACAATTTATTTTGGTGAATATATAATGCGATTGCTTTTAAATGTGGGAACACCTCAACCGGAATCCGAAACTTCTTCCTTTGGAGTTATCAACATTCACACAATAAGCCTCATGAAACTACCGTCAGCTCCTCCGACTTTTACCTCCTATGAAGAATGGCGTCAGCAACATCAACGTCAATCAGGTGGACCAATTATTCAAGAACGAACGTCTCATCCCGAAGAAGATAACGATATTCGTCTTGCACAATCAACTAGTTTGCGAGAATCCGTCGAGATCCTTTCTAGAAATCAACAAATGCTAGGATCTCATTTAAAGAAAGTTGATAGAAAATTAGACAAAGTAAAAGGATTCTTTTCTATCCTATGGGATGCAATTTCATGTTCGTCTACCACAACTGCTTCTTCAATAACACACGGTAAACGTCCAGAACCAAGATTTACACGGTCAACTTCCGAAGAACATACTAGTAGTGATACTAGTGGCATAGGAAGCGGTACTTATGGAACTTCCAGACCCGGAAAGGAGCCTGTACCAGAGGAAGATGAGTAGGTTCTTTTCGTAAGTAAGTTGGATATGAATTATTTATCACTCTATTGACAATTTGAGCATATGAAACTGTATTGCAACTTATTTATTTATTGATACTTGTACTAAATAGTATCTCTTTTATATATTTCTGCACTTTTATTTTATATTTTGTTTCCTATATCTCCTTTTTGTCGATGACAAAAGGGGAGAAAAAGTATGTGCACTAACATATTTGATGTAGGAATAAGATATCATACATTCAGGAGGAGAAATATTTTCTCTCCAATATATATACAGGTTGTCATCATTCAAAAAGGGGGAGAATGTTGAATTACTAATTTTGATTCATGACAAGACAGTTCAAAAACTAAAGAAGAATTTGCATTCATGCATGACAAAAAGAAGACAACAGAGGATCTTTAGGTTTAAAGTAACTATTATAGATATTGAGTCTTAGACATATGTTAAAATCAATCCTCAAGTTTTCGATTTTAAATTTTTTCTTTACAAAACAGAATTCACTGTGCAATTTATGCACAACCAGTCGACTGACTGTTCTTGCCAGTCGACTGACTGTGCATATGCACAGTAGTGAACACTGTTCATAATTATGAAACGACAAATATTTTAAATTTTTAAATATTCAAACACCAGTCGACTGAACCGGCTTCAACTGCAAAATTTCTGAATGGACATCTTCTTCCATGAAGGGATGCACTACATGAATAGATGTCTCTCTTGGCTAAAACTCTTCACTAAGGGTTGCATCTCTATGAAAACTATATATAGGAGTTATCACTCACTTCACAATCACCAATTTTCTGATTCTAATTCTCTGTATTCTCTCTTGTGATTACTTGTAACAACCCGCATATTTATCGAGTTTATATTTAAATATTTTATTTAAATATTAAATCGTTAATCGGATTTTGGTCCGAAAAGCTAGTTTTTGCAAACAGACAGATTAGGACTCGAGACCACTTCCATTGAGTTCGAAATGCTGTTTACAACATTTTTAAGTATAAACATTGATATGATTGGAGATAGTAGAATTTCACTACTTTTTCACTTGAGACTTTGGGTTGGGCTTTTAGCCTATTAGACCCAACCTTCACCCCTCCTCTTCATAACTTCATTTCTATTTGCCTAAGCCTTCAAGCTTCTTCAAAAATGGTGGAGGGAATGAGAAATTAAAATTCCAAAACTCAAATTCAATTGCAATCCATCTTTCTACTCCAAATTCAAGAAGAAGACGTTGGAGTCAAGCTTCTTGTGCTTAGATAGAAGAGGGATTGATTCTTGCTTGCTTAAAACTTCATTTTCATTGATATTTGGTGCAAAGGTGAGATTTTTATCTCACAATTCTAGCCTATAATCATATTGGACTGTTGGGAATGATTCCCTATCACTTTTGCATGCACATTTGCATTTGGATTGGATTGGATTGGCCAAAAAACTCCAATTTTTAGCTGTTTGGTGAATTTCCTGAGCTTAGGTCGCTCTGCCCAAGTTAGGTCGCTCGGAATCATTAGCTCGCATGCGTGGAAAAGTCACGGCCTTCAGATTTTTCGTATTTGACCATAGGTCGCTAGCTCGTAGCTCGTATTAGAGCTTAGGTCGTAGGTCGCTAGCTCGAAGCTCGTATTAGAGCTTAGGTCGCTAGGTCGTGACGTTTTAGGTCGTAGGTCGTTCGAATGTTAGGTCGCTCGGCCCTTATCCCCTTAGGTTGCTAGGTCGCGACGTTTTAGGTCGTAGGTCGTTCGAATGTTAGGTCGCTCGGCCCTTATCCCCTTAGGTCGCTAGGTCACGACGTTTTAGGTCATAGGTCGTTCGAATGTTAGGTCGCTCGGCCCTTATCCAGTTAGGTCGCTTGCTCCAGTTAGGTCGCTCGGCCACTTTGTTAAGTCGCTCGTCCTGTTGCTCTGTTAGGTCGCAACCTCTGTTAGGTCAGCCATGTTGGGTCGCGAGTCATCGTTAGGTCACGAACACCACTAGGTCGTTTGACCCCTTAGACCCCTAGGTCGCAACCATTAGGTCGCTCGATCCTATTCCTCTTAGGTCGTTAGACCTCATTTTGTCTTCACTAGGTCGTACCGTTTTGGACGGGGCGCTGCCCGCACTCCGCCGGGGGCACTGCCCCCTGGACCCCCGCGACCTGACCCGTAAGCGGTGGCGTTTCCCCGCACCCCCATCTTGGGGGGTTGCCACCCCCCCTGGACCCCCCCTCCGTAGGGGATCTTATCTGAAAAAAAACATTGAGCTGATTTCCTTGGATTTTATTCACATCTCCGTATGCGATTTTTGGGACTGATTGTTTCTACAATTGCTTCTATGTTTTGTCACTTTATAATATAAAGGTTTCAATACTAGTAGTAAATATCAAAACTCTTTTAACAAACAATTTCAACTCTATTTTTAATAACAAAGCTCTTTTCTTAAACCGTTTTCCAATCTATTAGTATATACAAACCTTTACCTCACTCGGATGAGAAATCTAATTAAACGACTTAGTAAAACAAGTGGTATGAAACGCTTGCGTTCACTTCGTCGGTTAATTCTTGGACTTGTTCGATTGAACCTCTTGTGACAATTTTATTAGTGAAGATTTACAGTTTGTTCGTAAATATTTAAGTTAAGCAAGTGGTTATGGGACATGAAGCTAAACTTCTATATTTACTAGCTTAGTGTAATTGACACTTCTCGTTGATCATGACGATCATTCTGGTGATTTAGACTAGCAACGGTGCGATGTCTCTTGTTGCGAGGTTAGAGTAGACACCACTTGTGTGATTCCACTCACACATACCTTTTTGCTTTTTGGTTAGTCTGGACCTTAATCTATGTGATTCCATTCACACATGTGGGGTAGCTCCCCTTGGTCTTCGGACCGTCATGTGATAGGCCTCTTTCTCTTTCTCTTTTCTATGATTTCTGGACTTCTTGCATTGATTTCTAGAATTTATGTCATTGACTTGTCATGAGTACAAGTTTGGGGTATGATGCCCTTTCCGAATCTTTGAGAAGATTCTTGTGATATTGATTATCTCTTATTGATTGATTTTCTGTTGATCATTATTTACATACTTATAGTGGTATGTCATTATGGATATTTTATGTTTATGCCATATCTTTTATGTTATATCATGTCATCTGATATTTATAGCTAGACTAATCCGTTTATTATTTTCTTAAATAATACTCGGGTCAGACCGAGATGTTACAGGTGCTTCTGCTTGACTTCTTCCCAGGGATTCATCACTCTGACTTTTGGCTAACTGTTTAGATTAGCAGTTTTTGTTGTATACACTTGAGATATAGACTCATAGTTGTATTCTTTTGTATAGCACGTGTTGCTATTCTTTTGTATTATTGTGGATCTTACTGACCACTTCTCTGATGTACACTTTCATGTGTTAGTTATATATTCATATCTTCTTCCGCCCTTGTGATATGGATGTCTGTGACTGATTTGTGTTATGATTATTTCTATGTTTGTTTCCGAAGATTATTCATAGCCACCGTGTGATAAGTAATTACATGGATGGTCGCTCCTCAACAGCCTTATTCTCCGTGCTAGTTGACAGCACTACACCGTAGTGTTCTTGGCAAGTGTGGGTATAGAGGTGGGGCGTCACATTACTCTAGTGCATTCATACTCTCCATTGCTTTGAATCTTTTATATACTTTGATTCTTAGCAATATTCTTCCTTTCAAATCTTCACATGCTCTTTATATTCTCGAGGAATTGATTATAGGAAGTTTGTAATCTTAATAGACAAATCAGTGTTATCAAGAACACATTAAGTCAACTACATTGTACTTTGTTAAAGTCATGTTCTGCTACTCACGCAAGGGAAAGTCCTCTTCTGCTGCTGAGGCAAAAATCCTGTTCTGCTGCTCAGGTGTTGTTTATCTATTCCTCCGAGTTAAGAGAGGGTATTGTTAGTTAAAGCCAGAAGTTAGTCTGGGACTAGAGTAGGACGGTGCTCCGAACCAGTATAAAATCTCTGGTGTCATTTTACTTACTGCATTTATATTTCGCGTTATTTACTATCTATACCCTGTATTACTGTTTATCCATATTATATGGTCATATACACTTTCATAATTATCATATTATGCAAGTTGTGGCCTTAAATCAAATGAGAAATAAAATGTCTTCTTAAGCCTGTTCTTTTTTCTATATGCTCTTTCGTTTTGAGTCCATTTTTATTTACACGCTTTCTTCATTTTCATGTTAGTATATTTGCTTTCTTATTTTATGCACTTAGTTTAATTTATTTTCATGCAAGTAGTTTAGTTATCCTTTTCTTTTTATTAGCTCTTACTTCTCTTGCTTTTTAATGTTGCAATCTACATATGTTGAAATGATAACGAAAATGAGTAGCTAAACCTCTTCAATTTAGGGGCAATGAAGCTTTCTAATTCATGTAGATTTAACATATTTGCTTATTTATGACCTCTTTTTTATGCTTCATAAAAGTTAGATTATGATGTAAGTTTATTAGTGAACTCGATAGTATATGTTGTTTACATAAATAGGTTATTCTTATTCAAACATAAACACAATTTACATCATTGACTAATTAAGTGACTATGATCTTAAAACAAAAATAGAAGAAAATTTTGATGATCTATATTACTAATCAAAATAGTAAATAGATCATGCTTAAAATAGACTTTTGTTTTAGTTCCATATTCATTTTCATAACATTCAACAAGTGATTTTAGTTGTTGTATTAAAAGTTTGATGGTTTAAGTTATGTTAATCAATAACATAAATAGGCTATACTTATGATAAATATATCACTAATTCTATTTAGATTAAAATGAGATATCATATGTAAAAATTCGTGTTAATTTATGTGAGAAGATGAAAGTGGATTTGCCTCTAAATTGTCTTTTAATCTCATATTTCCATTCACTTTGTTCTAGCTAGTTTTACATTTTTCTTAGCTTAAAAACAAGCTAAAGTTTGATTTAATTTGATTGAATATAATTTAAAATCACTTCAATTCCCTACGGATCGACCCATACTCGCCACGTACTAAAATTATACGTCGTATGTTTGCGATTATTTTTATCATACAATTTTTAACTACGGTTTTCTAACTCGATAGGAATTTCCGCCTTTAGTAAAGATGTAACATTTTAGAAATTTGATCATTTTGTTTTTGAATATTTAATTAATTTTAAATATTTAAATAATTGGATTTTTAAATTCAATAACTTTTATTCAAAATAGGGATTATTTAATATTAAAATTGTGAATCAAATACTAATTAAATGGATTTAATAACCTTATTTAACTCCTTTTAATTGATAAATGATATTGGTGAATTCAATATGTAACATTATTTACAGTAACAAATGTTTGAATAAATGATCGAAAAATATCAAACGATATTTAAAGGTGTAAAATTATTATTTTGAGGTACTGTCTCAGATTTTGAAGAAACTAGTACCATCGGGAATATAATGATAAGGCACTGTAATCGACGAGATTCGTAGTGATTGGACGTACTATTTGATCGTACGAACTTGAAATGCATAGCGATTAATTTTAGAAATTAATATATAATATAATTTTGATTTAAAAAGCTAACTTCTGTATATGATGGAATTAGGTCCTGAAAATAATTCCATTGAGTTCGGAACATGGGTAATTAGCTAGGAATACCAGCTAGCACTCCTCATTTAGAGTTTGTGATTTCTGGACGTGAATAGTGGCGGTTAGAAATTCTATATAAGGACCCTACCCTAGTTCATTTGCTCAACCCTAATTCTAAACCCTAGACGCCATTTCCATTACCCTCCATCCAACGACCCTTATCCTTCACAACCACTAGAAGTTGTTTTAGGCGGTGGGGTCAACTACAAAAATGTTCGGCTAGGTGAGATGAGGGGAGTGAACAGTTGGATCGAGCTAGATCGGCGTGAGGCGGTGGAAATTTGTATGTGACAACGAAGCGGATTTTAGTTTCACGGTGGCATTTTCGACGGAGTTATGCATCGTGTCGATGGCGTTGGAAGCAGAGGAGGCTGAGCTACCTTATGGTGGAGTGCGGCAGGGCGTCTTGACCTGTGATGTTGGAGAATCGGAGATGAAAGAATCGTTGAAGTCAATGTTTTAAGCGGCCTGGAAATTAATTCAAACGAGGGATTAGAGTTAAGCAAGATTAATTAAGGTTAATGATGTAATTAAGGAAACTAATTATATTATTTAATTCTAAAATCTTGTAAAAGTAATATCTATTTAATACTAGATCCAAATCGAATGCGGTCAGTCGCATTGCACTCGTAGGAACTATGTCTACATTTTGGAATTGGATTAGTTAAAGTTGGAACTTGTAGAATTTCAAGCTAAAATCAGTTCGATCTTAGATGGAACCAAAATGCTTCGGCGATAACAGGAATTTCAGCGAGTTTACTCACTTGAATTTAATTAATTATATTATACCTATGATGCTATAGATTATTATTGAATGCTTGGATAATAGTCTGTATTATCTTTTGGTTCGTTGTTTGGATTGGACTTGCATTTTGGGAAGTAGATGGCATATTATCTAACTTATAGGGAATTCATATAACTATTTATGTTGTTCGTAATATTGTTTTGCAAGGGACATTTATGGAGAGAACCTAAGGGGTTTCTCGCCAATATTAACATATTTACATCCTTGCATTGCTATATCGTTGTTTGGTTAAAAATAATTGTGACATTCTTTTTGAATTGTTTAAGTGTCGTTATCACGATTTTCGTTCTACTGTCACTTATTGAATATCATCCCCCTAAATTTTTGTGTATGTTGACTTAAGCTTGTATTTTCACAAAAGTTAATAAATAATTTTAGTTAACGATGTTTTAAATTTAGTTAATCATTTTAATTAATAATTTTTGAATCAATTAATCATTTTAATTAATGATATTTGAATTTAGTTAATTATTTTAATTAATGATATTTGGATTTAATTTATAATTTTAATAAATGGTGTTTTAAAAGTTAATTAACTGATTCAATAAAAGTGTTTAAAAGTTCTTAACCGATTTAGTGTTTCAAAGTTAATTTAACAAAGGTGTTTTAAAGATAATTGATTGATTTATTAAAAAGATTACAAAGTTTGATTAATGATCCTTTAGGATGATTAGTATTGTTTTAAATTTATAAAGGTATTTAAATTTATTTATTATGCTTTGGGATAATAAATGTTGTTTTAAATTTATAGATGCTAGTTTATAAATGAGAAAATCTTTTAAATGAAATTGTTTAAAAATAAAGCCAAGTGTAAATTGTTTTGGGTTTATAGTAAACAATGTTTTAATGATATTTTTTTTGTCCTTGTTTTAATACACTTAGTATAATAATTTTCCTTTTCTAAAGGGTATTTATAAGAGTATTTTTTAGTGTTTTACAAATATTTGAAAAATGAAAATCAAGCACAAGTATTGATCAAATGTTTTAAAATTTGATTCATTTATTTGTAGAAGTGTATGCAATTTAACTCCCATACACATATCACTTTATTACTCTCGATAGTTGATTTATCGACTATCGGTTTCGATTATGCTATTTTATTTTCATTTGGTTTATTCAAGACAGTTTGTTGGCTTGTTTGGAGCATTTAAACTCTTGCTATTCTTAAATTAAGAATGTTGTCGAGTTAAGTTAGAAAGCAACACCGCCCTAGATTGTCCGGAATTATTGTTTTCCTTGGAATAGTACTAGTCTGTTTCCGATAGTTGATTTATCGACTATCGATTCTAAAATCTTTCTATGTGCTTCGTCAATCTAAGATGATTTATAGCTTGTTTTGGGCGTCAACATCCTACGCTATTGATAACTAAAACCAAAGAGTGAGTGTGAGCTAAGCTATGTGGGTCGCACCCATTAGAATATATTCACATTTATCTAGAAACATGTTGATAGCATGCATGCGTTGATGTGAGTATATCCGGATGCCTATGGATTTAACGGGGTCTAGCTTAGAAGTTCCCGACCGTGTTGCCTGTTTAGCGTGGCCTCCAAAGTATATTTTATCTAGAGATATACTTTCGGTATAGGGGGTGCACCCTCCTAGTAATGTTGGATAAATTTATTCTTCTTGTTTGGATTTGAACCTTGGAATTAATCTTACCTTCTTTTGTATTTCGTCAATCCAAGACAATTTATTGCTCATTTGAGCATTGATATCCTTTGTCGGAAATGACCAAAATCAAAGAGAGAATGAGGGCCAAGTTACATGGAATTATTCCAATTAGAATATTTTCACATCCACTCTAGATTGGATTCAGTTTTGTGCCTTGAGATGTGAAATACCTGGATACTTGGTTACAGTTGGAGGGGTCCAGCTTGGAGGTTTTCGAGAGCCATTAGAGTTCTCAAGTATATTTCTAGAGGTATATTTTCGGTAAGGAGGTGCGCCCTCCTAGTCATTTGTTGGAAAATTTTTGTTTCCTTATTTGATTCAAATCTTTGAATTGTTTTCTTGGTTTGCATCAGGAAGGGTCCGAAGCTCTTCTAGATGTTTAATTATTTTTGTACATTCTTTAAGATTGGATTTAGACCTTCTATGTGTATATTCTTCCTTGTTTGGATTGTTGTTTTGATTGCTTCCCATTTCTTCATATATAGAAGTTTTTCTTGTAAGTTAAAAACCCATTCCACGTTTATCGACATGGTCTCATAGAATTATTAAATGTTTACCTTATTACTTGAGATTTCTCACGTTGGTTTTCCAGATTGATCTAGGTGTTATTTTATTATAATGTTTGGGTCAGACTGAGTATTTTTCCTGGTTGTCGTTGGTGGGACATGGTGCTCATAGAATAGAGTTGAATGTTCACCTGTCGTAGTATTTTCATTTTCTGCTATATTATTATACATACCCATCAGCAATTATAAGGTCAGGAAATTATAACTGTGCATGCTGATAAGGTTTGTTTTAGCTCCGTTAAACCATGTATTTTAGAATGACAGCTTTTATTACCTTTTTTATATTGTATGTGATCGTTCCACTGTGAGATTTTGTTTCTCCTTTTCTGATTCAATTTCTTTTCCTTTTACCCTAACAATCTACCTTTCCACGATTGGATGTCTAGCATTTGAATACCGTGGATGTATTGAGTGTCAACTTTCAATGGTCGGAAAGCGGGTCATTACAATTTGGTATCAGAGGCGAAGGTTAACCAAAAACCTTGGCTTTGGTAGAGTATGGTTTATTAAAGATAGGGTAAGTGACAACCAAGAATGAGTTTGAGTATATTATGTATACGAGAGTGTATTTGTTATTGCTGTAAAAAAATATTGTGTTAGTTAGTCTATTGTGTTATTTATAAATTCTGGTCGAGACGTGAAACGCCACAGTGTTGATGGGAATTTTCAAACACTTGAACAAGACAAACAGATACGATATTGATTTTGAAAATTTGGTTATGAAATATTTTACCTAGAAATATATTTTATATGTATAAAGGAATAGTTTTCAAACTTATATAGTTGTTTATAGTGATTGTTTGGTAAAGATAATATTTATTTATGATCATTGTTATTTGATTTGTCGTTCTTTGGTAGTTTAAGAGCATTTATCACTTTGATTTAAAAGTGAACCCCTTGTGAATTAAGTTTCATAATTTTACCATAAGATGTGCGGAGAAAATGTTAAGTTAAAAGTCATCTTTTAATAATGTTGAATTAAGGATAATTTTTTTAATAAAAGTTGTTCAATATAATCTAAATGGGAAGGTAAGACATTTAAAGGATGAATCTTTGTGAAATTTTTTTATAATAAAGGAGAATTATTATAATATGAGAGAATTTTATATAAAGGCAGTTTTATATAAATTTAGTTTATAAAATGTGTTTTTAAAATAGTTTCTGAAAATTTTAAATCTTGGTGATTTCGAAAGTTGTTTTCAAAGTTTTGGAGGAAATAATAATGGTATTATTTAAAAGTATTTGTGTATGGAAATATTTTAAAAGGATTTAAAAGAGATAAGAAAGCACTAAACTCATTCTAGTCATTGGAAAATAATTCTGGTGATGATTATAGTATCATCAACATTCGTTTTTGAGTTTCTAAGTGGGGAAAATGCTACCATTGCAATTAGCTATAGGATTGTTTTGGTAAAGCAAATTTTGTTTTAAACCCCAAAGGTATGATTTGATTTACAAGAGAGATATATATATATTATTATTATTATTTCAAAAATGATTTAAATAATAATTGGGTATTTAATTCTTAAGTTTCCTTAAAGGAAACCGATTTAAAATAAAAAGGTATGTTGATAAATAATTTGTTAAATGATAAGTTTTTAACTCTTGAATGGAAAAGAGATAATTTAAGGAAAGTTTTAAATGGGTTAAATTGGATAGGAATGTTTTAATAAGCATTGTTTTATAAAAGCCATGGTTTAATTAATCATCTAAGTTGTGTAAACGAACTAGTGATATTAGGCCAACCCATAAGCATCTCTCCTTAGCACCCTCTAAGGTAAAGAGGTCGGATGGTTGACTCAAGTTTAAAGTCCCATATTTTTTTGGACTTCCAATTTAATTTGGAAAACAAAAATAAATAATAAATAAAAGAAATAAAATTGACATTTTGTATATACTCTTAGGATATATAAGAGTATTTTACAAGTAAATAAAAATGGAGTAAGTTTTTAATTTAATATGTTATAAAGACAAGTCTTTATAAAATGTTTGAAAAACTCAATCGAAGATTTACGAAGTAATTAATAATTTTTATATGGAATAAAATATCTAAATGAAATTGGAAGGGATTTAGGAAGATTGGTGTAATAAAGAAATCAGTCGAATTAAGTACGTAAGTTACACATAAATCATTTTATTCGCATGACTTTTAGATCTAGGATTCGAATATATAGCTTTAGGGTGATTCATACCAGCTTGATTTTTATCAGTGAACACTTAACCTAGATTCTCGATATGATACTGAAGTTTTTTTTATCATAGTTTATGGATATATAAGGAGAGCGAAGGTTTTTATCGAGGAACTTAATCGAAGACCGCACTAGGGAGGTCGAGTGGGTGATACTACTTTCGAAGTAAAAGTCTATGCATCCGTGCAAGTGATCAAATCAAATATATTGTACGGATGATTCATGTATACCATACAGTCAATATATGTATTGGGTTGTGAACCTAAGAAAAATTTCTAAATATTGTTGTTAGTCAATTAACATTTTAAATAAAGTTAAGTGTTAGTTTATTCTCTTATGGAAATTGATTGATTGATGATGTGATTTTAGAAACTATTGTTTATAGAAAAAATTGTCATTTGTTAGGACTTAAATGCCGACGTTTTAGAAAAACGAGGTTTTGAAAGAATTTGTGAAAGGAATAATAATATTATTATTTTAAAAATTTTGGTGAAGTATTATAATTTCAAAATATTTGAAAGGAGTTTTTTGAAGTGATTTTTCAAATATTTTTGGTTATGACTAAAGTTGGGGAATTGGGGTTTTTCGATTTTGAAAACTCGCTAGGTATATTTGTTTTCTCTAGTTTGTTTAGGAGGAACCATAATACTAGTAGGTACTCTGTGTTGTTTGATTCTAAAGTTATACCATGCGTTAGTAGGAGAATCCCCTGATTTACCTCTCTATGGAGAAATTTGAAAATATATTTTGAATATAGAAACCTGGGAACTTAATTTTAAATTTATCTTTTGAAAATATTAGGTGCATATTATTTTATAACATGATATCCTCTGTAATTTGGTTGCATATGCTTGTTATATTCTTTGGTTTCTTATGGCTTTATTCCATAGCGAAGTTGAATGTAGATTTATATCAGGTTAGTTTTTGTGTTTTTTTGCATGGAGAGTTGCATCATTATTATTTGTTGCATATGTGTCTTGTTTCATATGATTGATGCATTATTTATGTTGTTTGAGCTATGATAGAGATAACTAGTATATTGCTTTTTGTCAACCTAACTCTCTTTTGGAGTGTGTAAGTAAAGGTAAATAAGAGATTTCTACTCGATTCTTATGCACCTGCATTTGCATCAAGATATTAAGTTGCTTGCAAATAAAATATAAATCAAATGCATAAAGGTACATAGTAGATTTAGAAATTGGAATTGGTTGATGATTTTAAACCCAAGATATGGGAGGCCACTTGGCTTTTGTTTTCTTTATTGGTTTGAGGCCCGTAGTGGCAATTTGTAATTTTTTCAATCGAGCCGTGCAAAGGAGGTGCTGTTGAAATTTTCCGTAATTTAAGGAACTTTAGGAGTATAATAACTCATTTTAATTAATAATTTTAAATTTAAGGGTTTGGAGTCATTTTCTTCCTTGGGAATTTCGATGATGAAATTCTATTAAAGGGGGAGAATGTAACATCCTAGAAATTTGATCATTTTGTTTTTGAATATTTAATTTAATTTGAATATTTGAATAATTAGACTTTGGAATTTAATAGCGTATATTCAAAAATAGTGATTATTTAAATATTGTAATTGTGAATTAAATACTAAGTAAATGGATTTAATAGTCTTATTTAGCTCCTTTTAATTAATAAATGATATAAGTGAATTCAGTTTGTAAATTTATTTACAATAATAAATAGTTCGAATAAATATTGATAGTGTGATCGAAAAATGTCAAACGATATTTAAAGGTGTGAAATTATCATTCTAGGACATTGTCTTAGATTTTGACAAAACTAGTGCCATCTGGACTAGAATGATAAGGCGTTGTACTCGACGAGTTTCATAGCGACTGGACGTACCATTTGATCGTATGAACTTGAAACACGCAATGATTAATTTCAGGAATTAAAATATAATATAAATTGATTTAAAAAGCTAAATTTCGTATATGATGGAATTAGGTTCCGGAAATAGTTCCATTGAGTTCGGAATAGGGGTAATTAGCTAGGAATGCAAGTGAGCATGCCTCTTTTGGAGTTAATTCTAAAATCTTGTAAAAGCAACATCTATTTCATACTAGTTCCGAATAGAACGTGGTCATTCATGTTACACTCATAGGAACGATGTCTACATTTTGGAATTGGATCAGTTAAGATCGAAGCTTATATAATTTTGAGCTATAGATGGAACCAAAATGCTTCGGCGATAACTAAAATTTCGACGAGTTTACTCACCTAAATTTAACTATATAATACCTTTGATGCTATAGATTATTATTGAATGCTTAGATGATAGTATATATTGTTGTTTGATTGATTGTTTGGATTCCCGTTTTGGAAAGAGCATTGCATGTTATCTTATTTATAGGGAACTCATATAATTATTTATGTTTTTGTAGCCATTGTTTTGCAAGGGACAATTGTAGAGAGAACCTAAGGGGTTTCTCGCCAATATTAATTTATTTACATCCTTGTTTTGCTATATTATTGTTCGGTTGAAAATAATTGTGACATTCTATTTGAATTGTTTAAGTGCCGTAATAGCGATTTTCGCTATACCGTCACTTATTGAATATCATCCCCCTAAACTTTTGGCATGTTGACTTGATCTTGTATTTTCACAAAAGCTAATAAATAATTTTAATTAATGATGTTTTAGATTTAGTTAATTATTTTAAATAATGATGTTTGAATCAATTATTCATTTTAATTAATGATATTTGAATTTAGTTAATCATTTTAATTAATGATATTTGGATTTAATTAATAATTTTAATTAATGATGTTTGAATTCAATTAATCTATTAGTTAATGATATTTGGATTTAATTAATGATTTTAATAAATGGTGTTTTATAATTGATTTAATAAAAGTGTTTAAAAGTTCTTAACTAATTTGGTGTTTCAAAGTTAATTTAATAAAGGTGTGTTAAAGATAATTGATTGATTTATTAAAAAGATTATTAAGTTTGATTAATGTTATCCGAGCTTTTAACCCAGCAGGAGCCAAAGGAAACGAAATAATCTTGTGTTATCAAAATGTTTTAGAACTTAACCAGAAAAGCTAAGGCAAGGAATTAACGGGAGCCAAGCTATATTACTGAGACAACAATGACAAAAGAGCATGAAACATCTCAAACTCCAAACTCTAGAAAAATCCCAAATGCTTAGATCACTAGCGACCCATACATCTCTCTAATTCAACAGCAAGCTAATTAAGGATGAAATGAAAATGAGGCCAAGTCATTAGCTCGCAAACTAGCCTAGCGACCCATAGACCATGGGTCGCTAATGACCTATGGTTTTGCCCCGGTTTGCAAGCCAAACCCATTGGGTCGTTCCCTACCTACGAGCAGTTGATGAAGTGGCCTGGCCTAGAAGCTCTCCAATCCATATAAATACCATCCTACCTGCAACACAGATTGGATCTTTTCCGGAGTTGTGGCTGAAGCTCTATTGGAAACATTCTTCACTCTCTACCTCCCTCACAAAAATCTCCAAAGGAATTCACTATGATTCTCTAGTGATTCCAAATCTGGGGATTCAATCTATCTAAGTATAATTAAGGCCTTGTAATCAAACACTACTTGTAACATCAATCAGTCTATAATAAAACTATAAAGTGGACGTAGGCTTCATTAACAGTCGAACCACAATAAAAATTTCCCATCTTCTTTCTTTTACTATTCTTTTTCTATATCTGTTATCTATGATATTGCTCTGTCAGAACAGAGCCGGTGCTTTTAAACTCTAATCAGGGTGTTGATCTATTTTTTGAGTTAACATTTTGATGCTTTCACTGAGAATCCAACTCGAGATCCATATCTAGCTATCTACTTTGGATCCCATAGGCCTAGAAGTTAGATCCTTAATCTTTGCTACAAAAACCAACTGTTTGGAATCAATGGCTCCTGGGAGAAGAAGAACTACCTCTGGAAGATCCACAGTGGCTGTGGTAGCTAGAGAAGATGTTAATCCCCAACAAACTGAAGTAAATATCGCTAACTTTGGGAATCATGCGCCAGCCTCCTCTAGTCAATGCGAAATTGTTATGAAGGATGAGTTAAATAAAATGGTTAATGAGATTAATTAGAAAATGAAAAGTAGCCAAATGGCACTAATGGACAAGCTTAACGCTCTTCTGGCCCTATAATCAAATCTAGCTCCAAGGACTAAGCCTGAACCCGCGGTTGCAATGGAACAGGAAAATTCCTCCGTCTCTGGTCTATACAGAAGAAAAGGAAAACAACCATAAAAGTGGATGACAACAGGACTTAACATGGATGGAAATGCAAGTACTCCATTCGCCACAAGGTAACCTATTCTGAATTTAAGCCAAGGGGCAAAGATCCCTGTCGAAGATATAGCTATGGATCTTTCCGACTAGGTGGATGGAGAGCAAGATGAAAAATTGGAAGAAAATACCAATGCATTTAATAATGCAAGGAATATCCAAACTGCTTCAGTTATACCGACCGCAAGTCAACGAGACCCTGCTGGATAGGCTCTCCCGATGACAGGAGAGCCTACGCCTCAACATTCTCACCAAGACCGTCTGCAAATTCAAACACTTGGCGCAACGACTAATCACCGTCCTCAGACTACCGGCATTAGAGGCATACATAGCGAACATGGTTAAACGAGTAATGGAGGAGAGTAAAGATATAAGAGATGATGAATGGGATCTGCGCCAAGTAGGACTACCTTCACCAATGAAGTCTTGAATGAGAGATATCTAGAAAAATTCGCAATACTAACTATTCCATCCTATGACAAGACTAAGGACCCAAAACCTAATTTGTACAAATACAGTTGGTATATGGATGGAGTAAATGCCTCTAAAGCTGTTCGATGCAGATGCTTCCCATCTTTCTCGAAGGGGTTTTGTTAATGTGGTTCTCTATGCTTCCACCAAGATCCATCTCTACTTTTGACCAACTGAAAACAAGGTTCCTTGATCAGTTCAGACTCCATATTGCGCAGCCAAAAGACGTCATGTCCCTATCCTAATTATTCCAAGGGCGTAACGAATCACTGAAATCTTTGATGAACGGTTTGACATCGTGGTGATGAAAGTAAGTAACCCCATGAAGACATGGTTTTTATGGCATTAGTCCCTGCCATTCACTCGAAAACTAAATTCGGAAAGTGGATTAAGATAAAGCAACCTACCACCAGGATAGATTTCAATCGTAAAGCAAGTCAGTACCTAAGGTTGGAGGAAGCACAGGAAATGGAAGGGAAGTCTACTAGTGTGCAACCGATGAACGGCGAGCAAAGCGATGTAGCAATGAATCAAAACGTGCACCCTTCTCGGACTACTGAAGGAACCACTGGGAAAGATGGGAATTCAAAGAGAAAAGGACAAAAAAGAAGAATGGTAACGGCAACAACAAAAAGCTCAAAGTGTTTAGGAAGAAGGCTACATTCCTTAAAGGACACACTATAAAACATTTTTCTCATAATTTAAGGAACCGAGGAATGCAAAAGCCACCATGAAAGGAGGAAACTGAGCAGCGGAAGTGCTCTGGGAAATTCTGCTGCTTCCATGAGACACACTACCATAATACGAACGAATGCTTCCACCTAAAGAATCTCATTGAGGAACTAAACCATAATAACAAATTCCAACAGTACGTAAGACAACCGCAAAACCCCAATCAATCCGCGACTCCTCAACACCCAAGAGAACAAAGGAGTAAAACAGGAACCGGGGAAGAAGGGTTGAAACGAACTGACCAGAGGCTCATCATTAGAACAATACCCGGGGGACCACATCCCACACAAAGAAGTTAGGGAGAAATAGAGCAGTATGCAAGTTCGCTGAAGCATGCTCCAAAGGAATCAAGTTTAGCCGTGGAAGATGAAAATCCAGTTAAGATGCAAAGGGTCTTGAATGACAACGTTGTGTTCCGAAATCGGGACATCCAAGGGATTGAAGCTCCAATTCTCGATCCAATAGCGGTGAAGGAAGAAATTAGACCTACTGTAGTTTGGCAGATGTTGGTAGACAGTGGCAGCTCCCTTAATATTTTCTTTAAACATACTTTCAATCAAATGAAGATTGGCTTGAAAAGTGTGTGCGCGTACCAAACAAAGATTCGAGGGTCTACCGATCGGTGGGAACAGTTGACCTACCTGTGGAGCTTGGAGAGGGTGAGTGAAGGGTCACCCTTATTCAGACTTTTGTCATCATGGATGAAACGCCAGCATACAATTCCTTCTTCGGACGACCCGCATTAGCCAACTTCAGAATAGCATTGGCCCAATAGTGCCTTACAATGAAGTTCCTTATAGAACATAGAGTTGAAATTGTAAAAGAAGAACAAAACTCCACCCGAAATGCTGTATTGCAGAATTGCGTGAGTCAAGAAGAAAGGAAAAGGAAAGGATGTGGGGAAAACCTTCCACATCTGTGAACCCTCCGAATAACAACTATAGAGCTGCCCCTAGCTTAGGGACCATAGCTGATTCGACATAGCTTTGGACCCTTGAAAGAAGAGCTCAGGGGAGGATCGGGCAACGTTGGCAAAATTGATAGTGTCTGTCGGGTCTTGAAAATTGGATCGCAGCTTGGAGACAAGATGCGATCAGAGCTAACCAAATTTCTTCTCGCCAATTTGGACGTATTTGCTTGGATATACTCCGATATGTGTGGGGTATCACCCAAAATTTCCTGCCACAGGCTCAATATTGACCCCAAATTCACACTGATAACTCAAAAAAGGCGCGGCTTGTGCCTCGAACAGTCCAAGGCATTGAGAGAGGAGGTTGATAATTGATGGCTATCGGCTTCATCCTGGATGCAACTTACCCTAAAAGAGTATCGAACCCAGTTTTAATCAAGAAGTCTAATGGGAAATGGAAAAAATTGTATTGACCTCTCGTATCAAATAAGGCTTTTCCGAAAGGTAGCTTTCTACTCTTCAGAATCGATCAACTTGTGGATGGAATGAGAGGCATGAATTGCTTTCATTTGTGGATGCATACTCTAGGTACAACCAGATCCTGATGCATGAGCCAGATCAAGAAAACACCAGTTGTGTGACCGATCCACGGTTCATAATACAGGATGGAATACTCCATCAGAGGGGATCCTCAACCCCCTTTATTAGTTGTGTGACCGATGACGAATGACGATGTATCCTAATGGAGGTACATGAAGGCAATTGCGGAGACCACACTAGGGGCAAACCCTTGCAAAGAAAGTCCTTTGATATGGGTACATCTGGTCAACAATAAATCGTAACACCACAGATCATGCCAGAAGATGCGACCGTTGCCAAAGATTCAGCAAAATTAAGAGAACTCCTTTAATGGAGTTAACTCAGATGGTCAGCTCATGGCCATTTGCGATATGGGGGATCGATTTGATTAACACCAATAACAAAAGGAGGAGCCAAATATGCTATGGTTTCCATAGATTATTTCACAAAATGGGCCGAAGAGAACCGCTGGCTACCATAACCACAAAGAAAGTTATTAACTTTGTTACTAAAAACATCATTTGTAGTTTTGGTGTGCCGCAAAAAATCATCACCAACAATGGAACACTATTCGAAAGTGCCAAGTTCAAAGACTTCTGTAAGCATTTCCGAATTGAAAAAAGCTTTTCCAGAGTAGCTCATCCGTAAGCAAACGGGCAGGTGGAAGCGATAAACAAGACCATCAAGTCCACTATCAAAAAGCGACTAGCGAAAGCCAAAGGAAACCGGGTTGATAAACTTCCACTCACACCATGGGCTTACAGAACTACCCACAAAGAGGAAACCAACCATACTTCATTCGCCCTAGCATATGGTTCAGAAGCAATGATGCCTGTTGAATTAGAGTCCCCTCACACGGAAGGCAGAATTTCAACAAAAAACAAAACATGCGACTCCTACTCGAATCGCTGGACATGGTTGATGAAAAAGAGAAGAAGTAGAGCTGAGAGCTGCCGCCCACCAAAGTAGGGTTGCATGTACTTCAAGTCCAAAGTTCACAATCAAACCTTCAAAGTGGGAGATCTTATGCTCAAGTGAGTTTATCCTGTTCTAGAGGCCTTCGGACCATACTGGGAGGGACCATATGTCATTAATCAAAAGCTAAGAATAGCGAATCGCTTCGCCGTCACTTTTTTAAAATCTATCTTATGTATTTTTTTATTTTCCAGGAAATAAGCCATCCTGAGATATTGGGGGCATTGTATATAAACAAAAGCTTCCTTGCTTTCCTTATTAAATTTTGCTTCTTGAACCAATATAACTGTGTTCATAATGACTACCTGCTGGGTCAATGGACGCAAATCGACTTAAACCATTAGATCGGAAAAACCTGATCTTAGCCTTCCAAAAATCGATGTTGCTCCAGCAACATCGAGAAGCCTAAAATCAACACTCCTCGCGTTGCCCGAAGATAGTCAACACTGAGGAGTACAATAGGCCATGCACCTCGTAAGCCATGCACTAAAATAATAACTCCTCAAGTTTCTCGAAGATAGGCAACACCGAGAAAAAACAAAAGCCGCGCACTCCATAAGCCTCAGACTAAAATAATAACTCCTCACGTTGCCCAAAGATAGGAAAAATTGAGGAAAAACAAAAGCTGTGCACCACATAAGCCGCGCGCTAAAATAATAACTCCTAACGTTGCCTGAAGATAGGCAACGACGAGGAAAAACAAAAGATGTGCACCCCATAAGCTGCGCACTAAAATAATAACCCCTCACATTGCCTAAAGATAGGCAACACTAAGGTAAAAGAAAAATCGTGCACCCCATAAGCCGCGCACAAAACTCCAAAACACAAACTCACATGGCCCGAATATAGGCAACACCGAGGAGCACCAAAAACGACGCATCTCACAACCAGCGCCAACTGCTCCTATAATCAAGAATAATGAGCACACTCCAGCAAAATTAGAATGGTACAAACCAACTGAGAGTCTCAACTACATACATTTAAGGGTTGAAACTACCCTCAATTAACCTTTACACTGTGCGCCTTTGAAATATGCATGTATTGCATACTTGTTGAAATATCACAAAAAGCTTGGATTGCATGCTAAAGTTGCAAAACTTCCAAAAAAGGAGAATCGACTCATAACTTAGCCAAATTTTCAATAAAGATTATAGAGACCCTAAGTTACCGATCATCTGAATATTGTTTCAAGTAAACAGCCCTGTGAAATGAGGGTCATACACCAGTACTTGGATAAAAACTTGTGAAAGCAATAAGTACATAAGTTTTGTCACTCCAAAAAAAATCCAAATTTTTTTAAATAAAGAAGTTAACAAAGAAATTCTAAACAAAAATTCTCCATGTTCTGTTAATTTCTAAAGTCCTAAGAATAAAAAAAACAATCTCTAAATTCTGTTACTTTCTAAGGTACTATGAAGTTCTATACAAATTTTTTCTAAGTTATAGTAAATTCCAAAGTTTAATTAATTTCCAAAGTGCTGTTAATTTCTAAGATCTGTTAGTTCGAACGAAGGGCTTTGGCTGTAATCAAAAAACTAGATAAATATAAAATAAAACAAGCATAAGTGCATAGAACATAGTTGAGCTTACAGATGGGAATACAATCAAAATATCAATATAATGCTTATAATTTTCTGTACACGGGGTCAAAATGTGGGGGCCATACCCAAACAACACCGGTCAACAAAAAGAAAATACAGACTCCATAGTAAAGACGCAAGGTGCAGACTCTGCACTTGAATAGAATGACCCAAAAAGAAATCAAAATAAGTCAATCTTCATGCAAGATGTTGACCAAAGTCGAGTCAGTCTTCGTACAAGCCGCTCAACGCTTCTTTCTGCCACTCCCCTTTCCGCCCTTGATCGACAGCTTTTGTTTATTCTCGAGAGTGGTGTTGCTGCTGGTAATGTCAACGAATAGCTCAGTGACAATGTCCTCATCTTCCTTCGAAGCCTTCTCAGAAGCCTCTCCTTTCGTCTTTCGCCTTCGTAATTTGCAGGAGATTTCAGAATCTTTGATCGCTTCGACCTTTTCCCCCTTGACAGTAACCAACTCGTGTTGAGTCCTCTGCCGTTGCTCCATCTGAGTCTCCTGCTCCTTCGCCTCTGTTGATGTTATGTTTTCTTCCAAAGACACGAAAGTGTCGTCCAGGCCATGAAGTGCGGCTATCTTTTTACTCTCTAGCCCCGGTTGCAAACCAGACACGAATGCGGAGACCGGAACAGGAATGGAAACCACCACAGAAGATGTGGAAATAGCGGCAGGTTCGAGCATCGAAGTAGCTGGCATGTCAATGGGAAAGGTTGATGGAATTATAAGATCAAAAATGAAAGCATTAAATTCTTCCTTCTCTTGCGGCGCATGTTGTAATCCCTCGAATTTGGAGGAAGCAAGGACATTACCTTCACCAAAGAAACGATCAAGAATAGCGACCTTGAACTCACCACCTTCGCCTTCCTTTGACGGCTCCACCACTCGGGGAAGAATTTCAATTCCTGGAATCGCTAGATGGTCATGGGGCTGTTCAGATAATTCGCTCGCACCAGAAATAGAAGGCTTGACAAGTAAGTCGGCGGTAGTCATCAAGGCAGCATTGACGACCTCCTTCTCTTTTTCAACTCGAAGAATTTCCCGGCCCTTAAGTAACGCCTTCCTGGATTAGTGTTGAGATAAGCATCCTGAAACTCGCGCTCGGAATAAACATTGCCGCCGTCAGCAAAACGAGATAAGATTTCCTTCAAAACCAAAGAGAGAGTGCACAGGTACTTCGGGCCGAGATAGCTAAGACTTCCTTGATGCAACAGAGTGTTAACATAAAATTTCCGAAAAGTCGCATCTAGCTTCTCCATTTTCCTTTCGAAGGCATTTCACAGGTCTAAATAATCCGCTCTCATGGAGGCTTCTCAACTTCAGCGGCAGTCTTGCTGGCATTGAGCTGCGTGGCCTAAGCCAGTAGCTTGGCGATGGTCTCGGCTTGGTCAGAAATGGTTTTGTTGTGCCCCTCAACTATCAGATCATGGTCGGCGATAGTTTTCCTCTGAGCCTCGATGATGGCATTACAAGCGGCTACTTCTTCCTTCAACTTAGCCTCCTCTGCATGAGTTTTCTTATTCTCATCCTTGTAGACGATCTCAACTTTTGCATGCGCATCCTTTATCTCCTTTATTAGACCGACGTTTCTCCTACTTTCATGAAGGGGCGCCTCCTTCTCTTCTTCTAACTGTTTAATCTTTGCATCGCGGTCTGCCAACGCCCTCTCAAAGTCATCCTTTTCTGATTCGAAAGAGAGGATCTCCATATAGTTATTTCTATTCGTATCCACCGGCTATTTACAAAGCTTATCCCTTTCTTCGGCCTATTCTAGGTCGCTCTGAATAGCTTGGAGATGTGGCATATAGGAATCCTCATGAATAGGGCATGTTTTATGGTCGAACTTAACCCCTTTTAAGAACCAACCAGGAAGTGTTGCCTCAAGTTTAGGGGGGCCCAAAGGAAGGATGTAGGGAGGTCTCTAGTGGGGATGATAAGCATCAGAGGCAGGAATAACGATAGAAGATGATGAAATATGAGTTGGGGCAGAATCGGGGAAAAATCGAGGCAGAAGTAATGGGAATTTCTTGGCCCATAGAACAGTGTTTTGGAGCAAGCTTTGAAGATTGAGGACGGTGTTTTAACTTTGACTTTTTCAAAGTTCATCCCTCTCTTCAAGGGATCTCCTCTTCTCATACTCGTCTTTATATGATCGGCTTCGGTCCCTTTCTTTCTGACGGTGGGTTTTAGCTTCGAGTTCTTTCCTCCTCCTGTATTCTTTCTCCATTTCTTGGAATCGATAACAGGCGGAAGTGCGCTTGGATCACCGCTGTGACTTAGTAAAATTTTAAAAGTCCTTATAGAAACCTCGTCCTCTCGTCATATCTGGCATAAAACATACATAAAAGATATCAGAAGCATAGAATGAACACAACAAAAATGGAGAAATTGTCTTTGTCACTTGCATCGAGAAGAGGTGACCTCGAGAGAGCGGGACTCATTCTAGGAATCTCATCACAATACTCTGAGTCCCTACCATCAGATTCTGAGAAGAAGTAATCACTGATGGTAGATTCATCACTACTACTCTTAAACTCCCCTTTCTCTTTTTCTGAGTCCAAGTCGGCCTTCCCTTCCCTTTGTTTAAACTCTCCTTCTTCTTCCTCCAGAATTGGAGGCATTCTAACCAGGCCACTTAGTCCAGTCATGGTTGCGTGTTCCATCTCACAGGCCTTGTCGGTTGATACTCCGGACGGGCTCTCTCTCTCTTGACCTTCCTCGAAATCGTGGGATGAAGAAGTAGATCGTATACGAAACCTGGATCAAGCAGGAGAGGGAGTTTCAATTTGAACAGTTGATCTACCCAGAGCTAGTAATCCATATCGATGAAAGTTCTCATAGGCCAGTAGCACTTTAACGCATCTCTCCTCGGCGTTGATAGCCTTTAGAGTTTGACAAACTTCATTAACAGCCACATTTCTAATCGGCCTTGGGATAAGTGCAAGAGACATACGAATGGTTAGAATCTCCATTGCAATGCATCGAAGCTCGATAAATGAAAAAAAAGAAGCTTACCCCCGGTCGTCCACCGACAATTGAACCCCTTGCGGTATTTAACAAAGTAATATTGCATCTTGAATGTGACAAGTCACTTTGCAAGCGCAGGATGATCTTTCGATTTCTTTGGGCTTCGATTATGATTAAGGAAGGAAATTCATCTCTCCTCTTGAATGCCAAAAAGTACCACAACTCATCAAAACTTATAACATGGTTAAACACCCACATGAAGAGAACATGTAGGCAAGTCAAAACGACATAGTCATTGGGATGAAGTTGAAATAGGGGAAATACCCAAGTTCGAAAGAGTCTTGCACAGAAAGTCATTAAAGGAGGCACGATTCTATTCAAACACTAAATCGGTGGCAAGCGGTATACCCTAGGGGAGGCATATGAGCGAATTCGTCCTTCTTTATCCGACGTACATCCCCTTCGGGAATTCCATGTTACACACAAATGTTATGAAGGACCTTGGCGGAAACCACCGATAAAGTTCTCTTAGGCGGATTAAGCAAAACTCTAAAGTTGGGAGGCGCACGATCCATGATTGGCCCAACCGAGACTAACTGGACATTCTAAGCTTGCGAAGTGGAGATGACTCGGCTTTTGAGAGTACGAGGCTTCCCTCACTTGACTTACAATGCATGAATGGCTGCTTCATTCTAAATAACAGAATTCGTGTCCCAAAATGGTCAGGTAAATCTATCCTAAACTAATAGCTTCCCTTGCCACACTTGAGTTTCGAAGAAAAATTAACTTGTAATCGACACGTCAGATTTCAAGTGCGGACTAGGGCAGGTGCAGTGTGCTATCTATGTGGGATAAACTTGGTGCTCGATACACTTCAAACGCCCCATCCCATGTAGATAGTTCGCTCGCAATGAAAGAAGAAAAGAACTTCCCATGCCAGTTCATCTTCTACTTTTGTTTCTACTTTCCATACCACTTACCCATTATCGATCCATTATCGATAAAGGATCCATTGTCCAAAGCGACGTGGAAAAATCTCCTCACTACAGGAATGTCAAGCGTGCAATAAGCAAGTAGGATAAGTCCAGATTCTGTTAAAGGATCGTGATCGACTGGTGATGTGACATATAACAATGGTTGTGAAACTAGACACAAGACAATTTTGGTCTAATGGATGAAGATTGCAAAATGTGTCAAGCACTAGGCCAAAGCTTGAATGTCGTTCTGGGAGACAACTCAAGACTCGATTTACTATCTTCCTCCATTAAACCGCAGTCAACTTGAACTTCTCGCAATCGACAATGCAAATGGAAACTCGTCATCAATTCATTGTACAAACACAGTAATTAACAAATCAATTAACCGAACCCACCTCTGACAAAATTCAAAGACATAGGAACAATTAAAGATCAAATTTAGCAAACTACGAAATGGATCGGAGGCAAGTTAATGGAAGGTCAGCAAAAAATCAATGGTGGGTTGAGGAAAGCTAGAGTTTTGCTCCAAAATGAGATGAGGAATCACGGCGTTGTGACTGGAGATTATGGCCAAGAACTTAGAATAAATGGATTCAAGGAAGCGGTTAATCAAGTCGAGCAAACTTGGATCGAATCTTCTTAGGGCTTCAGGTCGCAAGGCTTCAGGTCGCACCAGAATGAATTAGCTCGTATGGAAATGAGAAGAAGCTCGGTTCAAATGGATAAATAGGCAGAAAAAATAAGGTAGAAAATTTCTTAAGGTATTGGGTCGCCAACGATCCATCATGGATCGCTTGCGACCCAAGTTTCCAAAGAAAATTTTCAACAGTATTGATCGCTAGTGATCCATACGTAATGGATCGCTAACGACCCATAGCGTTTGGGGCACTTTTTCTAAAGCTCATACTATGACATTTATCTATCATTTCAAAGCATGCTGGGAAGCTACAGGAGGAAATTTTATCTGCAGTGGCAAGAAATGGCAGTCAAAACCAAAGCAATATGACTAACAATATGACCTGCTACGTTTTCGTAAAACTCTACTGCAATCACTTGGAAATCGACGGATGGATATTGAGGGTAATAGCTTCCAGAGCATGCCTTTTTTACAATGAAGATATACTATGGAGGGAAAATGTTATCCGGGTTTTTACCCAATAGGAGCCAACAGGACACAGAACAATCTCGTTTTATCAGAATGGTTCAGAACTTAACCAGAAAGCTACGGCAAGGAATTAATGTGAGCCAAGCTATATTACCGAGACAACAACGACAAAGTGCCATGGAAAAATCTCAAACTCCAAACTTCAAAATAATCTCAAGTACTTAGATCACTAGCGACCCATACATCACTCTAATTCAACAACAAGCTAATTAAGGATGAAATGAAAACGAGGTCAAGTCACTAGCTCACAAAAAAGCCAGTCTATGGGTCACCAGTGACCCGTAGACCATGGGTCAGCAGCGACCCGTAGAATACGGCTCACCAGTGACCCATGGTTTTGCCTCAGTTTGCGAGCCAAACCTCCTTGGGGAATTCCCTACCTACCCGCGAGCAGTTGTTGAAGTGGCCTGGCCTAGTAGCTCTCTTATCCATATAAATACCATCCTACCTGCAACACAAACATGATCTTCTTTGGACTGATGGTTGAAGCTCTACTTGAAACGTTCTTCACACTCTACCTCCCTCACAAAAATCTCTAAAAGAATTCACTGTGATTCTCTAGTGGATTCCAACTCTGGGGATTCAATTTATCTAAGGATAATCATAGCCTTGTAATCAAACACTACTTGTAACAGCAATCAGTCTATAATAAAACTATAAAGTGGACGTAGGCTTCATTAAAAGCAGAACCACTATAAAAATTCTCTATCTTCTTTCTTTTACTATTCTTTTTCTATATCTATTAACTGTGATATTGCTCTGTCAGGACAGAGCTGGTGATTTCAAACTCAAACGAGTGTGTTGATCCATTTTTTGGGTTAACAATTAATGATCCTTCGGGATGATTAACATTGTTTTAAATTTATAAATGTATTTAAATTGATTTATTATCCTTTGGGATAATAAGTGTTGTTTTGAATTTAAAAATGCTGGTTTACAATGAGAAAATCTTTTGAAAGAAATTGTTTAAAAATAAATCAAAGTTGCTACGACCTTGAATTTTAGTTATTTGAACTTGGAATATTTTATAAAATTTAAATATTGAAAAGTTATTTTTTTCAATGAAATAGCTAAAATTTCAAATATAGAAATTTATTGGATAATTTAAGTGTGGATTTAATAATTGAAAATCATTTAAATAAGTGAATCTTGGGTTTAAGTTGGATAAAAATAATTAATGGCTTATTTAATTTCTATTAATAAGAATGAAGGTAACAAATTTTTTAAATTGGATTTAACGGTGATTTAATTGATTTTGAAAATAATTCGTTTTAATTAACGAGTGAAAATAGCCTTCCAAGGCACTGTCTTGGATTTCGATGAAACTAGTTTCATTGGATCCGTAATAGTGAATTATATTACGCCATCAAATCTCATGGTGATTAGATGTACCGTTTGGCCGTGCGAGATCGAAATGCATAGGATTTAATATTGAAATTTAATATAATAAATTTGGTTTAAAAAGAAATCTTCTACGTACGATCAAACTAGGTCCCAAAATATGTTCCATTGCATTCGAAATAGGGGTATAACATATGGAATGCCAGGCGACACATCTTTATTGGGGTTTGAAATATATACCATGATATTTTGAATTTAAAAATATATACCATGATATTTTGAATTTAAATAACATAGATATTTTGATTTGGATTTAACCATACATAGTTCATTCACATCAGCCCATATCCTTATCTTTGTCCGTTCCCGTACAGGCCCATACACTCTAAGATATTTCCCTTCTTCCCTACCTTATTTAAATGCCGTGGTAAACAAAATATAATGAAAACTTTAAAAATTAAAATCTGGAAACATAAATAATCATAAATCATGAAACAAGATTTAAAATTCACGATTCGATAAGATCTTCACGTAGATGGAGTTCTAGCAGGTGCGCCTGCTATTGGAATTCAACATGGTGTTTGGCCATGTTCAATTTATAGCTAGCGTTGGATATTCCGGGGTTTGTGGTCATCGATTCGCAAAATGGAGACCAGATTCTTACTCGACATATCATCATTTAGCATCAGAGCACGAAGTTTTGAAGGATTCCATGTCGTTTTGTATCGCCTGAACAGTGCCAGGCATGAACGGAAGGTGCTGCGATGCGTTTTGATGGGGGACACAGGAGGATCCGTGGTGGTGACGAGCGAGTGGATATTTCGAAGAGAAGCTCATCTGCATGATTGGTTTTGATTTTCATCAACTATAGTTCGTATCACTCAAATCTCGTGCACGACTATGGGTGGCTGTGTCTCTATGCACGACTTCAATTTGGAAAAAGGAGGAAGAAGACTTGAGGGACATAGTGGTAATTAGTTGAAGTTGTAATTTGTGTAATAAATTATTATTTAAAAATTAATTTATAAAATTGATAACACTTTCATACGAGGATTGATCAAGATGAAACTTTTTGCGTTGCGCTCGTATCGACGAAAGCTTCGCAATAGAACTAGTTTGGATGAATTTTGAGATAGTTGAAATTTGGGCTATAATCGGACATCGTTCGATTTTAGTTCCAAACCGAAATGCCTCGGCAACAATGGAGAATTTCTGTGAATTAAACTTACCTTTTTGTTCAACTAGTATAATATATAGTTATTAAAAATTATCGGATGATTGTTTGGTGAATTATTATATTTATATTAGTTGGATTGAATATTCCTACCTATTGAAGCGGATGAGACCTTATTACGTTCCCATGTAAGAGCGGATGACCCTTTGTATACGAATCCCACCTCGAAGCGGTTGATTTATATTTTATGATTGTATAATGTTTATGATGCAGGGAAGCAGGTTAGAAGGATCCAATGGGATTCCTTGCTATTATCGAATTGTTCAATGATATTTCTTTTATATGGTTTATTGAATAATAAATATGATTGTGGACACTGTGGTTATAATGTCGTTATATGTTTGAAAATAAAACCCAGTAATGATAAGAAAATCAATATCGCTATTGGTTAAGTGTTGGGTAGCTATTGGCCTCAAATTAGTATTTTAAAAATATTATAAATTGCCGTCTAAGTCGGAATTGGGTTTTGTGACAAGAAACGACTTTTAAATCCGAAACTGGGTTTCGAAAACATGTTGTTTAAGGATTATTTAAGTTAATTAAATATATAAATATTATTTTTAAATTAATTAAATATATTAAAATTGTGTTTAGGTTATTTAATTATAAATATTAATTTAAGGTTATTTAATTATAATAATATTCTTTTAAAGTTATTTAATTATATTAAAATTGTTTTAAAGTTATATAATCATATTAATATTATTTTGAAGTTATTTAATTATTTTAACATTGTTTAAAAGTTATTTGTTTATAGTTAATATGTTTTGAGAATTTATAAAAAGGTTAATAAATTGAAAGATTAACTATTTAAGAATAATTATGGTTTTGAAATTAATAATAAGTATTATTAATAAGGTTTTGGTGATAAATTATTATTTGTTATAATAATGGTAAAGCTTAATTAATTATTATTATTTAATTAACAATATTTTTAAATTATTAATTATCATTTTAAGATGTTTCAAGTTAATAATTCCCATTTATGTATAATGTTTATTATTGATAACCATTATTATATAATGGTGTTTGAAGTAAAAGATTTTTAATTATTTGTAAATGTTTTCGAGACCCATGAATGGAGTTGGAAGACTATGATTTTATAAAGGAGTTATAAGACGGTTTAAAGAGTTAAGGAAAGGTTATATTCAAGGTGGAAGAGTTTATAAATGGATAGATATTTATAAACGAATTTTAGAAACAGGTTATTGATGTATAAAAGAATATTGATAAATGGTTTGTAGATTCATTAAGGGTTTATCAATGACCTTTGAAATGTACAAGAAGCTTATAAGTGATTGAATTTTATAAAGGGATTATAAATGGTTTTTTCGAGGTTTATAAAATGGTCTATAAATGTTTTTTTAGAGAATTATAAGGAGTTTTATAAATGGGGTTTTGAATCGAATAAAAGGGAAATATTTCTAAATTATTTTGATATACTTATATCGTTCAGATAAGTATATGGATGTTTCCAAGTATTGAAATGTAGGGATTTATGATTATACCTTTGTAAAAGTATTCTTATACAAGTGATTTACAAGGTGGGTGTAATTTATGAAAATTTATAAAACGAGGCTAGTGATTGCTTATATGCTTAGCCACTGTTAGTTTTCCCTATGAAATAAATTCCTGATTGAATGTTTGTTATTTGATAGTTCAATAACCGACTATCGAAATTGGGCCCAAAACGTAACTTTGGAAATATCTAGTGGAAACATGTGAGTTATATGGCACGTCATCTCCGATGATGTTGTACTATGCGTATAAATCTCATTTCATTCTCCTAGACAATGATAAGGATCCATTACTAAACGGTTAGGAGGCGATCTCCGATCTTGTGTTTGAATTTTAATTTCCTAAAGAACTAGGTTGAGTTTACTGGAAATTATCGAACGTTGTTATGAAGAGATCGGGATTGGATCTGTTTCCATTAGTTGGATTAACGTCATAGGGGGTTCTCGCTTTCTTGGTGGCGAGTAAAAGACTCTTACCCCTACACATCCCGAAGAGGTAGTATAAGGCCTTGATGGGTTGGTTTGCAGGTGCTTACAATCATGAGGCTGGCCGTAAAAGCAGATTCGAGGTACCAGTGTATGCCATGTGGGGCTGGGATGGTTGAAAAGCCTACCGTTAGCCACTGATCGGATGGTTGAAAAAGACTACGGTTCATTACATTTGATATCAGAGTTGAAGATTAAGCAAGAACCTTGGCTTTGATGGGAATTACTCATTAGAGAAAGGTTCGACAGCACCCTAGAATGAGTATGAGTGTATATATATAAGCACGTATTTGTTAGTGATATAAAAGTTATTTTATACCGTGTTGGTTGATCTATTGAGTGGCTTACGGATTCTGGTCAATGGTATTGTTTTGGAAATGGGGCAAATAGAATAATTTTACCCTGATTATTTATATATATAAAGAAATAATTTTTCATAAATTATTATGGTATATATAGTGTGCTTGGTTGTTAGGAAATGATAATGTTATACTATTATCATTTGTTGTTTGTGATCAAATAAAATATAATGAAAACAACGATTAACACTTAAGAAATATATAACAAAATGGAATTATATAAATATATGGTTTATAAATGTGATTTGAAGTATATTATAAATATGATTTGTAAATAAAAAGAGTTTAAAAACCGAGAATTTGAGAATTTAAATTCCATTGGTTTTGGAAATGTTTTTCGAAGTTTTGGAAAATGATAATAGTATCATTTGGAAAATATTTTTGTATGGAAATATTTAGAAAATATTTTAAGGAAATATAGCACTGAACTCACTTTGGTCGCTAGAAAATAATTTCGGTGATGACTGCAGCATCATCAACGTTCATTTTAGAGTTTTCAGGAGAGGAATTGCTACCATTGGGTTTTTGTTTTAATAAAACTAGCTAGATTTTGAAAATCTAAAAGAATGATTTGATAACCAATGGAATTTTGTATATATATAATATTTCAAAATGATTGAAATAAATTAGAACATGAGTTTAAACTTGGAAATTTTCATTTAGGTGTTTTATGAAAACATGGGAAAAGGAGTTTGATCACCAATAAATTTCAAAATTTAGCAAGTTAAAATAATGTTTTAAATTGTTAAATATGAATGCTTAGAAAGGTAAATTTGAAATTGAATTATGGAATTAAATTTAACTTAACTTAAGTTTAATAGAATAATTTTTGAAATAAACTAGATGAGATTTGAAATAAATTAATGAAATGAACTTATTAAATAAATTAATGAGTTGAATATGGTTGAAATATTGAAATTAAACAATGGAATTGATTTAAATAAAATTGTATTTTATTTAAAATGAATATGACTTAAGTTGTGAGGTGATAGTAACCTTAAAGTTGTATAAAATGTTTATAAACTTGAGTGAAATTTTATGAAATAGTTCGTAAATGAATTTAGTATAGAGTGGAATGTTGTTAAACTAGAATTTGAGGGAAAAATTCTTAAGTGACATCAGTATTGAAAGGAATATATTAAGTAAAGAAGTGAATGTGAATCAAAGGGATTTGGTATAGCTAAGAAATCAATGGATATAAATGCATAAGTTGTACATATACTATTTTATTCACATAACAGTTTGATCTAGATTTGAGCACTGTATTTCAAGATGATTTATATCAATCCGAGTTAGAATTTTTCACTCGATTCTCGACGACAAACACTGTATTTCGAGATGATTGATTATGAAATTCTCTTTCATAGTATATGGCTATGCAAGGAAAATGACGATTTCGAATCAAGGAACCGGATCTGAGTCCGCACTAGTGTGGTCGTTTACACGATACTAGTTCAGAAGTGAGATCATGTGATCGAGCGGGCGATCAGATCGGCTGTGTGTACGGATGATATATGTACATCATACAGTTTTAGTAAAACAAATGTTGAAAATTGAACTTGCAGAATGATACGATTATGAACTATGTGATTGGATATCATTGGTAAATTTGATGTAGGTATATAAAAGCAAGAGCTAATTTAATGCCTTTGATTTCTTAATAAAATTTTGGTTATTTACTAAAAGGTACATGTTTAAATTGTATTTGAATTTGATGGTTTTATGATCGAGCCACTTGGCTTTTGTTTTCTTTTGCTGGTTTGGGCCCGTAGTGGATATTTGTAGTTGTTCTGATCTAGCCGCCAAAGGAGATGCTGATAAAAAAAAAAAAATTCGAAAATTTAACGAGTTAGAAATTTTGAATAAATTTTTGATAACTAAAAATTTGATTTTGATTTATAACCTGAAATAATTGAATAGATGATATTAGTTAGAATCTATGAACGAATTTGGAAACTTAGCAAAGGCAATGTAAAGGTTTCAACAAATTGATTTTGGGAAGTTAAAGGCTTAAAAAAGGATTTGGTATGTATTTCAACTAATCAGTTTTAAAAAAGTAATGGGTTTGGGCATTTTTCCCATACTTGGCAATTTCGACGATGAAATTCTTTTAAAGGGGGAAGAATGTAACGACCCAAAATTTTAGTTATTTGAAATTGGAATATTTAATAAAATTTAAATATTTAAAAGTTAATTTTTTTTATTAAATAGCTAAAATTTCAAATATAGAAATTTATTGGATAATTTAAATATGGATTAAATAATTGAAAATCATTTAAATAATTGAATCTTGGGTTTAAGCTGGATAAAAATAATTTAAAGGCTTATTAATTTCTACTAATAAGATGAAGATAATAAATTTTTTAAATTGGATTTAATAGTGATTTAATCGATTTTGAAAATAATTCGTTTTAACTAATGAGGGAAAATAGCTTTCCGGTGAACTGTCTTGGATTTCGACGAAACCTGTTTCCTTGGATCTGTAATAGTGAATTATGTTATGCCGGTAAATATCATGGCGATTAAATGTGCCGTTTGGCCGTGCGAGATCGAAATGCGTAGGATTTAATATTGAAATTTAATATAATAAATAGGGTTCAAAAGGCTGTCTTCTACATACGATCAAATTGGGTCCCGAAACAGGTTCCATTATGTTTAGAATAGGGGTATAAAAAATAGAATGTCAGGCAGCATGTCTCGATTAGGGTTCGAAATTATATACCCTGATATTTGGAATTTAAATAATATAGATATTTTGATTGGATTTAATCATACATATGTTCATTCACATAAGCCTATATCCTTATCTCTGCCCATTTCCACACAAGCCACACCCTCTTAGATATTTCCTATCTTCCTTCTCTTATTCGAATGCTGTTGGTAAACAAAAAAAATTGAAAACTTTAAAAATTAAAATCTGGAAACATAAGCAACCGAAAATCATGAAACAAGCATTAAAATTCATGATTCGATAAAATCTTCACGTAGATGGAGTCTAGTAGGTGCGACTACTATTGGAATTTGACATGGTGTTTGGCCGTGTGCAATTTGTAGCTAGGGTTGGATATTCTGAGGTTTATGGTCTTTGATTCGCAAAAGGAGACTAGATTCTTGCTTGTTTCGTCGTTTATCATCTGGGCATGAAGTTTTGAAGGATTCTATGTCGTTTTATGTTGCGTGAACAGTGCCAGGCGCGAAGAGAAGGAGCCGCAACGTGTTTTTATGGAGGATACGGGAGGTGCCATGGTGGTGATGAGTGCGTGGAGATTTCAAAGAGAAGCTCATCGGTGTGATCGGTTTTAATTTTCATCGACTATAGCTCCGTATCACTCAAATCTCGTGCACGACCATGGGTAGCTATGTCTCTGTGCAAGGCTTCAATTTGGAAAAAGGAGGAAGAAGATTGAGGGGCGTAGTGGTAATTGGTTGAAGTTGTAATTTGTTTATTAAATTATTATTTAAAAATCCTATAAATTATAAAATTAATTACTCATTCACATAAGGTCCGATCAAGACGAAACTTTTGCATTGTGCTCGTATCGATGAAAGCATCGCGATGGAACTAGTTTGGATGAATTTGGACATAGTTGAAATTTGAGCTAAAATCAGACGTCATTCAATTTTAGTTCCAAACCAAAACGCCTCAGCGACAATAGAGAATTTCGATGAGTTAAACTCACCTTTTTGGTTAACTAGTATAATATATAGTTGATAAAAATTGTTGGATGATTGTTTGGATGAATTACTATATTTATATTAGTTGGATTGAATATTCCCGCTTATTGGAGCGGATGAGACTCTATTACGTTCTCGTGTAACAGTTGATGACCCTTTGTATACGAATCCCTTCTCGAAGCGGTTGATTTATATTTATGATAGTATAATGTTTATGATGCAGGAAAGCAAGTTGGAGGGATCTAACGGGATTCCTCTCTATTATTGAATTGTTCAATAATATTTCTTTTATATGGTTTATTGAATAATAAATATGATTGTGGACACTGCGGCTATAACGTCCTTATATGTTTGAAAATAAAACCCAATAGTGATAAGAAAATCAATATCTATATTGGTTAAGTGTTGAGTGGCTGTTGGCCTCAAATTAGTATTTTAAAAAGACTATAAATTGCCTTTGAGTCGGAATTAGATTTTGAGATAAGAAATGATTTTTAAATCCGAAATTGGGTTTCAAAAACATGTAATTTAAGGATTATTTAAGTTAATTAAATATATTAATATTGCTTTTAAGTTAATTAACTCTATTAATATTGTTTTTAAGTTAACTGAATATATTAATATTGTTTTTAAGTTATTTAATTATAAATATTAATTTGAGGTTATTTAATTATAGTAATATTCTTTCAAAGTTATATTAAAATTGTTTTAAAGTTATATAATCATATTAATATTATTTTAAACTTATTTAATTATTTTAATATTGTTTAAAAGTTATTTGTTTATAGTTAATATGTTTTAAGAATTTATAAAAAGGTTAATAAATCGAAAGATCAATTATTTAAGAATAATTATGGTTTTGAAATTAATTATAAGGATTATTAATAAGGTTTTGGAGATAAAGTATTATTATTTGTAATATTGGTAAAGGTTGATCAATTATTATTATTTAATTAGCAATATTTTTTAAATTATTAATTGTTACTTTAAGATGTTTAAAATTAATAATTCCTATTTATTTATAATATTTATTATTGATAACCATTATTATATAATGGTGTTTTGACGTAAAAGGTTAATTATTTATAAATGTTTATGAGACCCATGAATGGAGTTGGAAGATATAGATTTTATAAAGGAGTTATAAAATGGTTTGAAGAGTCCAGGAAAGGTTATTTGCAAGGTGGAAGAGTTTATAAATGGTTAGATATTTGTAAACGAATTTTAGAAACGAGTTATAGATGTATAAAAGAAGTTTTATAAATGGTTTATAGATCCATAAAGGGTTAATCAAGGAACTATGAAATGTACAAGAGGCTTATAAGTGATTGAATTTTATAAAGGGATTATAAATGGCTTTTTGGAGGTTAATAAAATGGTTTATAAATGTTTTTAGAGAATTATAAGGAGTTTTATAAATGGGTTTTGAATCGAATAAAAGGGAAACAGTTCTAAATTCTATTTATATACTTATATCGTTCAGATAAATATATGGATGTTTCTAAGTATTGAAATGTAGGGATTTACGATTATACCATTGTAAAAGTATTCTTATACAAGTGATTTACAAGGTGGGTTTTATTTATGAAAATTTATAAAACGAGGCTAGTGATTGCTTATATGCTTAACCAATGTTGGGCTTCCCTATGAAATAAATCCTTGATTGAATGTTTGTTATTTGATGGTAAAACAACCGACAATTAAAATTGGACCCAAAACATAATTTTGGAAATATCTAGGGGAAACACGTGATTTATATGGCACAGTCATCTCCGATGATGCTGTGTTGTGTATATAAATCTCGTTTCGTTCTCCTAGGACAATGATAAGGAAATCCATTCACTAAATGGTTAGGAAGTGATCTCCGATCTTATCTTTGCCTTTTTATTTTCTAAAGAACCTTGGTTGAGTTTATTGAAAATTATCGAACGTTGTTTCGAAGGGACCAGGATCAGATATGTTACCTGAAATCCACTTCGATCCAACGAATGCATTTCGAAGTGAAGGCATTGTGAGTGGCATGAGATCAAAATAGAGAGGTGAAGTGCAACGGCTAATTACTACTAATCCTGAGGGTGGTTCCAAAATGGATGTAGTAGGAATATTTCCTTTGGTTTTTTTCAGACCTAGAACGAACTTGTATGGATGAATGCTATCAACACATTGTCGTTGGAGGGCAATGAGCATTCTAAGTGTAAATGTTCTTGAAAGGTAATCATATCCTCAAGCCTCATCAACCAGAAATGACTAAAATAAAGGAGATGCAGTAGGGCTAAGTGGGTTGCTCCCAAGTAGGGTATGATCATCCCTATTTAGAGTCATTATTATCTCTCAATTGTATGCTTTGGGGCCCATTAACGGAGGGGTGGTCATATTCTGTACTATCCAGCAAGGGGTAGGCCGGCCTTGTGTTGACAGGGGATCCAAGCGAGGTCCTCGGTGTTATTTTATCTAGAGATACATCGTGACAGGAGGTACCCAGTAGCCTAGTCATTATATGAAATCCATTCTCCAATAAGTGCCGTACATACTTAGTTGTGCCCATCTATGCTGAAACGTGAGATGAAAGCATTTCAGCTATATTCATATTTTACTTTGACCTCTAAACATTATTATAATATAAATGGATTTTCTATAAAAATGTTTTGGTTATCGTAAGGTAAAAACTCATCCATGTTTTTGTGCGGCGTGATCTTACAAAATAATTTCAAAGGTTTTATAAATTCAAATCCAGTTGCGTGTGTTTTCTCATGCTGGTTTTCCAGACTGACTCAGATGTTATTTTATTTAATGATCAATTCAAACCGAGCATATTACAGATTGGTTTGGATGCTTGAAGCTTCAGAAGATGAGTTAGAGGACCAGAGACGTATTCACTTAGATGGTTATTTTCCACTGTATTCATTGTTGTGTTGTCAGCAATTGTGAGGACAGACTATTATAATTGTCCAGGCTAAAATTGGTTAGCATACTCTGATCGATATTTGTATATACACATATTACAGTTTTGCTTTTGTGTAAAGATTTGTGGTATATTATATATTATTCATTCCCCTGTGATATTCTATGTTGTTTATTTTTCTTCTTACCTTCTTTCTTCCAACTTCTTCCTCTAGTAATTGAGTTTTGCTCCATTCGATTTATCGGCATGTAATACCGTGGACGTAATAGTGTCGATTTTCGAGGGTCGAAAATCCAGTTTGTTACACAAGTGTAAATTGTTTTGGGGTTATAGTAATCAATGTTTTGATGACATTTATTTTTTATCCTTGTTTTTATACATTTAGTATTATAATTTGCCTTCTTAAAAGAATATTTCAAAGAGTGTTTTTAATGTGTTTTACAAACATTTGAAAAGTGAAAATCAAGAACAAGTGCGCATCAAATTTTTGAAGTTTGATTCATTTATTGGTAGTAAGTGTATGCAATTTAACGCCCATACACAAATCACTTTATTATTCCCTATAGTTGATTTATCGACTATTGATTTTGGTTATGCTATCTTTTTTGTGTTTCATCTATTCAAGACGATTTGCCCCTCGTTTGGAGCATTTAAACTCTTGTTATTCTTAAAGTTAAGAATGCTATCGAGCCAAGTTAGAAAGCAACACTGCCCTAGCTTATCCGGCTACATTGTTTTCCCTAGGAAAGTACTAGTTTGTTTTCAGTAGTTGATTTATCAACTATCAATTCTAAAAAATTTCTATGTGCTTCAACAATCTAACATGATTTGTGGATTGTTTTGAGCATTGGCATTCAACACTGCGGATAAATAAAAACAAAGAGAAATAGGAGCCAAGCCGTGGGGGTCACACCTATTAGGATATATATACACAAATTTATCTAGAAAGTTGTTGATAACATGCATGCATTGATGTGAGTATATTCGGATGCTTGTGGATTTAAAGGGTCTAGCTTGGAAGTTCCCGAGAGTGTAGCGTGTTTGGTGTGGGCTCCTAAGTGTATTTAATCTAGAGATATACTTTCGGTGTAGGAGGTACACCCTTCTAGTAATGTTGGATAAATTTATTCTCCTTGTTTCTATTCGAACTTTGGAATTAATATTTCTTTCTTTTGTGTTTCATCAGTCCAAGATGATTTGTTGCTCATTTGAGCATTGATATCCTTTGTCGTAAATGACCAAAACCAAGTGCAAGTGGAGGCCAATTTGTGGGATTATTCTCATTAGGGTATTTTCACATCCACTCTAGATTGGATTCGCTTTTGCACCTTGAGATGTGAAATACCCGGATACTCGATAACAGTTGACGAGGTCTGGCTTGGAGGTTTCCAAGAGCCATCAGAGTTATCAAGTATATTTCTAGAGGTATACTTTTGGTAAGGGGGTGCACCATTCTTGTCATTTGTTTGAAAAAATTTCTTTCCATATTTGATTCAAATCTTTGAATTGTTTTCTTAATTTGCCTCGAGAAGTGTCTGAAGCTCTTCTCGATGTTTAATTATTTTTATCTATTCTTTAAGTTTGGATTTGGACCTTTTCTATGTAAATCCTTTCTTGTTTGGTTGTTGTTTTGATGTTTCCCATTTCTTCATATATGAAAGTTGTTCTTTTGAGGTAAAAACTCGTTAAACGTTTAGTGGCGCTGTCTCATAGAATTATTAAATATTTACCTTATGACTTGAGTTTTCTCACACTGATTTTCTAGACTGATTCGAGTGTTATTTTATTATAATGCTAGGGTCAGACCAAATATTTTCTAGGTTGTCATTAGTGGGACATGGAGTTCATGGAGTAGAGCTGGATGTTCATCTGTCATTGTATTTTCATTTTCTGTTATATTATTATGTATACCCATCAGCAACTGTAATGTCAGGAAATTATAACTATCCAGACCGATGAGGTTTGTTTTTAGCTCTGATACACTTTGTACTTTAGAATGACAGTTTTTACTGTCTTTGTTATATTACATATGATCATTCTGCTGTGAGATTTTATTTCTCCTATTCTGATTCTTTTCCTTTTTCTTTTTATCCTAACAATATGCCTTTCTGACAATTAGATATTCGGCATTTGAATACCATTAATGTATTGAGTATCGACTTTCGCGTGTCGAAAATGTAGGTCGTTACAATTATCATGATACACCGACACACGTTTTAGACATAGTCTGACCCATGTGTTATTTGTATAATACTTGGCTTAGTCTGGGACATTTTTAGGATCAAGGACAAGATGACCTGTTTCTGGATGTTGAGCATAAATGGAGGATAAGATATTATTTAATTTCATCATTTGTTGGGTTTGCTCATGTATTGATGATGTTGAGATGTATGTACTGGATTTGTATATTGTATATTTTTGGAGATAGTGGGAGATTGACTTATCTTATATCCCACTTAGTTGTGTGTATATTTCTATTATATATTATTATCGCTGCATATATAATTCTGTGTTCTCTATCACTTATTGCATATCGTGTATTGTTCCACCCTGAAGGCACATGTGTTTATTTCTTTGTTCTGATACTGAGTACGTATAGGTGAGTTGTTTATTTAATTTTTGAAATATGTACAAATGTTAGCCTAAGGGAATATTCATGCATGTAAGCCCAATATCACCTCATTCTCTGTATTATCTGACAGTGTTTCTTAGTAATACTTTTAAATAGTATGAGTATAGAGGTGGGGAATTACAGTTGGTATCAGAGCAGGTTCAGAATAATACATTGTATATATGGGACACGGGTCAAGACCTTAGATTAGACTTAGAGTCTCCGTCCCATTGGGTCCACTAGGTGGTTACCTTATAGTAAAGGAATAATAGAAGTATATATATTACCTATATACGGTGATTACTGGGGTAATCATTGAGGGTCGTATTTTTATTTTACTTATTATAAAATATTTGTCTCTTCTATCTTCCAGAAGTCAGAATCTGTATGAGACACAGAGCAACAAATGTAGGTAGCAAAGATAGAAGTAATTATTCAACTAGTAGTGTTAGGCTTTGTTAATGAATATTAGACCTATGGTGGCTTGATATTGATTTGTTGTATTCAGATCTGTTAGCCATCGGACTGCATAGCGGAAGTAGGTGGATTTCCCTTCGTTGAATACATTGGATGTTTGTTTCTTATATATACGCTTGATCGATCAATTGATTATTTCCTGTATTGAGTTAGTAATTATTGATATTAAGAGCTTACGATGTATTTAGTAGTACCGTTAGGAAATTTGAGAATTGTGTTTATGTAAAATACATACTATTTTATATGTATACCATTAATTAAAATTGTGATATGAGTTTAAACTTGATGCTTGCTCATGTTATATGATGTTTTAATTATTGAAAGTACTTTATTGCTCTAATATGTTTGAAAAAGATCTTTGGTAAGTATCAATGCAAGCAAGCTTATGTTTTAGAAAGGAAAAAAATCTTTTGATTCGTATATACATAGTTGTAGAAAATGTTTTTACGAAAGTAAGATAATGTTTTAATTAGAAATCTTTTGATAAAATATATGTTTATAGAAGTGATATCTGATTATGTTTTATTACAAGTAAATGATTATTTGTATAGTATGATTTTTCGATATAAGGTATGTGAATAAAATATTTTTAGAAATTTTGATATAGACTGGTGTTAATCTGTCTGTTAAGTGCTTTAAGAATTCTTGTCGATCCAGATGCACACACATTCGTTAGCGATTCTTAAACATTAGTTTGAGACATTTGGACACAAATGATATAAAACAATTTTGGTATATTTTTGCAATGAAAACTATACTTTTGGAGAGACATTATTGGGTATGTTTTGAAAAGAATATAAATGAAGATATAAGTAGTGATATAAAATATTTTGAAGGAAGGAACATCATTTTGAGAAAGTGTTTTAGTAAAGTATGTTATATGAAGACATGTATAATATTTTGTAGTTTTAGAAATTGTTTTGGAAATAATATAGATATTTTCATATGTTATATACTTTCCATGATGATTGCATCCATTGAGCATTAGTGGATAGTTGAAGTCGATGGCAAGGCAATGTTGATCACACGGTCAACAGTGCAGCCAATCTACAAAGAAAGCCGCTAGAAATTCCTGGCAAGGCATTGTCACTATATTTATAGATATATTAGAATTTGAGTTATTTGGTATATGATGATGTGATTGTATGCCTTCCATGTTGAGTGTTGTTTGTGAGTTGGATGAATTTTGTGAAATATATTAGTGTTATGACACATTGTGATATGAAATTTTATATATATATATATATATATATATATATATATGGTTTTCAAATTGATCGTTTTGCAAAAAAGTTATGTTGTGAATGAATGAATATTTTGAAAAATGGCTTTAAAAGAAAGTAAAGGATACTTGGAGTAATTTTCATAAAATTGTAAGATGTAATTTTAAAATAAGAAAGTGTTTCATGAATATTTGGAATAAAGTTTTGATTTTGGAAGTTTCGTGGTAAAATAGAAGTTTTAGTAAAAGAAAAGTAATAAATACCTTACGGAAATTGAAATTTGGGGTTTGAAAGAATTATTCAAAGAAAACTTCTACATATAACATTTTTTATAATATTGGTGGAAATCTTTTATTGAAGTATTAAAGAAATTTGATTTATAAAAATTGAATTTTGAAGTATTTTTATTGTTGTTGGTTTTTTTCAAAGTTGATTTCTATTTAAAAAGATATATATGTTTGAATTATGAACAATTAAGTTGTGTAAAGAAATATACGATATTTTGAGAAAAAATGGATTTTCAATGCTTATGAATTGTTTTGAAAAGTGTTTTGTGTTTAAAGTAAATTAAATACTATTTTGGTGAAATGAGATTTTAAAAGTATTAACGATTTGGAAAAAATGTGGAAGAAAATAGAGTTAAGTTTGGAAACTTATTCAAAACGTAGTGAAATTGAATTTAAAGAGGATTAAATTTTCGATGGAATTTTGGAGTTTGGTTTTTCAGTACTATGTTGTATTAATTATAACATTCGACCCTTTGTTCAAATTTTAGGTAATCTTATTTTGGTACGAAAGGAAACTTTAGAAATATATTAAAACTAAAGTCTGTTGTCGTAGGCTATTTTTACGGTAAAGAAAACTTCTTTTGTTAGGTATACTACTAATTACTTGAAATTGAAGTTTGTTTGATTTTAGCTTCAAAGTGAATGGAATTTAATAATTTATCTTTATGATGGAAAAGAAACTTTTATAAAATAGAATTTTTGTGATAAAGTATTTTGAAAGTCGTAAAGTTTATGCTATTAGTAGAAATATTTATTGAGAATTGTTTTGGTAATAGATATAGTTTTAATTTCGAAGTGTTAAAATTTATAAATATGTTTAAAATGTCTTCTATAGTATGTATGTATGTAAATCGAAAGAGTTTTGATGTGAGGTTAATAATTGGATAATTTGAAATTTTAACTAAAAAAGGACCTTTGTTTTATAAGCACATGGAAAGAAATTGTACCGGTTAGTTTTCAAAGTTATAAATATGAATCATTTTGAGAAAGATAAAACTTATGAATTGATATTAGTAAGTTTGAAGGAGCACTTTAAAAGTATTATATCAAATTGTGAAGTAAAATTTTTAAGAAAAAGTTATTTGAGAAAAGTTTTGGTTTTAATTGTAGAATATTTTTAATACTGATATATATTAACAAAGTTATTTAGAAACCGGAGAACATATAAGATTTTGTAAAAGGATTCCTAGATAGGAATATTTTGATAATTATTTATATCAAATGTAAAATGATAATTTTAGAGAAAAAGTATTTGAGAACAATTTTTTAGATCAAGCATCTTGAAATTTATGTTTTAGAAAGTAGATTTGAAATGAAATATTTTTGGATTCCAAAAGTGAGATATTGATTTGAAGAAAATCTGAAAATTCAAAAATATTTAGGAAAGAAAGAGATTTATAAATCATTATTTATAAATCCTGTTGAAAAGTAATTCATGAACCAAGTGATTTGACATTTTGAAAATAACGGAAATGTTCTTTAGTTATAAATATAAAAGAATTTGAAATGTTCTTTAGTTATAAATATAAAAGAATTTGTTTTGAAATTTAGAAGATGATTGTGATGTTCTTTGCCTTTGAATAATAAGAGGATTTTTTTTAATAATTAATGTTAAAAGTTTATATAGTTTTGAGTGTTGTGAATTATGGGACATCTTCATGCCATACAGATTTCTTTGAAGTATCCGAAAATTCCAACATATGAGATGTGTATGTGTATATATATTTGCATTGTATGCAGATATTAATAACTTCCATACGAGTTCAATTGAACACAAATCCTATGACTTTAGCGACGGACAAGGAAGGTAAAATTTGAATTCCATGTTAAGCCGTCAATGAATGGTCCAATTATTATTTTTGTGTTGATCTATATGTTTTAGTGGTTGTCTGTTTTGAATTCAAATATGAATTTGTAAGTGTTGTTAAGCTAGGAGTTATTAGCTTAGTTATAGATGTTCCTTATGAGAAATTACGAGGACTCAATTTTCTTAAAGGGGGGAGTTTGTAACAACCCGGTGTTGCGAAGCAATTAATTAATATTAATAATAGTGATTTAATTAATTAAAATGGGTTTTGAAATATTAAATATGAATGATGTGGAAATTATTTGTAAATATTGAAGTTTGGATAATAAACTATTAATTGTTGAAATCTAAATTGTTCAAGGGAAGAAGTATTTGTTAAAAAGATCATGGAATGAATTATTTGGAAAGTTGGATATTTTGAAGTTAAGAATTATTAGTAAATGATGATTTTGATTGTTTTGAAGTAACATTGATATTTTAAGTCTAGAATGATTTTTGAACTAAAATAAAAGGTGGATTAGTAAATTTATAAAGTTAATTAATGATAAATAAAAGAGTCTAGAAATTCATTATAGCAAAAAAGTAATTTTTTTAATTAATTACAATGGATTTATTAAATGGGCCAAACAGTGTAATTTAGAAATAATTATTTTCAAAAGTTAGTTGAATTTGTGGAAATGTGATTTTGTAAAAATATAAAATATGAGGAAAATACTATTATTGAGTAAATAATTTTTTTAGTTAAGTTCGGAGTTATTATGATTTGGTAAAGAAAATTATTTGATAATAGAAAAAAGTAGTTAGGTATATTTGCATCTTATTTTATTTTTAAGCCCATTAGGCCCAAACTCACTTTGGATACTTTCCCTCATTCTCTTATTTTCTTGAGAAGCCTAGATTTTTCTTGTTAGCATACAATCTTCCTTCCCGTACACTTTGCATTATCCTGAAGTTCATTTTCCCCTTTTACAAAAATAATGAAACCCTTGCCTTCTTCTTTTTAAAATCAAAATAAAATCAAATAAATTCCTATAAATTCTCAAATTCGAATACGTACACCTCAACACCTTTCTACACCATAATCTTTGAAGAAGTTAGAGTTTTGATCAAGATTTGGAGCTTGGGGCACATTCAGTAAAGTAAAAGAAGAAGAAGCGGTAGCATGATTTCAGATGAGTAGCTTTACTCACGAATCTGTGTCTAGTGCATGTAATTCCTTGTAGATGTTTGATTGGATTGTTGTATGTATGAGTATAGTTGTGTTTGCATTGAATTAAACTAGGAAATAACATGAAGAAGAAAACGACAGTGCCTGAAATTGATCGATTCGATCGATTTAGATCAACCAGTTGCATGCATCGATAGACCGGTGGCGCTCAACCGCTGTGTGAAACTAGTTGTGATATAAAATAATTAATAAAAGATTTAAAAATAAAATAAAATAGAAGTATATATATTTAAAATGTAAATAAAGTATATGTTTTATACTATGATAAAAAGATTATTTTGAAGAAATGGTTTATATATTTGATATTAATTACCTTGCTAAATATTTGTTTATTAAAAGAAATTAGATTTCTAATATTAATAATTATTCAAAATCCCATGAAATTCCAGAAAAATATGGAATGATTTATATTTAATAACTTAGGGGATTTCAAAGTATATTTTATGAATATTTGAATATAATCAGTAGTTTTGGAAATATGTTTTATGGATTTGAAATAAAAAGGGGAAATTTATTATTATTTTATAGGAAATGCTTTGGAATAAATTAATATAATTTTCCTATAAATAGAATTTCTTTTCTATTTAAATTATATGCTTATGTGTTCATACAATTCCACGTAACGAGAAATTAGAATAAATAGATTAGTAATATATTTTGGGAGGGGTAATTTGGTAATATTTCTTAGGCTATTCTTTGGACTCATTATATAGACTATTATTGTGTCGTATATAGGCGACTGTAGTTTACGAACATTCAGCAAACGTTCAAGTAACACCAGATGATATGGATCACCTGAGCTGATACTTGTTCGATTACTTTCTATAACCAGATGTCACTGTACGGGGTCAAGTCTTTGGGGTATTATTATTGTGGTGCGAACTGAGAGTGACCAGGCTGAGAGCCATAAGCGTGTCTATCTATCATGTGTGCTCCTATTATACGTCGGAGAGTAAACAAGAATGGCAAATATCCATCCCAACAGCCTGATTGCAGGGTCACACCCTGAATCCGAGACACCCTTATATATGTGTGTGAGTATACATATATAGCTGAGAGCCACTGCCCACGTGTCACATAGGCTAGTAGTCAGTTACCATTGGGGCACTTGCAAGGTTGTGACCATTATATGACGTTGTCTTGTAGTTGATGGATACTGGGTCAGGATTCCTGTCAGGGTAACCGATGAAAATTGGAGTAGCATTTAGATCGCGTGAAGAAGGCTCCTGGAGCAGGTTGAGAGCTATCAGTCTCTCATTTGGTTATTATTGATATCGACACTACTCATTCACCTTGATGAGATCATTGTAGATACGGTTCAGAGAAGATCGTATCACTATTGTGACCGATGCCGAATAGTTATATATATAATGCTGAGAGTACATATGACTGGGTGTCTCGAGGACTACCTATAATACTGAGAGTTGAGTAGATTAGTTAAGGTCTAAGAGACCATATGATTATTCATTGGCTGAGAGCCAAAGTTGATTACTATGAGGCAAAAAGTCTAGATGATTATTATGTGATTATAGATCTCTGGATTATTTATTTGACTGTGAGTCTATAAAGTTGTGTAACCCCATACACATTGATTATATCGCTATCATGATATGTTGAGAGCATGGAGTTGAATTCTATACATATCTTTTATGTATGGCCTTAGCTACCGAGGGTATGCCATATTTCTATTTTTATATATGCTTATTTTGGATGTTTTGCCATTATATATGTTGAGTATGACGGACCACAGGTTTGTCTACTTCCTGATTATCTGAGTAATAATCTTTGTATTGTTGAGAGCTTGTCCTATATGACCAGTTGTATTATACTTAGAGATATTTGGATGCATGGACTGTTTCACCAATTTGATATTATACACTTAGTATGTAATTTAACTTGACTTTCTATCAGGTTTACATTGCTTATGCATGGTTTTTTCATATGTTACTATATTGAGGTATCCTGATATGTTGCCATTGAGATACTATGCTATTATCATGATATATTAACCCATACATTTTAGACATACTGACCCGTGTGTCATTTATATAATACTTAGGTCAGTCTGAGACATTTTCAAGTTTAGTGTAACAACTACTTTAAGATGGACCTAAATTCCGACCCAGAAGAGACCCATTGAAACTTAGAACCATCTCAAAGATGGTTGTTGGTTGGTAAGAAGAATAATACAGAGCTATTTATCTAATCATTCAAATTCTCACAGTACAAGAATAAAATATAATAATAGCAACAATACCCATTTCATTTAAATTTAAAAATTTCATTCAAAACCATGATAAAATATCCATAATTCAAAACTCAACAATAACCGTACATATCTGCAATATTCCAAAATTACAACATTGTTTTATTTTATGGGTTCATCAAAAGCAACAGGAAATAACAAGTAAATAAATATAACGCCATAAGCCTCATCAACGTCTTCTCCTTCAGCATCATCTTCCGAACCATGTTGTAATGTAGAAGGAGTCAAAACAACATATGTCTAATGAATAAAAATCTCGAGTCTTACTACATTAGTACTTGGCCAGTATAATTCACATTGAAATATGTCTTGCATGTCTTTCTACAACATAAGTCTTTTCAAATGTAAGCCCAAGGGCTTTTCTCAAACTTAAGTAAAAGGCTTTTCAAATACAAGCTCATGGCTTACTTGCTATCTACCCAATAACCCATATCAATCGTCCATAATGTCTTATCAATGCAAGAGATGATACTCAAGTAACTTAATACCTTTTAATGGGAATCAGGCACACTCCAACCACTTAATACCTTATTTAAGGCAAGTGCACGTCATTTACTACCTATAATCCTAAGGTGGACTCCTCATTAGTAACTATCTAGCTGACATTGCGTGGAATCTCTCAGCCACTTGATACTTCCTATTAAAGTGGGTCCTTCTGAGATATCCTCCACCGTATCTAACCCATAACCCCAACCATTTTCTACTTCCTACGCAGAGAAGTGGCGGGCCCTCATAGAACCACTTAACACCTTCAATCATTGAAGTAGGTCCTTCATATTATTACATGTACTTCACAATGACGTCTCACATTAGCCCGAATATTCGTAAGTAATGGTAGCTAGATTAGCTGGGCAGATTTACCCTATATAATTTAGGGCTAACATCGCGTCATCGTAATTGCTTATTTTAGGTAATGCCTCACATCAACCCTAAAGTCACATTGTGCTAGCTAGACTAGCTGGGCAGACTTCTATGTGCTTTTGACTGACCTTGCATCCCTATAACTTTGTCATAATCTATTTCACACTCTACATATATTATCACACACCTCACCACTTCCATAATCAAGGTCTTATTTCATAATTCACCTTTAACATTAATTATCTTCCTAACGGGATTTAATAGAATTAATAACCTATTTAACTACGTAATTATACGCTATAAATATACGTTAATTTCACTAATATACATACCTAAATATATGCTTAGTAATTTCTAAGCATGGGGAATATACATCCTAAACTAGCATTTAATATCAACTCTTTAACAATTATACAAGTCTCATTATTTATCAACAATACCAAAATTCTAATATTCATATCCAAAGATTCTAATCAATAGACTAGTATGCAACAAAAATTTAAACTCAACTTATTATATTGAAATAATGGAATAAATTGGTGATAAAAACTTACAATTTCAGTTTTTATGCTCTATTCAACTCCTTTTTCGCATAAATATAAACAAATGAATTTCTATTTAATTTAAGGGAATAAGCTGTACAAACTACGAATAAAGTCGTACCTTACACACTGTTCCTTAATCAAAATTCTTTAACCAAATTCAAAGAAAAAGAAAAATTGGTGGAATAGAAGGTAAAATTATCAAAACTGTAAATCTATACAACTTCCATTATTTTGACATAAATAAATTTAAGATTTCAACCTAGAATTGATATTTCGCAGTAAAGGAATTTTGGGGATTTATAGTATGATGTTTTTGCAAATCAAAACTCCTCAAAGAATATTCAAACTTAAATTACACCAATCAATTACTAAAATAGAAAAACTAAGATTTCCACTCACATTATATCCTTAGCTTTGCCTACTTGGATTTGACACACCTTTGATAACCTCTATTAGATCTCTTCTTCTTGATACATATATACAACAAGAGATTTGTATATACGTTAAGGTTTGGAGGAGGAGAAGTTGAGAAAATAAATAATAAATAAAGATAGATCTATAGGATTTCTTACCTACAACCCTAATGGAGTTTTCCAAATCCCAAAGAGATGAACTAATAGAGCTTCGTTAATGTTTCCAAAATATTATATGATTAAAAGTGAGAGGTCTAGGGTTTTACTTATAATGGTTAAAACTACTAGAACCATCGGATTTAAGTCGGTTTAATAATATAAAAATCTGAACATTCAATATACATAATAAACTATAGCCGCTATTCACGACCAGTCGACCGCCGCTTTACATCGGTCGGCCACTTGCGGTCAACCGACCTAAGGGTAGCGGTCGACCAGTTCGTTTATTTTGGGAAGTTTTATTATGCCTTTGATTTTCAATTATTTTATTCCTTACTTAATATTTAACATTATCGTCGATTTTAATGTTTATTAAATCCCCAAGTCTATCTACTATTAACTTTTAAATTTAAAATTTTAAAATTAATTATTCATTTGAATTTGAATTCTATTTAAATCATTTTAAACCCGAAAATTTCAAACATTCAAAACTTTTCCATTTGAGCTCCATTTTAAACATATTATATATGGAAATTGATTAGAATTTCACTACTAATGCAACGAAACATCTTTCATGGCCAAATTCCAACATTAATTTTTTTTCATTTTTACCCCTATCTTATTTACTATAATTTATCCAATTTATTTATAGTTGATTTTGTGGAGTGTTACATTCAGGGACAACATGACCAGTTTGTGGATGTTGAATATAAATGGAGGATAGGATATTATTTTATTTCATTATATGTTAGGTTTCCTCACATATTGATGATGTCGAGATGTATGTACTGGAATTGTATGTTGTATATTTTTGAAGATAGTGGGAGTTCGACTTATCTTATATCTTACTCGGCTGTGTGTATATTTCTATTATATATTATCGTTGTGTATTTGACTCTGTGTTCTCCATAATTTATTACATATTGTGTATTGCTCTATCCTGGAGAGTGGAGAGACACATGTTTATTGCTTTGTGTCGATACAGAGTACATATATGTGAGTTATTAATTCGATTTTTGTAATACATACCAATGTTAGCCCAATGGAATATTCATGTGTGTAAGCCTAATATCACCTCATTCTCCATATTATCTGAAAGTATTACTTAGTAATACTCTTGGATAGTATGAGAATAGAGGTGGGGTGTTACAATCATACTGTAGTCCTGATGTCAGGCCAAGAGATTAGGATGTCTGATCCAAATTTCAGAAGTTTGTCCCAAGAAAGCAGACATTCGAAAAATCATATTCTATGCTATAATAATGCGGGATAAAAATCCTGAGATTCATACACTTAAATTTATGATTTAGACAATACTTGATTTGTGATTAGTGACATCTAATTTGCAGAGTACCTATGCTCTACAAAATTACATAACAGAGGATATGCATCATTTTTAGGAAGCTATATCACTCATTACATTTTCGATAATATATAAACAAAGATTTGAGTGTGTGATTAAATAAAGTTTCGAACTCACATATAATATAAAGTAGTTCACTATGTAATTAGCACATGGTGTTGTAAGCGAAAAACCTCTTATAAAATGTATAGTTCCTTAGCAACTCGCAATGCAAAAAATATAAATCCATTGCATATAACATTGTCATACACTAAATTAATCAACTATAACATTCAAAATTTTGGACATGACATAAGAGAACAATGTCCTAGCGATGTCTTCAGTTGAAGTTTACGATTACACTTCACTCTAGAAAACATGAAGATTGAACTTATCTATTAAAAAATATAATATATACATATAAAATTGATATTATACCTATGCTTTGTTGAAACCGATCCATCTGTAATGGGTGATATAGGTAGATTTCAAAAAGAAATCCCTATTTGGATCATAGCGGGCTTATGAAATCTAGTGGGTTTTATAGATATAGTCTAGTTGTATTTAATAAATCACATTTTATTAATATTGTCTTATTCTTGATTAATTAAATCTACATTAATCAAATGTGAAATCTAAAAAGGTATGAATGCATCGAATATTTATATTTTAAAAGGCGTGACAAACATACGAAACATATAGCAAGTGTAATTGTTTGTTTTAAATGGGAGGAACAAAATTAGATCTGAAAAATAATATCAAGACTAAAAGGAAAGAGATCAAAGGAGTGTGACGACCGTCCTATACCTCAGGCACCTAATATACATGTATACTGCACTACAACAGTGCCCGACCGATGTTGGACGATAGTCAAGGGTTATAGTAAAGTAAATTAACAACATAACACCTATAGTATATCTCACAGTGCACCAAATAAAATATAAAAGTAAACATCTCATATATAAACTAGGCGAGACAGTAATAACTGAATGAATCATAGAAATTGGAGTATTCGGATCCATATAATTATACAACATAAGTGATAGAGTTCATACAACTGATAATAAACTCAAAATAGATAACTGTCTCTAAATAGGTAATAGCACTGGTAAGTTCTATAGTGTTGTACAGTGGAATGATAAGCAATAATAGCTAAATATAGTAATATGAGAGTATATCCTCCTACTCGTCTCTTGTCCAGCTCCACATGCTCACTGGACCTAATATCTCTAATCTACTCATTTAAGAGCATCCATAATAATAGAAAGCAAAGCATAAAATCCAGAGTCAAATAACGGTCTGGTGTGAGTGGTAGAAAATCTCAAATGCTATAAAGTCAACATGCTAGGACAAATGGTATAGAGAATCATACCTGACCCGTTCCACATCCATAGAGTTAGCACATAACACACAATATATGATACTCTATATCATAGTCATTACCTATGTACTACATGTCAAAGTACTAATGGGTGTTCAGATATCTACATCAATAATATCTATGTCATGTGACATCCCTAGATTGATAAATAACCAAAGCAAACATATCATCCATCCTCACATCACTCACTCAATGCATTGTATATATGATAACTTATCCAAGCTATCACTCTCGTGAATTGAACTACCCATCGCTATAGTCAATGTCCTAGTTTTATGTTACTTGAATCCACGCCACTCAGTAGGCCAGGAACTAGACTAATCATCGCGTCAGTTAAGGGTAAAACAAATCTCCCTTCAGAAGATAAGAAGCCATCATGCCCTAAATGCATGCCCACATTAAGAGTACACTGGAAACCTCTAAGTATCAACAATCCCTTTGATATGTCGTCCATAGTAGAGTGCATCCTGTGAATGTCCTTACAACTCCCATTTGAAGTTATCGCGGTTTAAGATGATTTTCAACAATCATCGTCAGTCGTAGATCGGTTGTCCCTTAACCTTCCCCAACAGTTCCTTCAATCCAACTCATAGTCCTCTACTTTATGTTTCGAAGTACAACCGTCCATTATCAAAGCCATCACTTCCTGTTATGGTCGAATTTTCCCCAATCTTCGAACGGGCTTAGACGATCGAATTGGATGAGAAAATGACGAAGAAATGACCCAAGCACTTGGAAAACTCTTAGAAAGACAAGAGAAAGGAAATACAAAAAATGATCTAAAAAAGTCGACTTGATTTTTTCATCTCGAACCCATGGGTCGATACCGAGCTGACTCAGGTAGGACACACAAACTTCCCAGGCCAGACTCGAAGCAAGCAAAGGAAGACAAGAAGCACAACGACCTCAAACAATTCCCAGGTCTACCCTAAAGCAAATGGCAAAATTTCTCTGGTCGTGACTCCAAGCGGCTCTAATCTCCTCACTATTGATCCATAACACCACCGATCAAAATCCACCACCGATCCAAACTTTACCGATCTATGCTTACTGATCCAAGTACATCGATACATGCTCCTCTACCGATCCAAGATAAACCGGTCCATCTTTCCTCGATCCAACACTTAGTCATTTTACTTCTCAAGCCAACTCTAAGCTAGTGTTCAAGCAAAAAACTCTCATGAACTCGAATCAAGCCCTCATTTGACTTGATTATGACTCAAAGCACTTCTTCACCGATCCAAGAGTTGCATACCACCACCAATCCATCTTCTTTTACCTATAACTCTAGCAAACGAACTCCAAACGACTTAAAACTTGAAGCATAGCCAGCCTTCCTTGTTGCCTCGCATGGTTCACATCAAATATGGAAAAAAAAATCAAATTCTTGGATTGTCGTTGATCCAAGAATCTGTTCCTAATTCTAAGCCACCATCGATTGGCATTATTAACCAACCAAACATTATACATTCAAGCATTCAACATATACAATATACTCTAACAAGCAAACATTCATACACATCAAATTAGAACCAAATCTAAGGGAGAAAATAGAGAATAACTATAAGAACAAGGGAAATCCATAGGAACACACATTCACTAAATTTTGTAAAATTATTTCGAATTAACATATGAGATTAGGTATGGTTTAAAACATGTTTTAGAGGTCCAAAAATCATTTTAAAACATCAAATTACGGTGCATAATGATAATTAACAAGTGAGAGATCCTAATTACTCACCTAAATCCAAGGCAATCCAAAGAAAACCTAAAAGTGCATGAATCCTTAGATTAACAACAGCTCTAGATGTCTCGAATAACAAATCTCCAAATCCAAGTGCTAATTTCGCTTATCTCTCCTTAATATGAGATTTGGTTGACAAAAGTATGGTTTAGGATATCTTTTCAGCTTAGAGGTGCTTAAACAAGGTTTCTCTCTATTTTAGGAAGTGTGAAAAGATGGAGAGATGTCCCATTTTCCCTCTTATGATGATAATCCTGAAATGGGCTTTAGGCCCAGCCATTAGCTCTCTAATTACCCATTAAACCATCCAAAATCAAGTTAAACTTAAAATAGCTATAACTTTCAAACGATAAATCAATTTTCCCATTATAACCATTTTACGGAAAGAGAAACCATCAATTTGATCTTATGGAAGTAGTTTTTGACCACAATTCATATCCTATCAAAAGTAATAGGTCATGCAAGATTTTTAGAGTTAAAATCATTTGATAAAAATTATACATGTGGAAAATGTCTCTAACAATCATTTTCTAAAGCTATAGAATCATACGACCCTATATGAAAATAATATTAATATTTTACGATCCTCCGATATATAAAGTACGGGTCATTATAGGAAGCATCATTGATTGATTCCACCTTTACACTTCAGCAAATATTTAATTGATACAACATCCAATCAATATACAAGGGTAGATATATTACAACAAAATGTTTAAAATGAAAAAATTAACAAACAATAAAATAATCAATATATACTTGTTTTGATATTGAGATTTATATCTATCATATATATATGTACATATATATATATATATGCATGTATGTATGTATAATTGCCTCATTTTTAAGCTGTTCAATGAAAAATAAATTCATGAAAAAAATGTTTCTAAAATACTGCCTTAATAGTATAAAATATAAATATTTACACACACACACACACATATAATGATTAATCTAAGGTAATTTCCAATTATCCAGAACAAACATTTATTTACATTAAACATTTCTGATGTATTTGCAAACACACACACTAAACCTATACATACACGCACGCACATGCGTGCACACATAAAAGTTTCAGTCCAAAAACAAAATTTTGTTTTTAAAGCAATCAAAATTGCCTACGTCAAAGTAAACAAGATATAAATAATCTATATATTTTAGGAATACAAAAACATTTAAATCATCAAATTGTATAATATGTTTAGAATATTACTATAGGCAATTTTAAAAACATAGATTCATAACCTAAAACATTATTTTATGCATATATAAGTTTTGGTATTAATTATCAGGTTAAAATAGATCAAATCATTCAACAATTTTTTTAAATCATATTATAAATTCTAAAGTAAGGTAAGACAATAATATATATATATATATACAAAATTTTGGTAAGCATATTACGTCTAAGAAAACAAATTATATTTAGATTATACCTTTCGGATCTAGCCAATAAGTGACACTTTGATCTGGAAAACCCTTCATTGATTCTTAGATCTACACCTAACTTTGCAGAAGAATAATGAACCACGCCGGCTTTATGTTTATATAATGTTTTGATTTATTTTGGAGTTGATTTTATTTACAAGAGAAGGAAGACAATTTCGGCAATGGCAAGGATAGGAGAGGAGAAAGAAAAACAACTAAAAGAAATAAAATTAATGGATTTGTTTTAATCGAGGGAATATAACTTTTCCATTTCTTTTAATTAAAACTTCCATAATTAACCCCTTCTTAATTTTCAATTACTCCACCCCTTAACTTGTTGAATTTGATAAAACAAGTATGAAAGTAGAAAAAGTCAAATCCAGTGGCATTTTCGTAATAAATTGATTAAGAAATTTCAACCCAAATGTTATTGTTTCCAGTATATAAATAGAGTTCAAAATCTATTCTTTAGCTCTAAAAGTTTTGGCTCCACTTATAAAACCTTATTCTTTAAATCAATTACAAATTTTCCAAATCAAATCAAGATTGAATAAATTAATATATGAAACCGATCACCACAGAGAGAGCAATACAATTAAATCAAAATTATCATGATATTTGAGTCTTAAAGGTAGAGAATTTCTGAAAAATGAACGGGAAGGAGGATCTACGCTAGATTAAAGAAGATGCATGGCTAACTAGCGAGTGGGATTATTTCCTCTTTGGGAATATATTAATAAAACATAGTAATTCACCCCTTATGGTCTTAAATTAAATTATAAATGATGAAATTAATAATTAAAAAGTGATTATATATATATACACACATATATGTTTGAGATGTGGTATGTCATGTGTAATGACCTAGAATTTCAATAATTCGAAATTCAGATATTTAATTGATTTTAAATATTCACAAGTAAATTTTATAAGTTGAATAACTTATATTTCGAATATAAGGATTAAATTGGATAACTGAATTGTTAATTTAATATTTGAAATTGCCGAAGTAATTGAAATTTGAATTTAATGTGAATAAAAATGATTCATAAAGTTGTATTAAATTCTATTTGAATTGGTATGATGTTGGTAAACCTCTAAAATTGAATTAAAAGTTAATTTACAAAAATTGAATATTTTAATATTTAATTAACGTTTAAAAGTAGTCATTTTTGACACAGTCTCGGATTTCGACGAAACTAGTGTCATTGGTTCCGTAATGTTATATTATTGTAGGATTTCAAATTTCATATCAATCGGATTTACGGTTCAGTCGTAGCAAGCTGAAACGCGTAGAAATTTATTTAAGTAAATTTAAATTAAAATAAATCGATTCGAAAACCTATCTTCCGATCGTATTGGCTTCCAATATATTCCATTGTGTTCGAAATAGAGGTAAAGCATTATAAACGCCAGGCGTCATGCTTCGATCGGAGTTCGAAAAAATTTCGGATGAATAGTGTTTTGTAATTGCCTATATAAAGACGTTCACTTTTGCCAAACCCTAGTTAATTAGGTTACAGCCGCCGTTCTTCATATTCATTTCATTGGCCAGACATCTCTTTCTCTTCTCGATCTCTTCCAATCCACAAACATTTAGCCGAAACCTTCAACTATAAAGTTGTAGAACTTCTCAAGACCTTTCAATCCAACAATAGAGATCGTCGTAGGAGAAGCGAGGCGTCATCAAATCACCTCCGACCGTGTGATGTGAATGGGTTTCTTGGCTCCACTTTGGGCTTTGTTGTCATCGTGTGCGTAGGTGGGGCCCTGGCGAGCATTGGTAGCATGCGGTGGGATGGTCGCTGGAGGAGGCGGTTCATCGTGGGTGGTGGCGCGATTTATGGTCGAACGTAATGATAAAAAAATAGGCACGTGGATCCTGGGCAGGAGGAAGGGGGGAAATGAAAATTTAAAGGGTTTAGTTTTAAATTTAATTGTTAAGTTAATTTTAAATTATTATCGATTGTTTAACAATGCATATCTCTCTCGTACAAGGTCGAAATCGCAGAAACAAGTTGCGTTGGGTCCTTATTGACGAGCACTACATTTTAGAGCTGGTTTGGAGTTGATTGGAGCTAGTGTAAATTTTACTTAAAATTAAACGCCTGTTTAATTTCATTCGGAATAAAACACTCTAACTGCTATTGGAATCAAAGTGAGTATAACTCACTCTTTCTGACTCACTGATATTTTTATATAAGTGAGAATAAATTTATTTTATGATGATTAATGATTATTTGGATAAGATATGATATATTATCTATATACTGATTGATATTTGGATATTTTCCTGCCTATTGGAGCAGATGAGACTCTATACGTCCCATGTATGAGCAGATGACCTTTTGTATGCGTGTCTGCCTCGAATCGGACATTGTACACATATTCTAATAAGTATATTTGTTGCAGATGATAGGTTGGAGGGATCCAACTAGATTTCTCACCGATGTTGATTTTATTTACAGATATTGTGATATATGCTGTTATCATATGATATATGATGTTTTGGATGCCGTGATTGATATATTTAGTGCTGATGCAGCTTGGGCCTATATTTTTGGAAATTTGAAAAATGTTAAAGTGACGATTCCAAATTAAAAAGGATTTTCAAAGTGATTTTGAAAATAGATGTTCTATTAAATTTTGAATTGTTAAGGAATGGATTTATTCTAAATAAATAAATGTTAAAAAATTTATGTTATAAAAGTTATGGTTTTGTGAATATAATCAGAATGTGATTTTTGAAATATTAAGTTAATTGATAAAATAGTTAAATTGAGATTTTTGATTTATTATAAATGGTTTATATACAAGATTTATTAAATTGATATTTTATAAATCAAAATAATGGAATTATAAAGGAGTTTTTGTAAGTGTTAAAATGAAGTTATAAATGGATCTTATTAGCAAATAAGATTTATGAATTAGATGAAGTTATAAAAGAATGAATTTGTAATAAGAGATATATAAGTGAATTAACTTATAATTGAATTTTGGCATAATAAATAAGATGTATAAACATTGTTTTATAAATGTGGAATCAACTAAATTTGATAAGTTAAATATAAAAGTTTATTAAGGGAATTATATTAACGATTTTGGACAATGAATAGTTCTTTTAATAAATATGTGGAAATAATAAATTTGGTAAATGAATTATATTCATAATTTACGACAGTGGATAATTCTTTTAATAAATATGTAGAAGTAATGAATTTGGTAAATGAAATATATTCACGATTTTGGATTGTGAATAATCCTTTAAGTTAAATAAATGTTTTGATAAGTGATTTTTAAATAGAGTTAATTGTTTGAAGATATTTTAAGATGTGTTAAGTATCAAAACTATAGGTTTCAACATTCATTGTTGAAATAGACGTTTTCGAGAAATAAGAAAGTATGGACTATAACACTGTTGTTATAGTAAATGATTTTCGAAAGGAGATGTTTTGTATAGTATATGGGGTTTATATATCTAACTAATTATCGAATCCGTGTACTAGTGGTTTTGGGTTATCGTAATGATGTTTTACGCAACATTCATTTTGATCAAAATAAGTATGTTTAAGGGAATGTTTTCCAAGAATAAAATATATACTTAATCCCGGTTAAGTATATGTAATATTTTCTAAGTGTTGAAAATAAATTGATTTGTGAATTACTTATTATTAAATAAGTATATGGAAATGTTTTCCGATATTGAAATGGTTTGGGAATATATCATTTTAAAGATAATTTGAAACGAATATTTGAAAAAGTGATTTAATTAATAAAAGAATAGTTAAAGGGCCTAGTGATTTCTTACGGTGCTAAATATTTGTTTGTTGCTTTGATAGTTAAATAACCGACTATCAAATTTAGCCATTTTAGATCCTCGACTTGACGTGGGAACTATTTAGTCATACACTTAGTACGTAGCCATCTATGTAGTCTTGATTATCGTTTGTGTTGAGGATGTTGATTCGTGTAGTGTGGAGTATCACTCCAATTTATCGAGTTTCCTTCTTGGCCGAAGGATAACAAGTTGAAAGCTGAAGACGTGATAAGTCTATTAGACTTAGTTTCTGTGTAAGATTGAGAAACGCTTTTGGGTTGTTGGTACGAAGAGACCGAGATCAGATTTATCTGAAAACCACTTCGGACCAACATTTATGCGATGATTGTGCAGGTTGGTTGTGATGATATTGATATTCAAGATTTTCATAGTAGAGGACTGCTAGTTGATCGTTTGGGGTTAAAATCCCAATATACATATAGTAACAGTAGTCACTTCGTTACGAAATATCCAATGCAAGGACTATTCGGTAATAATCCTAGAGATTTCCCGACAGGATGTGGTAGGAAAGTACCTTCGGTTTGTCTTGTTTCTAGACAACTGATATGGAAGTTTATCTGACATTGTATTTCTAAAGATTACGTGCGTTGGTTTTAACAAACATACATCAGTGGTGGCGGAGAAGGAAACTTCTTTTAACTTAACACCCTCCTTGAGACGTATGAGCTCAAGGGTTGTATTTTTATGGAAGGCAATTAGCAGTCAACGGAAATGGCCATGTGGCATTCAAAGTGATGTGATATGTGAAAGGTAATCGTTACCTCAAGCCTAATCAATCGAAAATGACCGAAACAAGGTTAGATGCAGCAAGGCTAAGTGGTTCATTCCCAATTAGGATATGATCATCCTCTTCTAGATATATTTATTCCCACTATGATGTTCGAGATGTAAACTAATGTGGTTTGTATGCTATAAAGGCCCTCTAAAAACGTCGGTAACGACCGAGGTATGATATATTCGGTACTATCTTGTTATAGAGATAGGTCGGTCTTATGTTGATGGAGGTCCTTTGTGATGTCCCTTGGTACATTCCTCTAGAGATGTACTGCCGGATGGTAGTCCCTTCACATGGTCATTTGTATGGAAATCCAAACTCCACTACATGCCTGCCACTTTGATTGTATTACCATTTTGGGCTATATGTTGGAATTAAATAAATGTAACAATTTCGGCTATGATTAATATTATTTATGCAATAGATATTATTATAATATAACATGATTTGACATGAAATGTTATAGTTTTCGTAAAGTAAAAACATATCCGTGTTTATGTATGGCCGTGTCTTACGAGATACTTTTGTTTTGAAAAGGAAAAGTTTGGTAATTTAATAAATTCAGTTGAGTATGTTTCTCACACTAGTTTAACAGACTGATCCGGGCATTCTTCCCTTTCAATGCTCAGGTCAGACCGAGTATATTTACAGGTTCAGATATTGGTGCTTTTGGAGCTTCTGAGGAGAGCTGGAGATCTTCATTTTCATGTACACGTATCTGTTTTTTATCCGCTTTGCGCATTGTTGTTGTTTATATTGTCAGCATTTGTAAGGATGAGTTATTACAACTATCCAGGATGATGATTGGTGATTGATTGTTGAACTCTGATTGATGTATGTATATATAGTTTCTGTTTTGTAAAGATCATTGATATGATATTATATGTTACTCTACCGTGATGTGAGATTATGTATTGTTCTATTTGGTTCTCTCTTCTCATTTTCTTCTCTTCTCTTCTTCTCTCTTCTTTTCTTTATCTTGACTTTCCGTCAGTCTGTGCTTTTTGGGTCGGACATGTGTGGTTTATTGTCGATTCAAAGGGTATGGATTTGCAGGTCGTTACATCATGGACAGATAATAATAATAAAAGTGATTTTTTAATTGTAATTAGACAGTCTGATCTCTCCCTAATTAAAGTGGAAACGAAAAAGTGTTCCAAATTTGACATATTATGCATCAAAATTTAGTTCTCGATGACTTGAATCTACTAGTGATGTTCGTTCGTCAATTGGATGTATGGACTGATCGGAAAATGCATTGAAGGTTCGACAAATATTATTGTCTATTTCGATTCAATGGTGAAATAACGACGATGCGACAATCAGAGGGTATGGATGTGTAGAGGAGGTTGAGTACTTGCTCATTGTGGTCCTCGATCTTTTAAGATCGGGCTGTGATGGCTAGAAAACACCAAAGATTGGTCGACGTTGAGAATCATATATGGTGGCTGGAGTTGGAGTCGCTGGTGGTACGAAGCCCGAGCAAGGCGATGGTGATGCACAATTTGGTTGTGTTGGACCATAGGCGGCGTGGTAGAGGTTTTCTCTAATGGTTGGAACAAAGTACCAACAAGGAATTTGCTTGTAAAAGAAAACACATATAGAGGGAGATATACGTATACAAAAATATAAAATAATATATATAAAATAATTATGAAATCGCCCCTAATCTTTAAATATTCGTAACTCTCGCCACGAACTCCATTTCACGTGCATTTGCGGAAACATGATCGTGGAAAGACAAGGAACATTTTGGTATGTTGTTGCTACGTTTTGAGATACTTCGGAAAAATATCTTATTTTAATAAATTCGTTATATAGGAGGGTTTTAACAGGACAATTTTGTACGTTATGGCGAGACGAGTTACGTTTTGGCGACAATGAGTTGGGCTTGATCTAGTTGTGTCACAGATGGTGGAGCAATGATGACGTTTAGGCTTGGTCCTAATAATGTCACAGACCATTTGGTGATGGCTATGTTGAATTCGACCTCAATAGTCATGTACGATTTCCATAATGGCGAGTTGGGACTTATGCTCAATAGTGTTGCGTGTGAGCCATATGAGAAGAGATTTTGAGCTTAATAGTGTAGTATATGGTATGCGTCAGGTGAACTTTGGCGGGGCAGGTGATGTTATGAAATGGCAAGTTGGGACTTTAAACCCAATAGTGTCGTAGCCAATGACACACAAGTTAAGATTTTGAGCTCAATAATGTGCATATGTTTACAACAACAAGCTATGACTTTGATCCTAACTATGTCATAGTTGTTTCATGCATGAGTTGAGATGTTGACCTCAATAGTTTGCATACATTTAGGTGGAGGCAAGTTGGGACTTGAGCCCAATAGTGTCATATATGGTTCGACATGCGAGTTTGAGACTTTAAGCTCAATAGCAAGCATACGATTGGATAAGGGATATATTTTATCGAAATCTTAGCATATAGTGTCATAGTAATGTTATACTATATTTAGTTGACTTAATGGGTGCAGGTGGTATAGGTTGAGGTATTTGGAGTATAAGTGTTGTTTAACTATCTTATTAGTGTTATACACTCTATGATGCTTCTCACTCACCAGTCGAATGTTTGACTCCCACTATTATTTCTTCCTTTTATTTGTGCTTTGATAGGTTAATGGAGAGTATTGTTGGTGAATTGGAGGCGCGATGTGCGAAGAAGACATGCATTTATTTATCTAGTTAGCTATCTACTATATTATTTCAGTTATTCTCAAACATTAGACCTTTTCCATTACTAGTCTAGAGAGATTTTGTTGTTGGAGTTTATTTGATACCACCTATTTTATTTTTCTAGGATTGTATTATTGATAATTATATTTTATTCCTTCCGTTGTGAGTTTCAGAAAGTGTAGAATATTGTAGATAGCCTTAGGATCTGTTTGTCTTACATTTTATCTCAAGTAATCCACCGTCAACGACATTGGCAATGCCAGTGCCACTTTTGATGTGGATTAGGACGTCATAGATGGCATGCTTTTATATTTGGTACCGAAGCTTAGGTTAGGAAATCATTTACGCCTTATTAGATAGCTAAAGGTTAAAGATAAAAGTTGAAGCATTATTAGATAGCTAAAAGCTATGTTTGATGGCATTTGAAGCATTATTAGATAGCTAAAAACAACAGTGTTTGTGGATTTTGGAAAACATAAAAGTTGAAGTTTGTTTAATAATAACCCCTTATTTTAAGTTTCAAACATGGGAGATTTAATAAGAAGTAATTTTTTCATAACCATTTTAAAGGTTTTATTTTAAAAAAAAGTTGAGTATAAGGCACAGCGTTGCTATTATATTTTGATGCGTACTTTTCCTTTGACAAAGAAAATTTTGAAAGTAAATCAAAAAGTTAGTAAAAACGCATCTTTTTGAATGTCATTTATTTTATAAATATTTCTATCCCAATTTGACAAAAATTTATTCCGTCTTCTTTACGTTTTTATGAGAATTTCTTATTTATAAAGTAAAACTTAAAAAGATGTATTTTACATGCCTATTTTTCTAAGTTAAATTGAACCATCTTAGATAGAATTTAAATTAAAAAAGGATTTAAAATTATTATTTTAAAACCGAGGGATTTCTCTGTTTTAATATATATGTATTTTCAAATAGAAATTAAAGGGCTTATGATATAATCTTTTGAAAATATGTGCAACGACCTGTATTTTACGTATCGGAAGATCGTAAAATATTGTTTTTAAATTCATATTAGATTGCATCACTCTATAACTTGGGATGATGTTGGGTATTGACATTTTTTACCCAAATTAATTTTGTCGGATGATTTTGACCCTATTTTATTTTTCGGTATTTTCAATGTTTACATATATTATACGATACACACACTGATGCACTAGAGAAATAGGACAAACGAAAAACATCCTAAGGTTAAAGAGAAAGTGTATGGGTTGTGCATCGAAATTTTTTGAGATTCGACGTTTCGGTAGCCAGTACGACTTAGAAACGGCAAAAAATAACATCATGAGGCACAGTCTTAGATTTCGATGAAACTTATGCCGTTGGAATGGAAAAATACAACGATTCATGCGATCGAAAAATCATCGCAATTGGATGTTCCGACAAGCCGTACGAGTACAAACGTATGTTGAATTTTGAAAATTAGAGAAAATGGGTACTCTAACTCTACCTCTAGAATATAAATATTCCAGCAGGTCGCATACTTCATCCTCTCCCAGATATTATTTCTTCTCCTCCTTCATAAAACCCAAACCCATTCCCGTACCTCTCTTTCTTCTCACCTTTCATCATCAAATATTCACCATTTCCGATGAAAAAAATTTGGATCTCTATATTTTTCCAAGTGCTACGCAACCATAGATCCGGATCGACCTAAATCAGATCGTGGTGGCCGGAAATAACAAATTTGGCAAAGTGGTAAATTTTGGAGGAAATCGGAAATGAGTTTTGATGATATGAGTTTTTTGTATTGACGAGGTGATGACGATAACATAGATAACCTTAGCTGTAGGGGGCCGTGGTAGTAGCAACAAGCTCGAAAAGTTTTTGAAAACTTATGGGTTCTTTCGATTTTTCTTGCGTGTGCTTATGGGTTTGACGTGGATGGTTGAGCTTGGCTATAGGGGTTGCTACGTGAAGGTGAGATGGTCATTGGCGATGTGGTGGCAACCTCTTAGGAAGTGATGATGCGCATGTCATTACAATATGCAAAAAATAATGATTTAAAAGTTTAGAAATTATTTTCTAATTCGATATGAAAATAGTTGGTAGCTAAAAATCAATTTTTCTTAAAGAAAAAATATTTTTATGTATATACATGATTTATTATCTAAAAGTGTTGGAAATTGGCCAATACAATGAGATATACTTATATATACGATAAAATGATTATAGATTATATGAATAAATAATATTGTAAAAATGAAGTATGAATATTTCAGAAAATAACTATAGTTGTTTAAATTCTAATTATATTTTGAGTAATTTATATTGATTAGTAAAGCTATAAAGAATTGAGTCTTAAAAGTTAATATTTTTAAGAAAGGGTATTTTTTAAGAATTGTTGAAAAGATGAGTACTCTACTTAAATTAGGTATTACTCTTGTTATTCAAAAAAACCTATTACAAAAAAATTAGCTTTGGAACTTAAAATTATATTGATTTTTTATGTGTAGACTTTAGAATATATATAAAATGATTAAATTGAAATAAATATGGTTTATGATTTTATGTGAAATGATTTAACATGAAATACCCGAAGTAAAACATTTTGAAAATATATTTGAGCAAAATTCAGTTTGAAAAGAAAATGCGTTAAACATTATTTAAAATTCTAAAGAACTTTATAGTTTTAGAAGCTTGTAATTTTATGAAAATTGAAGTTAGAACTTAATGGGTTTTGATTTAAAGGTAAAATGAAATGTTGTTGGGATTTTTACTTGAAATTTGGATTGGAGTTAAAAAAGAATTACACAGCCTATAAAGTTTGCACTAATAATAGTGAGCTAGTTAGAATAGTCAATTGCCAACGTGCTAAGGACTTTCTAGTGTTGAATGTAACGAATTTTTGATGTGTTAGAAAATTTGGATGATGGAAAAATAAGCATGAAAATTTGGTGGCCTTTCAATCGACATTCAACTTGGAAGGGTAGAGTACCAAATTGGTTTTTTCCACTATAATAAAGGTAAATACCATTTTGAGTTAATTTACCTAAATATGGTTTGAGTTATTAGAGATTAGTGTAAGATGACTTAAAAGATGTGATTTAGTTAAAATTTAATCAATATTAAAGTACGCCAAGAGCAAGCCAAAATATTTTGTCGTAAAGCCATAGAAGAGGCGTTAAACCAAATGGAAATATGTTTATGTTTAGGCTAGTATACACTCATGTAAGACATTGTGAGGTATGAGAGCGCAGTTGAGTATGAAATTTCTCTCAAGGTTGAATAGTTGAAGATTTGTTGCAAGAGACAGTCGATGATAGAGGACAACTATACTTATTTATGGAGAGTGACGTTATACAGATGTATTTATTAGTGTCACAACACATGTATTTATTTTGGTTTATGGTGTGTCCATGTATTGGCTGTTATTTCGCAAGAGATTCTCTTGGGTCATTGTTATGCTATGCTATACTTGAGTATGTTTCCCTTGAGTTATTATTATGTGTAGAGTATCTAAAGAGTGATATCTTTTCTATTTGGGTCATAGTTTTTTCATTTGGGTGTGTGTCGTTAGTGTATGATTTTGATATCACTTATAGGCAGTTGAATGTGACAAAAGCTCGATGTCTTGTTCATTATGCTAGAACATCGATCCATTTTCCGATGTTCCTATATGAAATTTGTGGAGTTTATGTAGGCTATGCTATTTGGTGACAAGGCATTATATTTTTCAGTTTGTAGGGCATGACACTACTCGACATTGGGTTGCGCTATTTGTTATGCTTTGGAAATGATTCAATGAGGAATCTATGTTAGAGAAGACACCATCAAGAAATTATATGAAAAGTGTTTTGGAAGTATGAAGATGTATATAAAAGTACTCTAGCCATATGTTAGTACACGACTTCATAATCATATTGAGTTAATACTATTTTTGAAGTATCAAATGTGTATGATTTCAGTACAAGAAGTATATGCCTTGACTCGTACGTACTAAGGTATGAAGGCGATTTTAAGAAAGGCGAGATTGGGTGATTTGGAAGAAAACCGACAAAGTGTTTGGACCAGTTCTTTTCCGCCATCATTTGGATTAAAAGACTATCTTATTTAGTCAATTTTCCAAAATAATGACATTTTGTGCATAACCTATTTCCAGTGTTCGAAGCACGAGAAAAATAAGTAAAAATGCACAACCTTGTCTATGAATTTTTTATAGTAATATTGCGTTCACCGACAATAAGGCATCATCAATTTGTTATATTCATAAATTAAATGGTGATGGAGTATGGGGTTTTTCTAAGAATCCAAAATGTTAGCCTATTTAGAGGGCAGACGTCGTTCATTATCATGTTGTCATGCTTATGGACTGGAAGAAGAAGTTTAGGGGATATTTCAAATGGTGTAGAATTAGTTAACATTTTCATCAGTTAGAGAAAGACAAGAAATCTACTCTTTTGGAGTGCTATACATTTATTGCAAAGGGAGGCCAAGGTTGGAAGGAAGGTTATGTGTGGCAGTGGCAAGTGATGAGATGGATGAGATACCTAGTGAGCGTCATCGTTCTAGGATGACTATTCATACGATTGGTGATAAAATGTACCATGATATGAAGAGGATTATCTATTAGTCGAGTATGACAAAGCAAGTGTGAGAGTATGTTTCAAGGTATTCGATGATGGAGATATGCCAGTAGTGAAGTCTATTTAAATCAAAGTTATACATGGACGTTATATGATTAGAGACACCTCAGTGAAAGTTGAAGTGATATGCAAAGGAACGAAAATCACATAGGATAGACATGCAATGAGAGTTTGCAGTGGGTGGCATGGTGTAGGTGAAGGACTCATAATCGAGATGTGCTATGTGGGAAAGCTAGAGCCACCAGTTGTTGGGCCTTTTCTGATTTTATAGAGAATAGGGTAGTCATCACGCTAGTGGGGCTTCTAGAAAATTGGCGGGATTTCACATGCGTTATATTAATCCCATTTTTGAACAAACGTTAATGATTCAATGGTTAAGGTGGAGCTTAGTCAACATGATAAGGTGAAGGTAGAGGTGGAGTCTAGAATACTCTATAACCGTATTTGCATCCTAGTGCTTCAGTGATATAATGTTAGAACGAAGAAATAAAACTGGTCCAAGTATATTAGGAAAACATTTAGATAGGAGTATGTGAGAACTCAAGGAGAAAATCCTCGTTTAAAACCATAAGATCTCTTCCAATACGTTCCCCTTTTGTTATCTTATTGGTTAGTTTACTCATTTGGTCATTTATATGTTTGATTTAACTCGCTTGTTGATCCAAGCATGGATGTATGGATATTAGGATTGGTTGTATGCACGTCCTTATTATGTTTTGGTTACTATGGTTGCTTTGTTTGAGCTATATCAATTTAGTTCATATTGTATTGGCTCATATATATAGACACACACACACACACACATATATATAAATAGACACACACACCAACCTAAGATAGATACCTATATTTAGGCGTGTTCTAACTTATGCTAGCTGGTTATGTATATGCTATTTATTATTCCTTTATATATGGTTTATTTTTGGCTGTTTATGGACGTGATTATGCACTTGCTTTTTGATATGGTAACTACATATGTATGAATGGATAAACATACATGCAGAATTACACACACACACACACACAGATTTTTGCATACATTCTTGGTTGTCACAGCATATGCATTCTGATAGGAAGCCGCTTTGGTTATATTTTCATTCATCTCACATCATATCATTTTTATTACTATCTTCATATCCATTGTATACTTTCGGTTGTGCTTGTGTTTCTATAATGGATGTTTGTTTTTGTATGTTTGATGGTTTACAAGTTGCATTATACCTCTCTTGGAATTTTAGAGATGTAATACTTCTAAATGGGGAAGAAAAAGTGATTTTTTTAATTGTAATTAGATATAGTTTGATATCGCCCTAATTAAAAAAGAGAAAATGCGGAAGTGTTCCAACTTTAATACATTATGTATCAAAATTGTAGTCGTTGACAACATCTGTAACACCCCCAATTTTTAATAATATTATTTAGAAGATTTAATTAGATAAATTAAATAGAATAATGTAAATACTAGAGTGATAAGGGGATTGAGATTTGAAATTTAAATTAAAGGCCGAGCTTAATTAAATAAATGGGCCATAAAAGGTTTTCTACGTTAATTAATAAGAAAACAATTAACGCAAGGGTATTATGGGAATTGCTGCCATCATGATCTTGTTATCCTTAAAATTCTCATTTCATTTTCTTTTCACATTCATTTTTGCAAAACTCAAAAACATAAAAACCTAAAGCTCAAGCTGGCCATTAGTTTTAGAGGAAAAGAGGAGCGAAGTTCACCAAAAGCTAAGGAATCATGTTAGGGGAATCAATCAAGGATCAAATCTCAAAATTTCTTATCCTAATCAAGGTGAATAATAATCAAAACCATCTCTATTTTTTAACGATCGTTTGATTTTCGGGTTAAAATTTAAATCCATTATGATGATTTTGGTGATGATATCCTTAGATTTCATGTATGAATATTCAAGCAAATTTATTTAACAATTATTTTATATGGTTTTAAGGTTAAAATCGTTTATTTTGGATTTCGAATGCCATGAAGAATTTATATGTTATGAAAAAAAATTAAATTGGAGATGGGTTTTAACTTTTTAATTTTCCAAGCCATAGAATATTTTTTCTGAATTTTTAAAGGAAAATATGAACAATTGGGTTCAGAAACTAATTTCTACTATATTATGAAGAATTTGGGTCTGAAATTTATATTTTAGACAAAATATTAAAAGAGAATTTCTGTGATTTTAGGGATTTTTCCTAAGTAATTTACGATGGAAATTAAATTATTTTAGATGAAGGACTAAAGTGTTTTAATTGTTTTGCTTAAGGGAGGGATTCTTTTGCTAAATTATTTTAGTTAGATCTGAAATGAATGCAACATTTTATTTTGCAAAGAATTTGAAAAGTTTATGGAAACCAATTAATTTTTTACAACTAGACAGGTTAGTTAAAAAACAATTACTTAAAAAGGTATTAAAACAGTCTTTACCCAAAAATTATGTTTTGCCTCTTTCAGTAGTATCTTTCGACCCTATACTTCTGCCTCAACCAAGTCGAAACCAACCAAGTCAAAATGAATACACAAGGTATCAATACATTGTACATAGTGGATTGGAGAAAGGTGGCGGGTATGGTGTCGAAACCATGCTTTTGAAGGGGTCGAAACCAATTTAAATAGCTTTTGAAGTTTCCGCTTGCCTAGTTTTTAATGAATGCTTTCGAAGGAGTCGAAACCAATTCTTTTGAAAGGGTCTTTTAAATAGCTTTTGAAGGGATTTCTACCTTTTTATTTAAAGTGTAGCTTTTGAATTTTTTTTAAATCACTGCTTTCGAAAGGGTAGATTGAACCCACTCAAAACCCTGCTACCGACCTTATACATTTCGAATGGATCGAAGTCATCAATAGGTTCAAAAGGTAGCTTTTGTTTTGTAAATACAAGTCATTTCCTAAAGCTTTCAAAAGGGTTTAATGGCTTCGAAAGGGGTTTCAAAGCTATCCTTGAAACGTTTACTTTATTGATTTAAGCTTTTGAAAGAATGGTTCCAAAACCATCGGTTTTCCCCAAACTCTTTTATACGAAGGTTAGTGGTTTCAAAAAGGATACTTTCAAATTGTTTCGAAAGGGGTATTTTCATTTATATTTACTTTAACCCAAAATATATTTTTAAAGATAAACCCAATGATTTTGAAAGTGGTACTTTCAAATGATTTCGAAGGGGTACTTTCAATTTCGAAGTTATGCTTCTAAGAGTTAATATGTAATGCTTTAATACTTTCAAAAGGTATGTTTTATGGGTTTCGAAAGAGATGATTTGAAGTGTTTCTAAAGGCATATGCTTAGTATTTTGAAAAGAAGATTTGAATGCTTTCGAAGGAGGTTATCCAATGGTTTCGAAAGTAAAGGTTTGATGTTTCAAAAGCCTTAGTTTTCAAAATAAAGAACCCAATCTCACTTTTAAAGGGAAAACCATGGTATAATAAAGGAGTTTTTAAATGGCTTTTAAGTATGGAGTTCTTGAAGAAGCTTTCCTTGATAAAATAATCGGTTAAAAGGATTAACCATGTTTTATATGAAAATGATTTCAAAGATATTAAACTACATGTGTTGCTTTTATTATGTTATTCTGTTTGCTTCTTTTAACATATGTTCCCACTGTATAATCGTAACGACCCGTATTTTTCCGATAATTAAAATATTGAATTTAATAAGATTTTAGGATTTAATATTACATGAAATTAAAAATTTATGATTTTTTGATAAGAAAACAATTAGAATGAAATTTAATAATGTTAATTTAATGTAATCAATGACTATTTGAATGTAATCTCAAGTAACTGAAATAATTGCAAAGTTAAATTGGTTAGATATTGTAAATAAGGAAATAAATTAAATGTTATATTTAATCGTAAGATAGTATGTAATTAATTGAAATTGAACATAATCAGTGCTATGTAAGTAGTTATAACATTTGTTGTAGATAATAAACTTATAAATGTTATTAAATTAAGTAAAAGGTAACAATTGTTATTTACCACCTATTTATCTAATCTGTTGAAATTAAATTGGAAATCAACTACATTAATCTAATTTAACATGGCAATTAATATGAATTAAGTTGATAATTGTAGAATATTGATGTAATAAGGTGTAAACCAATGTTAATTATATCCATAAGATGATAGTTGAGTGTATAATAAAGATGTAAACCAAAATGAATGAATTTGTTTGAATTTAAAATTTTAATTATTGAATTTATTGCAGTGGAAAGTGAACACTGTAGTTAATGCAATATCTGAATATTGAATTGGACAAGGAAATCTGTTTTAAAAGATTATAAGTTTATATGTAATCAAGAACGACAAAAATTGTTAACTTTTAAATTTAAAATATAAAGGTGATTAATTAATTTAATAATAATTTATTTAATTAAGTGAAAATTTCTATTTTGGCCACTGTCACGGATTTCAACGAAACTAGTTTCATCGGATCTATAATAGTGATTATTGTAGGATTTTACGTTTTGTAGGGATCAGACTTGTCATTTGACCATGCGAGCTTGAAACATATAGAAATCAATTTAATGAATTCAATTAAAATAAGTTGATTTTAAAAGCTAACTTCTGTATATAATGAAATTAGGGTTTGAAACTAGTCCCATTGAGTTATCGAAAACCTATATTTCGATATATTGGATGACCCATTTTCGTTTCGGGAACGAAATGGGCTTTTCGGGTCGTTGTCGTCGTTTATATCCAACGTTGCCTATATACAGGCTGTTATAAACCTTAAATGTTTCTCATTTCATTATTTCTATACATACATCTTCTTACTCATTCTCAAACGACAAAACATTAAACCTAATTCCCAAATTCCAAAAGCTTATTTCAATTTCAAAAAAAAATGCGGATCTAGGATGACTTCGGGTCGTGTTCGGGTTCCAGAGGTGAAAACCCTATAGCGACTTCGGGTTAAGAACCAAATGACTCGGGTTTCAGGTCGTTTTGGCAAAAACTCTAAGCAGGCACTGGAGATTTGAGGCGGCGGGCCGAAGTAAGACTCGAAGTCGACTCAGCGACTAAATTTTTCAATTTTCTAACGTTAATAACTTTTGCATACGAGCTCGGATTCACGTGCGGTTTTCTCTGTTGCGATCGTATCAAAATTCAAAACGATATGAAATTAGTTTGGCTGCATCGAAGACTATTTGATTTTGGACGTTATTTGGATTTTAAATCAACGATAAATCAAAGGTGATTGTTTTAACCCACTTATAACTACTAAATTATTTTATGTTTGTTAAATTAAATTTATGATGTGATTAGAAACTGATAGGTTGATGTTTGGTATATTTAAATCGTTATTCTAGTCAAATCTAACTTTTATTGAATTTAATCACCAATTAATTTAATATTGAATTTTAAATTGCCAGTTAATATATGTTTTGATAATCAGCCAATTGTTGTTATTTATTGGCTGGTTTGAATGATGATTGATGGATGTTTAATGTTGATATTGGGTGATTGGATGTTATATTTATATATTGTCATCACACCACAAATTCCCTTAGTTATTGTTAGAAAAATCACTATGGGTTGAAACGATACATACCCAAATGATTATAGATTAGGGAAAAATCTTTATGGGTTGAAATGATGAACTTGAGCGATTTTATGGATTTTGAATTTATTCAGGATTAAGGGATGAAATGCTATATATCCTTAAAAATAAAATATTGCAGTTTGAACTGATAAATACCTGTGTCACTTGATTATAGGTAGAAAATTATATACGGACACCAGATTGGTTAAATTAAATAGTTTTTAAATTCTTAATTTTTGAATTCAGTTAAATGATATTTTGAAATAAATTGGATTTATATAAACTGAATTGTTTTCCAAAATCCAAGCTTTAAATGTTGAAATTGGAACCGGTTTAAAGAAATTGTTTAAAGAAATCAAATTGAAATTTCAAAGTTGAATTGCGAAATATAAATGAATTTATCAGAATTGAGTTATTGAAATGTTTGAATATTTAAACCATAAAATCTATGAATTTGAAGTGCTTTAAAATTTTAGTTCAAACATGAATTTGAATCAATATAAATTGAAATGATTTTTATGAATTTTTATTGAAAGACAAATTTGTTTTGTTGAAATCTGGATATGGTCCAGATTTGTTGAAATGAAAGAAATAATTTAATTTTATATTAATGTCAAATTAATTATTTTAATGTAAACTATTGGAAGATATACTATTTTAAATTCGGATTTATTTAGATTTCAAACTATTTACTATATAAACCATTTCCAATAATCAAACTATTTTATATTAAACTATTAAAATCGTATTAAATCTATTTTTAAACTATTTTAATCTATTTTAACTATTTAACTACTTTAATGTATTTTTAAACTATTTTAACCTATTTTAAACTATTTTACTATTTTCATCTATATTTAAACCAGTGTAATCTATTTTGACTATTTAAAACTATTTTAATCTATTTAAACTAGTTTAACTATTTTAAATTATTTTAACTATTTAAACTATTTTAATCTATTCTAAACTGTTTTAAACAATTTAAACAATTTTAAAGTATTTTAACTATTTTAACTATTTAAAACTATTTATATCTATTCTAAACTATTTTAAACCATTTAAACTACTTTAATGTATTTTAACTATTTTAATTATTTGAAACTATTTTGATCTATTCTAAACTATTTAAACCATTTAAACTATTTTAAAGTATTCTAACTATTTTAAAACTATTTATGACTACCTTAACTAATTTTTAAATTTCAGTCTGTGTATAGTTGAAGTGTTTATATTTAAGTCCTTGATTTAGAAATGTATATGGTTAAATGATGTTATGATCTATGTTGGAATTGGAAATGATATTTCTAGTGAAACGACATATTTTGGGTCAATACGACGATTTTGAAATGCGAGTTTAACCTACTTGTGAATATGATTTCGAAAGTGACATGGTTTTGAGAATATGATATTTTGATATCAATTGTGGATTGATTTTTGAAAATGTAAAAGAACTATCCGGTGCAAAATAAGCTTTTGACTGTTAAAGAGACATGGATCTGATATTTTCACTCTTTTCCAATACCGAAAACCACTTTAACAACTGTGCACATGGTGGAGATTCCAGAATAAGTAGGATGCTTTGGCGAATGATTCTGTATGAGGTATTAACGTTGCACGACTCCCTTTAGTCAGCTTGATGTGACTAAAACCGAAGCTATATTGGGAGAAGTGAGTTTGCACCTCCGATCGGACATGCTTCTTCAATACCATATTATGACTTTGTGATTGATTTGTTGGCCACCCCTCGATTTGATTATGGGAGTGTGTTCCAAGGTTGGCGGTAGTAGCTGCTATGCGTAACCACCAGTCCGAGTGTAACGACCCTGAATTTTGAACAATTTAAATTGAAAATATTTAATTAATTTTAAAAGGAAAATTTGTTAGGTAAATTGATTTATTAAAAGAAATTGATTTAAAGATATTAATATTAATTAGTAAAAATAAATAAAAAAATAAATGAATGAATACATTATAAATTTACTAGTTTATTTTGAAAATAATTTCCTAAAGTAAATTTTGTTTCAAATTTAAATTTTTAGTTAAAATAATTATTAAACAAAGGAATTTTAAAATATTGAAGAAATTTATTATTATTCGATTCAGTTCAAATATTAATTAAGATCGTACAATTTATACAAGGTCAAAATTGTGAAGGAAACAAGCTGAAATGGAAAAATGGATTGCAAATAAAAGCTAAGGTGAGAACTTCTCACTCAAAAAGGGTTTATTTAAATTTTAAATAGTTAAAGTTAAAATTGTTTAGTTGTGTTGATTGAATGCTTGAATGATGATTGTTATATATATACATATATATATTGGATGTGAATAGACCCTATACGCCGTTAGTAAGTGGAGGTTATTTATTAAACCCATATATATATTGGCATATGTATATATTGCAGTTGATTGATTTCCCGCATTGTATAGCGGATGAGACCCTATTGCGCCGTCTATTAAGCGGATAATATTTTATAAATACCATATACCGCGATATTCCACCTCGAAGTGGAATGGGTATTGTGCTAATATCTGTGGATGCAAGGAAACAGGTTGGAGGGATCCAACTGGATTCCTCACAAATATTTATTTGATTCAGATATTGTGATATTTGATTGTTTATCATATCGATATATGATGTTTGAAAGTCGTGATTGACTATTTGATGTGTTGCATCATCGGATCCAATTTTGAAGTTTAAAAATAACGATTTTGATTTTAAGGGATTTTTAAAGTGATTTTTGAAAGTATACGTTTATAAAATAATTTTGGAATTGATTCGTTTTAAATAAATAAACGTATAAGTTTAATGTTATAAAAATTATAATTTTTGAGAAATACAGTTAAAAGTTGATTTTTGGAAATATGGGGTTAATGATTTTATAAGATAGTTTAAATTGGGATTTCTGAATTTATTATAAAAAGTTTTAAAAATAAGATTTATGAAATTTGATTATTTTATAAATCAAAATGATGAAATTATAAAGGAGTTTAAAGACGTTTTAAAAGAATAATATAAATTGATCCATATAAAAGATTTATAATTTGATATTTATAAATTAAAAAAAAAATTGGAATTGTAAAACGAGCTTTTATAAGTGTTAGAATGAATTGTAAATGAATTTCGTAAATGAATGAAATTTATAGAATTATAAACGGTGAAGTTATAAATGGAATTTTGTAAGCAGTAGGTTTATAAAATTTGTAAAGTTATTAAAAGAATAGATTTTGGATAAATAAATGAATCTTGTAAGTTATAAGATTTAAAATTTGGGAAGTTTAAAAGAACGTTTTTGCAAACAAATGAATTTTAAGTATTTAACTTATAATATGAACTTTTAGTATATCATTGAGATATGAAATTGAATAGATTAATAAAGGAAATTATAAAAGGAAGTGTTATAAGATAAATAGAAATGGAATTTATAAACATTGTTTTATAAATCCGCAACGACTTATTTTGATAAGTAAATTGTTGTAATTTGTTAATGGAGTTATATTCACATTTTAGACAGTGAATAATCCTTTAAAACAAAATGTATAGAAATGATGAGATTGGTTAACAAGTATATTCACGTTTTTGAATAGTGAATAATATATTAAAGAAAATGTTTTGGATGTGATGTTTTAAATAGAATTAAAACGATCTAAAGATGTTTTAAAATGTATTAACTATTGAAACCATAGATTTCAACATTCATTGTTGAAATAGACGTTTTCGAGAAATAGAAGGAAATTGTAGACTATAACACTGTTGTTATAGTAAATGATTTCCGAAAGTAAATGTTTTGTATAGTATTAGGATTTATATATCCATTTTAATTTCGAATCCCTATACTAGTGATTTTGGGTTGTCGTAACGATGTTTTACGCAACACTCGTTTTGGCCCAAATAAATATGTTTAAGAGAATGATTTCCTTAAAGAATGAAATATATACTTAATTTCGATTAGAGTATATTGAATATTTTCCAAGTGTAGAAAATGAAAAGACTTGTGAATTACTTATAAATAAATAAGTATGGAAATGTTTTTCCAATATTAAGTGAATATTTTGAATTTATCTTTTTGAAGATAAATTGAAAATGAATATTAGAAATCGAATGGAAATCGTATATTCATAAATATTTTGGAATGTAAATTCACTATGGAATTTATAAATGAAAGGGGGAAATTGTTTAAAAAAATAAATATTGATTTATTTTTGAAGTATTGAAAATATATATCTTGTAAAGATATTTTTGGGAAATAAATAATTTGGAAAATTATTTGGAATCTGGTGATGTTGTGCATATCCATTGATAGTTCAGTAACCGACTATCAATATTTACCTTTGAATAGGTATTTGTTGTGATTTGCTTGAATTTGAATGCCACACTTATTTTTTTTAAAAACAAGCGCTCACTATTCGGGTTAACCGGAAAAGGACCTTGGGGTCGTATAACCCATTCCGAATATGTGATACGTCGTTATGAATTGCATTTGAAGACCGGTGTTGAAGACCGGATATCTTCGAAAACGAAAGGGTTTCTTGTTGATTGTCTCTGCACTGGCTGATCCCCGGTATAGAGATCTCCATATGTGATGGGAAATCCGGACGCGATTAGAGATTATCCGGATTGCAAGGACTTCTTTGTAAGTGCCTTCGGTTCTGTTCGATCCCGGAACAGACTTGTATGGATAGTATGTCTGACATTACAAATTGAGATATAAAGCTGATTTCTTTCAAATATATTTCTGTTGGTGGCAGAGAATTTATTCTCTTAGCTTAACACCCTTCTCTGAGACGTACGAGCTCAGAGGTTATATAGTTGAAGGTTATTAGCAATATATTCCCAATTTGGTAATGTGACATGCTGAGTGTTGCTGTGAAATGATCATTGTTTGATCATTTGTGATATGATCATTTGTTTGATCGTTTATCTTTGTGATCATTTGTTGACCCAAAGCACAGCTTTTGTATAAAGCGTGGCTTTGTGGACGAGACTTCGTCGAGCCTCACACCCCGGAATGGTCAAAACAGGAAAGATGCGGCAAGATTATGAGGGGTAGCTCCCTTTAGGGTATGTGCATTTCCTTCTGGAAAAGGGTGGTATCATGGTATGGAGCCCAGATACTTACTCATGTTGAAACACTTTATTTATTATGGTGTGATGTTGATTACGAGCGCTCGGATAAAGGTCCCAAAGGACCGGGGGATGGCATACTCGTGTCAGTAGTTACCCAGTTAGCGGTAACCCGGCCTTGTGTTGGCAGAGATCCGGTTAGGTTCTCGGTGACGTCCTTCCAGAGGTGTTCTCATGTGGCAATGGGAAGTTCCTTGGCCTGACCATTTGTTGGAAATCCAAAGAAACAATACGATCTTGTACGGTTTTAGTTGTAGAACCTGCTTCCTCAGGAGGTAGCTATAACAGGCATAATATAATGGTACCTATGCTGGCTAAGATTTATATTCTACTTTCGAAATGTTTTCTACACTATGCACTAATAATAATATCAAAAATGATTTGATTTTGCGTAGTAAGCATCTTTGACTAACATAAGAAGAAATCTCCTTCAAGTCTGCGTTTGCATTGTGTGTGTGGTGGGAGGTCTTATGGTAGTCTCATTTTCAGAAACATTGCGAATTGACTTTAAAAATATTCCTCTATTTGATTTTAAAGAAAATAAACTGTTTTGAGTTCTCACACCAGTCACATGACTGACTCGGAGTTTATTGTTTTCCTTCCTAAACTCTGGGTGCCCACTAATTTCCACACGGGCAGTCGAGAGTTAAGGTTTATCAGGATATTCTGGAATTCAGGAGTTTCTGGAGGCAAGCTGGATGGCGTAGCATATTACTAAGTATAGTATTTCTTTCTCCGCTGTTTGTTGTTGTTGTACACTCTGATGTAATGATGATGTAATGTAATGTAATAACTGATATAGTTCTTTGTTAAAGATTATTCATTTATCTATTATATGTTGTTCCGCTGCGAATTGTGAGATTCCGATGTTGTTCTGTTGTTTTTCTTTCTTTCTTATTCTACCCCTTCTTTCTTAAACCCTTATGGTTCAGTTTTCCGGCATCCGATTGATCGGCATTCGATACAGTGGACGTATTGATGTCGATATTCGGGAGTCGAAGAATCGGGTCCTGACAATAAGAGTGCAAATTGTAGAATTCTACACTGGCATTGCCTTGCATGCCTTGTCCATGCCTTATCGTGCCTTCTACGAGTATGGTTCGTACCATACCTATGGAGTGCCCTCTGATAGCCCTCTAGTTTACAGAGGAATTACAGTACTGTATAGACTACGAGAATATATAAAAATATATTAAGGAGGATATGGGTACCGCCATAACGCTATTTTAATACTTTACTTTACTCTTGACACTATTATAATAGCATATTATACTATGTATGTAGAAAGTTTAACGGATCCCTAGGAGATGGATCCCCGAACATCTCTTAAGTTTTATTACACTCATGTTAGACACTGGATAGGAGATGCCAAACCCCATAAACATCTTTGAAGCCATCACACTCATGTTTATTTACTGTTGATTTAACTTACATAAGATCTTTTAGTTCTGACTTGAGTGTTTTTTCTTTTCATTACGCTAGGGTTAGTTTGAGCTTTTTAGTGTATTGAAGACTTTACTTCTAGAGGAAAAAGACGAAGATTTAATATTGTTATTATTTATTATTTTTTCCCACTGTATCATGTTGTTCCACTGCATTATTTATTTATTCCTATTATATGTAACTTTGATCTGTATTGTGAAAGTATAATCAAATGTTATTTGTAAACAGCTTCATGAACTATTCATTTGATTGTTATATTTTGTCATTCCATTGTAATAAAACTAAGTTTCGATCACATTTATTCTTAGCATTTTAGTATTGAAGGCTGTAGAAAATGTATTCGAAAGTATTGCTTTTAGGGTTTAACGCTGACGCAAAAATTTTGGACTGCCGCCTTAAGGCATTTTTCATTTCCCTCGCAAGTTAGAAAAAAAAGTTCCATTTTTTTCACCTCGTTGCACGGTATTCATTTTCTCTTCCTCAATTTCAATTTTCCCCAACGTTAATTTCGATTTCAATCCTTCATCCTCAGCGTGGATTTCTCTACCGCTAGCCAAGCTCGGCAGTTTCCCTTTTCTCTTCAATTTCCCTACCCATGGTTTCCCTAAACCTAGCGGATTCCCTTTCCACTTCGACCTACCCGCGGATGCCTTGCCCTCGACGGAGAACGAAAATTCGATGAGAGTTTTTAACCCTAGTTTTCAGTTTGATTTCAAATCATTGCTTATTGTTAGATCAAGTTCAAAGATTACCCAATTTTTTTCACAATTCACTTAACTTTTTTTAATGGAAAAATTTACAATCAGATGATGATCTTATATTTCATAAATTTACTGATTATGCCTTTAGATTTCAGAAAATAAAAATATTTTCTTTAGTAATTTATAAATTTTGAATAAATATTTAACAATAGTTTGGCCATATAAGTTAGTGTCCATGTTAAAGAGAAAAAAGAGTGGCAACACATCTTCATCAATACCGATCGGTATTATTTTTCCATCAATAAAAAAGTACACAGGCATATTTGATAACAAATTATTGATAATTGGATCGAATTATTTTTCCATCAATACTGCTATAATTTGGCTTATATGTGATGTTCTGGGAATGGCTAGATTGTAAACATGTGAATGTGATCATGTTGCATTAAGCCTTTAAATAGTTACACACATAAAATTGCCCACTTGACTCAACTCATCAAAATTTTAGTTCTAGTCACAAGTGAATCATTACCTATGCAGCAAAATCTTCTAGGCACGCTGTGAGTTTTCATAAAGTTAAGGAAGTAAAAAATACTACAAGTTTAATATCTAATGGAAAATTGACAACTCACATTGTGGTGGCAAACAAATGAAAGGCTAGGCAACTAGTGCAATATACTTATCTCTCTTTCTATATTTACGATAGTATTGTATGCCGAAATATATACATTTAATTTTCAAATTCAGATAAAACAAAATATCATTATTGTGGTTTTTAGTTTTCTTTCAATAGGTGTAAAAAATCAGAATTGCATTAATTTTCTCTATTAAATTGCTGTAACTCTGTATGATCTATGAAAAAATGGAAATGCTCTTTAAAGATAAACTTCGAATCATACCCTGAAATAATAATTGTAATCCAACAATCAATATTATTGGTTTCCCTTAAACGACATATGTGAACAGGGTGCCAAAATGGTGGGATCAGAATGTCCAAAAACCAAATGCTACCTCGTGTTAATATGTTATTCAACATTTATTTAAACAAGTGGATCATACTTATCCATTTACCAATGCATGCCCTTATTTGCTACAACCAACTATGTGGCATGATAGCGATCTGTTTGGTTGAGATCTCATAAGGTGGATAGATATACACATATAGGTTTCTTATATAAATGTAGTACCTATACAGATGCATAGGTTAATTATCTGTTTTTCAAAATATAATGGTTAAGATGGGAATTTTACACATGATGATTCACCTTAGTTCAACAATAAATATGAAGTCGTCTTATAGAGAACATTATGTATTGAATTTACTTCCAGGTGCCAGCTGCATCTAATATTAACGGATAGTGAATATAATAACTATTTCAACTTAAAAATAACTAAGAAAATCATACGAGTCAAAGCAACGATCTTAAGAAACTTTTAGTAATAAAACCATGGTGCATGGATAAGCAATCAATTTTGCACACTGACCTAAATAATTGAAGGAAGAAACTGACTTGAAAATCAAAAAATTCAAAAAAGTAGTAGCTAGTCAAAAAACATTAAAGTATGCATTGGCTCATAATTAAAAAAAACATCATAACAAGCAACATTGAAGTAACTAGTCAAAAAACATTAAAGTATCCATTGGTAGAGTCTCATTTTTGCATTCTTTTCATCCATGGATCTTCATATCAAGAATCTATTATATAAGACATTTTAAATTTCAAATAGATCCAAAATATGTTATTTTATTATGAAGTTAATGTCATCATAAACTATACATTTGTACAGATTTTGAATTCTATTATAGGTATCTTATGCTTTTGCAATTACATACATATATATTATGCTATTAATTGTACTTAGATTGTATTTTGCAATCCACTAGTGGAAGAACATATTTACTCTAGGTGTGATTATCATTAATTGAGTGGTATTTACATCATTTACCCTTAGACTGATTAGTTCAATAATTTCTTAACTCTCTTGGAGTCACAGCTGTTGAACAAGTGCAATGTATTTGATCCTTCATGTTCATGCTTATAACTGAGTATTCAAGCTGGTATATGAACTAACAAATACTTTCACCATCTGTGACACCCCATCCCAAGACCCACATTAACAAAGAGTATTACTAGGTAATACTGTCTGCTAATGCGGAGAATAGGGCTGAATAGGTGCGACCATCTATAGTCTTGTCTTAAACATCTATTGAATACGTCAATAAATGCTCTAATTTTTCCTCTCTAACTCAAGTGGATCAACATATCCAATAAATGCTTAATACAAAACTATAGGTGGCTAACGGATCTATTAGAACAAAATACAACAACAAAAATGCAACTCACATCACAGAACAACATATAAAAAAAACACAGACACACACACACACATATGTATATATACACACATACCAAGCTGTGATGCCCATACCATACATTTGCACTAAACGGTTTACTAACAACTAGTAAATGTCACACTCAAAAGCAATAAAATGTTTACCTCATCTCATTGGTAAACACGACCCGAAGGTTAAAAGATCAAACAGATAAGTCAGGAATTAACCAAAAAGATAATGCACGTGTCCCATACCACGTGTTTGACCCAATCATTTGATTCTCATTCGTTCGAATAGTGCAAAAACATGTATTTTGTATAGAAAATAATTTGTTTGTGAAAACAAGCTTTTAAAACCATTTTTTTAAAGTAAAACTAAGTAAAGTTGACAACTAATTCAAATTTTGGTTGTGTTAAAAATTTGTTGTTATGAATTTGTGAAATCTTTAAGTGTGATAAAACTATACATTATTTTTTATGCATATCACAGATAAAAAGATCTTTACAACCTTTTATTATCATATTTAAACCAAATTTACGCATATGAGAACATTTTGTTTATACAACAAGTAAGACATGCTCATATCTTCAAATATCATGTATTACATGTTTGCTAATACTTGATTTTAATTTTGCCATCAAATTGTACTAGTAGGGGTTTTTAAACCAGACACATTCCTTTTGATTTCCATGTATGATGTAAAAATACATGTAAGGTACCAGAACAATAAATGAACAGTTAACTAGGTGTCTGAGCTGATGCACTTGCGATTTAACATATTTTACTGTAGAAAGTGCTTCTTAATTTCCAATCTGCTCTCCCTTTGCCTATTGCTAAATAGATCTAGATGCACTTTGTTTTGGGTTTGCAACAACATTCATATGGATTTATTGCTTCATTAAGTGGAAGAAGATTGCCAGACAATACATACAATGGTAACATTTTGCTTTTTTGTCTTTACAATATTCCTAAATGAAGACAATATCGTAGTTATGTTTGTATCTCTGCAGTCATCTAACATCATCTGACAATTTTTTTAATTATATTTTCTTTCAATGGTTTCAAGGAAGATAGAAGATTCCAAGTCAATAAAGCAGTTATGTTTAATCTTGTTGTCTGTCTTCTTCACAAACATGGGGAATCTTTGGACCCTTTGCAAGTCCTGAGGTATATATCAACTTTGGAAAAACTTCAACATATTTTCTATAATTAGTTATGATCTAGTAACATGTGTAGTACTTCTTTATATACATTGTGATTATGTTTATATTTTGTTTACATTATAATGAAAATATTTAGTTTATTTGCAACAAAGTCAGTGTAGGACTTCGGTTTAGTGTGTAAATCTTACAGATTCACATGTTCATACTGCATTTCATGTTTATAGTATATTCTCATATGTGTGAGTGCATGATTCAATTCTTGACCAAAAAGATATTGTGATTGCTAGTCTGGTTCATTATTCTAAAGGATAATTTTACTCTGTGAAATTCTGCACACAACCTCTTAATTTGTTTGTATGTTATCACTACCATTAAGTGAAACTAAGTGATGTATCCAAATGTTAAGTAATCATCAGATATTAACTTCGAACTTTGTTTTTTTCACAACAATTAGTTGTTAGTTAGGTCTCCGTCTCTTATAATATGTAAATTTTGTTCTATGATGATAGGACATTCTACTAAACTGGCAAAGCACTGAATAGGGTTAATTATCAATTTAAACCAAATTTTATCATGTTCTCATTTAAATGTGCACATAATATATAGGAGTTTGTAGGTGCATATGGCATTCTTGAATAATTCGTGTAAACAAGTTTATTTCTCTAGAAATATTTCTAAAAAGTATCAAATATTTGTTTTTGGCAAACAGTTGTAGTCAAGGTTGCAATGTCATGCCAAGGTTGTATTGGTGTTGTTAACATGGTGCTCACAAAGATGGAAGGTCAGTCATATTATTTTAATTAATTTATTTTTTCCTGCTATTTTTCATTACTGACATTCTCAATTGATTAATCCTTACCAAAGTAGAATATAACCGTAATGCAGTCAATCTTTTCTTTGCGACACGTTAATAATATTAATATACCAAAGTTTATGTGCACTACAACATGAGTCACATTATTTGGTAGTTTCTTAAAGATAAAACTTTATGGAAGTTTTCTGAATATCTGTATAATTGAATTCCTTTAATATAGTCACATTAAATATAGTGGCACTTTATATTTAACATTATGGCCTGACTATTGAAACACAACTTTGCATGCACTAGACAAGCACCTTTGTCCAAGTGGTTAATTGATTCGGCTTTGGTGCAGAATGTCACAAGTTCGAAACTTGCTTTCGAACGTTTATTTGACATGGGATGCGTTGTCCCAATGATTTGTTGTATATAAAGTACCAGTTCAAAAAAAAAACTTTGCACGCACTAAACATTACCCAAATACTATTTCCCCATATTTTTATTATTTTTTTGCTTATTAAACTGCACATATATATATATATATATATATATATGTATGTATTTATAACCGTTCCATTTCAATAATACGAACATCAAATTACAACTAACATAATAAAAAACAAGAAAATAAAACCACTACCTAATATTATAAATTTAACTAAGTTAACTTTGTTTTATGAAAATTAAATCAAATTACAAAAATTAAATGTGTCTAAAATAATAATTATAAATTAACCAAGTTTATAAAAATCAACCAAGGTTTATAAAAATTCAATAAGTTTATTAAAATTAACCAAGTAGTATAAAAATATACTAAGTCTTCTATAATAATAATATGTAGTTAACTAAGGTTTATAAATACTAACAAGTTTATAAAAATTAACTAAGTATTATAAAAATGTATGTAATAATAATAAGTTAACTAAGGTGTATAAATATTAAATAAGTTCACAAAAAGTAACCAAGTATTATAAAAATTTAACTAAGTTAACTAAGTTTTATAAAAATTAACAAGTTTAGTTTATAAAAATTAATTAAGTATTTAAAATATAAATATAACTAAATCTTCTACAGTAATTATAATAATAATTAACTAAAATTTAGTATTATAATCCTAAGTTAACTAATATTTAAAAATATTAAATAATTTTATAAAAATTAACTAAGTATTATAAAAATTTAAGTAAGTAAGTTTTATAAAAATTAAATAAGTATATAAAATATAACTAAATCTTCCATAATGACAATAATAATTAACTAAGATTTAACAAGCACCATTGTTCAAGTGGTTAAGTGATTCGGCTTTGATGTGAGAGGTCACAAATTCGAAACTTGCATTCGAACATTTATTGACATGTGATATGTTGTCCTAGTGACATGTATATAAAGTACCATTTCAAAAAAATTAACTAAGATTTATAATAATAATAATATAATAAGTTAGCTAAGATGTTTAAATATTAAATAAGTTTATAACAATTAACTAAGTATTATAAAATTAAACCAAGTTAACTAAGTCTTATAAAAATTGACAAGTTTAGTTTATAAAAATTAAATAAGTATGTAAAAATGTAAAATATAACTAAATCTTATATAATAGTAATAGTTATAGTAACAACGACAACAACAACAATAATTGTTAGTACTATTGTTGTTATCATCATTAACTTAGATTTATAATAATAATAATAATAATAATAATAATAATAATAATAATAATAATAATAATAATTTAACTAAGGTTTATAAATATTAAATAAGTATATAATTTTTTAATCAAGTTAACTACTTTTAATAAAAATTAACAAGTTTAGTTTACACAAATTAACTAAGTACATAAAAATATAAAATATAACTAAATCTTCTATATTAATATTAATAACTAAGATTTATAATAATAATAAATTAACGAAGATTTCTAAATATTAAACAAGTGTATCCTACAGCAAGGCTTTTGACTCTGGAAACCATTCTACAGCAAGATTTATAAATAATAATAATAACTTTATTATGTTGTTATAGCCCAAGAAACCATCTCACACTGTCATTCTCAAAGAGTATCTTGTGTTATCTTCAAACTTGACAACAACAAGGCATTTGACTCTGTCATTCTCAAAGGATATATCGTTGCTACTATTGATGCATATTTGGGTTTTATCGACAGCCAGGTCCTAGTTCTTGTTGCTCCTTATTCGACTTTGTCCTTATTCCTAGTATTCTCAGCACAAATCTTGTAAGCTTGCTATATACCATGCCTGAATAATCAAATTGTTTCTCCATACCGTGTATTTTGGAATTAGGTTCCATTTACCATTTTCATATATACAATCAAGTTTTTGACTTGCACACTTTGGTTCACTTCCAATCAAAACAAGTCTGAATGAGACGGAAAATAGTTACTTGTAGAAAGGCAAACATAAACATATGAAAAGCGTGCATGTTCTAATTGATAAGAACTTAAATTTAACTAAATAAATTTACAATCCCATGCATCTGTTAAGAAGTTTTGAGACTTTTATAGAATATGCAACTACAACAAAATTCTATATGCTACCGCATAGTTTTAAACTCTTTTAAATTTCAGTGTCATTATTGTATTCCTGTACGGCATCCTTCATCCGTCATAAATCAATACATGTATCTAGTTTAGCATCATAGGTTGTCACCTTCAAAGCACCGTAACATTGAAGTAATAATTTATCTCATGAATATGATGGTTAGATATAAGTATTCAATGTGCACATTGCTGATTGAGTCTAAAATAATTTTTATTTTCCAACTTTTGACGTGATAAGAAATTGAACATGGTATATACAAATAACGATTTTTTTGGGCAAGGTTTTTATTGATATAAAAAAGAGATCATCACTATCATATATGGACAATTATGTAACTGTGTTTCTATAGACAGATAGAGCAATTTATTCTACATAATAAAAACTTTGCCTTATGTATTCCACTCTTATCTCTTTGCCAGTGTATATTATTGCTTATTGTTTCTGTTTTGATTCTTTAATAGGTTTGCTTTTAACGTGCTTAAGCGGTATGTGCCAGAACTAAAGGTTGAATGGATAAAAAGTCTTTCATTTACGATTAATGGATCTGGCACTATATTCGATGTACTTGTTAAGGGCACGAGCTTATTTACTGATGGTATGTTATGCTTATCTATAAAGCAATTTAAATCTGGATATATACCAACTTCATGATGACAAATTTGATGACTAATGCGTGCCTTCTACCATATGTCAGTCTAAAGTATCTACAGGCGCATTTGTTGTTGAAAATGTGTAATAAGACTAGCTATTACTTAGGATCGTGTAATATGGAATATGATTAAATATAAATGCGGAAACAGATGATAATAGCAAAGTAAATAAAAATAAAACAAGCACACCAGGAATTTTTATACTGGTTCGAACTTTGCGTTCTACCTCCAGTCCCAGACTCCTTTTGGAATTTCAACTATAACAACCCTCACTTAACCCGGAGGAACATGTTTACACTGACTGAGAAACCGAATAGGAATTCACCTGCCTAAGCAACCGAATAGGTCTTCAATACAAATAACAAAGGTATCTGACTGCAGTGTGTTCTTAAATAACACTGATATGTCAATTGAGCACAATCTTCCTATAATCTTCTCCTTAATGATATGTAGTGATGTGCTTTGAGAATCGTGGAAGATAAAGTGATCAAAGATCAAAGTATCTAAGTAATTTGAATGCAATTTGAAAGTTTGAGAATAGATGAGAATTCAAGAGTGCTAAAAGTAAATTCAGTGATTTGTTTATTGAATTCTGTAATCTATTTATAGTATATAAAGAGTTGCATCTTTAAATGAAAAGTTATATTGAAAAGAACGGATGCAATTGTTGATTTAAAAGAATGTTCCTCTTGGTGAAGAGAAGTGACTTTTCAAGAAAATGGCAGTTGGGGATATTCAGACGTCTGAATAAGAAATTCAGACTTCTGAATTAGATTGAAATGCAAACAGCAAAGAAATAGTTCATTTCTGACCTTATTCAGACGTATGAATATTTTTGTTCAGACGTCTGAATATTATGAAAACAATATTTTTATTTTAGCACTCGGACATATGAATGTAAGGTTTCAAATGTCTAAATGTAATGTTTCAGACGTCCGAGTTTGCTCTTTTGTGCATGTATGAGCATGTGTGTGCATGTGTGTGTATATATATTGTTTAAGGAGAGATTTTAACAAAATTTCTAAGTAAAGTACAGACTCTAGACACACAATATACAACTTTAAACATTTGTAGATGAATCTGCAATAAATCTCCTGCAAAGATGGTTAGTATACACATAACATTTTATGTAGGTTGTTATAATCAAAATTGAGATTCTAACATTCTCCCTGCTTTTATGATGACAACTATATAAAATTAATAAGCTAGTAAAGTATTGTTACTCCCCCTGTCAATATGCACAATTTAAATTTCTCCCTCTTTGTCATCGATAGAAAGAAAGAATATGAATGATAATGGATAATTCATTTCATTAAGGTAAACAAAGTAGTATATAATAATACATAAAGAGATAATGTTTTAGAAATTTCTCATACAACTATATAATGAAGTTGACAAGCAAAAACATAAGAAAATTTCTCATACAACTAGACTAAGATGATTAGAACTTAAGCTTGAGGAAGACCATTCAAATGTAGACGGATTGTAATCTTGAGTGGATAAAGAACCGGAACAAGAAATTCGATCCCATATTTTATTGAGAAAGCCTTTGATAGAGTTGATTTTTCTTTCCGTCTTCTTCTCAAGTGCCTTTATGTCCCGATGAATATTTGATTGATTTCGGAAGATCGTGATGATGGCTTGTCTTGAAGAAGTATCCAGGCCAATTTCTTGGATGGTGTCATCGTCCTTCTCTTCTTCTTCATGTTGAGTATGAGAAGAAGAAGCAATACCAGTGTCTCGAGGTTGAGGAACACCTTGTTGAATATTTTGTGACCATTGTTGGAAGGAAATAATTTGTTGAGAAGGAGGCCATATAGGAAGACCTATCAACCCTAAAGTTTTAGCGCCTAACTCACAAATACTTGTAAAATCGGAGTCAAGCATTGGTACACCGATATTTAGGAAAATGCGCATAATATAGGTACCATAATGAATGGTTCTTTACTTCCTTCGGATTGTGATGCCTTGGAATTCATCCAAAATAGTTTCCCCCCAATTTACTTGTTGATTGGAGTAGATAGAATAAAGTGTTTGGAAGTTTACTTTATACAGTTTTTCATAGCTCCCCGTCCTTGGTTGGAGAGAGCGAATAAAAGCACGGTGAATTAGCCTAATTTGTGGCCTTAAGAAGGTAGATTTTAAATTGCCCATATTTATATGTTGATCGGATAAAAATTGATGTGAAACTTCATCCCGATGTTCCATATCAACTTTATCAATTCCTTGATAAGGGCAATTTAAAATATGACCTAGTTGTTGTAAAGGTAAGAAAATTCTTACGCCACAAACTAACGACCAAACATAATCTTGACGGTTTTGAGGATTTTGATGATCCAAATTTAAGTTTGCAAGAAAAAGTTTAACCATAAGATGATTAATCTTAACATTGTTAGGAGTATACCCAATCAAGCCGTCGAAGTGAAATTGCTCCGCTAACTCTCTAATATGATAAGCTGAGAAATCGAAAAATTTCATGAATGCTCCTTCGAAGATGTTGGAGTTCTTCATAGAATTAAATCGAGAAACAGAAACATCGTTCCATAGCCATTGCCGTATTTGGTCTTCGGATGGTCCGGATGTTGATTCTCTAGTTCTCTTTGATCTTGGTGCCATTGAAGACTTGAAGAAAAGTGTAAAAGCTTTGAGGAAGATAAAAATGGGGGCCAGGGTTCTGAAGTAAGAAGGAAAGAAGTGAAAAAGGTATTATATAGAGGGTGAAAAGGCAGGGGTAAAAAGGTAATAAAAAATAAGAAAGGTGTAAAAAATTTGCTCAGAAGAGATTCAGATGTCTGAATCACTTGATTCAGACGTCTGAATTGAGTTGAATTGCAACCCACAAGGAATTAGTCCAAAAATTGTCTAATTCAGACGTCTGTTATTTTTGATTCAGACTTTTGAATCTGGGGTAAAAACTTTCTGTTATGAATATTCAGACGTCTGTTTATACTTATTCAGACATCTGAATTTTGTACAGATGCACATATAGTCCTTTTTGAGAATTAAAACAACATATATTATTGAATAATTTTTAAATATTACAGATTTTTGAATAAACAGAAACAAATTAACATATTATATAAACAACAAGAGATAATTTAAATAGATTTTGAAGAAGAGGATGGAGTATGATATGATTCCTCTTCAACTTTGGAGTTCTATACAAATGGTCGAAGTGGAGACCATCTGTTACCACGTTCCCAAGAGTTTGGAGTTGTTGGTGGACGTTGTAGTGATGGTTCCTAAGGATTGCGACGACTTGGAGAATGGGCTGAAGACGGTTGATGAACAACATCTTTTGATGAAGAACCACGGTACTTTAACGCTACTTGTTCCAGAAAGCTAAGCCGTTTGGCATTAACTTTTTCTCATAGTATAATTCACTTTGTAAGTCTAATGTTTCTTTCTGATAGTGATGAATATCATCGATTTTTTCTTTTGTGGATGGTGATCCAAAAAAGAGAGACCATCTTGTTCTTTTAGATGGAGGAGCATATCAAGTATGAGTTGAGGGAGGAACAATCAGAACCAGTTCATATATTGGAGTAGGAGTTGGTAGATTGTTCGATTCCGAGGAAGGAGGGGTGTAAGATAGCTTAGATGACTCAGAGTTCTTGTGGGATGACACGATTAAACAAAACTTTTTTGAAGAAAAACAGAGTATAATAAATTCTTGGTGAAAAGAATTAAAAAATGCAGATAACATATAGGTAGAAACTAGTTAAATTTAGAGAAGATAATGTATGGTTAAAAGAAAAATGTCCATAGGAGAAAAACAGGAGAGAATGGAAGGTCCATAAGAGTTCGATAACAACCTCATATTTTAAAAAACAATAGACAGTGAAGTGGTAGTGTAGAGGACTACCAAGTATGAGGTCTTGAGTTCGAGTGCAAGACGTTACCCTTCCTTTTTATTATTATTATATTTTCTTTTGAAAGAAGCTATGAATAATATATATATATATTTAAAAATTCGAACTTATAAATCTTTAAAAGAGACGATTCCGAGTTCTCGTCTTAAATTGATTAATGTATTTTCATTTAGTGGTTTTGTAATGATATCTGCCAATTATTTGTCAGAGGATACAAATTCTAGATTTATTAAATCTTTTTCAACATTATCACGAAGAAAATGATGACCAATGTCAATGTGTTTTGTTCGTGAATGATTTACAGAATTTTTAGATAAACTGATAGTACTAGAATTATCACAATAAGTAGTTGATTTACTTAAATTAAAACCAAAATCTTGTAGTGTTTGTTGCATATAGATAACTTGAGCACATGCCAGAGCTGCAGAAATATATTTCACTTCACATGTCGATAATGAAACACAGTTTTGTTTCTTACTAAACCAAGATACAAGAGACCGTCCAATAAGTAATAAGTCCCACTTCTACTTTTTCTATCTGTCTAGCTTCCTTTAAAATCAGCGTCACTATAGGACACTAATTCGAAAGGACATTCCTTTGGATAGAATAGTCCAAAGTCCTTGGTTTTATTAAGATACCGTAGTATGCGTTTCACTGCTCGTAAATGTGATTCTTTGGGATCTGCTTGAAATCGTGCACACAAACAAACACTCATCATTATGTGAGGTCTACTAGCTGTTAAATATAGTAACGATCCAATCATACTTCGATATAGTTTTTGGTCAATACTTTCGCCATTTTCATCTTTATCAGTTATACTCATGGGAGTTGTTTTGGTAGAAGTATTTTCCATATCAAAGCGTTTAATTAGATTGTTACAATACTTTTATTGATTAATAAAAATACCATTTTCTAGTTGTTTTATTTGTAAGCCAAGAAAATAATTTAACTCACCTATATGTGACATTTCAAATTCTCTAGTCATTATTTTAGAAAAATCTTGACATAGTCTTTCATTTGTAGATCCAAAAATAATATCATCAACATATATTTGAATGATTAAAATATCATGTTTATTTCTTTTAATATTAAGAGTTTGATCAACCTTTCCAATTTCAAAACCAGAATCTATTAAATATCTTTTAAGACGATCGTACCAAGCACGGGGTGCTTGTTTCAAACCGTAAAAAGCCTTTTTAAGCTTATAGACATGGTTAAGAAATTGTTCGTGTATGAATAACAGAGGTTGTTCAACATAAACATTTTCTTTTATAAAACCATTTAAAAAAGCACTTTTGACATCCATTTGATATAATTTAAAGTTATGAAAACGTGCAAATGCTAGTAAGATTCGTATTGCTTCTAGTCTAGCGACTGGAGCAAACGTTTCTTCATAGTCAATCCTTCTTCTTGATTATATCCTTGAGCAACTAATCTAGCTTTATTTCTAGTAATATTTCCTTGTTCATCTGCTTTATTTTTAAAGAACCATTTTATACCAATAACTGATTGATCACTAGACCGTGGAACTAAATCCCAAACGTCATTTCTTTCGAATTGGTTTAGTTCTTCTTGCATAGCGATTAACCAATTTTCATCGGTAGATGCTTCTTTAATATTTTTCGGTTCAATATTAGAGAGGAAAGCTACATGACCCATTTGGTTTAATTGACTTCTTGTTCTAACAGATGAATTAAGTTTTCCAATTACATTATCAGAAGAATGATCCTTTAATAATCTAGGTGGAGATCTTGTTTCATTGTTATTGTTAGCCATGTTTTCATTATTTTCAATATTTGAAATTTCTGCGTTTGTGATATTATCAGGGAATTCTTCATCATCTCTTATACTTGGGATTTGTTTAAAATTTTCATCGAAAGATACATGAAGTGTTTCTTCGATGATATTTGTTCTTTTATTATAAATTCGATAAGCTTTTCTTTGATCCGAATATGCTAAAAAGATTCCATCATCGGCTTTTGGATCGAATTTACCAAGCTGATCTTTTGTGTTTAAAACAAAACATTTTGAACCAAAAACTTTAAAATAAGAAATATTTGGTTTTCGTCCATTAAGAAGTTCATAAGGACTATTCTTAGTTAATGGTCGAATAGAAATACAATTCAAAACATAACAAGCTGTTGCAACTGCTTCAGCCCAGCAATGTTTTGGTAACGTACTTCCATTTAACATAGTCCTTGCACATTCTTGTAAGGTTTTATTTTACGTTCTACAACTCCATTTTGTTATGGAGTTCTAGGAAACGAAAAATTATGGAATATTCCCTTTTTCTTACAAAAATGTTCAAAGGCTTCGTTTTCGAATTCACCTTCACGATCACTTCTTATGTTTTTGATTTTCAAACCTTTAAAATTTTGAATTCTTTTGACAAAAGTTTTGAAATTATCAAAGGTATCACTTTTATTTTTCATAAAAATAGTCCAAATATATCTAGAAAAATCATCAACAATTACAAACACATATCTACTATGATTAATGGATTGTACTTGTGTTAGTCCAAATAAATCCATATGTAGTAGTTCAAGTGGTTGTAAAGTTGAAATAACCTTTTTAGATTTAAAAGATGACTTAGTTAACTTTTCTAACTGACATGCATCACAAATACAATCAATTTTAAAATTTCATTTTTGGTAGACCTTTTACTAAATCATTTTTAGAAAGCTTGTTTATAGTTTTGAAGTTAATATGACAGAATCGTTTGTGCCATAACTAAGGATCATTTTCTTTGGCTATTAAACACATATCTGAATTATGATTTATTTTCATATTCAGAATATAGATATTTCTGTCTCTATTTCCTTCAAAGATAAGATTTTGATTTTGATAAAAAATACTACATTTATTTTCAGAAAAAGTGATTTTGAATCCTTTGTCACACAATTGGCTGATACTAAGTAAATTATGTTTTAAATTTTTGACAAGTAAAACATTTGAAATAAGAGGTAAATTTGAAATACCATTATTGCTCACATTGCCTTTGCCGATGATATAACCTTTGGAGTTGTCTCCAAAAGTGACGGAGCCTCCATCTGAGTAAGCAATATTTGATAGCATATCTTTGTCTCCTGTCATATGTTTTCAGCAACCACTGTCGAGTATCCATTTTTCTCCTTTCTTGAGTGGGACCTACAAAAAATATGAGATAACATTGGTATCCACCTTTTTCAATAGGGTCCTAAGAGTTAAATCTTAGGAAACCAAACCCAAGAGGGCTCAGTATCCCATTTAAAAATGTAATCTTTATTTTTATAAATAGTTTCTAAAAAAGTGTTTATATATTTCTTTCTAATCAAACTGTTATTTGTTTTAGGAACCCATATTTATATGCTGTTTTGGTAAGAATTCCTTTTTGTCTGTACAGTAGTATGATTAATATTTCTCCTAATTCTCTTTCTAGGTTAAGCTGTTGTTTTCTTAACATATCCTAATCCTTTTCTACTAGAAACAGATTGAGAGATATCAATAATTTTAGATAAAGTTTCTCTTCCTTTATTAAAGTTTGAAACATTTTTGGTGATGCTTTCTAAATTAGTTTTGAGACTACTATTATCCAAACTTATCAATTTTAACTTTGTTTTTAGTTCATGATTTTCAGAAACAAGAGCATCATTCTTCTTTTTTTGAGTTTCAATTTCTTGACTCAAAAGAGTGAGTTGAGAATTGATATCAGAGAATGATTCTTGTAATTTTTCAAGTTCTTCCTCTAGTATTTTCTTCTCATCTTTGAGCTTATATCTTTCGAATTCTGCTTTGTTCTGAAGTTCACGAGTCTCCTTATGTTTTCTTTTAAGTTTTTTTAGAGTGTCAACTAGCTCTGAGTTTATCTCCATCATATCATCAAAAGTAAAATCACTAACCTTGTTTTCATTAGCCATAAAGCAAACATTAGCTTGCTCGTTTTCACTGTCACTGCTGCTATCTAATGAAGAGGTATTTGAATCATCCCATGTAACAGAGAATGCTTTCGTTTCTTATCTTTTCTGCCCTTATTAAAGTATTTTTTCTTTAGTTCTGGACATTCTTTTTGCATATGACGTTTCTTATGACAATTAAAAGTTTCAAGAACTAAAGATGATGGTTTGTTTTGAAAGTTCCGTTTTCCGTTATTTCTGTTGTTTTCCATAATTTCAAGAACTTTTTGAAATTTTTGGCAATAAATGCAAGATCTTCTTCATCTGAATCTTCATCTTTTTCTTCTTCATCGTGGAAAGCTATGTTCTTTTTATCTTGTGCTTGTACTCGTTTTGCCTGCATATTCACTTCGTAGGACGTTAGATTTCCTATTAACTCTTCAGGTTTTATGGTAGAGAGGTCATTAGCTTCTTCTATAGCCAAGACTTTTCTTTCACATTCATCCGTTAAAGAGTTTAGGATTTTTGATACAATATCAAAATCAGTGTACTTTTCTCCAAATCCTAATAGTGAATGATAGATATCTTGAAATCTAGAGTACATATCATTGATAGATTCATCTTGTTTCATTCTAAAATTTTGAAACTGATTTTTGAGCATGGAGATTTTGCTTTGTTTAACTTTGTTAGTTCCTTCACGAGTGATTTTAAGCGTTCTCCATATTTCATAAGCGGTTTTACACATGCTAACACGATTAAATTCATTTCTATCTACTGCACAGAATAACATGTTCATAGCTTTAGCATTGGCAGTAGCATCTAATTTTTGTGTGTTTGACTAAGTGGAGTATTCTTCGGTAGGAAGAGTGTATCCATTTTGTGTAATATTCCATGATTCAAAGCTATTTGATTGCATATAGATTCTCATACGAGTTGCCCAATAATTATAGTTCAAACCATTGAAAAATGGAGGTTGTGCAGTGGATTAACGTTCAATAAAACTAGTGTTAGTGACAGTGTTAGTGATAGTGTTGGTATTGTTTTCCATATCAGCAAAATATTAGGTAACCATGTAACGGTTATAAGATGCCTGGCTTTGATACCAAATGAAAATGTGTAATAAGGCTAGCTATTACTTAGGATCGTGTAATATGGAATATGATTAAATCCAAATGCGAAAACAGATGATAATAGCAAAGTAAATAAAAATAAAACAAGCACACCAGGAACTTTTATACCGGTTCAAACTTTCCGTTCTACGTCCAGTCCCAGACTCCTTCTGGAATTTCAACTACAACAACCCTCACTTAACCCGGAGGAACAGGTTTACACTGCCTGAGCAACCAAACAGGGCTTCACCCGTCTAAGCAACCGAATGGAACTTTAATACAAATAACAAAGGTATCTGACTATAATGTGTTCTTAAATAACACTGATAAGTCAATTGAGTACAATCTTCCTATAATCTTCTCCTTAATGACATATAGTGATGTGCTTTGAGAATTGTGGAAGATAAAGTGATCAAAGATCAAAGTATGTAAGTAATTTGAGTGCAATTTGAAAGTTTGAGAATAGATGAGAATTCAAGAGTGCTAAAAGTAAATTCGGTGATTTGTTTGTTGAATTCTGTAATCTATTTATAGTATATAAGGAGTTGCATCTTTAAATGAAAAGTTACATTTTTTAAAAGAACGGATGCAACTGTTGATTTAAAAGAATGTTTCTCTTGGTGAAGAGAAGTGACTTTTCAAGAAAATGGCAGTTGAGGATATTCAGATGTCTGAATAAAAAGATTCAGACTTCTGAATTAGATTGAAATGCAACCAGCAAAGGAATAGTTCATTTTTGACCTTATTCAGACGTCTGAATATTTTTGTTCAGATGTCTGAATATTATGAAAATAATATTTCTATTTTAGCACTCAGACGTCTGAATGTAAGGTTTCAGACGTCTGAGTTTGCTCTATGAGCATGTGTGTGCATGTGTGTATATATATACACACCGTTTAAGGAGAGATTTTAGCAAAATTTCTAAGTAAAGTACTGACTCTAGACACACAATAAACAACTTTAAACATCTGTAGATGAATCTGCAATAAATCTCCTACAAAGATGGTTAGTATACACATAACATTTTATATAGATTAATTGCCCGTGCAGATATTGTGCTTTTGTCCATTATTGTATGAAATTTGTTTATAAATATTATCATTGTTTATGAATTTATGTAAACTTTGTTTATGGATATTGTATTCAACTTAATTTATAGAAATAGTTAATTGTTACGTTTTTATATGATATTTTATAGTGTGATTCGTATATGTTATGTATATTATTCGGTTGAAATATAATAAAATGCAATTTAGATTAATGATACATGTGTGTAAATATTGCAATGGTGCAACATGTAAAAATAATAGGAATAAATAATAGCGTTCAAACCGGGTTGTCAGTTCCATGAAAAAGATAATGCACATTGCTCCAACAACATAACAAATATGCTGTGAAAAATTAATAACAACGTTTATTAATTGCTGGTAAAAAACACTATTAGTGTTTTTGAAAGCAAATAATAAACACTGTAGAAAATTATATATAGCGGTAAAAGAACGCTGTCTATTACAGTTTTCAACATCGTTTATTTTTTGCCATTGTTAATTTCGTATCTACGAACGCAAGTTGTTATACAGTGTTTCTAACAAGGTTGTTATATCCTATTACAACGTTTTTAAAATGCTGTTAAAAGTTTATCTTGGTGTAGTGCCACTGTGAGTTTCTGTGTTTTGTTTTATTCTTTCTCTTCTTTTTCTTGTTTACTCCATAACAATCCTCCCTTTTGAATGGTTTGAGTTTGGCATGTGTAGTTTATTGTCGATTTGAACCATTTAAAAAGGTGGATCATTACAATAATGGACCCATAATAGTAGTTTGGGGAGAAAAGGGCAGAGTAACCAGCTAGGTTTACCCAGTTGTGAATATAAAATTGAGTTGACTCCTGTATGAGTAGAATTGCATCCAAGAGGTCAGGTAGACCAAAATATAAGATGCCTAAACACCGATTAAAGATATTTTCAGATAGATAGGTTCATAGTAAACGCATGAAAACAATGTTTAGAAAAAGTTATTGGCAGGGGCCAATAGGTTCATAGTAACCCATGGAAACTATTTAGAAAGAGTTATTGGCATGGGCAAATAGGTTAGTAGTGAACCCATGAAAACTATACCCGGATAAAGTTGTTGACAAAAGTCAATAGGTTCCTAGTCAACCCATGAAAACTAGGATATGAGGATAGTTATTCGAGATACCAATAGGTTCAGGAAAACCCATGAAACAATAAAGTTATTGACATGGGGCAATAGGTTCTTAGTGATCCCATGAAAACTATGAAATGGGATAGGGAGTCCATAAGCTTTAAACAGGTTATTAGTAAGCCCATGAAAACTAATAGGTTAATAGTAACCCTAGAAACTATAGCTGAGAGATAGTCAAAATGAGTAGGCATGGGTAATCCAAAATTGATTTACTTGTTTGCATATCATCTAATATTTTAAATTGTTATGTTTTAACCATTGTGGATGTAGGAGCACGGTATATGGTTTTTATAAAGTTTTAGATAAGATACTAGTAAGGGGAAAACCCATTCTGCCAAGCGGCATGGTCTCACTAGATATCTAAATGGTTTGAGATGGTAGGTTATTATTCATACCAAGCTTTATGTCTGACTCGAAGTTTATGTTTTCCCCTTAAACTCTCGTGTGCTCACTTAACTTTGAGTATTTTGAGAATTGAAGTTTTTAGGTACCTCATTAGACGAATAAGTTCTGGAGATAGGCAAGAGGCAAGCTAGATAATAAGAGTTCTTTTCTATTTTGATTCCGCCGTGTTTTGCTGTAAATGCAAAGTTATTGAATTGCCTAGTTATATACTCTGATCAACTAAGGGGTATTTTCATATGTCGTTATTGGCGTATGTTGTAATAATTATATTTTCTTTGGACGTGGTTCTCGAATATGGGATTATGTAATGAATTTTGAAATGATTTGAAATTTAATGTTCAATTTTTTTAATGACTTTAATTTTTTTCCATATCCATGTTTTTTTGTTATATCAATGTACTTAACATTACCGTATTTTGTCACCGAGGATCAATAACTATGGATGACTGCAACATCCATAGCCGTTATTTTTGGGCCTTCAAGTGAGGGATGTTATAACATCAATTTACCGGCGGTCTTTGTTCATCGATTGGGTGTACAGACTAATCAGAAAACATACAGGAAGTTCAAAAATATGTGAACCATTTATTTCGGTCCAACGGTGAAATGGTGACAATACGATGGTCGGAGGGTATGGGTTTGCAGAAGAGGTTGAGTAGGTTCTCATTGTGGTCCCTGATCATCTTAGATCTGGCAGTTGGTGCCAAAAAACACCAAAGGGTGGTCGATGGTGAGATTCAGATATGGTGGCATGGAGTTAGAGCTGTCGGTGGTGGTTGGTAGCATGGAGGTCGAGCAAGGCGGTAGTGATGAGCCATCTAGTGGCGACCGACCGTAGGTGATGCAGTGGAGGTTTTCTCTAGGAGTTGGAATAAAGTATCACGATGGGACTTTCCCTGCAAAAAATGATTCATATAGAGGGAAATATGCGTATGTATAAAAAAAAATAACATACACATATTAAATAATTATGAAATTACCCCAAATCTTTATACGCTCATAGCATAGAGACATTGTTTCGCATGCTCACGGTCGTGATCGTGGTAAAACGAGGGACATTTTAGTACATCGTTTATTATGTTTTAAGGTACTTCAAAAAAATATCTTATTTTAGTAGATTCTTTATATAGGATGGTTTTACTAGGACATTTTTGTACGTTACGGTGATATAAGGAATGTTTTGGCAACGACGAGTTGTGGCTTGGTCTAGTAGAACCACAAATAGTAGGGTGATGACGAGTTTTAGGCTTGGTCCTAATAATGTTATAGATGGTTTGGTGATGGAAAACTTGGACTTGACCTCAATAGTCACGCATGATTTTCGAGATGACGAGTTAATACTTTGAGCTCAATAGTGTTGCGTACGGGCCACGTGAGTTGAGACTTTGAGCTCAACAGTGTGGTATATGGTTGGCATCATGTGCACTCCGTAGGGCCAATGACGTCTAGCGACGGTGAGCTGGACTTTGAGCCTAATAGTATTGTAGTTGGCAGAATACCGGTTGGGACTTTGAACTCGATGGTGTGTATATGTTTAGGCGACAATGAGTTTGGATGTTGAGCCTAATAGTGTCATGGTTGTTTCAAAGAATGAATTGGGATTTTGAGATCAATAGTGTGCATAGGCGATGACGAGTTGGAACTTAAGCCTTATAGTGTCGCGGATGGCTCGATATGCAAGTTGAGACTTTGAGCTCAATAACCTGTATATGATTGGATATGAGATAAATTTTAGCAAAACCTTAGCATATGGTGTCACTGCAGTGTTATATTATGTTTAGCTGACTTGTTAGGTGTAGGTGGCACGGGTTGAGGTGTGATTTTCAAGCATAAATGTTGTTTTAGTAGCTTATTAATATTATATACTTATATGATGTGTTTCACTCACCAGACATATGTTTGACCGCTTATATTATTTTCTTCTTTTTAGTTATACTTTGACAGGTCAATGGAGAGGACTGGTGGTGATTTGAAGGCGTGATGTGTGATAGAGATGTGCATTATTTATCTGCTAGTTATCTACTATTATACTTTAATTATTCTCAAACATTAGACTGTATTCGTTGGCAATATAGAAAGATATTGTAGTTGGAATTTATTTGATAATACATTGTTTTATTTGTCTAGAATTGTATTATTGATTACTATATTTTATTCCTTCCGTTGTATTTCAAAAGGGGTATAATATTTTAAATAGCTCTATGATCTGTCTATTTTTTGTCTCAACAATCTGCCGTCATTGGCATCCACGATGCTAGTGCCACTTTTGGATGTGGATTGGGATGTCGTGAATGGTGGTTTGTTGCAAAATCATATTTAGACATCGGGTTGACACTTAGTCCTTACACCATATTTTCGAATACAATGTCATATTTAGACATTGGGTTGCCACTTAGGCCTTACACCACGTTTCTTAGTACAGTATCATACTTAGACGTTGGCTTGCCATTTAGACCTTATACAACATTTCCTAATACAATGTCGTATTTAGACATTCATTTTGATCTATCATTTTAAATGATGCATTTATCATTTATTAACTTCCTTGGCCTCCAAAATGCTACTCAAAAATTTATAATCTAACCTAGTCCATATTTTTGCTACTAGGAAAAGCCTGGCCCAACTTCAATTATGTACTATCGTGCATGTAAAACAGGGCGATCACACTTCTCAAATTTTTAGTGCTATTGCACCTTTAAAATACTTAGGCTATTATAAGTGTAAAAAATCATGTGCTATTGCACCTTCAAATTACTTAGGCTATTGTAAGTATTAAAACCCTCATGCTTCGTGAGTATAAAATCAATATGTTATCGCACCTTTAAAATAGCTATCTTAGATAAAGTATACTTAGTTATCGTAAATATAAAGTCCATAGCTACCATAAATCATAGCCATAGTAAAACATAACTATCGTGAATCTTGACTATAGAAAATATTGTTATCGTGAATCATGTCTATCATGAATCGTGGCTATTTTAGATCATAGCTAGTGTAAAATATAGCTATCACGAATCATATCTATCGTAAAATATAGCTATCACAAATCATAGCTATCGTAAAACATAACTATTCTAAAACATAGATTTCATGAATCATGGCTATTATAAAATGTAACTATCACAAATCATGGCTATTGTAAGTATAAAATGACATTTTTGTAATTATCATTTAAACCGATTTATTTCCTTTAAAAGTGATTACTTTTAACTAAATCTACTATAAGTTAAATTTCTATTAGTAAACCTAAATCTTTACGTAAATATTTTTAGAAAAAATAGAGATAATTTCTCTTACACGGAAAATACTAATTAATACAATAATTAATTAATTACCATTTGGAATTAAATTTTCCCTTCACCGAATGAAATCATATTAGTTCGAAAATAAATGGGAAAAATCACTAAATTCTCAGAAAATGGATATTCTACCTTTTTATGCATGAAAAGTTCAGGGCAAAATAATTATTTTCATAGTTTAAATACTCAAAACCCGAATTAAGCATTTTCTCAACACAGAAATTTCATATAAAATCAGAACAATATCAAAAAAATTACGAATTTAAAAACCTATCTCTCAATTAATGTTTTCAACAACATATCAAAATTTTAAAGTATCTGAAGAAGATTTAACTGACATTTTACTCTAAAACATGTCAAAATCATTATACATTTAATTTCAAAACATGAATGTAATTAGTATATTATCCTTGAGACATGTTCATCAACATCTAAGAATCAGAATGCATGTAGTATGAACCCAAATGGGTTTGGAAGAGAACAGGGAAAGTGTTACTGACATAAATTTAAACTTGATTGAATCTATTCTTCTTTTTGAATGAAAGCCTGTGTTTCTCTATAAAATTTATTTATTTTCCTTCATCTTCCTAGATAATGGTGGTCAGCCCTAGTTTTTTTTGATGAAGTGAGAAAGTGAATGAATGAATGGTGTCATTAGGGGATGTAAGGGTTAATAATTTTGGCTTGAGCTAAAATCCCGTTAGCTTAGTCCTATGAATCCATTAATCCTTTCATTATAACATTCCCTTCATATTACTTTGATTAAATCTACTTAATTATTATTTAGTCGGTTCTTTTTTATTAATTAATTACCTATATTATAGCATCCTAAAATATGAGGTGTTACGTTACCTGATCATTTTAAATTGGGATAAGTGAGAGAGCGTATTTGTATTTTTGTTATGCTTATGCATATAATATTTAGGCAACCATGCTTTTTTTTCTAGCATTGTATACTATTTTATAGGAAAAGTTGCAAATAATTTCTGTTCTACAAATCGATACTAAGGGTCATGCCACTCTGCAATGACCACAAGGAGAAATGCTGAGGTTTTGGATCATAATGCAAGCATGTTCAAGAGATACCTTTAGGCCACTGCGTAGAGTACCCAACCTCTAGCATGAGTCCCTCCTAAATCGGCATTCGTTGGGGTGATGCCTATTCTTCCATAGCCTCTACCACCCGTTCTTGATTTTCCTCACTTTGTAGAAATTACCTTCATGTAGGGAGAAGCCTTATTTGGGTACAAAGTCATTTATGGAGACTTAGGCATGTCTCCAAACTAGTGAGTGGATCTTTGATGACATAGTGCTTGAGACATTATTAAAGAGAAGACTTGCTTCTAAACAACTTTAAGAGGAAGCTTCGTGTCAGTAGAATGTTGTAATTAGAGGGATGGATATGCATGCAATGACTTGGGAAGAGTCCCAATGGAGATTTGAGGCTAAGTTTATTTTTGAGGCCGAGAGGGGCTTGCAAGCCAAAAAGTTCTTGTATCTCCAACAAGGTGATAAGACCTTGCTCCAAGCCACAGTCCTATGGGTTATACCTTTGAGGATTTTGTAGGAGTGGCCTTGCTAAACTTTATTTCTTAAGGATATTGTAAAGAGTAAGAAGCCAAAGTGGAAGTCAAGTCAAAGTTCAAAAGCAAGAGGAAAGGCAAGTGGAACAAGAATGACTTGGGTAGATAAATTTTTATTATGCCTTGATACATTTAGTAGGATCGATATAGTTTAATGCGATATTGCAGTTCTCATAATTAACTTTTTATTACAAAGTATTTGATATCATTCTTACTTCAAGATAACTGCAAACTTGTATTATGGTTTCATGAAGGCATTCTTTGGCCAATCACCATGCTTAGAGATATCATCTAGCATTACAAGCTATGGTAAGCATTCTATAATTTTGAGATATACAATATATCTTACTGCTTGAATGCATAATGAGAGATTATTTGCCGCTTTTGATTTAAACATAAAGCATAAGTACAAATGTTGTTTCTGCTTGCTTGATCAAGGTCGATAGATGACCGAGCATACAAAGAAACTAGTGGATGAGAGATTTAATGCAACCGATGATTATGTTCATACAGTAGAGGTATACCTTAAAATCTTTGTTGGAATATGCTGTGCAATTGATGTGTTTTTATTACAAGGTCCATGTTATCATTACTTAGTTAGCTTGTCTTATGTACTTTATCCAGTTTAACAGTAGACATGTTACCTTTTCTTTGTTATAATGCTATGATGAATCCATGATTGTCCTTTTCTGCATTACAAGTTTGTTAATTATGATTTTGCTGATTAGTTAATGGAGACTTGCATAATAAATTATTATATAGCTAAATTAAGACATGAAAAATTCATAATTATCAAAAATTACTCTAAGTCCTCAAGCATCGTCATGAAACTACATTTAAGTTATTAAGATATTATTTTCCAATATTTACCAATTTGTCGATTGGCACTGTTGAGGCCATAACAATAATTCAAGAGAATGATCTCAAGTGACCAACTAAAAAATGACATAAATAATTTATAAAAAAATATATAAATAATAGAGTATATCAGTTTCCCCAACCATATGAGATTTCTATGTTTGAAAAAAAATGTAATGCTATTAGTATGTTATGGTAACTTCAAATTCATAGTTTGACATGTTTGGTGAGGATCAATCTTTAATATGAAGTATGGGGTGAAAACCTTATTAATTTACCAGGATTAACACCAAGATTTTATTCCTTTAGGACTTAACCTCCACTACCTATAATATGTTAACTCTACTGTTAAGATACTTATTTGAGTTGCATCTAGGGACAATGGATAAATATACTAAAGAACTAAATTTGCGACAACTTGAGCTTGACTGTGCTAATAGGTAATACTGTTTCCCATGAAAGAACTAATTTTAAAACATCTTTAGTAATAACATCTTATGTAATAAGACGTATTAGTTAACATCTTAGGAACATTGAGATTTGGTAGTATTCCTTGTAGTACGCCCATCTTAACATGCCAATAATGATTTTAATGCTAATTGTTAATTAAAAAACTAGTATAATATACATGAAGAGACTATAAAGAACTAATAACTCAGTATGTTAAATAGTTTGGTTGTAATTACGCTTATTAGTAATTAATCATGTCTTTATGTATATTTATTAGTTTCCTTTGCAATTTGATTTAACTAAGTTGTGATTCCTGTTAACCCAAAAATTAATGTCGTGACGAACCAAACATTGGTTTAGCACCCTTGATATTACTTCGGGCGACATTGCTTCGATAGGTCACTAGGGCGCCGTTAAACGAAAGACCGGCATAATCATACAAGACTTAGTGCAAGATGATGTTATTTGAAATGGTCCCATGATGCCCTAAACTTTTGATATAGAAGTGTTTAAAAGTTCATGTCACGTATCCAATGGTTAAATAGGTAGTGTGAATATGCAGTAGTCCATTAATCATTCGTGAATGGACAAGATGGGCAATTCACAAAAGCTACAACCCATTGTGTTAGAACCTCAATTATTGGATTTTAATGACAATAACCATACAATTATGCCAAAAAATCTCTAAGCTAATTTGCAGGTATATGAGCATCAAAAAGAAATAATCAAATACGTTCAAAATGAAGATACACAATATAAAAGTATGTATATGGAGATACAAGAAGAGATATACACGACAGAGACAAGACGAAGGAGACAAACAAAGTTTTATTAGTCATAAAGTGCCGTGTCTAGAGTTTACAAATGTTAAAATCTTCTTCAAATGGTACACACACATATACATTCATATTTTAAATGAAAAATCAAGTTTTCAAAAATTGCATGGAGTGGGACTCGAACCTGGGTCGCTGGTTTAGAAGGTATGTGCTCTAAACATTTGAGGTGTGGTAATTTTTTGTTACATGCCAAATTCAGACGTCTGAAATACTTCATTCAAATGTCTGAATGCTGAAACCTGAATATTGTTTCACAATATTCAGACGTCTGAATGAAAATTTTCAGACGTCTTAATAAGGCCATTTTTAGCCTATTTTCTTTCTGGTTTGAGCCCGTGCAAATTCAAAAGTCTGAATTTTTCAATTCAGAAGTCTGAATATATATAACGGCTATATTTTTCAAATAGGCACTATCATTCGTGAAGAGATGCATTCTTCATTTCAATAGATATGTCCATATCTCTTCATGATAACCCTTCACGAACAAATGCACCTATTTATAATCTATATAAACACATTAGAATCATGGTTTTTAACAACTTAATTCAATCTATTCTTACTCTACTCTCATATTCTTGATTCTAACACTCTTGTGCATTCAATTTCATACAATTTAATTCTATTGCTTCCTTGTTCTACACATATTCATATATATATATATATATATATATATATATATATATATATCATAAAGGAGAAGATTATAGGAAGGGTGTACTATAATTAAAAAATTCATGTTATTAAAGAACACATAGTGTCAAGAAAACTTTATTTGTATAAGTCCCGTTCTGCTGCTCAGGCGTATGAAGTCCTCTTCGGCTGTTGAGGCAAAATCTTGTTCTGCTGCTCGGGTCCCTTGTTCGGCTGTTCAAGGTTTGAATAGACCTGTTCCTCCAGGTTAAGTGAGGGTTGTTGTGTTAGTTGAAATTTCAGAAGGAGTCTGGGACTGGACGTAGAACTGGAAGTTCGAACCAGTATAAAAATTCCTTGTGTACTTGTTTTAAGTTTACTTATTTTTGTTTACTTTGCCATTATCATTTTTTTCGCATTTAGATTTTATCATATTCCATATTACACAATCCTAAGTAATAGCTAGCCATAGTAGTTATTTTCACATTGTTCATATGTTAAAAAGGTAAAATAGTCATTATGCAAACTAAACACTAATTTAGACAAGGGCTTAACTATCCTTGTTCAAGATAAGAGCCAAAAGTCAAGTCCAAATTCAATAATTAGTCATATGCATGTCCATATTCAATAATAGTCAAAATTTCACAATCAAACTCAATAGGTTATGTAGAGTCATTTGTCTAAATCCTTATTCATAAATTTCAAAATTTACAATTGGTTCTTGATTTACCCTAAATCAATTTAGGGTTTACAATTCTTTAATTTTGAGAAGGAGAAAAGGAAATGATTTGCCTTACTGAATGGGGGTGGGGGCTGTGACATGCGACATGGCTGCTATGTGTCCGCACTTGCTACCTCATTGTGTTATCAATATTTGGTATTCATCTAGTTGTGTTGATCTTCAACATCTCCTAAATATTGTTGATTTTGGAATCCCACTTTGTATTGTGACACTCTGCAAAATTGTAGTTTCTCGATACTCTTCGTAGCCCTTGAAGTTCAACATCATTTGCCGCTTGTAAAAGATCGGGACCATTTGCTGCTTGTAAATGCTTTACAACGGTTATAGCTGTAAAAGCTCGGTATTCGTTGCTATATCCAAGACTTGTTTTTGTAGAGACCCAACATCTTTCTTTTACAAGTAGATGTTCGATATGCTCTATTGATGCGACGCCCCTCTTTATCTTATGCTCCACCAAGCTTTGGGTTGCAGTAGTTCAACATCGCCCTTGATTTTATAAGGTCGATACTCTCTAGATAGTAGATATTCTCATTGTATCATGTAGCTCGGCCTCTTTCTTATTATAGATACCTGTCAACTTCATATTATATATACTCGATATCTTCATATTGTAGTCACTCGATACCTTTATAGTGTAAATATTCGATATCCTTCAGATTGTTGGTTCACATGATCTCTTATATTGTAGGTTCACGTCATCCTTTCTTAATAAGTCGTTATCCTTTAGTAATGCGACATCACTTCTTTAATATTGCTCTACAACATCCTATGTTGTAGAGGCTCGACACCCCCTAGGAACTTAGCATCTCCTCTAAGCTTGTTACTTTCTTTTACGTTCAACATGCTTTATTGGCGTAGCTTTCTTTCTTTGTAACATATTTATGACACCTTTCATTGTATAAACTTATCAACCCTATCATCTCTTGATCTCGACACCTTTTGGACAGTAGATGCTCGATATGCTTTTCTTTATTGTTGAGGCATGACATCATGTCTTTCTTGCGAATATCTGATAATGCTTATTCTTCCTTTAGTGCTTGCAATTCCATACCTCTTCATGCTCTGTTTAGATGCTCAATATCTCCCTTGCCTTATGTGATCGGCATCGCTTGTGGATTGATACTTTCCATTGCTTCCATATCCTCTTATTCATTCTCGTAACATGGTAGTTAGAAAATATGTGGATAACATTTGTCCCCTCCTTGTATAAAAGTGTCTTTTTATACTTTAGTATAAAACCATGTATTTTCTCATCTTTTCGATTTTCTATGAGATTTTCTCTTCAATCTTGTTTTCCAAAAAATCATAAAGTAAATGATGATAATTTCATTTTTTACTCTAAATTGAATTTTAGACAAACCCTTTTCGATTTTGATAAATACATGGATTAAGTTTTCTTCTTCTTTATATACAGGAGCCTTTTGTGTTTCTGTGTAAAGCCATGTTTTAGTCAATAACGTCAAAAATCTACTTGATAAGAAGATCATTAATTAGTAAGAAGATCAGAAATACGTCTGATAAGAATCCCATAAATTCGTTTGATAGGAAGTCCAGAAATTAACTGATAAGAATATCAGAAACCCATCTGGTTAGATACCCATTATAATTTTGATTTAAATAGAAAACTAGAAATCCATCCAGTAATAATACCACAATCTCATTTAAATGGAAGAACAAAAATCCATCTGGCAATAACACCATAACCTCATTTGAATAGACGACTAGAAATTCATTTGGTAATAATACTATAATGTTATTTGAATAGAAGACCAGAGACTAATCTGGTAATAATACCATAATTTTATCCGAATAGAAGACCAAAAATCCATTTGGTAATAATACCATAATTTTATCTGAATGAAAGACCAGAAGCTCATATAGTAATAATACTATAATTTAATCTAAACAGAAAACTAGAAACCCATATGGTAATAATACCATAATTTTATCTGAATAAAAGACCAGAAATTCATTAGGTGATAATACCATAATTTTATTTGAATACAAGACCAGAAACATATCTGGTAATAATACCATAATTTTATCCGAATAGAAGATTAATAACCTATTTAGTACTAACCAGTAGGAGACTAGAAATCTGAGTAATAACGGAGGTTCCTTCTATTCACTAGAATTGAATTCCATAAAAGATTGTGAATTCAATTCGTGAATTTCTTAACAATGAACCCTTAGGTTTACATAATATTTGGAACATCCTGGATGCTTATATTTGAGCCGAAATCTTGGATAGTTTTCGACCTTTCCTCTAAAGGTTTCTTTAACTTTCCCTTGGTGCAGAACTAAATGTGTTTGACTATTCTTCCTCTAGAAGATTACTGACCCATCTTTAGGGAAGATTTGAACTTGCTTAATCAACTTCTTTTTCCTCTTATCGCTCTTTGAGTGATGATTTAGGCTTTGATTTTTTTGCCCCTTACTACTCCTCGAGTAGTGAATTAGGCTTTGATCGATTTTTTTGACCATTTATCATCGTTTAGGTGATGATTTAGGCTCTAATGTATCTCTTTGGCCCCTTATCACCTTATAGGTGATGGTTTAGGCTTTAGTCCCTTATTACCTTATAGGTAATGATTAAGGCTGGTCAGCGCATTTGGTTAGCTATCTTAAGCAGAATCAAAGTCTTATCTGTTCTCCCTCCTAGAGGCATTCCAGTTAGGCCTTATAGGTGGAACTGAAGGCTGGTTCAGTGCTTTGGCCAGGCTATCTTAGGCAGAACCAAATTCTTACTCCATCCTCCCTCTAGGAGGCGCTCTGACTAGGCCATGTAGGCGGAATCGAAGGCTTGCGGCGCTTTGGCTAGGCCATCTTAAGCGGGATCAAAGGCTTACTCCGACCTCTCTCCAAGAGGTACTTTTTAGGAAATCCAATCTACGGTTTCGATGACAACAACTATACAATAGGAATCGAATATATATATATATATATATATATATATATATATAAGTATTTGCTAGAACAACATCACTAGAAAGACAAGAATGAGGCTCAAATGACACTACAAGAGGCTATAGGTCGATAGGTACAAGGAAGTAAAAGAAAGGATGCACAAAAACTGACATGCACTATATCAGACGTCCGGGTACACAAGCCAGATGTCTGAGATAGTTCTTTGGAACAACAAATAGGCTAAACCAGACGTTTGGTAATAGCACTCAGACGTCTGATCCTCTACTATATTCAAAAAAAATATAGTATCGGATGTTTGAAATAAGTACCAAACGTCTGAATTCAAACTCGAACTACAGAAATGAACTACAACAACCACACGTGAATGGACATCTCTCCTTCTCTTTTCCACAATTCTTCTCCATCAACAGAATCAACCTTAGAGGATTCATTAAGTGATGTAACTACTCAAGATACCTATCTACAACTATATATAGCGTCAAGAATCAAGAGAACAAAAAACTTACTTCACTTACCTACGCTTTCTAATTCTATACTTTATTCTATATTCTTGATCTCTACACTCTAGCAATCTTAACTTGTATTCACTCTTCCATATACTCAGTTCTTCATAGACAATATTCCTTAGAAATATATTGGAAGCAATCGAACAAACTAGTCAACATCCATGTTATATTATAACACACATTTGACAAGAACAACTCATTGTAACCAAGCCTATTCCTTCGGACAGAGCGAGGGTTTTTGATAGTCCAATTCCAAAGTGGAGCTTCGGGACTGGACGTAGGATGGGAGGTCCGAACAAGTTAAAATTCTGGTGTGCTTATTCTTTATTTACTTAAATTAATATTATTTTAGCTGTATCATATATTTTGTCACATATATTTACATGTACACTACACGATCCACCTCATAGAATTAGTTGGTATTAGAGCAAGGTTTGATCAAAGTACAGTAACACGTATTTGAATCACTTTAATATGAAAAGTATTTTTTAAAAAGGTCAATCCACAGCACGTCCCCTACTTTTTAATGGTTCTAATTATGCATATTGGTCAACACGTATGAGAATTTTTATGGAAGTTAACGGATAAGAAATTTGGTTAGCCACTCAAAATAAATATGAAGCACTTAACACTGCTATGAACACATTGAATGATGCACAAAAAACTGTAGCTTCTAATAATGCCAAAGCTATGATGTTTTATTTTGTTCATTAGACAAGAATGAATTTTCACGTGTCATATTATGTAACACCGCATATGATATTTGGTGTACCTTACAAGTTACACACAAAGGCACAGACAAAGTTAAGTAAACTAAAATTTCAATTTTACAAAATCAATTTTCATTATTTAAAATGAAACAAAATGAATCTATAGTGGACATGTACTCTAGATTCCAAACAATTCAATACGATTTAATGGCACTAGGAGTTAAATTCACAAATTTTGATTTAGTATCTAGAATACTCAATTCTTTAACTCTATAGTGGGAAAGAAAAGTATTAGCTGTCGAAAAAGCTAATGACCTCTCAACACTCTTATTTGAAGAATTGATAGGAAATTTAGTGTCCTATGAAGCTAATCTGCAGGCAAGAAAAGAACAAAATTCGAAGAAGAAAAACAAGCATTTCCAGCAACAAATGAAGACTTCGACTTAGATGAAGAAGAAATCGTATTTATTGCTAAAAACCACAACAAATTCAAGAAGTTTAGGAAAATGACCAGATTTCAGAAAGGAGGAAAATCAAGCTCAACAAATCAAACGTCAATCAAATGCTATGATGTGATCAATTTGGACATATGAAGAAAGATTGTCCCAAGCTCAACAATGACAAAAAGAAGAAAAAATTTGAAGAATTCAAAAAGAAGAAAGCTTTCAAAAGTAACATGGGATGACTCACATTCTTCATCATCATCAGATAGTGACAGCGATAGTAACGGTGGGCAAGCTAATGTATGTTTCATGGCACAAACAGATATGTCCTGAACTTAGCTATGATGAATTGTTAGAAATTAGCATGGAATTAGATGATAAATTTAGAAAAATTAAAAAATTGAATAAAGAACACATAGCCAAAATAAATCGTTTAGAGCTTGAAATAGGATTGTTCAAGGATGAATAAATTATTTTAGAGGAGGAACTAGAATTATCTCAAGAAAAAATAAAAGTAGTTTAGTTGATATGAGACTATATCTATTGATTTTGAAAAAGTTAAACTAGAAAAGGATAACGCGTTGAAAGAAAATATCAACTTGAAAAGTAATATGGAAATATTGAAAATTGAAAATTTTGAATTAAAAGAAAAATTAGATAAAATTGTAAATAATGTTTCAAAATTTAATAAAGAAAAATATATTTGGAAAATCTTATCAAAACTTCAAAACCTTCAGGTAATAGAAATGGAATAAGCTTTAGAAATATTCCTAAACAAAAGGGAATAATGTTAAGAAGTATAGTTTTATTTATCAAAAGACTAAAAGATCACCTAAGTCTAATACGAATACCAAAAACATAAAAATTTGGATTCCTAAGACAAATAATAATTTGATTAGACAAAAACATATTAATAATTTTCTAGACAATGTAGTCTATAATAAAAATTATGTTTATAAAGGTACCAAACCTTCTTGGGTGTGGCTACCTGCTCCTTCTAAAATCTAGGACTCTAACAAAGTATATGGGTACCAATTTAATCATTTTTATCTTGCAGGTACCCAAAATAAAAAATAAGGAGAAATGGATACTTGATAGTGGCTGCTCCAAGCATATGACCGAAAATGGAAAAATGCTATCAAATATAACATACATCGATGGTGGAACGGTAAATTTTGGAGATAACTCAAAAGGATGCGTCGTTGGCATCGGAGAAGTCATCAACTCTGGTATTCAACTCTCCTGTTATTACAAATGTTTTATTAATTGAAAATTTAAAATACATCATACTTAGCATTAGTCAATTATGCTATAAATGTTTTCAAATTAATTTCGAAAAAGATTGATGTAATATTTTCGACAATAACAAACAACTTATCTTTGAGGGTTTTAGAAACAAAAATATTTATGTCTTAAATATAAATATAATCGAAATTCAAACTTATGCTTAACCGCCAAACATGACGATCCAGGTTGTGGCATAAACGATTCGGTCGTATTAATTTTAAATATATTAATAAATTAGCAAAATATGAGCTAGTTAGAGGTTTACCTGAAATATATTATAAAGTAAAAAAATTTATGTGACGCTTGTCAAATCGATAAACTAAAGAAAAGCTCTTTTAAATCTAAAAGTAATATTTCTATGAAAAAACCGTTAGAATTATTACAATTAGATTTATTTGGTCCAACTCAAGTACGGTCTATAAATCACAACAAATATGTTTTCGTAATAGTTGATGATTTTTAATATATACATGGACCTTATTTTTAAAATATAAAAGTGACACTTTTGGTATGTTTAAAATTTTTGCTAAAAGAATTAAAATTCAGATGGATTTGAAAATTAAGAATATTCGAGGTGATCACGATAGAGAACTCGAAAACAATCTTTTTACTAAATTTTGTAATAAAAAGGGCATAAATCATAATTTCTCTTTTCCCCGCACACCACAACTGGTGTAGTAGAAAGAAAAAATCGTACACGGACACTATTAAATATTAGTGATTTAACAAAATATTATTGGGCTGAAGCTATTGCTACGGCTTGTTATGTTTTGAATCGAGTAACAATACGACCTGACTAAACATACTTGCTTCATAATATTTTTTGGAAGAAAACCTAAAGTATCATACTTTAAAACTTTCGGATCAAAATGTTTATATTAAATACAAAAGATAATTTAGGAAAATTCGACCCAAAAGCCGATGAAGGAATCTTTGTTGGATATTTGGATCGTAGCAAGGCATATAGAATTTTTAATAAATGTACTAACACAATTGAAGAAAGTTTACATGTTTCATTTGATGAAAATTTCCGTAATAATCATACTAATGACGATGAAGAAATTATTCCTATAACAATACAACAAACACATCTAACAATGAGACAAATGCACAAAATAATACTCTAGTGTCACCCTCTAGAATTCTAAAAGATCATCCAAAAGATAGTATCATTGGGGACCTTAATTCCAGAGTAACTAGAAATCAACTTAACCAAATAATTAATATTGCATTTGTGTCAAATTTTGAACCAAAGAATTATAAATAAGCTTCAAACGATGATTTTTGGATAATAGCCATGCAAGATGAATTAAATCAATTCGAACGTAATAATGTTTGGGAATTAGTACCAAGACCCGAAAATCAATCTGTTATTGGAACAAAATGAGTATTTAAAAACAAAGTAGATGAAAACGAAAATATAGTTAGGAATAAAGCACGTTTGGTCGCTCAGGGTTATAATCAAGAAGAAGGTATCAACTATGACGAAACTTTTGCTTCAGTAGCATGATTCGAAGCCATACATATATTACTTGCTTTTGCATATATATTTTGTCACATATACTTGCATATACACTACACGATCCACCCTGTAGACTTTCAGTGCTTTGACCCGGTCCTTATGGCAGGATCAAAGGCCTTTATTTCATTTCTTATTACCTTATAGGTAATGATTTAGGTTTTTCCTTTTAATTTCCTCTTTTCATTTGATTATTAATTCCGTAGACCTACTTGTCTTAATTCCTTTATTCATCCATTGTTGGAAAGTAAGGCCTTAGATGCTTAGCATTCCAAGTTCTCACTATTACATTGCCATTAGGTTGGCATAATCGATAAGTCCCTAGTGGAATTACATTACGAATAACAAGGGGTCTTTCCCAATTTGGTCCAAGTGGTCCGTCCGCCAGATTTTTGGTATTCACCATGACTTTTTGGAGAACCAAATCTCCTTTTTGAAACAACTTCCTTTAACTTTGGAGTTTTAATACCTTGATATCCTTTGTTGATATTTGGTCGTTCATATGACTGCTTTATCTTTTAATTCACTGATCAAATCTAAGGATTCTTTCCTCAATTCTTTATTAGGATCAAACACATATGCATGGAACTTCAACTTCGATTGGAAGCATTGCTTGGCATCCATATGTTAAAGAAAACGGAGTGTGACCCATCATGGTTTTAATAGAAGTTCTATACGCCTAAAGCACCAGTTAGTTCTTTTATCTAATTCCCTTTTGCTTTGTCTAGTCGTTTCTTAAGGATAGTTTAATAGTTTTGTTGGAAACTTCAATGGCTCCATTAGCCATAGGATAAGCTACGGATGAAAATCTTTTAGTTATTCCATTCTTGTTGCAGAATCTGTTAAATTCTTCACTTTATCTATTATCTTATATGGCATTCCAATCTGAGTAACTATGTTTTTCATCAAAATTTTAACCCTTTTCCTAATGTTATATTTGGTAATGGTTCTACTTCTACTCATTTGGTGAAATAGTCGATAACTACTATAACAAACTTAGCACCACCTTTAGATATAGGCAATGGTCCAATTAAATCGATACCCCATACATCGGCAGGCCATGGATTTGAAATTGGGATCAATTAACTTAGGGGCATATGTGGAATTGTTGAAAATTTCTAACACTTCTTACATTTTTTTACAAGATCCATTGCATCATTACTTATTTAGTTCCAGTAGAAACTTTGTCTCATGATCTTTTTGGCTAGTTTTATTCCATTAGAATCTCCACAGAATCCCTCGTGTGCTTCTCTTCACAGTCTCAAGCCAACTAACACACTTCACGTAAGGGAGTGAATTACAAAGTGTTTCGTTCATCAGGGTAAAATTTAAGGCTTGGCGCCTTACCTTTCTAGCCTCTCTTTTATCTTTTGGTAGTTTCCCTTCCACCAGGTACTCAACAATGTGTCTCATCCAATTATTTGGTATTGACTATTAATTTCTACATGAATGGTTCTTTCTTGGTTTTCTTCACTATTATTTCTTGATTCATTTTCTTTATCGACTTTTTCAAGGGCTTGAAATTTATTCAATACCATAAGCTCATTTTCTGGTTTGGAGGTGTTTTCCTCTATACAAGGACTTGGTTGGAAGCCAACTGGCACGATTCGAGTTTCTGTTGCTCCTCGCCTACTGACCACCTTAGCCAAAGAATCAAATTGGGAATTCTTTCCCCTTGGTACTTGATGTATCGAGAAGTCTTCAAATTAGGTCAACGTCTTTAGCACCTATTTTACGTAAAGGACTAATTTGGCATCTTTTGTTTGATACATTTGGTCTAATTAATTTACCATTAGTTGGGATTCTCCTGAAGTTTTCAATCCTTGGAATTTTTAATTGTAAGGCTAAGGTGAGTCCTTCCACCATTGATTCATATTCTGCCACATAATTGGTGGTGGAAAATCCTAATTTTATTGCATAATGCAACCGGTGTTTGTCAAGGTAATGATTACGTATCCTGCACCAACCCCTTGTTCATTTGAAGCTCCATCGACAAACAATTGCCATTTGGGCTTCAAATCCCTTTCCTTTTCTATCTGTTCTTTGATGAATCATGTGAATTCATTTATGAAGTTGGCCAAAGCTTGTCCTTTAATTGCCACTCATGGTTGGAACTCGATATTATATTTGCTAAGCTCTATTTCCTACTTCACTAATCTTTCTGACGCCTCAGGTTTATTGAAGATTTATTTTGAGGGAAAAGTTGGTTAGGACTTTATTAGTGTTCATGGAAATAGGCCCTTAGCTTTCAAGCGGTGAGCATCAAACAGTTTGCCAACTTTTCTTTGATCGGATATCTAATTTCCACATCCTTGATGCTAATATAGTATGCTAGAATTTGGATTCCATTCTCTTTCCTTATTAAAACGGGGCTTACTGCATGCTTGGAAACAGCTATATAGAGATAAAGATTCTCTCCTTTTATTGGGCTAGCTAGGATATAAGGCTTTTCAAGATGATGTTTCAGCTCTTTAATGGCCTTTTGGCAATCCTCACCCCATTCAAAATTTTTATTCTTCTTGATCACATCAAAGAATAGTAGCACTTATCGGTGGCTTTAGAGATGAATCAATTCAAAGCTTTCACTCTCCTATTTAAGCTAGTCACATAGTTGCTTGTCTTTAGTTCTTCCATATCCTCAATTGCTTTAATTTGGTCAGAATTGGCCTTTATTTCTCCAACACTGATAATATATCTCATGATTTTCTCAGATTGTATTCTTAAGAAACACTTTTGTGGATTTAATTTCGTTTTATATGTTCTTAACATTTCAAACATTTCTTCAAGGTCCTTTAGGAGATTACTTTCTTCTTAGGATTTTACTAGAATATCATCTGCATATACCTCCATTTTTAGTCCAATTTGTTCCTTAAACATTCTATTTACCAGTCTTTGATATGTAGCCTCAGCATTCTTAAGTCTGAAAGGCATCACTTTGCAGCAGTAGATTCCCAAATCTGTTATAAAACTTGTATGTTCTTCATCTGGTTTGAACATGAGGATTTGGTTGTACCTTGAGTACTCATCCATAAAGGATAATAGTTTATGTCCACTTATGGCATCAACCAGTTGATCTATTTGAGGAAAAGGGTAACAATCTTTGGGGCATGTCTTATTCAAGTCAGTATACTCGACACATGTTCTCCATTTTCTGTTGGGATTTCTGACTAGCACGGGATTGGCTAACCATTTTGGGTAGAAAACTTCTCTGATGAATCCATTTTAAGTAGTATTTTGACTTCCTCTTTCAATGCATTAACTCGAACCTTACCGAACCTCCCTTTCTTTTGTTGAATAGGAGTAATATTCAGATATATGTTTTGGGTATGGCTCATGATTGTTGGATCTATTCCAACCATGTAAGAGTGGGTCCATGAAAATACATCCTTGCTAGATCAAAGAAATCGAATAAGTTCCTCCCTGAGCTTGTTGCCTAACTCCTTTCCAATTTCCACTGTTTTTGTTGGATTAAGAGAATCTAGGCTTACCATTTATAGGTATTTGGTTGGTTTTGTTCTTTCTTGTTCATTCTTACAATCTAATTCAGTGACAATTTATTTGCCATCTATTTCTTCGTCTATCGGGTTTTCCTCTTTCCCTTTTCTTTTCCTCTCAGCAAATTTGAATCTTCTTAGTACATTCTCGGGCTTCTCGGATTTTTTTGTTTTCTTGTTTGCCTTGGATAGTCGGTTGGAATGGCTATTGTCCAAGGGATTTTCAATTTTAGTTTTGCTCAACTCATTTTTTGAGTCATAACAAGATACACCATCTCTTCTAAATTGCTCAAGTGTGACGAAATACAGTTCCCGAAAGCTAAACTACCCCCTTATTTTTCCTAACCATTCTTAGTTAGGAATTTCACCATTAGATATTTTGGTGAAACAAACTCATCTACTTCATATGGGGTCGGTCACTCAAAGAAAGCGCTGTAGTAGGAAGGTTGATTCACTATCATGAACACATTATCAAATGTTTTGGAATGTGGCAGAATTTTTATCTACACCAGGAGCTTGATTCGTTCTATTGGAGCTGACCCTTTATTATTGAATCCAAGGATAGGTTCAAAGCCTGGTTCCAATTTCTCTTTTGGAATTCCTATCTGATCGAAAGCATCTTAAAGATGATGTTCACTGTGCTTACAGTATCCGCTAAGATTTTTGTTGCCACAAAAATCCTAGTTTACGAATTATCATCAATGGATCATTATGCGGGTAACAGACCCTCTCAACTCCTGTAGGGTTATTATTAAGTTGAGCATCTGAAGCTGATATTTATGATTTTTAAGCGATGGATCCTCCTGAATTGAAAAGACTCCATCTCTTGTCTCCCTTATGTACCTGCTCTTGGCTCCTTTACTACTTTCAGGGAGATGGGAACCTCCATGGATGACATCTATGCAGTTGATTAAAGGAATAAAGTTTGGTTGAGAGTCATTTTCTATTAAATTCACTGAGTTACTTGGGGCTCTCTGATTATTCCCTTCATAATTGGAGGACTTTGATTCTCTTTGACAAAGTCCTTCAAGAATCCATGTCTAATCATGTTCTAGATTATTCCAGTCCGAACACAGCACTCATCTGATTTATGCTCGTTTGCCTTATGATAAGCACATTAATCTCCCCCTTCTTCGGTTCTGGATTTTTCCTTGCCTTGTAGGAAAAGTTTCCTTCATCTTTAGCCATAGTGAAAATATAGGAAATAGGCTAATTCAAAGCCACATAGTTAGATTTAGGGATCTCCTCCCATCAATCTCTTTTACTTTCATCCCATCTCGGCTTTTTATTAGGGTGGTCATAGCTATATTTTCCTCCTTCGCTCTTTGACTAGGATTTCTTCTTAGCATAGTACATTTCACGTATATGGATAAACTTATCAGCCTGAAAACGATAATATTGAAGATCCCTACATCCATGGATGTAGAGTTCGTTCCAGAAGGAGGTCCATTCGATTAACCCTAAGTGCACCACCATTAGTTTTTTTACCAATCATATTTTCCATCTTTAGTACCTCAGTATTGAACCTCCCCAAATACTCTTCGAGAAATTCCCCTGGTCTTTGTTTGACATTTGCTAGCATATTTGAGTAAACAGTGGGATCTTTGCTTATGCAGAATTGTGCTGAAAACTCATAAGAAAACTATTTCCAGGAGTAAATGATTTTCTCTCTGTAATGTCTGTACCATTTGGCAACTGCTTCTGGAAAATTCATAGGAAAAATTCTGCAACATACCGCTCCAGGCATTGCACAAATCCATTTGGCTCTAAAAAGCCAAAAGATGGTCATCAAGGGTCAGTGGTTCCATTATACTTTAATGATGGGAATTTGATATGCGATTAAATTCTAACAGACATTATATTTTATGTGAATAGAGCCATATGAGGATTATTGTTTACCATAGATTACCCTATCCTCTAAGAAAAGCATGTCTTTCGGTATTTTATTAGCCACATCTTTCAACAATGCTTTGTCATCATGATAATCCCTTCTAGAGGGCTTGTATTCCTTGCCTAAAGTTGAGCTGCCTGACTACTTTGAAGAACTTCTTATTCTTCTTTCTTGGTCTTCTCTTTGATGATTCATCTTAATTTCGCGATCTTGCGAGTTCAGGGAATGCAATGTTGGTCCTTCGTTTTGAGTTTCATGCTTTCTTTACGGACCTATAATGCTTTTACCCTTATCTTTGTTTTTGAGTAATGAGGTGAGTAGATGCCTCCTTGGAGATTCTACTTCCTTTCCTACTTCTGCAAGCTTTTTATAAGACTTCTAGGAAAGAACCTTTTCAAGGAGTTTCTACATCATTACAAGTCATTGAGTCAGATCATAAACCTTGGTTTCCCTGTTCGTTGGCCTCACCGGTGTCGACGGTTGTCCAGGCTCCACATTATCTGCATTGAAATTTAGAGTGATGCTTTCCTTCAAGTTTGTTCGTTGCACAATCTCTTCATTTGGTACATTAACCTTCTTGGCCCTTACCATTTTCCTACAACAAAATTTTACACAATTAGTTTCTAAGCAAGGAAATAATTAGTCAGAGGTTCGAGCCCTTCTTCTAGTGTCGAAATATTAATCCAAAATTGGTCTAACATAACACCCATGATGTCACGCTGAACCAAAAATTGGCTTAGCACCCCCGATATTACTTAGAGTGACATTGTTTCGATACGTCATTAGGGTGCCGTTAAACCAAAGATTGGCTTAATCATACAAGAATTGATGCAAGATGATGTTATTTGAAATGGTTCCATGATACCCCGAAACTTTTTATATGGAAGTGTTCAAAAGTTCATGTCACATATACAAGCGTAGAATAGGAAAATTGTGTGAATATGCAGTAGTCCATTAACCATTCGTTAATGAGCAAGACGGGCAATTCACATAAGACATAAACCATCATTCACATGTTAAAGGGAAAAAATAGTCATTATGCAAACTAAACACTAATTTAGACAAGGGCTTAGATAGCATTATTTAAGACAAGGGCCAAAAGTCAAGTCCGAATCCAAAAATTAGTCATATGCACGTCCATGTTCAATAATAGTCAAATTTTCATAATCAAGGTAAATAGGCTATGTAGAGTCATTTGTCTAAGTCCTTTTTCATAAGTTTCAAAAGTTACAATCGGTTCTTGATTTGCCCCAAATCAATTTAGGGATTATAATTCTTTAATTTTGAGAAGGAGAAAAAAATGATTCACTTCCTGAATGGGGATGAAGGCCTATTTATAGAGGCTGTAGCATGCGGCACCGCTGCCATGTGTCCGCACTTGCTCCCTCCTTATGCTATCAATATTCGGTATTCACCTAGTTATGTTAATCTTCGACATATCCTCAATGTTGTTGATATTCAACATCTCACTTTATATTGCGACACTCTACATAATTATAGAGCCTTGTTACTCTTCTAGTCCCTGAAGTTTGGCATCATTTGCCACTTTTAAAAGAGTGGGACCACTTGTTGCTTGTAAATGCTTTACAATGGTTATATTTGTAAAGGCTCGGTATTCGTTGCTATATCCAAGACTTATTTGTATAGAGACCCGCCATCTTTCCTTTACAAGTAGATGTTCGATATGCTTTAGTTGACACCCCTCTTTATCTTACACTTCACCATGCTTTGGGTTGTAGTAGTTCAACATCATCACCATTTCTTTTATGAGTTCGATACCCTCTAGATATTAGATATACAATATTTCATTGTATTGTGTAGCTCGACCTATTTTATATTGTAGATACTTGCCATCTTCGCATTGTATGTACTTGATACTTCATATTGTAGTCACTCAATACCTTTACAGTGTAAATATTTGATATCCTTTGGATTTTTTGGTTCACGCCAACTCTTAGATTGTAGATACACGTCATCCTTTCTTAATAGGCCGATATCCTTTAGTGATGCAACATCTCTTCTTTGTTATATGAGCTACAACATCCTATGTTGTAGAGGCTCGACACCCCCTAGGAACTTGGCATCTCCCCTAAGCTTGTTACTTTCTTGGATGTTCAACATGCTTTATTGTCTTAGCTTTCTTTCTTTGTAAATATTTATGACACCTTTCTCTATATAATCTTGTTAAACCTATCATTTGTTGAATCTTGACACATTTTAGACAATAGGTGCTCGATATGCTTTTCTTTATTGTTAAGGCACAACATCACATCTTACTTTTGAATATCTGGTAATGCTTATTCTTCCTTTAATGCTCGCTGTTTGATACATCTACGTGCTCTGTTTAGATGCTCGATATCTCCCTTGCTTTATGTGCTCCGCATCGTTTGTGGCATGATACTTTCCATTACTTCCATATTCTCTTGTCCATTCTCATAAGATGGTAGTTAGAAAGTTTGCGGATAACAATTCCAATTACTTATCATTTTCTCCACTTGTGCCTATTATTTTTTCAGTTCAAATTATTGCTATATTGAACCTTGTTATATTCCTTTTTGTTGATTATCATCTCATTAGTTAACACGTTGGTTATGCAAATGATTTGCACTTGCACCAACTAATTTAGTTCTTCATGTTACAACATGCATGATAATTCAAAGAGAAATGGAGTAGCTGTTCATGAAAGGTAGGTATAGTTAATGATTTTTGATCAATTTATTACTTAGACTAGCTTTATATATGAATATTTTTATGAATTTATGCATGGTAACCAGATTATCATTATACATGGTAATCTGACACCCTTGCTTGGTTTAGCTTAGACTATATATGTTAACCTGATTAGCTTTTTTGTTTATATATTTTTATTACTTTTAATAGCTTCATACATGATAACTTACCACCAAAATTCTTAGCATGCATACTCTTAATTTTTGTATATATTGTATTGAACTTGCTTTATTTTTGTTAAAATGTAGACACTTTTTCAGCGTGGCTACCTATGTTGCATTAGCTTACAATTTTTATAATTTTCATACTGATTTAGATAGTTTTATATATTTTCTTATTTGTACTCTTAAAAAGGCCTATGTAGCATCATGCATAAATGTATGGATAATGCATGATTATTAGTAAAATATTTGATAATTGTTTATGCTTAATTGTGTTTTTATGAACATTGCTTTAATTCATCTAATATTGGTGTAATCTATTATAACTTTTTATTTGAAATGTTGTGTGAAATAAAAAGGAAATAGGTTGCACGACATTAGCAATCAATAAGGTAATATTATTTAGAAAACGTTGTATAAAAGAGTCAATAGCATTTTATAAACATATGAAAATATTTATTTTTAATAGCGTTTGTTTTAAAAAACATTCAGTAAATGCTTTTAATATTTTTACTTTTTACAGCGTTAATTTTTAGTAGCGTAATGTAAACATTAAGGAACGAATACTATTGATAGCGTTTATTTTACTATTATAATAAATATTGTAGCTATTAGAATGTCATTAGATAGTGTTCTTTAAAATGCAATAAAATGTTTTCAACCATCTTTTAAACTCCATTAAAAGTCCAATTAGTTGTGGTGCTAAGGCCAGAAGAAGATGGATGGGATGACTTGTCATAGGTACCACTCGAAGGGGCATGTTGGTAAAGATTGGAGAGTCAACCTCCAATGCAGAAATGTTTTAATTGTGATCAATCGGGAAATTTCAAGAAGGATTGTCCATCTCTTTCGAAGCACAAACAAATGGTCAAACTATATGCTATCCAAGCAACTTCTAGTTCTAGCACTCCGCCAAAGCTCAACAAAGGGAAGAACATCATTATGGAAGGTGTGCCTTTTATTTATGACTTTTCTATTCATGTTTTTTTAGTACATAAGCTTCACATTCTTTTATTGGTAGTCATCTTATTGATCGTTTGCATCTAGTGCCCCAAGTTATAGATGGCTCTTTTATTGTATCGAATGCCATTCGGGAGGCATACACCTTTCTATGATATATAGAGACACTAAATTATCTCAAGAAGGTTCTTGGGTTTCTTAGGCTTCTTATATGCTTGTGTTTTCGAGCTATGGACTTATATTAGGGATGGATTGGATGACGAAGCATGCGATTGTTATTGATTGTGATGGTCGTGTAGCCTGTATAGTGGATAGTGGTGGTAACTGGCTTATGTTTATTCTATTCTAAATAGTTCTATGATGCTGAGTTATTTATACTCCTTGGATCTCTTTTATAAGGAACCAACACAAGTTCTCATCACTAGGATATGCTGATATATTTGAAAAGGTTTCGAGCTTACCTCCTCATTTGAAAATTGAATTCTGCATTGATTAAGAGCAAGATGCGAAGTCGGTTGTCTTACCTATTAGTTGAATGGCTCCTGGAGAAAGAAGAGAACTATAAAATCGAATTTTAAAAACATTCGAAGAAGGGTCTTAATCGTAGAATTACATCAGAGTAGGGAGAACATATCATGTTCGCCAATAAAGCGGATGGTTCCTTAAGTGTAACAACCGATTTTTCCGTATAATGGACAATAGACCATGCATGTCGAGTCCAAATCAAACAAAAAGACGGATAGTTAAAGGAGAGAAAGAAGAGAGAAGAGAGAAGAGAGAAGAGAGAAGAAGAGGAGAGAAGAAACTAAAAAATACACAGAATCTCACAATCACAGCGTAACAGCATATAATATGATATCAATAATCTTTAAAAAAAGAGAAATTGTTATATACATACAACCATCAGAGTACAACAACAATCACAATTGTCAGCCTAGATAGTTATAACATCATGTCCTCACATTACTGATAATTTCAATAATAAAGCAGTAGAAAATAAACATATACGTGCATAAGACTTGAAGACCTCCAACTCGTCCCCTAAGCTCCAATGCATCCAAAGAAATTTGTAAATATGCTCGATCTAATCTTAGCGTTGTAATAAAATAACAACCGAGTCAATCTAGAAAACTAGCATGAGAAAACACACCCAACTAGATTTTAAAGTTATAGAAACCTTTCGAAACAAAGGTATTTCGTTAGACCACGCCGCACATAAACATGGACAGGTTTTTACCTTATGATAACTAAACCATTTCATATGAAATCCTCTGATATAATAATAATGTCTATTATATTAGCACTTCCCACTTACGGGGTGAGGCTCGAAGAGGCCACGCTCTTACCATTTATATAGCACTTCCCACTTGAAATGCTAACACTGCCCTCTAGGCAACAATTCAATATCAGCTTCCATCCATATAAGTTCGTTCTGGGACTGAACAAAATGATTGAGAGCTCCTTCTCCAATTCCATCATCTTCAAGATGTCTTCACTTCGAGCACTTAAGTTGGATCAAAGTGGTTTCGGATAACATATTCAATCTCAGTCTTTTCGAAACAACATTCAACAGTTTTTTGTAAACTCAACCTCGATTCTTTAGGAAATAAATAGTCAAAGATAAGAACGGAGATCACCTCCTAATCGTTAGTGGACGAATTTCCTTCTCATTAATCTAAAAGAAAGAAATGAGATTTATACGCATAATATAGCATCATCCGGAATAACTGTGCCACATAACTCACGTGTTTCTTCTAGTATTTCCAAAGTTACTTTTGGGTCTAAATTCCGATTGTCGGTTATTTAACTATCGAATAATAAACATTCATTCAGGGATTTATTTCCATAGGAAAACCAACATTTGTTTAAGCACCAAGCAATAGTAAGCCTCCTTAATTAAACTTTTCATTAATTAAAACCATCTTGTAAATGCTTGTATCAAAATACTTTTATAAAGATTTATTCACAAGCCCTTTTATTTTCAATACTTATAACATATCTGTATTTATCTCAATGGTATAAGTATATTTACCAAAAAACGAGGAAGATCTCCTTTTTACCAAATTCTAAAATCATTTATAAACTCCATTCTAAATTCGTAAAACCATTTATAAACCATTTATAAATTTTTCTGCAAGTCATTTCTAAACCCTTATAAAACCATGCAATTAATTATAAATTCTTTTTATGAATCTGTAAAACTATTTCTAAATTTCGTTATAAATATCCATTTATTTATAAACCTCTTTACCTTATAAATAATCTCCCTTTAAATCTTCAAACCATTTTATAAGCTCTTCTTATAAAATCTAAGTCCTTTTGCAAACTCTATTTATGAATCTCGAAACCATCATAAATAAATAATTATTATTAACTTTTAACCTCTTAAAAATAATAATTAATAATTCAAAACATTATAAATAAAAAATCCTTAATCTTTACCATACGAATAATAATGTTAAGTTACCAAAAGTTATTAATAATCATTACTATTAATTTCAAACCATATTAATAATTAAATAATTAACTTTCCAAAATTATTTAAATATTTATAAACAACTTTAAACAATATCAACATATATAACCAACTTTAAAACATAATATATTTCCTTGATAAATATCCATTCTTAAATATTCAGCCTGGTCATTTCCATATTTATAAAAACTTCCTCTCATAAAACTCATTTATTTATGAATTCCATTTATAACTTTATTTTATTTATGTATCTCACTTATTCATAAATCTCATTTAAAACATCAGTCACCGTCCGTTTAACCATTACTTCGGATAAATTCCTTTTATAAGTTCCTTTCTATTTATAAATTATCGTTTTACATTCCAAATTTATCCTCGCTTTCAATTTTCAAAATATAATCAACTATTTCTAAAATATCACTCTGAATCTTATAACAAATCCACCATTTGATTTATTCTCTAATTTATTAAACGATAATAGTTCCATTTTGATTTATAAACCCCATTTATAAATTAATACATTTATTATCAATGTATTATTTTACAAATTTTTACTTCCTTTGTAAAAATATCAATGTTGTAAATTGCTCCATTTATAAATTTCACGTTTATAAATAAATCATAATATATTTACATATACAAATATATATCACTTTATACAAAAATGATTAACAAATATTACATCAAAATATTTCTAATTTCTTTTGAAACATATTCCTTTATTATAAAAGACGGACTTATTCTCCAAGATTTTAGAAATCTATGTTTACAGTTCGAAAATCTCTATTTAGAATATTTTGTAGAACTATCAATTTATAATATCTAAAATCATACTTTCATTTTAGAAAAATTAATAAAACATATAAAATTTTCAAAATCACCTTGAAATCCCTTTTCAAATCAAATCACTATTTTATAGTATTCTATATACCCAAAAATGAGGCCCGGTGCTACTAAAGCACTATTTGAGTAAAATCATATCCTTGTCATCAATATGACATTTAACAAATCATATATCACCATATATGTGAAAATAAAATCAACAGTGTGAGGAATCCCGTTGGATCCCTCCAACCGGTCTCCCTGCATCACATGCATTATATAATCAATAGTATAAAAATCAACCATTTCAAGGAGGGATTCATGTACAAAGGATCATCCATTCTTACACGGGAACATAATAGGGTCTCATCTGCTCATATAGGTGGGTATATATTCAATCCAAATAATAATAGTTAGTAAATTATTTAAACAGTCAATAACCATCAATAGTAAATATCCAAACATCCCATAGATAATTTGTTTATCGACTAAAAATATTCCTAGTTAACCAAAAAGGCGAGATTAACTTGCAGTGATTTTGATAGTCGTCTAAACGTTCCGTTTTGAATTAAAATTGAACGAGCATCCAATTTTGATCCAAAGTTTCAACTAGCTCTGAATCCATCCAATCTAACTCCATAGCGTAGTATTCGCTGATACGAATGCAATGCAACTTGTCATGCTTGAACGGGCCTCGTACGAGAAAATTACTGATTTATTAGCATTCGATATAATTAATTATATAATTAACTAAATTAAAAGCTTATAAAAACCAAAACCTTTCTCCCTCTCATTTGCTACCTCTAGGTCCGCACACGCTTGCATTTTTTTCAAATCGAACGATGATTGCAACCTATCCCCCATGAACGACCGCCGCCCCCCGCATCACGCCATGCCACCGCCTTGCCATCTGCTTCCACTGCCATGCTCTTGCATGCGTGCGTTTCAAGAACGCAAAATCCATTTGCTGCTCACGAACGCGAGCGAATTTCGGTCATCTCGGTCGACGATTTGTCAATCCAACCATTAGGAAGCTTCATCTGGTCTGCTCTACATTTCCCTAGTTGAAGTCGAAGGCTAATTTGGCTTCTAGAGGCTTCGATCAATGTAGGCCATTTGATGGGTTAATTTAATGGTGGCTGGAAATAGAAGCTAGGGTTTGGTTTGCAAATGAAGGAAGTTTAGGGACATTTATAGAAAATTTTCAAAGTACTATTCATCCATGAAAATTTCAGACTCTAAACGAAGCATGCCATCGACGTTTTATATGTTATACCTTTATTCCGAACACAATGGAATATACACTGGGGACCAATTCTATCATATACAGAAGATAACTTTCAAAATCGAATTATTTTGAATTAAGTTCCTTTAATAAATTTCTACATGTTTCGAACTCGCATGACCGAACGATATGCTCCATCATCGTTGGAAAAATAATTTACTATTACGGATCCGATGAAACTAGTTTCATCGAAATCCGAGACAGTTCTCCAAAAGACTATTTTCACATATTAATTAAAACGAATAATTTCCAAAATCAATTTAATCACTTTTAAATAAAATTTAAAAGTTTACTATCTTCATTGTTATTCAAATAGAATTTAAATCAGATTTCGAAATCATTTTCATTCATATTAAATTCAAGATTTAATTATTTAACAATTTCCAGAAGATAAATGTAACAATTTAATTATCAAATAAATCATTACATTTAAAATCCAAGTTATTTCACTTATAAAAATTAACTTTTCAATATTTAAAATAATTAAATATATTAAATTCTAAATGACTAAAATTCTGGGTCGTTACATTAAGATTGCATGTCGTATATAGAAATTTGAATAATTTGACAAGAAAGTATAGATATCCTCTTCCTCATGTTCGATCAACTTGAAGGAGCAGAACTTTTCTTTCAACTTAATCTTGCTATATGGTTTCATCAACTAAGGGTGACCAAAGATAGCATTCTGAAAACCGCCTTTAGAACTCCCAATACATCTTATGATTGGTTGGTAATGTCATGCAGCCTTACAAATTCATTGACATATTTTTTTGATCTCATGAATTATGTCTTTCAAGACCAACTCAATAAATTTGTGGTGGTGTTCGTAGATGATAATTTGGTATTTTCCCAAAGTGAATTAGACCACAAGTCACACTTGAAAGAAGTGTTAGAGGGGTGAGGCAAAATTCTTGAAGGCAAAGTTTTGTGAATTTCATTTTTGAAGGAGGGGAGTTTGATTCTTGGGTCATGTTGTGTATTCGAACATGGGATTTCAGTTGATCCTAACATGGTTGCCATGGTGTAAGATTGGAAAGTACCAAGTTGTGCAACCGAAGTTCGTTGGCAAGATATTACCGAAAGTTCATTAAGGACTCTGTGAAGGTTACTACACCTTTGATCCATCTAACTAGGAATAATTAAGTATTCTTATGGGATGCACATAGTGGCGACTCTTTTATTAAGATGAAGAAACCGTTGACTAGTGTTCCAGTTCTTATTATTTGGAAGGAGCTAAATTCTTTACCATGTACATAGATGCTTATGGGATGGAACTTAGTGCGGTTCTTATGTAAAAAGGAAAAGTGGTTGCATATGCTAGTATGCAACTTAAAATCCATGAGAATAACTATCCAGCTCATGATTTGGAGTTGGTAGACATTTTCTTTACTTTGAAGACATGGAGGCATTATTTGTTAGGGGAGAAGTTTAGCTATTTTCTGATCACAAATCCTTAAATTATTTATTTTCCCATAAATATCTCAATCTTAGACAAGAAAGATGGATGGAATTCCTAGCATCGTATGATTTGTAATTTCCTATACTCCTGGAAAAAGGAATACTATGGCGGATGCATTCAGTAAGGGGCATGTTATGTTAGGTTCTATGTTCATTGAATGGGAGGGTTTGGAGTTTATTGTGGAGTTCAAATTTCGACCTTCCTATGGCATGTTGCTTGGTTTATTAGTGAAGTTGGAAGTTAGACCCATACTTATGGGTTGAATCGGTTCTAGCCAAAAACTTGATGCGATCATTATAGAAATCTTAGACCAAATTGAAAAAGGGGAGAAGCCAAATCATATTGATGGGTATTCGGTTGACGTGATGGGTTGGCTTCGTAGAGATGGTAGGTTGTGTATTCATGAGGTTTGAGATTTAATTAATGAAGTGCTTCAAGAGTGTCATTGTTCAAGGATGACTATTCATCCCGGTGGAAACAAAATGTATAATGATGTAAAGCTCACTTATTATTGGAAGCATGTGCAAAATGCATGTTTTAGAGTTCATAGAGAAGTGCATGACTTGTCAATTCATCAAGGCCAAATAAATGTAGCCTGAGGGTTTATTACTGCCTTTTAAAGCTCCATATTGGAAATGTGAGCATATTTTCCTGGATTTCCTATATGGATTGCCACGAAATTTGTGAGGAATAAGGGCATATGTGTCATTTTGGACCATTTGACGAAGAGCGCTCATTTTATCCCTGTAAAGGTTTCGAGAACTGCTCCATCTCTAGCAACGTTTTATGTATGGGAGATGATGTGGTTACATGGTGTACCATTTAATATAGTGAGTGATCGATATCCATTCTTCAAGAGCGAGATTCGAAAGAGCTTGTAAACATGCATTGGGCATGGAACTGAATTTGAGTACAACCTATCATCCTCAAACCATTGATCAAATGGAAGAATGAACCATGTAATTGAAGGCTTGTTGAGAGCTTGTATTTTTGATTTTGAGGATCATGGGAGGATCGGTTGCCTCTTGTTGAGTTTTCATACTATATAGCTTTCCAGCAAGCATCGACAAGACATCAATTGAAGCTTTGTATGGAAGATCTTGTATACCGCTTACATGTTAGTTGAAGACGACCGATAAGATGATACTTGGATCAATGATGTTCCATGAGACTTTGAAGAAAGTCGAGTTGATAAAAAAAAGCATATCAAGATCGGCAAAAATCCTATGCCAACAAGATACAGATTGGCCTCGAATTTGAAGTTGGTAATTTGATCTTTGTGAAAACATTGCCATTGAAGAAAGTTGTGAGATTTGGCAATTTCAAAAAGTTTATACCTAGATTCCTTGGACAATTTCCTATTGTGCAATGGATTAGAAATATTGCATATCGAGTTGATCTTCCTGAAAAGATGTCTACAGTACACAACATGTTTCATGTTTCACACTCGCAAAAGTGTGTTCATGACACAAATGTGGTGGTTGAGCCAAGTCAATTGAAGGATTTGGATATGGAACCAGAGGTTTCTAAGTCCAGAGGATGCACTCGGATGATGGAGAGTAGTGACAAAAGACTTCGTCACCAGTCGTAAAGCTTGTTCGGGTTCAATGGGGCGAAAATTCTGAAAACAACACTTGGGGACTAGGAGAGAAGATGCATGCTTCCAATTTGGAACTAATCTGGTATCACTTAATTTACTCTAAAGTATTTTTTTATATTTAGTCGATTATAATTGCATGCTAATATAGAACTTGCTTTGTATTGCTGTAATTGGTTTGCTAGTTTCTGTTATGTGATATTAAGTATGTGTGTCAGGGCATGTGAGTGTTAGTGTGATAAATTATTCCGCTCTTGATGATTGAGGGGGTGAAGTCCTTTTATGAAGGAATGTAACAATCCCTAATTTTCACTTAGCAATAAATTGTAATTAATCGCTTAATTGAAGGTCTAGCAAACTAATGACTAAAAATGATTTTCTTTTTCAAAAGAATAAATCAGGACTCAAGGTCTAATCCAATAAGTTCGTAATGTTATTTATATATGAAATGCATATATAGTTTGTTAAAATAAGATGAACTTGTGAAATGAAAAAAAAAAGCAGGGGCAAAAGGCTCTTTTGGCCATAATTCGGTATTATTAATTCTGAAACTAGCCTTCTTCCTCTGCATTTCCTTATTCTCTCCTTCTTATTTTTGATAAAGTAAATATTTTTATTAACTTCTAATCCACATAATTTCTTCATATCTTTTACGAAAAATTCCAATTAAATATTTCAATTCAAGCTAGAAGATTCTTTACAAATTCATACCATTAAGTTTGATTTTTTGTGAAGATAAAGGCCGAATTTTGGAAATCAAAGGAAGGCTTCAAAATAGGTTACATTGAGCTTAGATTTCTGAGGGATTTAGTGAGTGGGATCTGATATATTAAAATCATGGTTTGATGCTATTGTTGGTTAGATCTTGAGTAACAAAATTGATTAGGGATTTTAGAGAGGAGAATCTTGTTGAATGAATGTTTTGAAGTACAAACCTTACAATATAATGTGTTAGGAAGTGGTAGAAATTGAATGATATTTGATAAGATTGTTTAGTTTGATTATTGATTGAATTATTGATAGTGATGATAGCATTGTATTCAATGATATTTAAAGTTGTTAATGATGGAATAAGGAGTCAGATTGGTTGGTGAGTGTTTAAACTCATATGATTGGCAAAGTGTTTGAGTTTTGGAACAATTCATCAAATTACCGCTAGTGATATTTGTTCTACGGCTGATCGTCGAAGATGTGAGCTTGAGTGCAAGGTGTGGTCGGCGGATTTAAGGTCACAAAGTTGTGGGGCTCAACATCAGGGCGAGGAAAGGTATGGCAGTGGTTGAGCAAAGTTTAAACGGTGGAATAAATTTCTTTGGGAGAATCTACCACATTTGGGTTCAAACCCATGCCCTACAGATAAATAATTGACTGTTTAAGTGTCATTAGTCTACTGATCGAGGGATTCGTGTAGGATTTTGAGGTCGAAAAGGAATAGGTTAAAAATGGTATATAATAGTTGTTTGTCCGTGTTCAACTAGTCGGCTATTCAAGGAGTTGGTTGATTGGTAAACATTGACCTATTTACAGATAAACCATAGCCAAAATTGGCTATAGTGGGTTAGTCAACTAACCATATTTGTTCAATTGACTAATCGACAATAGGTTGGGAAATTTGTAGTTTTCCTGGGGATTGTTCAATCGAACTTCGGGATGTGATATCTTTTGCATACGAAGTCAGATTGAAACATGGTTTGGACCAATATTTAGTGCTTTCCCAAGAAAATGATCATTGTAGTTTTTGTGGGTTTTAGATTACTCTGATTCTGGGGCTGTAACAACCCAAATTTTTGGGTTGATTAAATAAAATAAATAATGATTTAAATTAGAGAAATTAAATAATTAATATGGAATTTGTATTCTTTTATAAAAGATAATTCTTTTAAAATGATTAATTCTAAATAATCGTGAGATTGAGAAATATTAATATTTTTAAAGTGTTAAAAATCACTTGAAATATTATTGAGATTTTATTTAATTATAGTGAATTCTAAATTTATAGAATATTGGAGAAATTAAAATTTTAAAGTTTTATTAAAGATAATTGAATCAGAGTTTGGACAAGAATATTTTTTAGTTGAATCTTTTATTTTTAAATCAAAGAAGAACTAGAGATTTGTAGACAACTTTATAAAATATTGTTCATTTTTAAAATAATTTAAGAAGTCATTTTATTCATTTGGGCTATGGTTTAACTACTTAGGCTTTTGATTTATGAAGCTATTGGTAAGTAAATAAAATATGAAGTTGGGCTTTATTAGATAAGTAAAAGAGAAATAGTTCTTTTAAAATGAACAGTATGTGTGGCACGTCCGTTGGACGTGTGCAAAGACAACCGTGAGTTAACTTATTTTTAATGTAAAATAGTACATACAAAACATGCCTTGTTCTACTGCTGCATCAGCTTACCGATTCAGATTGCATACTCATACTACAATTTTGGTGTTATTCCTACATGACTATATTATTGCATTCTGTTGACGTGAACGAAAAAAATGTCACCATTTGTTCATAAAATGTTTTCTCTCCTCCTTTATCGGGGCTTGAGACCGGCATCAGTAAGTAATAGGTGATGGCAGAGTTAAAAACAATTTTTTAGGGATCATTTTATGTAATACATGTTCCTATAATGATCGTAAAAATTTAAAATTATTCTTTTTTATATATTTAATGTAAACGAAAGTTTCAAAGTTGAGCATAAATTAATATATGCTTAATAAAAGTAACTGAAATATAAGTGAAACAATGAAGTCTCTTTGGTAAATGTAGAATGATATTACTCAGTGATATTTTGAAAATGAATAATGTATATTAAAAAAAATTGGCAGAAAAGATACTCTTAATACTAATCAACTATGCCCTAACCATTGCCAATAATCAGAGTAACTATCCATTATCCAATAGTGCAGCTGTACCTCTAAGCAACCTGAGGAATGACATCTCCATCCTCCCATCCATGCCGGTAGATCACACTCCATCATCCAAGTGGTCGGCATCACCAACTATGGAGCCTTCCTGAAAGCCATGTCCAATGATTGTCTTTTCGCGCCCCCGTCGCCTCCTCCTTTGCCCTCATCTGCATAAGAAATGAATTAATATGAAGTTATCTTTTTATCTATAAATTTTAGTACAAAAGGCAGAATTCTATATATTGATTTAGTATTTACGTACTTGCAGCAAATCTTTGCAAAAAAACCTGATCATGATATCAATTCATACATGGTCATATACCAACAGAACAAAACCTTACTATATATTTTGTTTTACAACTGAGAAACTCAAGTGCACATAAATGGATGAAGTCTTTAAACCTCACTTTTAATAGAACACTATATAAGTAAATTGTTATATTGAAGATCCTGCTACAAACATCAAAGAGCGGAGAGTATAAAATATTTCTTAGAAATTGACAATATGACAATAATGTTTGCTTGTTTACTTATCAATTGCAATCTTTAATGTTTGTTTGTTTACTTATCATTTGCTTTTAATATACAGTAAAAGTGTATTAAATATAAAATAATATTGATACAACTGTAGGCTAAATTTGAAATGAATAAATATGTCAATGGCAGCGATGTCAGAACAAAGTGATACCCCAGCTTTGTTTTGAAACAAATAATAATAAAGGTTTGTCGATATGTGTTTCTGAACATTGTTTTTGACCAACATTCCCACTTTATTCCTATATTTTTTTAGCTATTCTATATATTTTTTTAGCTACCCTATGAATACCAATAAAGCTGGAAACCGAAAACACCTTTTCCAAACAACACATGGTTATGCAGAGTTTTGCAGTAGCGTTGAAATGTATATACAAAATTGTGAACCACATACAAAAACAGAGACCAATGCACCCTTGGGCACATGCTTCTTTTTAATTTCCTTCCTCCACCCTCGGCCAGCATCCAACCCTCCAGAACCACCAACTTACAGTCATACATATTTTATTGCTAATGTTGTACACTCTAGGAGGTCAATACAATTGAAAACAGGTCAAAATTGATAATCTAGCAAATCCATAAGGAATGTTATACCATCTTGGAGCCTAAATGCAGCAATAAAATAAAACCATAAACGTATTCGATCTGTCAAAATTAACAAATATAAATGGAGATGTTTGAAGAAACAATAACATATCCCCTAAGAAATTCAAGGTAATAACTAATTACCTTTTTCCTAAAAATGATGAAAACCACATCATATGTTGGAGATATTCCGTAATTCGCGTAAACTTTTGCTAGATAAGTTGCTGAAATTGTTTCAATCCACTCTTCAAAAAGCTTGATGCCTTCGCCTGGACATGCTTTGATTCAAGTGATTGTAGAGACCATGAATGTTACGTCGTTTATGAAGAAATATTACATCAGCAATTAGTGGAGATTTTACATGAGTTGGTTGACTATTTTCTAAGCATGAACTCCTTGAGATGCTCAGTTGAGTTAGTTTGATCTTTTAGTATGGAAGATGCTGCAAATTGGAAAGGGAAGGAAAAGGGTTATGCGGCAGGAGAAGGGGAAGTACTGTCAAATGGTGAGTTAGTGCATTGAAGAACGTGGAAATAGAAAAAGGACAAAAATATCCTTATCATATTATAGAAAGTAAGTGGGCATTTTTGACAATTCAAAAGCTTCATTTCAGGGTATTCCTATTATAGATAGATAAGGAATTTAATTAGTTCTTATTGGATTTAATAATAAAGGCAACCCCATTAGTAGAATTAGCATGTACTGTACGTACACTTCAGTAATCAAACTCAGATAAGAAAAAGAAAGAAAGGGCTCAGCTCTCTCTTAAAAACCTAAACTTAATTCCTCAAATTCTAGTCTAATAAATTCTCGGAAATTGTAGGAAAATAAAGGTAATGATTTTGAAACCTAATTTTCTTTTAGATTGGTTGATTTCAGTTTTTACCGTATTAATTCCTATATTGGTTTCTTGTGTCTATTGAGTTTTAGGGCTTGGATGATTTTGTGAATACCGCTGAAATCATCAGTTGTTTTGATTTGGAATGGAAGCAAATAAGGTGAGTTAATCCTCACACAGCCTATCTTTGAATATCTAATTGCATGCTTAGCAATTCTTGGTTGAACGATTAAGAATTTTATTGGCGATATTTGATAATCCACTGCTATTGTCTGTTCAAATCTACTAAGTTGCTCACTGTAAATTGCACGTAGCTTGGAAAATATGGACACGCACTCGTTCCTAGCTCTGTAGCCTTTGTTTTCTTTTTGTATGCCTGTTATTTGTTTTCGTACATCCTATTGCCTTGAAATTTTGTCATGTACGTTCGCTTGTAGCTCAACTTTTGTGCATCCATACTGTTCGTTTGTAGCTTAATAACTTGCTGACTTTTGGTTTGAAAATTTTCCTTACGCAGTTAAACATATTTAACTAAACCTATGTGCAAACTTCCTTTCTGTGAATAGTAGCCAAGTTCTTCCACTTGGTTTTGTACGTCCTCTATGCTTTTGCCTTGGAAATGGTCATGCACAATGCCATATGCAGTAGAGCGCATTATTTTGAACCTAAGTGCAAATCTTTACTTTGTGAATAACAGCTTCTTTTTGTTGTTCTAAATTTGATAGGTCCCTGCTAGCTTGAAAATTGGTCACGTATTTGCTTGATGCCTTGAAAATGGGACACGCATGCACTGCCTTCTTGCTTTTATATTGTACATCCATGCTCTCTATCTTTAAAATTTGTCACGCACGCATGCGTTGGCTGTTGTTTGATTTGAACGCACCCATGCCTTGGTATTGTGTATGTTTGCTTGTTGCCATAATTTCATTCCTCCGTATTGTTTAATTTGTTGGCTGCTTTTGCATGTCCCTTATTTGGTTTGTTGCCTTGATTTTTGTTTCGTCCCTGATGTTTTGAAAATTTAAACTAGACCAGGATGGTGCGTTGGGGATGTTTGATGACATTAAGGACAGTTTAGGATTGAAGATGTTTTTTTATTGGTATGGTAACTTTTATAGTGCCATCTAGTGATTTTGAGATGTGACAATTAAGATATATTGTTATACGATTCCATACGATATTACGCATACAGAATAAGTCTATATTACTTAGCTTTGCATCGGGATTAGATAATTGTATACCATTGTTGTCGTGAGTAGTTGTCATGTTAGGTATGCACCTTTGGTCGGACGGAAACTGTTGATAGAAGTCGTTTTATTTTCGTAATGTGCTATAATCTTTAATACAGTGCAATAAGGGTTATAAGCTAGGAGTTAGTCGTTATTTTGTTCTCATGATAATCAAACGGTAGCAATCAGACATATGTATATTAGTTCATGTTGGATGCGATTTTAGGTGGTAGGTGATGCGTTGAAGCATTGTAGTGTTGTCTTATACTAGTGACCATACTTCGCTGGTTTTGCGTTACCAGGAGACATATGAACCGCCAGCCTAGTATGTGACGTTTGGGTCACGATTGGTGTCATGTTAGTTAGTTATGATTGTTTTATCATATAACATAGCATAATAGTAAAAATGTGCTAAACCGTTGGATGTAGGTTAAGATACGGTTCCCTTACCTCGATTGTCATCTTTTAGAATTATTCACGATATATTAGCATGTTAGTAATCATGTAGAATAGTGATATTTCCTTTTTACCAGACTTTATGTCTGACCCTGTCTTTTTGCTTATTTGTTATATATTCTTTGAGTAGGTTGACATAGAGATAGGAATCTCTGCTAGTTGGAAGCGATTCATAGAGTCATAGCTATATTAGCACTACGATATTATATGTCCTATTTTTGGGTGTAATGACATGTAGATCATATGTTTTAATTTGAGACACGTATTCTTATGGGATATGATGTATCATCGACTATTTGTATTATGATTGTTATCCAGGTTTTAATCCAGCAGAATCTATAGGAAGTCGAGAGAACTCCATCGAGTTAGAATAGCTCAAAAGCCAACTAAAGGGACTAGAACAAGGAACCAAAGGAAGTCAAGAAAAAAGAAAGGAAAATACTCCAAGGGCATGGATCGCTATTGATCCTTGGCATTAAGAGGGTTCATGAACAACATCAACACGAGATAATAGGCGCAATCCAAAAGGCAGAGCTCAAAAAACCACTAAGTACATGGATCGTTAGCGATCCACACCTTCTCGCCAGATCGCCACAAACTTCATAAACCGAAGTACAAAAATATGCTAAGTGTACTATGGATTGCGAACGATCCATACTTGACACTAGAACGCAAACAAAGTGAAGCCGGGGAAAGGCTAAGTAATTAGCTCGCACTCGATCTAATGCTATGGATCGCTAGCGATCCATAGACCATGGATCTCTAGCGATCCATGATTTTGGCTTAGGTCGTGAACTAAACTCCACCGCATCTTCCTATGGTCATCTACAAGCGTCTAGCGAATGGGCTTGGCCCAGTAACTCTCGAACCTCTATAAATACTCTCCTATATGCAACATAAAAGGGATCTTACTGGACTGGTTGCTGAAACTCTGCTGGGAGCTTTCTTCACTCATCTCCCTCACAACAATCTTCAAAGGTGTTCACCGTGATTTTCCAGTGGATTCTAACTTTGGAGATTCAATCTAGCTAAGGATAATCAAGATATTTATAATCAAATACATCTTGTAATAGCAATCAGTCTATAATAAAAACTATAAAGTGGAAGTAGGCTTCATTAACAGCTGAACCACTATAAAAATCTACTTGTCTTCTTTTTCTTACCGCTTTTATCTATATCTATTATCCATATTATTGCTCTATGAGAACATGGCTGGTGTTTTTACGCTCAATCCAGGGTGTTGATCCATTTTTTGGGTTAACAATGATGTCTAATATTATGTCTCTGGATATGACATGCATTTAGCCTTTTACACGTGCACGTTGAATTTATATTTTATATTCTTCCGTTATGAGAATAAGTTAGTTGTGATAGATGTGCTCTGTGATATATTATTAATTACATACTTTACCCTTAACAGAGCTTCGTTTATGACACCGTTGGGGAATCTAATAGCTTGTATGTGTAGATTTTGAGTGTTACAGAAGGCACATCATTAATGGAGACATGTGTAGTTTCTTCAATGGCGTTGTTCATTTCATTGAAAACGTTGTATGCTTTATTTTTGTTGGAGTATCGAGTAAATATTCTTTCATCATTGTTACATCCAAAAGTCCACAGTCTTAAAATGGACTTAACATATAATATGGGCTACAGACTGATGAATAAATAAGTCAACGAGCTTGGAAGATGGGAAGATTGAAGACAACGAAGATTTGGCCAAGTTTTAAAAATGCAAATCAGAACACTAACATGATTCATGTTGACACCGACATAGTTTCCACCAAGACCCCTTTCTGGGTCATTCGAAGGGATATAATCGATTGGAGGCATATGCAATAGAAAATTAAAGATGCTCGAAATAGCCCCAACTAACCAGCTTCTAATCCCATCATGGAGCTCCCATCATCGAATCACGAGTGATCGTCGTTGAAAATCATCAAAAATCGTCAAAATGGTCCTTGAAAAACTCATTTTAGGGTTGACTCAAAGTCGAACTCGGGTAATCGACAATTTGACTCGAAGCAGATTCTGGAAGTCCTGACTCGAAGTCGAACTCGTGTAGTCACCCATTTGACTTGAAGTAAACCTAGGAAATTCTAGCCCGAAATCAGACTCGGGTAAAACCAAGATTTTCTCCAAGCAAATATGCAAATGGCTCCAAGCAATGTTTGTCACCAACACAACACTTCAAGTGTGCTGACTCCAAGCAAATGGCAAAATTTCTCCGGTCGAGCCCCAAGTAAAATATCACCGATCCATCAATACCGATCCATCCTCTTTTGCCAATAACTTGAGCATGCGAACTCCAAATGCCTTGAAATTTGGAACGCAATTTTATGGGACCTTCTTGGTTACCCCAGAATGATCTCACCTAGTTTGAAAATTTTGGAGGATCGTCATCGATCCATGACCCCATCATAATTGATTTGTCATTCAATGGGCATTTCCGATCATTTAAGCATATGCAATCATGCATATATCATTCTCAAACATTATAAACAACCGTAACTTGAAAACGGACCGGTCTGACAACGATTAAAGCATCTTTCCCAATCGAAACCCATTCACCGAAGTTGTTCAACATACAGAATATCCAAAGAAGTTTATCATGCCAACCATACCTTTTATACAACTGTACAACTCATTCGAAATTGCTTTTTCGCAGGTATGACTAGCATATGGACAAAGCGAGGGCAACAGATGCAGTCTACTACAAGGCCCTCGGGAATCATTAAAGGATGAAACAACCTAATACCATGGAAGAATTCTATGGAAAGGTGAATCGGTAGATCAGCGGTCATCTGAGCCAAAAAATCCTTTGAGAATGTTAAGGTCTTTCACGAACTAAAGCATCATGAAGGCGAACCGGTTGACCAGCGGTCATCTGATCTTAAAAACCCTTTGCGAATGTAAAGGTCTTTCACGAACTAAAGCATTGTGAGGGAGAACCGATAGATCAGTGGCTATCTGATCCAAGAAGTTCTTTCACGAACTAAAGCTTCGTGAGGGTGAACTGGTGGATCAGTGGTCATCTGATCCAACAATCCCTTCGCGAATGTGAAGGTCTTTCATGAACTAAAGCGTCGTGAAGGCGAACCGGTAGATCAGCGGTCATTTGATCCAAAGTGAATGTGAAGGCCTTCTATAAACTAAAGCATCATGAGGGCGAACCGGTAGACCAACGATCATCTAATCCAAAAAACCCTAACGTGAAGGTCTTTCATGAACTAAAGCGTCGTAAAGGCAAACCAGTAGATCTGTGATCATCTGATCCAAAAAAACCTTCGCGAACATGAAGGTCTTTCACGAACTAAAGCATCATGAAGGCAAACCGGTAGATCAGTGGTCATCTTATCCTAAAAACCCTTTGTGAATGTGAATGTCTTTCATGAACTAAAGCGTCGTGAAGGTAAACCGGTAGATCAGTGATCATCTAATCTAAAGAAATATTTTGCGAAAGTGATGGTCTTTCACGAACTAAAGTGTCGTGAAGGCGAACCGGTAGATCAACAAAATTTATGTACTACTGATATCCACGAAGGAGAACTGGAAGATCAACAGTCATCAAATCCAAAGCCTCCTGAAGTCGATGAAGTCATGCTTCGGGGCTACAAATCGATCATATCAGTCACTCCGCATAATTAACGAATCACTTCCAACGACTAGTCAAAAAAACGTTGTTAAACTCCAGAGCTTCATAGTTGCTCAAGGGATCTAAGCCAAAACTGAACCCACCTTGTGGTTAATCAGATGCTGACTTGAATCAAGCCAAGACTTAGAACTCAGGAGAACCACACCCACTGAATTGGGGGCAATCAGACGAGTTGTGGAGAAACCCCGGATGCAGTTTAAGCACGTGACCAGCCTTTTGGCATGGGGGCATGACACATACTTGAATAGCTACAAGGAAAGCCAAGACTAATCATACCACAATTCCGTTACGTCCGATCGAAAATTTTGGCATTTTGACAACTACGAACTTAACGATCTGGCTAGCGCAACAAACGAAGTAGGAACATAATACTTGCTCACTTCTTCCTTACTCCTCCTTTACCACCCTTGATGACCAGATCCTTTTCCTCTTAGACTGTATGCCTGTTGAAGGCTAATTCTCTAAAGGTAATTTGGACCAAAAACTGTGAGTCTTGCCTCGAATTCCCATAAGCTCTTTCTTCATAACATCTCCATGCGGTCGGTTGTATGTCTCTCGATCATGGCGACCTTATCTGTTTGGTCGTGCACATCTTCTTGAAATTCAAGAGGATCGCCCAAGCCACTGTTACCCAATCCAAAAACCAGTTATCTCTTAGAACTGATGAATTCGCGTTCCAGCAAAATCGAATCGTCGAATTGATAGAAAAAATCGATCCTTACCTTCTGAGAACTGGTATCGCTCCTCCAGCACTGGGAAGGCCCAAACCATGCACACACTTCCATAAGCTACACATCACTTCTTGAGCCGTGGAACCACGCTCTCGAAGTATGAACTCCTCACACTACCCGAAGATTGGAAACATCAAGAAGTTCCAAACCGCTCGGAGTCGATAGGTCGTATCGATCCCATAAGTCGTACATTTCATAAGCTGTGCAATCTCGGAAGCCATGCATTTCATAAGCCACGCATTTTCATAAGCTGTGCACTCTCAAAAGCCGTGCATTTCATAAGCCACGCATTCTCAAAAGCCCCGCATTTCATAAGCCATGCGCTCTCAAAAGTCGTGCATTTCATAAGCCACACATTTTCATAAGCCGCATATCTGATAAGCTGCGCAAACACTACTTGTTCTTGCTCTGGCATCATTAACAAACCATTAAAATTTTCTTAGTACTGGTGTTGTCCCGACAACACCTGAAAACTTGTCTATTGCAGGATTAACGGGATCAACTCCCGCTACCCGAAAGAACGGACATTGCTTTAGTAGTACCGCAAAGCTCACAATCTAAGAAGTCGGCAAAGAATTCTGTTTTTTGACCAAAGTTAATGTACAAAATATCAAAATTCAAGACATCTAAGTCACGAGTTCCCAAAGATAGGAGCTGCGACGTACCTTTGATTAGGGGCATCTAGGGAGCCGCCCAAAACATTAAGTCTCACATCGATTGTTCAGAATAATCAACCCTGTGGACTGAGGGGCACATAACACATTAACACTTGGTCAGAATAAAAGATTGCTTCAACTTGCAATAAAAGGAGGAACTTACCATCATCCAGAGATAGACGATGACGGAAGGCAGTTCTAGAATCAAATCATCAACACACCAGTTTCCAAAGACAGAAGCAGGTGCTCGGTTGAGGTCTTAAAACCTAACTTGCAGAAAATCAGCTGTTATCCGAAGACAGATAACGACAAGTAGAGAACGCTTAAAATCGAGCAGCTAAACTATTGATTCTCGAGGGTTGGAACCAACGAATAAGTTTGATATCCGCAATAATGCTATCAGCCGAGCATAAGGCATATGGCCTGAAACAAGTTAAGGTTAATTATCATAAATTCAAGACAAACACTATCAAACTCTACAAGTCCGTGATTAGGATAGGGATGAGTGGGGTCGTACCAGGGGCAATGTGATGACTTGCTCCGCAGCTTCTAATTTTCTATAAGAACCTGAAATTTGACACCTGAAAATGAAGGGTTCCATAGGTAGTCATCAGAACATAACAAAAACCGGTTGGAGGAAATTTGATTTTTCATGAATAAGAATAACCATGGAATTGGTTAAGCAACAGCCTTGCATCTTCAAGGGTAACACTTAACAATTATAAACAAAGCTAGGTAATAGAAAAGGCTAAGACTCTTATCCTTCAATAACACGACATATCCCGAAGTTAAGAAATGTTGTGAAAACAGCCACACTGGGTTAAAAGGAATATACTCAACTCTATAGGATCAGATGAATGATTGAATCCTTACAAACATGACTTTAACACTGCCCAAGACAGGCAGCACTAAGAAAATACTTCTATAATCCAATCATCGAAGTAATGCTAGTTTTTGAATATTAAAACCGGTACCCAACTAAATTAAAAGCACGGTCGGGTCAAAGAAAAAAAATTAATCCCAACCTCCTGAGTGTCAGTGTTGCCTCTTCAACCCCGAGGCCTTTTCCTACTTCATAAGCACCACTGTTGCCCCAGCAACGTCGGGAAACTTTCTACTTCCTAAGTACCGATGTTTTCCCAGCAACATCAAAAAACTTTCTAATTCTTAAGTACCGATGTTGCCTCGGCAAGGTCGAGAAGTTTCTACTTCCTAAACACCGATGAAGTTTCTATTTCCTAAGTATCGATGTGTTAGGAAATCAAATCTACAACTTCGATGACAACAACTATACGATGGAAATCGAATATGCATATATATTTCTATTTGTAGATACTTTCTAGAGTAACATCACTAGAAAGACAATAACAAGGCTCAAAGAACGTTACAAGAGACTACAAGTCGATATGATCAATGAAGAAGCAACACAGATGCACAAAGTAAACATGCACAGGTTTCAGACGTCTGGGTGCACTAGCCAATCGTCTAAAGAAATCCTCTGGAATTCAAAACAAAAAGGATCAGACGTCTGGTTAATGCACTCAGACGTCTGAAAGGCTTCTGCATACAAAAAATATATAGACAGACGTCTGAAACAAATACCACACGTCTGGTTCTGAACTCGGTTTTTAAAATTCAAATTACAACTGCCGCATTTGAAAAGACATCTTCGCTTCTCTTCGCTGCAACTCTTCATCACCATCAGAAGCAACTATAGAGCACTTGCTAATGGATGCAACTACTCAAGAAATCTCTCTACCACTATAAATAACATCAAGAATCAAAGAGAAGAACTCACATTACTTACTTGCGCTCTTTACTCACATACTCTGTTATATTCTTGATCACTAGCAATCTATACTTGTATTTCACTCTTCTGCATATATTCAAATCTCCTCAATCAATACTATATATATATATATTGGAAGCATTTGTAGTTAATAGTCAATATCCGTGTTATAGAACACATACTTGACAAGAACAAGCTATTGTAACCAAGCCTATTCCTCCGGGCGAAGTGAGGGTGTTTGATAGTCGAATTTCGAATGGGAGCTTCAGGACTGGACGTAGGACAGGAGGTCCGAACCAGTATAAAATCCTGATGTGCTTATTCTATATTTACCTAGATTAATTTTATCTTAGTTGCATCATATAGTTAGTCACATATACTTGCATATACACTACACGATCCACTCTATAGACTTACAAGATGTTGCCTCAGCAACGTTGAGAAACTTTCTATTCCCTAAGTACCAACATTGCCTCGACTGTGCCGAGAAATTTTTTGTTCACTAAGTACTGGCGTTGCCCCGGTAATGCCAGGAAAACTTTAATCTATAGGGTTAATGAGAAACACTCACCATAATGAACCATCAATGCACTAACTTTCGGAGATAGAAGCTGGTTCTCAATTGAGTTCTACCCTTGTTTTCGGAAAATTTCCGTTTCCTGAAGATAGGCAATGACCGAAAGACGTAACCTTTCATAGGTCAATCAGATGGTTCAACCAGACATTGACGGAATCAGCCATTACACAGGAATAAAGCAACGCCGAAAGAAAATCCCAAGATTGTACACAGCCAGATTTCCTAAACTCAACTTAGAAAGAATTTAAATATAGCCAAAAGATAGGTAGCATTGATGAAATGTTGCTTGGAACCAAGCAGTTAGGTTACCAACTTCCGAAGGCAGGAAATGGCGTATGAACAGAACTTCCGTGACGACAGCAATCAAGCAAAGCATGCACTATTGAGGACATGTAGGGATAATCATGGAAGGTCAGAACTAAAACCACCGTACTTCCACAATCCTAGAATGGGATTGAGAGTCAGACCAGGGGCAATCAACTCATGTGTCCCAAACCTCTCCATCTCTTACAATCACCCAAATACAGGCATTCGAAATAGCTAGTCCCTCGAGCAGGATAGAAGCACAAATACCCGATCGAAAGAAATATTGCAAAGTCCAAACACGAATAACCGCGAGGCTGGTTAGATAATGGTTCTATAACGCAAAACAGACATTCTGGCAAAAAAATCATCAACAAAGAAAATGAAGGATCTAACGTTCAGAAATCAACCACCGCTCATAGTCTAGCAATGACGAGAAAGATCTATGACCTACTCAAAGTCTAACAAGATCATTTGGTTCCAACTTGTAGGAATAAGCCATTACTCGAAGTTTGGGGATGCAACGAAGAAACTCCAAGAATGAAACTATCGATATAACAGCTTTCGAAAATAGAAGCAAAAGCTTGATCGACTCTTTAATCCTACCTTGTGGAATCTTACGTTATCCGAAGATCCACAACATCAAGGAAAAATCCACCGGTTTGAGTCATCTGGTCATGAGTTTACGAAGATAGAAACCAACACATGATTTGGATCTCAACGCGGGTCCCAGAAGAGTTTACCTTAGCAAGAGATGCCAGAAATGAATTAGGAGCTATAGAGCCAACCGAACTGGGGCAATCGAACTTATTGCTTAGAAAACCTAACCTCCCAAAACGTGTTGGTTCAATAGTCAAAGTAAACGGCCCTATGGGCTAAGGCATTTACACCAACGCTTTGTCAAACGAGCTCAGTTGAGCATGAACTCGACTGAACATAAACAAGAACAATCACGAAACTGGATAGACCAAGCTACCTTATAGTTATGTAAAAAGCAATTCTTGAAGCCGAGGAATTAAGCCAATAGTCCCCTGAGACAGAAGCTAGTGGACAGATCGAATTCCAAAAACCACAAAGGAAGGATATTCGCGAACGAATAACTCATGCACTAGTTTTCAAAGACTGAAGCTGTACCTGATAGAACTTCAACTACAACTCTACAAGAACAACAGTGCCTCGTAATTTAATTGTAATCAGTCATCCCAATATGATAGAAATAATAAACGAAGTCTAAGTTGCGAAGGATCCAGCTTCTTGAGGAGTGGAAGTACCTCTGTCAGACTAAAGATTAGATGGTCGAAAAATTATTTTCCACAACAAAACTTGGCATTCAACCCTATCAGGTATGTTTTACTTTAAATAATACCATTGTATAACCACTGCCCAGAATCCAAGGAAAGTCGATGTATGTTGATCAGTCAGGTTCCAAACATTGATCGGGGCAGATGTAGTGTGTTATCTACATGAGAAGAGTCAATACTGCAAACTAACAATCTAGCGCAGATAGCTTTCTTACATTTGACAAATAACCCATATTATCCTTTGAAATTACCTCTTTCACACTTACCCTTTATCGATCAACAACCGATAATGGGGCCGCTGTATGAAGCGATGTGGGAAGGTATTCTTTCTAGGATCACTAAAATATAGAAATGGAAACAGCGATATGATTGAATCATCCACTATATCCGATTTTGAAATAAATTGTCGATTGGAATTCAAAAACATCGACAGGAACTTAACCAAATTCTCGAGAAGAAAAAGTTAAAAGACAAAGAGCAAGACTTCACTCTAGAACGGCATACAATCGTTCGAGACAAAACTTAGCTTCACCGCCGGTCGAATTAAAACTATATGTGACAACTCCAAACCTACATCATGCATCCACTTACTGACCTAAACCTTTGCGTAAACTACGAATTAAAGATTGCATCATTAATACTAGGAATTGAAATTCAAATCAAAATCAAAAAACGAACGACTATCAGAAGTCAGTCCATTGAGAACAACATCTTGAGGTGGACTCTAATAATTCAGATCGAACATTCAACAATCAAAGCCAAATTTGCATGGTAACCTTGACAAGATCAACTAAATTTCAGAAAATGAAAACTCAAAAGAAGTTACTTATAGAGCACGCCTTGTTTTCGACGAAGGCATACTCTGGGGGGCAAATGTTATCCGGATTTTTAACCCAGCAGGATCCGAAGGAAGTCAAGAGGTCTTCATCGAGTTGGAATAGCTCAAAAGCCAACCGAAGGTACTAGAATAAGGAACCAAAGGAAGTCAGGAAAAAAGAAAGGAAATTACTATAAGGGCAATGACATTAACTCAAGGGTTCATGAACAACATCAACACGAGATAATAGACGCGATCCAAAAGGCAAAGCTTAGAAAACCCCTAAGTACATGGATCACTAGCGATCCATACCTTCTCGTTAGATCACCACAAACTTTAGAAACCAAAGTCCGAAAATATGCTATGTGTATGGATTGCTAGCGATCCATGCACTTGACTATAGAACACAAACAAAGTGAAGCGGGGGAAAGGCTAAGTAATTAGCTTGCACTCGATCTAATGCTATGGATGTTAGCGATCCATGATTTTGGCTCGGGTCGCGAGCTAAACTCCGCAGCATCTTCCTGTGATCATCTACAAGCATCTAGTGAATGGGCTTGGCCCTGTAGCTCTCCAACCTCTATAAATACTCTTCTATCTGCAACATAAAGGGGATCTCTCTAGACTGGTTGCTGAAACTCTACTGGAAGCTTTCTTCACTCCTCACCTCCCTCATAACAATCTTCAAAGGAGTTCACTGTGATTCTCCAGTGGATTCTAACTTTGGAGATTCAATCTAGCTAAGGACAATCAAGAGCTTTGTAATCAAATACATCTTGTAATAGCAATCCGTCTATAATAAAAACAATAAAGTGGATGTAGGCTTCATTAATAGCCAAACCATTATAAAAATCTTCTTGTCTTCTTTTTCTTACCGCTTTTATCTATATCTATTATCTATATTATTGCTCTGTGAGAATAGGGCTGGTGCTTTTACGCTCAATCTAGGATGTTGATCCATTTTTTGGGTTAATAATGATGTCGGATATTATGTCTCTTGATATGACATGCATTTAGCCTTCTACGTGTGAATTTATATTTTATATCCTTCCGTTATGAGAATAATTTAGTTGTGATAGATGTGCTCTGTGATATATTATTATTTACATACTTTACCCTTAACAGAACTTCATTTGTGACACCGTTGGGGAATCTAATAGCTTATATGTGTAGATTTTGAGTGTTACAGAAGGCACATCATTAGTGGAGACGTGTGAAGTTTCTTCAACGGTGTTGTCCATTTCACCGAAAACTTTGTATGCTTTAATTTTGTTGGAGAATTGAGTAAATATTTTTTCATCATTGTTACATCCAAAATGTCCACAGTCTTAAAATTGACGTAACATACAAAATGGACTGCAGATTGATGAAGGAATAAGTCAAGGAGCTTGGAAGATGTGAAGATTGAAGACAGCAAAGATTTAGCCAAATTTTAGAAATGCAAATCAAGTTGGCACCAACATGATTCATGTTAACACCGACATGATTTTCACCGATGTGATTCATGCTAACATGATTTGAACTGTTAAGAATAATGGTACGAAGGAACCTAGGAAATTTGGAGTTGATTGTACTAAGCAAAAGAGGTCAGTATCGATCACTTTTCATGCACATTCATGATAACTAGAGTGATGGTCAATGGATGGTTGGTTTAAGTTGTCGTCTTGAGGTCTATTTCTGAAGGAGCAGTTGAACAATTCAAGGATGTCATGAAGGAAGGAGGACAAGTAATAGATATATCACAACCTCTCGGAAACAACATGATTTTTTAGGTAAAAGTGCTTGGAACCTCGATGGATCGGAGATAGAACACCAAAGGAAGGATGATGGGACAACTCCCCATCATAAAATCAGATCGATACCGATCACTTTTGATCGGTACAATGATGATTTTTTTTCTATGGCGACTTTATCTTCCTCCTCTACACTTTCGAATCTGATGTTGGACTTGGTATATCGAGATTAGGCGATTCTTTTGGACGATACCTCATAAATACAAGACTTAGAGTAGTTGGAAAAGGAATTCTGACTTAGCTTCTTCCCCAAAGGACCTTTTTCTATTTTCTTTTTCCTCAAGCCTTCTTAAATCTGAAATCTACTAGATTACAGTCGGATTTGAGTTGTAACCTTTGTATTCTAAGGAGAAAACGTAAGATAATAAGATTAAAGTGGAAGTAAGCTGGAGTATTCACCAAACCATTATAAAAACTATGTCTTTTTATCGCTTTTTGTTCATTGAATGTAAGATAATAGATTAAAGTGGAATCAGGCTGGATTTCCTATTCGGTACCTTGGGTGCCGAAAAGGGTGCTCTTCCTTCTTCCAGCTCTCTTGCTATGTTATCCTTTTCTCTTTTTACATTGGAAATGGTTAGGCACTCAATAGGTAGATTCCCTAATGGACTATTCCTCGTGTTCCATAAAATAATGTGCTTGCCAAGAATCAAACTCCCGATCTCTCTATTGGAAGCTTGGTGCTCAACCACTTGAGCTACACATGATTTTGTGCCATAACTCTCCTTCATTTCAAGTTAGAATGGAACGAAACCCAGACCAATAGCTTCATATCGTTGAGTAGAGTATTCCGTCACCCTTGAATGTTCCATTTGCCTGAAGTAGGTAGTAGCTCTCCACAGTGGGGCCCGAGTCGGTTAGGTGGTGGATAAGTTTTAAAATGATCATATCTTCCAATCCGTACCTAAGGTAGAGATGCAGTTTTGACCTAGGTGCATGTGCTGACCTTAGGAACATTTTACAAGTGCTTTGACTATATTTTCTGACTATGCCAAATTTGACTATATTTTCTGACTATGCATCTTTTAGCTGTTTCTATGCTTCTTGACGTCTTTTCGTATTCACTTGATGTGGGCGAAAATGCGAACAACAGTTGCCCCCTAAAGCATACTTTTATAGAATTAAAAATGTGGATTGTTTCATCACAACTCGTCTTTCTTTCTCCTGCGATGGCTATCTCGAGCATCAATTATCTATATCCGTATTCTCGTCCTTTTGGTAAGTTTTCTGCGCTAATATGTTACAAAGCCTTGTTCACTCGAGGAAAGCTTGTTGATCATTCCAAGACATCCTTTATCAATATGACGTTCGTAGTTTATTCTCTCTTGGTAGCATAATCATCTAGCATGATTTTCCACTGATTCTCATTTCTATACGGTAGGATTTTGTTCCATCTGGTTCAACCTCCTTGCCTCCACATCCTAAGGGCCACTTGTCATCTTATGAATGTTCCAAGAATGCCAAGGTGCCTTTGGGAAAAGAATATACAAGGTTACATGGCATGTAGACTAGCCGATGTGTATTTTGTTGCATTGGTCGATTTTGGCCAATTAAGACTGGTGGTTGCGATGTATATTTCCTACATGATTACCAAGTTATTCCACTAGTGATTCATTCATCACCACCATGCATACATGTATAGGTCAATCAAAAAAATGTTTGGCTAGGTAAGTTGTTTCTATGAGTGATGCTTCCATTAGCCCACACTTTATATTTACTGTATAAATACTTACACAAGTGCATATGTATTTTATGGAAATTATAAATGAAATTATCATTTCTGATCATGATTAGTTATTGCATTGCATTTGTATAGCATCCTTCTTTAACCATTAGTTTGTTAGTAGTCTTTTATTACTTTCTTACATACCTACACAGGGTCCATCACTGGCAAGTTCAACATAGTGAGCATTCATGTGAAGTAGTTACATGTTATTTTGTTAATGCTTCCAGCAAATCTTCCTTTTCCCTTGGCATATTTATAAAGGAGTAATCACTGCAAGTTCACTAAGGTGAGTGATAACCCAAAAAATGGATCAACACCCTGAATGGAGTGCGAAAGTACCAGCCCTATTCTTACAGAGCAATCATATAGAGAATAAATATAGAAAAAGTATAAATAGAACGAAGACAAGTAAATTTTTATAGTGGTTTGGCTGTTAATGAAGCCTACATCCACTTTATAGCTTTTATTATCGATTGATTGCTATTACAAGGTGAATTGGATTACAAAGTTACTGAATATCCTTAATCAGACTTAGTTTTCGAAGTTGGAGTTCACTGGAGAATCATAGTAAACTCCTTAGATGACTGTTATGGGGGAGGAGAAGAGTGAAGAAGGTTTTCTGCAGAGTTTCAACAGTCAGTCCAGAGGATTCCCTTTATGTTGCAAATATGACAGTATTTGTAGAGATTAGAGAGCTATTGGGCCAAGCCTTTTTCCCAGATGCTTACAAATGACCATAGGAAGGCAACCTAAACTTTTTGTCACGATCCGAGCTAAAATGATGAATCGCAGCGATCCATAGGCTATGGATCGCTAGCGGCTCGAAGGCGACCCAATGCCTTAACATGCTTCCCCTTGCTTTGTTCCATAAAGATCGAAGCGACCTGATTAAAATGTATGGATCGCCAATGATCCACAATCCATATACTTAGCCAGTTTTTGGGCTTTGTCTTCTGGATAGCGTTTGTTGCCTCGTGTTGGTGTTGTCTAGGTAGTCTGGTAGCATGTTTCCTTGTTTTAATGACGGTTTTCTTATTGGTTGCATTAGACTGCTGATTGAACTAGACGAATGCTTGTCTCTTGATTTAAATAGCTTGGAATCTCATCAAATTTAGCCATTGTTCTTAGAATACACATTGGATCATGATGCAAGAAGATCGAAGGACCCATGAGCAAATGCCATGGATCGCTGGAAATCCATTGGTTATGGATTACTGGCGATCCATATCCTTAGCGTGTTTTTGCTTTCTATTCTTCTGACTTTCCTTGGCTTGCTGTTCTAGTCCTTTTGGTTGGCTCTTGAGCTATTCTGACTCGACCAAGTTGTCACGACTTCCTTTGGATTCTGCTGGGTTAGAAACCCAGATAACATTTGCCCCCCAAAGTATGCTTTCGTTAAAAACAAGTGCTCTGGAAGTAAATGCTTTCTAGTTTCTGATCGTCGAGTTTCAAGTAACCATGTTTGGGCCATACGAATTTGACTTTGGCCATTCTGTTTCTCGTTTGATCTGAACTGCCGTTGCTTGTCAAACTTAACAAATTTTATCCCATATTTTCTAGAATGCCTTGAAACAACATGTGGATCTCGCTAGACAAACTTGAGATCGATACCAAGCAATTCAATGGATCGCTGACGATCCAATTACTTAGCATTTTTTTCATTCGTGCAATTCTTCTATTTAACTACTTCGACCCGACCTAGCTCCAGTTCCATTTTCTGCTTGCGACCTGACTTTCTCCTTGCGATTTGAGCTATGTCCAGCGATTCGACCCAACTTTGACCAAGCCCTAACTCCGTTCGATCCTGTTGAGACTTGGTTTTGATTCATGACACGAAGCTATCACTACAACATACAGATTTGATGAGTGTTACGACAAAAAGAGACAAGGAGACGATACTTTAAAAATCGGTGCATCAACTATGGTATTTTGTTTTTAAGTCTTAGGTTAATATTTGTTAAAATCTCTCCACGATTATGTCTACACTAGCTTATATATTTAATCACTATATTTACTAAATATTTGATACACATATAAGCTCATATTTAAATTATTAAAGTAATATAAAGTTATAAATATATATATATATATATATATATATATATATATATAAATTGAGCAAATTGCACAAAAATGACCAGGTCAGTCGACTGACCTACAAAACCAGTCAACTGACACTGGAATGTTTGTGCAGCATGCACAGTTACATAAATATATACGAATTTAAATTTCAAATTACTTTTGAATCTTCAATCGACTGACTATGTAGCTTAGTCGACTGAATTTCTATAACAACCATTTTTTTGAAAGGACACGACTTTTGTGAAGAATTGCGAACCTTTAACGAAAAGATTCGAATGCAACACTTCGATCGAAACTCTTCACCAACAGTCGTAGCTTTCTAACTCTTATAAATACAAACTCCAACTTCATTTCAAATCACTTAATCACAATTGATTTCTCTTATTCTCCGATCTAACTTTCTGAAATCAATTTGCTATCATACTTTCAATTATTCTGCATAAAAGCAATACTATACCTTTCTATTCTTCATATACTTAAAATATAAACATTTATACTCGAGGAGAAGATTATAGGAAGGGTGTACTACAAGTGACAAATTAGTGTTATCACAACACACATTAGTCAAACTATTTTCTGTATTAGTTGAAGTCCTGTTCTGCTGCTCAGGCGAGTGAAGTTCTTTTCGCCTGTTGAGGCGGAATCCTGTTCTGCTGCTCAGGTCCCTATTCGGTTGCTCAGCGGTGTATAGACCTATTCCTCCGGGTTAAATGAGGGTTGTTGTTTTAGTGAAATTCTAGAAGGAGTCTGGGAATGGACGTAGGACGGTGCTTCGAACCAGTGTAAACATCTCTGGTGTCATTTTACTATACTGCTTTTTATTCCGCACTATTTACATTATTGTCATCATCATTATACTTTGGATTATCATATATCCATATTACACGATCCATAGCACACTTTCATTGGTATTAGAGCAAGGTCATCATATAACCGTAACACAGTTATATGATAATCTAACAATATGGACACTAACACCAGCACTAGCATTAACACTAGCTTTGTTGAAGGATAATCCATTGCACACCCACCACTATTCAATGGCATGAACTACAACTACTGGTCCACACGAATGAGAATATATATGCAAGCAAATAGTTTTGAGTCATGGAATATAACTCAAACAGAATATACTATTTATACTAAAGAATATTCCACTTAGTTAAATACATAGAAATCAAATGCCACAACTAATGCAAAAGCCATGAATATGTTGTTTTGTGCCTTAGATAAAAATGAGTTTAACCGTGTTAGCATATGCAATACTGCATATGAAATATGGCGTACACTCAAAATCACACATGAAGGAACCAACAGGGTTAAACAAAGCAAAATATCCATGCTTAAGAGTCAGTTTCAAAACTTTAGAATGAAAGAAAATGAATCTATAAATGACATGTACTCAAGATTTCAGGATATCTATCATTCATTAGTAGGACTAGGAGAAAAATATTCAGATTTTGATATCGTATCCAAAATCCTTAATTCTTTAATGGAAGAATGGGAAAGAAAATTTCTCGTTATTGAAGAAGCGAACGATATTTCCAAAATAACTCTTGAAGAATTAATAGGAAACCTAATATCTTATGAAGTGAATTTGCACGAAAAAAGAGTTCAGGCTTAAGATAAAAAGACTATAGCATTTCATGCAGAACAAGAAGAATCAGACTCAGACAAAGATGACCAAGCTTTTATTGCAAAGAACTTCAAGAAATTCTTGAAATATAGAAAAGGAAACAGAAATAATTGCAAACGAAGCTTAACCAGCAATAAACCACCGTCTTTATGAGTATGGAATGTTTTAACTGTCACAAAAAGGGGCATATGCAGAAAGACTGTCCATATCAAAAGAAAGAATACCAAAATAAAGGGAAGGACAAATTCAAAAGAAAAGCCTTTTCAGTCACATGGGATGATTCAGATTGCTCATCTTCTTCTTCGGGAAGTGAAAGTGACAGCAATAGTGAACAAGCTAACGTATGTTTTATGGCTAAAGCTAATGAGGTTAGTGATTTTACTTTTGATGATATGATAGAAATAAACTCTGAATTATTAGATACTTTAAAAAGTCTTAAAAGAAAATATAAAAAAGCTGTAGAAAATCAGAAAAAGACAGAATTTGAAAGAGATATGCTTAAAGATGAGAAGAAAATATTGGAAGAAGAACTGGAGAAAACTCAAGAATCTCTCTCTAATGTTAATTCTCAACTTATATTATTAAGTCAAGAAATTGAAACTCAAAAGGAGAAGAATGATAGTCTTGTTTCTGAAAATCATGTTTTAAAAACTAATATTGAAATGGCAGAACTAGAAAATTCAAGTCTAATTTTAGATGGAATCACTAAAAATGTTTCAAATTTTAATACAAGAAGAGAAAATTTACCTAGGATTATTGAAAATTCATAATCTTTTAGTAATAAACATGGTTTAGGATATAAGAAGAAAGTTAAAAAGTCACAATCTAGTAATTTGATCAAAGTTAAAATTAATAAAACACCCACGTCTTTAAATAGACTAGTTTCTAATACTATAAGTATATGGATACCTAAAACTAATAATAAACTAATAAGAAAGAAGTATATTAGTTCATTCATATAAGATGTTCATAATAATAAAAATTATACTTATAAAAGGGATACTAAACCCTCTTAGACCCAACTCTTAGGACCCTATTAAAAAGGTGGGTACCAATGATATCTCATATTTTTTGCAGGTCACACTCAAGAAAAGAGGAAAATGGATACTCAACAGTGGTTGCTCAAAACATATGACATGGGATAAGGATATGCTGATATATATTACATACTCGGATGGAGGCTCTATCACTTTTGGAGACAATTCCAAGGGATATTGTAACGACCTGCTATTTTGGACAATTCAAATCGACAATAAAACCGTGCATGTCCGACTTGAATAATTCAAAATACCGCGTTGTTAATTTAAATTTGGCAAAACATATCATTTACAGTAAATACATCAATCACAGATTACAGACACAGAGTAAATAATGCAGCGGAATAGATAAAGAATAGTAGTTCATGAAGCTACTATATATATATCAGAGTTAGAGATAAAATACAGCAGAACTCTCAAATGCAGTGAAGTCTCCAGTACGAGTAGATGACTTCTCTGAACCAATCAACTAGAAAAGCTAAAAGAATAGATAGCTGGATCATCAAGCTAAACTCCAACTTCGAAGGTGAGTCTCAAAAGCTGTATCACTCGGTCTGACCCGAGCGTAAAGCAAAACACAAAACACTCGAGTCAGGATTAACATCTTATATCAATAAATTCAAATCAAGTGAAATATCAACTGAAATACAAATAACTTAAAGGATGTTTGGGATGACCATCCTCTAAGGGTCCATGGAACTATCTACAAGGTAGAAATATACACTAGAACACCATGGCCATTTCAACTTAATTTATACTTCAAACCAAATATCATTTTTCTTCAATTATCTCTATATTTCCCAAAATAGTATTTATATATATTAAATAATTTATAAAGTAATGTATCTTCAATTCCCTCAACTTAACAAATCGTTTCAACATCAACCCGACCTTCCCATTTGAATTAAATTCAATCTCGATTATCAATTTAAATTCAATTCCTAAAATAAACTTTTCAATTTATCGATCTCAAAATCGGATTTGTAATCACAAAAAAATACCCCTTTATATTTCAATATATTTCAAAACCTCAAGTACTCAACGGTCAACTAAATTTTTATTCAATTTAGTTTTCTAAATAACGAATTCAAATTTGGTTCAACTTAAATTTTCATTTTAATTCAATTTTAGTTTCTAAATAACAAATTCAACTATATTGATTTTAAATACAGATCCGAATCTCAAAATAAACCATTTAAATTCCAATATAGTTCAAAGCTTTAATATTTAAATGTTCAATTTTTCAGTTTCATATAGATCTCGATTTAACCTCACTATTATTTAACCTTAAATTCCATTTTTACTCGATATTTTCCTTAATTTAGTTAAACGTGAAATATTCATTAAATCACTTAAATCAAAAATCCAGTTATAAAATCCAACCTTTAAATTTCCCATTCAAAAGTTTCAAATCGATTTAATTAAATAAATCTTTATTTAAATGTCATCTTTAATAAACCCAAATTTATCTTCCCATCTTAATTTATCCCAATTCTTGAAAAATCTATTTGAAATATAATTCACATAAATATTTAACATAATTTATGTATTAATTCCACCTTAATTAAATTAAATATTATTAAATCTATATATATCATTTCCCTTTATATATAATAATTTAAGAATTTACATTTAATAAGACCATATATTTCTTCCCAAAACAATGAATTTATTTCCAAAATATTTTATATGGACCAACGATGTCTGTATATATTCCTTATCATATGGTCAAGTGTTACAGATATTTATCATTTCAATCCGTACACTAAATATACACGGGTGGACATCATCTCAACCCATAATCCCAAATTCAATTAAATGAAAATCGCTTGGGTCTATCATTTCAACCCATAACGAAATCCTCCTATTCTAAAGTCCGTTCGGGTATGTATCATTTCAACCCATAGTGATTTCTATACTAACAGGGAACTTGCAAAGTGATAACAGATATGAAAATAGTAATAACAGCAGGCATATATCATCAAAATAAATATAAACAATAGGATATGGTGTCATATCTCATAAGTGAACAGTTACAGATAATAGCATATATAACAAATTAACATGAATAACAGCAGCATATTTCAATTGTCGTTTCAATTGAAATCAAATTTAATAAATAAAAGAACGTTAATCGTGAGTGATTGCTCACCTTTCGAGGCTAGAGAGATGGACAACGAAACTGATTTGTTACGAACTGAATCACGATATAGACAATCGAAGGAATCCAAACAAAAATTTCAAAGCAAAGTAAGCTGAAAGTGGGTTGACGTGCAAAGCTGGAAGATAGGATTGATGGAAATGAATCAGAGTCGTCTTGATAAAATCAGACAAAATATATGTTATAAATTTTCTCTAAAACAATTTTCTTTTAAAACTTATATTTAAATAAGAGATATATATATATATTTTATACTTACTTTCAAACAAAATAAATTCAAACACAAATTAAATTAAAACACATATATTACAATAACAAGAAAACTGACATTATGAACTGCAACTTTTACTTTTAAACTATGTATACACGCACAGCTCACTCACAATCTACATGCAGACTCAAAGGGTGACAAATATTCCTTTATTTTATACTTTGGAAGTGCATGTAAAATTTAAAATTAGTATCTACTCTGCGACTCAATTAAAATGTCATAACCATCCTAAAACCTATACATATACATAAAATGAGATGAACATGTTATATACAACTTAGTTCAGTCGCCTATATAAGCAGATTATAAATGCACTATTTTAATTATATGTAAAAGCAAATTGATAAAGTGGTCCCCAGCTTCAAAATGTAATATATACATACATAACTATAACATCTATCAATATGTCAAAGTTATAACATATTATAATCAACAAATATAAATTTATATATGTTAACTAATATAAGACAGGTTTATAAATATATGTTATATAGTCAAAGTTGTTCAAATATACTCCACAGCTTTTGTATATACATAAGTTACAAACAAAACACATATATAAAAAAAACCTTTTTAACATATACAACAACATTCATACTGAAAACGGGCTTGCTATAACAAGCATACAACTAATATCTACGAACCCTGTACATGTTATACTCAACACCCAAAAAACCTTACAGTGCAATATATATAGATCCAACTTGTAACCAAAGATATGCAAAACAAAATATATCTTCTGACCAGCAACAAAAATATGCACACGCGAAAATTTTATACGCATAAACAATATGCAGACCACACTCTCTGATCCAACTTTTATAACTTAAGATATTTATATTATATATACTGTAACTTTGTAAAATTAATACTATAAACAACACAAAAAAAACAGTATAAGCTTAACCTATTTTCACATACAACTAACCTTATATACATACTATTACACAAAAAAAAACAATATATATGTGTTCCCATACACTACAGAAGATATCATTATTGAAGCAGGCACACACATTTGAAACACAACTGTAATATGATATAGTAGTATAACGCAAATGTAAAAATTTACGTAGTTACCAGAAAAAAAGGAAACTGATGATTTGTGACCACTTGCCAGCCGTAAAGGGTTGTAGGCTCACGGAGGAAGAATGAAGTCGGAGGAGGGGCGGCGCGCTGTGGGTGTGGTGGTTAGGCAGAGACGCGGGCGGAGTGTTGTGGGTGGTTCACAAAAAATATGGAGGCGTGGAAATGTTTGAGAAGAAGAAGGATACTATCACTTTCTTTTTTTTTTGAAAACAAATTTTTGTTTTGGAAAAGCAACAGTGTATATATATAATTTAGTGGATAGGAGAAATAGAAGGGGAAACATCTGTCAATAAAATAACGTATATACTTTGCCTTATATATAATATTAAATAAGTAGATAAAAGGAAAAATTTCAACGGTCGAATTATGTAACTTATGGAATAAATGTTAAAACAAAAGCCAGTGAAACCAGGAAATCAATTAAAGCATAAAGGAAAGTTATAAACGCAAAAGGAACCTTTCAAAGGGAATAACGTATATCACTCTACACATTTTGATTTTTAAAATAGCCATGGGATAACAACTGTCATCTTGCATTAAGCTGAAAATTTAAAGCAATAAATTTTTTGCTTGTCAAGCAAGGCTCAGGTTGAAAAGCAAAGGAAACCAAAAAGTCCCAATATGAAGTAATGAGAGAGAAACGAAGTTAAAAAGGGAAAGAAAAATAAAGTGAATCGTTTTAAAATAATAACTACAACGTGTACAAATGTATACGTTTGGTTTTCGAAACTGCTAAACATTAATGCAGGAATAAAATTTATAGCAATTTAAAATCTTGCTAGGAATTCACGTTGAAGTTTGAAAAGCAAAGCAACGCTAATGGTCACATTTAAAGGTGTCGTTACAACAAACAATTTATTGCTTCCATTGTGCATCGGATTTCAAAATACAGAAATAAATATACCGCTGAGATCAGCACGACGAGACGATCAAAACGGTATACAGATATTAGTGGTACGATTGAATTATAAAATTTTGAATTTGCTATTAAGAGAAAGTGCAGCAAACACAGAAAAATAAGATCGACGGAGCTAAAGAAGCCCGAATTTGGAAAAACGAAAAATGACGTCTCAGTCAGAAGATGATTTAGAATTTTTCTATGTAAAAATATTCGGGTTTGAAAAATATGTCATTATCAACAGTTATTAGCTAGCTTGAATTTAATAGCATTACTTAATAAATAAACTTTCATAAAATTAATTGAAAATTTACCATTTGCTATATTAAATCATACGTAATCAAATATAACTTCTTTTTATTTGCAAATTAAATAATTTAAAATTTCACCAAAAATTCAATTAATTAAATACGTTATTAAAACTATTCAAAATCTTGGGTCGTTACACTCTCCCCCACCCAAAATTTTTCGTCCTCGAAAAGGAAGGAGGTAGGAGAATAGAAATAACTGGAAAGAAAGATAGATTGAAAGATAAGGATTAACAATTAATTTAAACTATATAAATTTATTTGAAATATTTATTTGAAAACTTCATTTGAAATTTAATTTTCTTTAATATTTTATACTTTTCAAACTCCTTTGAAAACAATTATTTACATTATTACTTATATTTACAAAGACTATTGAAAATATTAAATCCAAAATTTATGAAATTTATAAATCTGTCTTTAGATACTTTTCAAACCTTATTAATAAATCATTTACTTTAAATAGGTTTTATTTAATTAATAACTTCAAAAATATTTATAATACTAAAGTTTTCTATTAAACACTGTAGTATACCAATAAGCAATATTTAAAAGATTATATTCAAAAAAAGAAAGGGAGGTAGGTTTGGAAAACAGAATCAAGGTGAATAACTAAACTGAGCAGATAAGGTAGATGCAAGGAATAGTATCGGGCACGAACAATTAATCTAGAACCATAAGAATTAAAATTTCAAATATTAATTCAAAATTTCTTTGTTGGGAACAATACTTTTATAATAAATACCTTTATAATAATACTTTTATAATAAATACTATTATATCGAAATAAATTTTCCTTTCGAAAATACTTTTATAACTCGATGTTTCAACAAGTTTATCCTCGTTCTTGCAGACTCTGGCCATGCGTTGATCAGGCGCAAAGCTAGAATTCTTCAAGTACTTAGTAGACTTGTTTCAACACCCAGTGAAAATACTTGAAAATCTTTAAAACAGATATGGAAAGTACAATCCAACAAAACAACCAAACCAAAACCTTTTTCCGATCATGGTTCGCAGATACACAATGGTTACACCTGGGTTCCCCAGGAAACAATCCATATCCGTAAGCTTTCTCAGCCCTGCGAGTTACGCCATGATGACTAGTAGAGTGCAGGATACACAATGGTTACGCCTGGATCCCCCAGGAAACAATCCGTACCCCTACGCAAGACTCAGCCAGGCACTTGCGCTACTATTCGCGACCTACACAGATTGCAGGATACACAATGGTTACGCCTGGATCCCCCAGGAAACAATCCGTACCCCTAGGCAAGACTCAGCCAGGCAATTGCGCTATGCATTCACGAGAGAAAAAACCATGGGTTACGCCACGGTGGGAACACTCGAGTATTACATCCGGAAAACCAAAAATCAGAGAGAATAATATCGATAGAATGAATCCACGATGTGGCCACAAAGCGGATATCAAGCAGAAGGCACTTTCCATATCTTTACTTCGAAAATATATATCATATAGTACCCTTTCAAATCACTTTCAAATATTGTACTTATATAAAGTCCATATATATAGGATTCTATTTTTCCTAAATCGAATACCTTCCAAATCAATAGTAGATCAAATCATACTTATATAGACTTCGATTATATAAAATCTCTTTCGAAATTGAGTACCTTTAAAATCAATAGATTTCAAATCAACTTCATACTTATACAATCCATTTTATATAAGTTCGACCACTCCCAAATCAAGTTCTTAAGAATATAAGGTTCTCAATTTCAAATCATTCAATATCCATTCAGTTTCCAAATCATATATGATTTCACCAAATTTTCTTCCAAATTAAGTATCTAAATTTCAAAGTTCCCAAAATAATAGGTTTAGAAAATTATCCCAGTTTCCAAATTAAAATAATTCAAGTCAAACAAATTCATTTCCAAAATCACCATATAAGTACTGGTTTTTAATTTCAATTTAATTTCAAAACCAAATATTTTCTCAAAATCAATTATACTCAAAATGGTTTCCAAATTTATAATCATCACTTTAAAACTTTAAAACTATCTATTTCTATTAGAAATATCCAATTTACCTTTCTGAAAACCATTATTTGAAATTAATTTTTTTTTTCCAAAACATTTCAAAACTAAATTCCATATTAGTATAATTAAAAATAGTCATATTCACTTACTTAACAAAAGGTTTCAAACTTACTTAAGTCATACTCTTCAAAACTAAACTTGTATGCTTTATCAAAAATTTTATACTTTTCGAAATTTCTTAGTTTAAAACTTTTAAGCCTTGATTTGGACGTGCTCGAACCTTCAAAATAGTCGATGAAATCAAATTTCAAATCTAAGAGTTGGAAATCAATTTTTTTTTTATATAGAGTTATTACTAGTCAAATTGAAAACTCGAGGACTGAACACCGGTCTCACTTTAAATTGTTTCAAATATATACATATATCTTTCGAAAATATCAAATTATACTTCGGAATTTGAAATCAAAAACGGTTTTACAAAATCACTCGCATAGCGAAGCTATTAAAGTGGCCTCTCTCCCACTCTGAAACTCGAAAATCAATGTCGATGATGCGTGCACTCATCACCGAAATTATTCTCCAGCGACATAAGTGAGTTCTGGACTTCTATTTTCTTGAAAACTTCTTTGAAATTTCTTCAAAATTATTGGAATTCATTTGAACCCATTTGAAACATTTCTTATTCGGAAAAATACTTTTAAATCGTATTATTTTTATATATTTTCCCAAAATCTTAAAACCAATTTCAAAATATCGGAATTCAATTCTCGAATTTCAAATTTAACCCTTCAGTTATAAATCCTTTTTATATAAATCACTTTCTTATAAATTTTCAAAATTTCCAATCCTTTCAAAACTTTTATATATAGAATAACATTTCTTATTCGTTTTATATATAGGTATATAATCCTTATCGAAAACATTTTCACTTTTATATATAGAATAAAATCATAGTTATCAAAATAATAATTTCGTATAAAACAATTTTAAAATACAACAAACCCGATTTTCAAAGGATGATTCAAGGATGGATTTCAAAACAAAGATAGAGATTTAATTTAGAGGAACTCTAATCAATAGAATCCTGATTCGAAGATAGGCTCAAACAAGGTTGAGAAAATCAAATTACAAAATAGAAGATGGATATACTTCTATAAATCTCGGGCGACCTTAACCGGGTCAACCGTGACTTCAGGAATATAATTGATGCGGAATTCTAAAGCAAATCGACATTCGATTGCCAGAGATAGAATTCGGCATACCAAGATATAGCAGCATCGAAAACCGAGGATACAAAAATCTTCGGTGAGTCAATGCCAATTGAAAAGGAGTTTTCACCCTCTTTACAAATCATTCGGTGGAGTTATGGGGTACTCCGGAATCAAACGATTATGAATAGGGAGAGACATAATGAATTTCGGAACCGAGGGACATTCCAAAATTCAAAGGAAATTGAGTCAAAAGGAAGAGATTCAACTCGAGCGAAAGTGATTCTGTAAATAAATTTACCATATATGCTAAGTTTTGCCTAGAGCCAAAGCTTTGATACCAACTGTAACGACCTGCTATTTTGGACCATTCAAATCGACAATAAAACCGTACATGTCCGACTTGAATAATTCAAAATACCGTGTTGTTAATTTAAATTTGGCAAAACATATCATTTACAGTAAATACATCAATCACAGATCACAGACACAGAGTAAATAATGCAGCGGAATAGATAAAGAATAGCAGTTCATGAAGCTACTATATATATCAGAGTTAGAGATAAAATACAACAGAACTCTCAAATGCAGTGAAGTCTCCAGTACGAGTAGATGACTTCTCTGAACCAATCAACTGGAAAAGCTGAAAGAATAGATAGCTGGATCATCAAGCTAAACTCCAACTTCGAAGGTGAGTCTCAAAAGCTGTATCACTCGGTCTGACCCGAGCGTAAAGCAAAACACAAAACACTCGAGTCAGGATTAACATTCTTATATCAATAAATTCAACTCAAGTGAAATATCAACTGAAATACAAATAACTTAAAGGATGTTTGGGATGACCATCCTCTAAGGGTCCATGGAACTATCTACAAGGTAGAAATATACACTAGAACACCATGGCCATTTCAACTTAATTTATACTTCAAACCAAATATCATTTTTCTTCAATTATCTCTATATTTCCCAAAATAGTATTTATATATTAAATAATTTATAAAGTAAAGTATCTTCAATTCCCTCAACTTAACAAATCGTTTCAACATCAACCCGACCTTCCCATTTGAATTAAATTCAATCTCGATTATCAATTTAAATTCAATTCCTAAAATAAACTTTTCAATTTATCGATCTCAAAATCGGATTTGTAATCACAAAAAAATACCCCTTTATATTTCAATATATTTCAAAACCTCAAGTACTCAACGGTCAACTAAATTTTTATTCAATTTAGTTTTCTAAATAACGAATTCAAATTTGGTTCAACTTAAATTTTCATTTTAATTCAATTTTAGTTTCTAAATAACAAATTCAACTATATTGATTTTAAATACAGATCCGAATCTCAAAATAAACCATTTAAATTCCAATATAGTTCAAAGCTTTAATATTTAAATGTTCAATTTTTCAGTTTCATATAGATCTCGATTTAACCTCACTATTATTTAACCTTAAATTCCATTTTTACTCGATATTTTCCTTAATTTAGTTAAACGTGAAATATTCATTAAATCACTTAAATCAAAAATCCAGTTATAAAATCCAACCTTTAAATTTCCCATTCAAAAATTTCAAATCGATTTAATTAAATAAATCTTTATTTAAATGTCATCTTTAATAAACCCAAATTTATCTTCCCATCTTAATTTATCCCAATTCTTGAAAAATCTATTTGAAATATAATTCACATAAATATTTAACATAATTTATGTATTAATTCCACCTTAATTAAATTAAATATTATTAAATCTATATATATCATTTCCCTTTATATATAATAATTTAAGAATTTACATTTAATAAGACCATATATTTCTTCCCAAAACAATGAATTTATTTCCAAAATATTTTATATGGACCAGCGATGTCTGTATATATTCCTTATCATATGGTCAAGTGTTACAGATATTTATCATTTCAATCCGTACACTAAATATACACGGGTGGATATCATCTCAACCCGTAATCCCAAATTCAATTAAATGAAAATCGCTTGGGTCTATCATTTCAACCCATAACGAAATCCTCCTATTCTAAAGTCCGTTCGGGTATGTATCATTTCAACCCATAGTGATTTCTATACTAACAGGGAACTTGCAGAGTGATAACAGATATGAAAATAGTAATAACAGCAGGCATATATCATCAAAATAAATATAAACAATAGGATATGGTGTCATATCTCATAAGTGAACAGTTACAGATAATAGCATATATAACAAATTAACATTAATAACAGCAGCATATTTCAATTGTCGTTTCAATTGAAATCAAATTTAATAAATAAAAGAACGTTAATCGTGAGTGACTGCTCACCTTTCGAGGCTAGAGAGATGGACAACGAAACCGATTTGTTACGAACTGAATCACGATCTAGACAATCGAAGGAATCCAAACAAAAATTTCAAAGTGAAGTAAGCTGAAAGTGGGTTGACGGGCAAAGCTGGAAGATAGGATTGATGGAAACGAATCAGAGTCGTCTTGATAAAATTAGACAAAATATATGTTATAAATTTTCTCTAAAACAATTTTCTTTTAAAACTTATATTTAAATAAGATATATATATATATATATATATATTATACTTACTTTCAAACAAAATAAATTCAAACACAAATTTAAATTAAAACACATATATTACAATAACAAGAAAACTGACATTATGAACTGCAACTTTTACTTTTAAACTATGTATACACGCACAGCTCACTCACAATCTACATGCAGACTCAAAGGGTGACAAATATTCCTTTATTTTATACTTTGGAAGTGCATGTAAAATTTAAAATTAGTATCTACTCTGCGACTCAATTAAAATGTCATAACCATCCTAAAACCTATACATATACATAAAATGAGATGAACATGTTATATACAACTTAGTTCAGTCGCCTATATAAGCAGATTATAAATGCACTATTTTAATTATATGTAAAAGCAAATTGATAAAGTGGTCCCCAGCTTCAAAATGTAATATATACATACATAACTATAACATCTATCAATATGGCAAAGTTATAACATATTATAATCAACAAATATAAATTTATATATGTTATCTAATATAAGACAGGTTTATAAATATATGTTATATAGTCAAAGTTTTTCAAATATACTCCACAGCTTTTGTATATACATAAGTTACAAACAAAACACATATATATATAAAAAAAACCTTTTTAACATATACAACAACATTCATACTGAAAACGGGCTTGCTATAACAAGAATACAACTAATATCTACGAAACCCTGAACATGTTATACTCAACACCCAAAAAACCTTACAGTGCAATTTATATAGATCCAACTTGTAACCAAAGATATGCAAAACAAAATATATCTTCTGACCAGCAACAAAAATATGAACATGCGAAAATTTTATACGCATAAACAATATGCAGACCACACTCTCTGATCCAACTTTTATAACTTAAGATATTTATATTATATATACTGTAACTTTGTAAAATTAATACTATAAACAACACAAAAAATACAGTATAAGCTTAACCTATTTTCACATACAACTAACCTTATATACATACTATTACAAAAAAAAAACAATATATATGCGTGCCCATACACTACAGAAGATATCATTATTGAAGCAGACACACATATTTGAAACACAACTGTAATATGATATAGTAGTATAACACAAATGTAAAAATTTACGTAGTTACCAGAAAAAAAGGAAACTAATGATTTGTGACCACTTGCCAGCCGTAAAGGGTTGTAGGCTCACGGAGGAAGAATGAAGTCGGAGGCAGGGCGGCGCGCTGTGGGTGTGGTGGTTAGGCAGAGACGCGGGCGGAGTGTTGTGGGTGGTTCACAAAAAATATGGAGGCGTGGAAATGTTTGAGAAGAAGAAGGATACTGTCACTTTTTTTTTTTGTAAACAAATTTTTGTTTTGGAAAAGCAACAGTTTATATATATAATTTAGTGGATAGGAGAAATAGAAGGGGAAACATCTGTCAATAAAATAACGTATATACTTTGCCTTATATATAATATTAAATAAGTAGATAAAAGGAAAATTTTCAACGGTCGAATTATGTAACTTATGGAATAAATGTTAAAACGAAAGCCAGTGAAACCAGGAAATCAATTAAAGCATAAAGGAAAGTAATAAATGCAAAAGGAACCTTTCAAAGGGAATAACGTATATCACTCTACACGTTTTGATTTTTAAAATAGCCATGGGATAACAACTGTCATCTTGCATTAAGCTGAAAATTTAAAGCAATAAATTTATTGCTTGTCAAGCAAGGCTCAGGTTGAAAAGCAAAGGAAACCAAAAAGTCCCAATATGAAGTAATGAGACAGAAACGAAGTTAAAAAGGGAAAGAAAAATAAAGTGAATCGTTTTAAAATAATAACTACAACGTATACAAATGTATACGTTTGGTTTTCGAAACTGCTAAACATTAATGCAGGAATAAAATTTATAGCAATTTAAAATCTTGCTAGGAATTCACGTTGAAGTTTGAAAAGCAAAGCAACGCTAATGGTCACATTTAAAGGTGTCGTTACAACGAACAATTTATTGCTTCCATTGCGCATCGGATTTCAAAATACAGAAATAAATATACCGCTGAGATCAGCACGACGAGACGATCAAAACGGTATACAGATATTAGTGGTACGATTGAATTATAAAATTTTGAATTTTCTATTAAGAGAAAGTGCAGCAAACACAGAAAAATAAGATCGACGGAGCTAAAGAAGCCCGAATTTGGAAAAATGAAAAATGACGTCTCAGTTAGAAGACGATTTAGAATTTTTCTATGTAAAAATATTCGGGTTTGAAAAATATGTTATTATCAACAGTTATTAGCTAGCTTGAATTTAATAGAATTACTTAATAAATAAACTTTCATAAAATTAATTGAGAATTTACCATTTGCTATATTAAATCATACGTAATCAAATATAATTTCTTTTTATTTGCAAATTAAATAATTTAAAATTTCACCAAAAATTCAATTAATTAAATACGTTCTTAAAACTATTAAAAATCTTGGGTCGTTACAGATATATCATCGGCAAAGGCGATGTGAGCAATTACGGTACATCTAATTTACCTCTAATTACAAATGTTTTGTTAGTTAATAATTTAAAACATAATTTATTAAGTATAAGTCAGTTATGCGATAAAGGATTTAAAATGTCATTTTCTAAAAATAAGTGTAGTATTCTTGATCAGAATCAAAATCTTATTTTCGAGGGATATAGAGATAAAAACATTAACGTTTTAAATATGAAAGTTAATCATAACTCAGATTTATGTTTAATAGCTAAAGAAAATGATCCATCATCCATGGATATGGCATAAACGATTTTGTCATATCAATTTCAAAAATATAAATAAAATTTCTAGAAATAATCTTGTAAAAGGATTACAAAATATGAATTTTAAAGTCAATGATATATGTGACTCTTGTCAATTAGGTAAACTAACTAAATCCTCGTTTAACTCTAAGAAAGTTATCTCGACATTACAACCGCTCGAATTACTTCATATGGATTTATTTGGCCCTACCCAAATTCAATCCATAAATCATAATAAATACGTATTTGTAATAGTTGATGTTTTTTGCTAGATATACATGGACTATTTTTATGAAAAATAAAAGCGATAGCTTTGAAAATTTCAAAACTTTTGTTAAACAAATTCAAAATTTAAAAGGTATTAAAATTAAAAATATTAGAAGTGATCACGGAGGTGAATTTGAAAATATACAATTTGATGACTATTGTAAAAAGAAAGGAATATTTCATAATTTTTCATTTCCTAGAACTCCACAACAAAATGGAGTTGTAGAACGAAAGAATCAAACTCTGCAAGAATATGCAAGAACTTTACTAAATGAAACCACATTACCAAAACAATTTTGGGCAGAAGCTGTTGCAACTGCTTGTTATGTTTTAAATCGTGTTTCTATTAGACCTCTCACAAAAAATACTCCTTACGGACTTTTTAACTATAGAAAACCAGACATATCTTATTTTAAAATATTTGGATCAAAATGCTTTATATTAAATACTAAAGATCAGCTTGGAAAATTCGATTCAAAATGTGAGGAAGGGATATTTCTTAGATATTCGAATCGATGTAAAGCTTATCAAATTTTTAATAAAGGAACAAATACTATCGAAGAATCACTCCATGTATCTTTTGATGAAAACGCTAAACTTGTTTCTACTACATTTAATGACAACGACTTACTTAATAAAACAAAAACAATAATAAACAATTCGAGAGACGAAGACGATATCATTTTATGTAGAGAAGATGAAAACATTGTTTATAATTTATAAAATAGAAATACTACTAATAGATAAGATCTCCTCGAAGAGTTTTACAAAATCATCCTACAGAAAATATGATTGGAGAAATAAATTCAAATGTTCGAACTAGAAGTCAATTAAATTTAATGAGTAATATAGCTTTTGTCTCTACTATAGAACCTAAAATACTAAAGAAGCATCATCCGATGAAAATTGGATTATTGCTATGTAAGAAGAATTAAATCAGTTTGAACGAAATGAAGTTTGGGAACTAGCATCCAGACCGACCGATCAAATGGTTATAGGAACTAAATGGTTTTATAAAAATAAAGCAGATGAATTAGGAAATATAGCTAGAAATAAAGCAAGACTAGTAGCACAAGGATATGACCAGAAAGAAGGTATAGACTACGAAAAAATGTTTACTCCAGTTGCTAGACTAGAAGCAATACGAATCTTATTGGCATACGCTTGTTTTAATAATTTTAAACTTTATCAAATGGATGTTAAAAGTGCATTTTTAAGTGGTTTTATTAAAGAAAATGTTTATGTTGAATAATCTCCTTTATTTATTCATGAAAAATATCCAGATCATGTATATAAACTTAAGAAAGCTTTATATGGATTAAAGCAAGCACCACGTGCTTGGTATGAACGCCTTAATAGCTATCTAATTAATTCTGGATTCAAAATAGGAAAAGTAGGTTAAACATTATTTATAAAACATTCTAAAAATGATATATTAATAGTTCAAATATATGTTGATGACATTATATTTGGCTCAAATAATAATGAATTATGTAAAGAATTTTCTAAAATAATGACTAGAGAATTTGAAATGTCCCATATGGGAGAATTATCATATTTTCTAGGACTACAAATTAAACAAGTTTCAAATGGAATATTTATTAATCAAGAAAAATACTGTAATAATCTTATTAAACATTTTGGAATGGAAAACACTTCTGCCAAACCAACTCCCATGAGTGCAACAGCACATCTTGATAAAGATGAAAATGACAAAAGTGTAGACCAGAAATTATATCGTAGTATGATAGGATCACTACTTTATTTAACAGCAAGTAGACTAGATATTATGATGAGTGTATGCTTATGCTCACGATTTCAAGCAGAACCAAAAGAATCACATCTACGTGCTGTAAAACTAATAATACGTTATCTTAGTAAAACTACAAATTTCGGACTTTTCTATCCAAAAGAGTGTTTGTTCGAATTAGTATCATACAGTGATGCTGATTTCGGAGGATCACGAACAAATAGAAAAAGTACAAGTGGCATGTGTCACTTCATTGGTAAATCGTTAATATCATGGTTTAGTAATAAAAACTGTGTTTCTCTATCAACTTGTGAAGCAGAATATATTGCTGCAGCACTAGCTTGCACACAAGTAATTTATGTGCAACATACACTTAAAGATTTTGGAATTATCCTATAAAAATCAATAATTTACTGTGACAATTCTAGTACAATAAATTTATCTAAAAATCCATAAATCACTTGAGAACTAAACATATAGATATTAAGCATCACTTTTTATGTGATAATATAGAAAAAGATATAATAAATCTAGACTACATACCATCAGAAAATTAGATAGTCGATATTTTTACTAAACCACTATTAGAGAATACGTTTATAAAATTGCGACGTGAGCTCAGGATAATCTCAAGTAAGGATATATAAATAAATAAAAAAATTTAAACTAAAAGGTCAAAAATAATTTTTTTTCGAAAAATTCAAAATTCTGACCATGCTGAGACTTGAACTTGTGACCTGTTATGAATAGCCGACATGTCTTAACCACCTGAGCTATTAATGTTTTCTATTCAAGTCTCTTATGGCCGTTTTATTATATAGTAACAAGTATTTTATAATACATTATATGTCACAGTTATCTTTATAATTTACATTACTAATTTTATAAATATTATAACTGTTCGCATTAGCTCAGCCAACAGAAAACCAATGTCTCTACATTCTTTTATGCTGGAATTAATATAATCCACAAATTATATCCTATTTTTTCTAAAAATAAAACTATAAATAGGTGCATATTCCTATTCCTATGCACTCAAAAAAAAAAAAAATACATCATTCGATTTCTGAAGTAAAACATCAATTAATAGCAGCTTTTAAAACAATGTCAACTTCCTCTACAACCGACTCTATCGAAATGATTGCTTTGACCAACTCTCCAAAAAAAGGGACCATAAGGGTTCGCCATCATCGGTTTACCATACCGGATACACTCCGGACAAGAAAAAAAAGGAAAAAAGACCATTGATATTTCACCAAACACAAAAAAAGATTGACGATCTCCACCATTATCAATAGGAGTCTCTAATGCTTCAACGGGAGATGTATTACGAACAGAAAATAAACTCAAGACATATAGGTATAATCGAACATATAGCGATGAAATTCTACGGGGCGTCGTCACACCCGATAGACGAAAATGCTATTTCGCCTATCAGACGCCCTTCGACTTCGCCTCCTCCACGACCACCATACTCACCAAATTCGTGGGATCGCAACGAAGCTTCGAATATTCGTCGTAAACAACTGAAAGAATTCAAGACACTAAGTCCTAAGAAATAATCATAGTGTATAATCCTTTTTCATTGTATTTTTTAAATAATTTTTCTATATATATGTTCATTTATATTTGAAATAAAATTATTTCTGGTGCGAAAAATGACAACTCATATATAAAAATTATTCACATTTAACAACAAAATAAAGTGAGTTCTATAATGTAACGACCCGATATTTTCAACCATTCGCATCCGCATATGTCGGACTTGAATTGTTCAAAATACCGCGTTGTAAATAAAATTTGGCAAATCTCAAAATATACAATAAATAATTAATTACAGAATCACAGACACAGAATCAGAATACTCGCAGCGGAATTAAAATACTTAGTGGTTCATGAAGCCACTATAAAATCTCAACCAAATAAAATTACATAGTTTAAATCTCCAATACAGTTTAAAACTTCAATAGAAAGCCAAATATTCCAAAATCTCCATTACATAAATAAGATATAGAGTGAAAAGCTTTTGCCGGCAGCACGAATGATCTACAGAAAGTCCTAGCTCCGGAAAGAAAGCTGAAACTGCAACTCAGGCTGACCCGAGCGTAAAATAAAACATAAACACTCGAGTCAGGGCATACATACTTATATAGTGTAAGTTAATTCAAGTGTACTGTAGTATAGAGCAAGTAACTTAAAGGATGCTTGGGACCGCCCATCCTCTAAGGATCCGTTAAACTATTTACTATGTAGTAATATTTCGCTATTATAATAATGTCTATTAGTAAAATAAACTTACTTTTTAATAGCGTTAAGGGGTTACCCATATAGCCCTTAACACAGAATATATTGCCATAGTCTATAGAGTACCGTAATCTCCCCCGTACTGGGCGTCGTCAGAGGGCACTCCATAGGTATGGTACAAAACCAAAATCGTATAAGGCTCGCTATGGTAGGTGACACGGCACAACTAGGCAATGCCAGGGTAGATATACCAATTGCTATCCGAACCGATGGAAACGCGTAGCTGCAGTTACCGTCCACCTCGAACAACACTCCCAAATCAAAAGTGCGCACCAAAACAATCACAAAAGTAATAGAATGGCATGCGAAGAAGTGCATCCGATCAGAGGTGCTACATCATTAATCCGAGAATCGCTCCTGTTTTAGCCACCTTACGCCAACTCACGGGAGTCGGGTCCACGTATTTACCTCAAAGAAAACGTCACCACCATCCTACTTCATTCTGGAATCTCCACCGCGTACACGGTTGTCAAAGTGGTTTTCGGTATCGACAGAGAGTATGCCAGATATCCGATCCCGGTCTCTTTAACAACCAAACGTTATTATAACCCGTGGTTACAACTTTTAGAAATGGTATTTATACTTTAAAAATCAAAATAAGTTTCAAATACATTTCAATACCATAATATCATTTCAACCATCATTTATTTAAACATCAGTCATTTTATTTAATATAAAATACCATTTAAATCTATTCAATTTATTTAGGAATTAATTTGCCTTTCAACTCACATTTAAAAGTTAAATTCTTCCATTTAAAACCATTTAAAGTCAATTCCTTATTTTTTTATTAATTACATATTAAATTCCAAAATTTAAGCATTTTTCCTTAAAGATTATTTCCATTTATTTTAAACAATCCGAAAATTCAGTTTCCGTAGCATTTATGAAATGCCACCTAAAGTCTGTAAGTCAAAACAGTTCATTTATAAAAGACAGCATTTAAGTGCAGTAATAAATTATTAACTTAACAATCAAATTTTAAATTCCCAAATATAACTTATTATCAATTATTTCCTTAACTAAAACTCACTTTTAACAAAATTTCAGAATTTCCCAAAATAAGTTATATTCCAAAAAATTTACTTAAACAAATTTTTTTTTAACATTTTGACTTATTCAAAAATCATTATAAATTTTATAAAAATCCTTTACATTTGAACCAAAATATTATAAATTCCCATTTAAAATACTTTTAAACATTTCAGAAAAATATTATATAAACCACGGGTCTATATATAGTTTTCTAGCCTAGGTCAAGTGATACGGATTTATATCATTTCAATCCGCAATTTACAAAATCCCGGGTTCTATCATTTCAAACCTGCAATCCCAAGTTAACAAATAAATAATCAAACAATTAAATAAATGAACAAATGATTATCGTTCAGGCCTATCATTTCAGCCTATAACGATCTCAAATTTACAGGGAACTTGCAGTGATGATTTAATCAGTAAATAAGAATTACGTAGTATAACTGCAATAATATTACAATAGATAAACAACTGATGAGGTGTCAATTTAAAATGGGGTTTAACATCATACGTTATATCACAGGCAGATAAAATTTAATAAATAATTTACAAATACACTTGTGATAAATCACGGATATATAGGCATGTTTGTCTGGTGAGAAACACTCACCTTAAAGCTGCAGAAATTTTGATTCAAAATGAAAATCCCCTGAAAAAGAATCGCACAACGGGTAACGATCAAATTTTCCCCGGATGTCACGCCTAGATTCAAGATCCTAATACCGAATACGTGACTTTAAAAATTACGGTCAAAGCAAAAATTTTGAGAAAATTGGAACGAATAGAGTAAAAGAAATTTTGGTTCAGCTTTTGCTCGACTGCCTCACCCCACATCCCGACTCCAACTTCATAGGCTTGGCAATGCTATTTATTATTATATATATATATATATAAAAAAAAAAATTTCCAACGGCATATCCTACTTATCTAGTTTGAAAATATGAATTTTACGCAAACTTGCGTCTCTGCCTAGATAAACATGTCTCTGCCAAACTCCAAATCAAAACATGCACACATCATAACATCTCCATATTTTTAAAGTCCTTTCCCCTATAGTCACGCCTCCCCTTCAGTTTTCAGATAACACGTCCAATATCTCCATGCAAAGATGCAAACTATCCCACGCAACTATATGCTTCAAAGCATTGCAGGCCTTCAACTGAAACTCTTTATATCCTTTTGCCATTTTATGAACCATGCCTTGCAAAACACGTCCCATTTTGACATTCTATGTCTTCTTTCAAATTTGGAAAGCCTTCTATCAGTTCTACTCAATGATATTACAGGGTTATGCTCGTCAATGGTCTTTTTTTTTCATTTTTTTTTCATTATGGTTATAACAACCTATATCAACTATAGGCACACACGCATGAAATCTCTACAGAATGCAACTAAGCTTGACTTCCTATATGATATGCATGGCAAAACATGACAACACTATCAGGGGGAAAAGAAAGGCATGTACTTAGTCAAAGACGGCAGAAATATGGAGTGAGAAGTAGCCGAGCAAGGTGAAAAAGAAAAGGGAAAAAAAAACTGAAGAAGGAAAACAAAAATATAAGGGAGGGAGAAAGAAAACAGAGAGAATACAAAAGAAGAAGAGGAATAGAAATATTACCTGATTGTATGCAAGCTCACGAGAAGAAACAGAGAGAAGATAGTGGAATTTTGTAACTGAGTATGGTGTGTATATATATATAGATAAACAACTTGCGAAATTTAAGGAAGAGGCAAGCGAAAAAAATATGTGTGATTTCTTTCCAGTTTTCTTTAGTTTGATTTCTAGAAAAATATGCGCGATTTATATTGCCAGATTTGAATGGATAAGGCTTGCATTGTTTGATTAGCAAGGTTTAAATGCAGAGAAGAAACGGCAAGCATTAATGGAAGATAATTTATACGTGATTAATATTGCCAATTTTCTTTCATTCGAATGGATAAGTCTGAGTGATTTTAAATGCAGAGAGGAAAGAATTTGAGCCATTCCAAGTTATACGAAAATTCTTGATTTAATGCATTCATTCTGATGCGTGAATTAAAATGAATACAGGGACATGCGCAAGAAATAATAGATAAGGAAGGTAAGAGGCAAATGCCAAAAATGTTAAAAGAATAAAAAAATTATGTCATGCGCAAAGGAAGGCAAATTTGATTTTCTCTCAGATAACATATGCATGATTTTAGAGAAACGGATAGGCACGAAATCAATACGATTTGGTTGGAAATCTCCTAACTGATTTTATTAATCCATATAGATATTGAAATATAATTTTTTTTAAAATAAGCCAAACTGACGCATTACCATACGCCCAAAAATTTATGTAAAAGTAACATTTTTAATTTATACGTTTATACGTTACTTATACCATTACAATGCGTGCCCTTTTTAAATTCGAAATTATCAGTTTATTAATATGCTATAAATTATTAACATTTATTACTAAATTAAAAAGATAAAACTTTGGTTACATCTCTCTCTGATTCTTATTACCATAAAAAGGCGATTTATTATCCAAATGGACCAAATATTAGAAATTTTTAAAGCAAGTATATAATCCAATTTTTTTATTTTTTTATTAAAATTACCATTTAGAGTTATCCTTAAACAAAGTTAAACTTTCATTTATTATTTAGCATTTTGAAAATGATTTGATCAAATTAATATATATATAAATTGGAAAGTAAATTTTTACTGGAAAGAGAAAAATAACGTAAGAGATATGAGTAAAGAGAAAAACGCATATGAAATAGGCAAGCAGATAGGAGAATGGATACTTCGCATGACTGAGATTTAGGAGAAAATTGTATTTTGAAAAATGCAAGAAATAAATTTTGTTGAATGGAAAAAAAATCTATGAAATCAAAATTTTAAAGTAATGTGTTGAATTTAGAGGCAACATATTTGATTTGAATGCTAGAATATTCCTTCCCTCTAAAACACATGCCACTGATAAATTTACTACACTAAGGTCATATTTTTAAGAATGTGTACCATAGCCATAATATACCGAAATAACGGATTAAAATTCTATATGTTTTCTTATATATATATATATATATATATATATATATATACACGGTATTTATTCCCTAAATTTACGCTCCATTTTTAACGCGTAATTACCCAATTCATTTATACACAAAAAAAATTCGAAATTCTGACCGTGCTGAGACTCAATCTCGTGACCTGTCGTGAATAGCCCAGATGTCTTAACCACCTAAGCTATTAATGTTTTCTTAATTAAAACTTGATTTTGCTAGAAATTAAGTTGTTTACCATCTTCGACAAAAACCCAAATTTCCAAATTAAAGTTAATTCTTAACCATGTCAAAATTTCAGAGATCTTATTATTTAATTAAAATTTTGGTCAATTGTTTTTATTTTTATTTTTAATCACTTTAAAATTTAGATTTTTATATAATAAACCCCAAAGTTTTTAAAATACAAGTGAAAAATACTTGTTAAAAATTTGGGCTGTTACACTCTTCCCCACTCAGAACTTTTCGTCCTCGAAAAGGAAGAAGGTAGGGGAATAGAAACAACCTGAAAGAAAACTAAATTGAAACTTAAATTAGAATCATTAATCTAAACAATAAAAATTCAATTTTAAATTAATCATTGATTTCATCTATTTATACTTAAAATTTTAACATTTATTTATTTACATATTTACTTGTATAATATCCCTACACTTAAAAAAATCATCCATTTTTTATATCCAAATTTTACACAAGGTATTATAACATTCTAGTTTAAAATGTTTAATTTTAGTCTAAATTTGAAATGGTAATTTAACTTAATTTTTAAAGTAAATTTACCATTTCCCAAAATAAACTAAATTCCCCATTTAATTTCTTCTTTATTCCAAACTATAATTAAATTTATTTCTCTCAATATTTTTCTCATCTATGTCAAATATTTTTCTCAATATCTAAACCATATAAATTCAATTTAAATTAATTAATATTCAATAATTGATTTAATTCATTTGATTTTTACAGAAGTTAAATCAATCTTAACTATTTCCAAATTAATTATCTTATTGTCCAATTATTTTCTAAAATCAGAAATTTGTATAGTCATTTATAATAATCATCTTTTATTCAACAAATTTAATTCTTCTTTATTCCAGATTATTATTAAATATATTCTACTTAATATATCTTATCGCACATATTAAGTAGATTATATTTAATATAACTATTCCAATATATTTCTAAATTTCCTTTAACACCATTTGATATTGTATATTATTCAATTATTATTTTATTTCTATTTACCTCTATTTGTCTTGTTGTAACTGAAACTTTAAGTGTATAACATTTATTATAACCACTCAAATTTTTATTTATAAAATCCTTTTATATTATACATTATCCAATTACATAGTTAATTTTTGAATGATTTAGGTAAGTTATATTGGCATGCAATTATACAAGTAAAAATTTTCCAACTATATTATTCAAGTTTAAATATTCATTCCAAATTTGACTTTATTTTATCATTAGAATCACCTTTTAACATAAATTTATGAATTAAATTTTCAATTAACTTCAAACCCTTTAGAGATAAATAAATACATACATATAGCATATGTCAAATCAAATTTAAATCATATATCTATATATATTATAAATTAAGTCATATTTTAGAAATTCAAATCAGTTAAATTTTTGAAGCAAAACTACAACGTGGTCTCTTTACTTCGATACTCGAAAATGAATGTTGATGATGTTATAGTCATCACCGAAATTATTTTCCAGCGACAAAGAGAAGAGCACTATTTTTTAAAACTTTAAAAATTCTTTGGAAACAAATTTATATTCGAAAATAATTTAAATAATAATATATCCTTTTAAGACTTTAAACACAAGGTTTGAAACTATCAGAAATTAAATTCTTAAATTCTTGTTTTAAATCCATTTCTGTTTCCAAATAAATTTATAACCATGTTTTATAGTTCAATTATTTATATAAGACAAAACCAATGGTTTACAGAACCATAAATAAAATCAAACACTATTATCTCTAAACAACTAGTTAAATTCTAAAAATTATACTTATATATATATAATATTAGATTTTTCCCAAATATAGGAATAAAATTTTCAAAACAAGGATAGAGATTCAAATTTGATGGATTCAAATCAAAGAGATTTTTGATTTAAAGATAAATTGGAATCAGAAGATCCGATGATTACATAACAGAACAAGGAACTAGATAAGTTTATATAAATCGCGGGCAACCTTAACCTGGTCAACCGTGACTTAAAGAGTCAGATCGAATATAGATTTACCATTCGATCCGAAGAGATAGAGTTCGGAATAACCAAAGATACTAGCATCTAAACCGAGGTTAAATATAAATCTCTGGTGAATCCATGCTAAGTGTAAAGGAGTTTCACCCCTTTATTAGAATATTGGCGAGATCGCCAATTCACTATAAAGATCATCCGAAATGGAGTTATGGGATACTCCAGAAATCGAAAGAAAATGAGTAGTGAGGGACACGAATGAACTTCGGAACCGCAGGGAACGTTCCAAAATTCGAAAAGGAAGAGATTCAAGCTCAAATGAAAGTGATTCTGTAAATCAAATTTCTCATACATTCTAAGATTTGCCTAGAGCCAAAGCTCTGATACCAAATGTAACGGGCCGCGCCAGTGGGGTAACGCCCACCGTAGCATACATTGGTACCTGTGTTCTGCCTTTACGGCCAGCCTCACGACTGCACCACCAACCCCCGCGGGGACATGTAGGAGTAAGAGTCAACCGTTCGCTACCAAACCAGGATGCGAGACACCCCTATCATGCCGCACCCTCCAAGTGCAATGGCAGACACACATGTCGGACTTGAATTGTTCAAAATACCGCGTTGTAAATAAAATTTGGCAAATCTCAAAATATACAATAAATAATTAATCACAGAATCACAGACACAGAATCAGAATACTCGCAGCGGAATTAAAATACTTAGTGGTTCATGAAGCCACTATAAAATCTCAACCAAATAAAATTACATAGTTTAAATCTCCAATACAGTTTAAAACTTCAATAGAAAGCCAAATATTCCAAAATCTCCATTACATAAATAAGATATAGAGTGAAAAGCTTTTGCCGGCAGCACGAATGATCTACAGAAAGTCCTAGCTCCAGAAAGAAAGCTGAAACTGCAACTCAGGCTGACCCGAGCGTAAAATAAAACATAAACACTCGAGTCAGGGCATACATACTTATATAGTGTAAGTTAATTCAAGTGTACTGTAGTATAGAGCAAGTAACTTAAAGGATGCTTGGGACCGCCCATCCTCTAAGGATCCGTTAAACTATTTACTATGTAGTAATATTTCGCTATTATAATAATGTCTATTAGTAAAATAAACTTACTTTGTAATAGCATTAAGGGGTTACCCATATAGCGCTTAACACAGAATATATTCCCATAGTCTATACAGTACCGTAATCTCCCCCGTACTGGGCGTCGTCAGAGGGCACTCCATAGGTATGGTACAAAACCAAAATCGTATAAGGCTCGCTATGGTAGGTGACACGGCACAACTAGGCAATGCCAGGGTAGATATACCAATTGCTATCCGGACCGATGGAAACGCGTAACTGCAGTTACCGCCCACCTCGAACAACACTCCCAAATCAAAGGTGCGCACCAAAACAATCACAAAAGTAATAGAATGGCATACGAAGAAGTGCATCCGATCAGTGGTGCTACCTTATTAATCCGAGAATCGCTCCTGTTTTAGCCACCTTATGCCAACTCACGGGAGTCGGGTCCACGTATTTACCTCAAAGAAAACGTCACCATCATCCTACTTCATTCTGGAATCTCCACCGCGTACACGGTTGTCAAAGTGGTTTTCGGTATCGACAGAGAGTATGCCAGATATCCGATCCCGGTCTCTTTAACAACCAAACATTATTATAACCCGTGGTTACAACTTTTGGAAATGGTATTTATACTTTAAAAATCAAAATAAGTTTCAAATACATTTCAATACCATAATATCATTTCAACCATCATTTATTTAAACATCAGTCATTTTATTTAATATAAAATAACATTTAAATCTATTCAATTTATTTAGAAATTAATTTGCCTTTCAACTCACATTTAAAAGTTTCTTCCATTTAAAACCATTTAAAGTCAATTCCTTATTTTTTTATTAATTACATATTAAATTCTTTATTTTTTTATTAATTACATATTAAATTCCAAAATTTAAGCCTTTTTCCTTAAAGATTATTTCCATTTATTTTAAACAATCCGAAAATTCAGTTTCCGTAGCATTTATGAAATGCCACCTAAAGTCTGTAAGTCAAAACAGTTCATTTACAAAAGACAGCATTTAAGTGCTGTAATAAATTATTAACTTAACAATCAAATTTTAAATTCCCAAATATAACTTATTATCAATTATTTCCTTAACTAAAACTCACTTTTAACAAAATTTCAGAATTTCCCAAAATAAGTTATATTCCAAAAATTTTACTTAAACATTTATTTTTTTTAACATTTTGACATATTCAAAAATCATTATAAATTTTAAAAAAATCCTTTACATTTGAACCAGAATATTATAAATTCCCATTTAAAATACTTTTAAACATTTCAGAAAAATATTATATAAACCACGGGTCTGTATATAGTTTTCTAGCCTACGTCAAGTGATACGGATTTATATCATTTCAATCCGCAATTTACAAAATCCCGGGTTCTATCATTTCAAACCCGCAATCCCAAGTTAACAAATAAATAATTAAACAATTAAATAAATGAACAAATGATTATCGTTCAGGCCTATCATTTCAGCCTATAATGATCTCAAATTTACAGGGAACTTGCAGTGATGATTTAATCAGTAAATAAGAATTACATAGTATAACTGCAATAATATTACAATAGATAAACAACTGATGAGGTGTCAATTTAAAATGGGGTTTAACATCATACATTATATCACAGGCAGATAAAATTTAATAAATAATTTACAAATACACTTGTGATAAATCACGGATATATAGGTATGTTTGTCTGGTGAGAAATACTCACCTTAAAGCTGTAGAAATTTTGATTCAAAATGAAAATCCCCCGAAAAAGAATCGCACAGTGGGTAACGATCAAATTTTCCCCGGATGTCACGCCTAGATTCAAGATCCAAATACCGAATACGTGACTTTAAAAATTACGGTCAAAGCAAAAATTTTGAGAAAATTGGAACGAATAGAGTAAAAGAAATTTTGGTTCAGCTTTTGCTCGACTGCCTCACCCCACATCCCGACCCCAACTTCATAGGCTTGGCAATGCTATTTATTATTATTATTATATATATATATATATATAAATTTTTTCAATGGCATGTCCTACTTATCTAGTTTGAAAATATGAATTTTATGCAAACTTGCGTCTCTGCCTAGATAAACACGTCTCTGCCAAACTCCAAATCAAAACATGCACACATCATAACATCTCCATATTTTTAAAGTCCTTTCCCCTATAGTCACTGTCAGGACACGATTCTTCGTCTTCCGAAAATTCGACATCGACACTCACTTTATCGACTGCCGAGGAATCGAACGACAGAAAACCGAACACTGAGGGGTTTTAAAAAGAATTTAAGGAAAGAGAAAGAGAGAAAAAGGTAGAAGATAGAGGGAAAAGAAAATAGAAAATTTTAAAATAGAAATTAGAGAGAATAGAAAATGGAGGGGAAAGAAAAATAGAACATAATTTTAAAATAGAACGGAACAGAAAGAAAACAGAACAACATCAGAATCTCACAATTCGCAGCGGAACAACATATAATAATAAATGAATAATCTTTAAACAAAGAACTATATCAGTTATTACATTACATCACATTTCATTACATCATATCATCAGAGTGTACAACATCATACAACAACAACAGTGCAGCGGAAAAGAAATACTATATAAACTAGTAATACGCCATGCCATCCAGCTTGCCTCCAGCAACTCCAGAATATCCAGAATATCCTGATATACCTAACTCTTAACTGCCCGTGTGGAAATGGGTGGGCACCCAGAGTTTAGGAAGGAAAACAATAAACTCCGAGTCAGTCATGTGACTGGTGTGAGAACTCAAAACAGTTTATTTATCTTTAAAAATCAAAATAGAGGAATATTTTTATTTCAATTCGCAATGCTTTTAAAAATGAGACTACCATAAGGCCTCCCGCACACACACACAATGCAAACGCAGAATCGGAGGAGATTTCTCCTTATGATAGTCAAAGATGCTTGATATGCATTTAAAATAACATTTGATATTATTACTAGTGCATAGTGTAGGGAAAATTCATTTCGAAAGTAGAATATAAATCTTAGCCAACATTGACATTTCGAACTATGCCTACTATAGCTACCATCCAAACAGTGTTGCGACACCATAAGTGAATGATAGGTTCTACAACTAATACCGTACAAGTTTCGTATTGGGAATTGGATTTCCAACAAATGGTCAGGCCAAGGAACTTCCTATTGCCACATGAGAATGCCTCTGGAAAGACATCCACGAGAACCAAACCGGAACTCTACCAACACAAGGCCGGGTTACCCCTAACTGGGTGACTACTGACACGAGCACGCCATTCCCCGATCGTAAACAACCTTTCTCACGGGATCCCGATAACCAACAACCACAAAGTAATAAATTCGCAGTAACCACATAGGTTAAATATCTGGGCTCCATACCATGATACCACCTCTATCCAGAAGGAAATGTACATACCCTAAAGGGAGCTACCCCTCATAACCTTGCTGCATCTTTCCTGTTTTGACCATTTCCGGGGTGTGAGGCTCGACGAAGTCACGTCCACAAAAACATACTTTATACAAAAGCCATGCTTTGGGTCAACAAATGATCAACACAATGATCACAAAGATAGACGATCAAATAAACGATCCTATCACAATAATCAACACAATGATCATTTACAGCAACACTCAGCATGTCACATTACCAAATTGGGAATATATCGTTGATAACTTCAACTATATAACCTCTGAGCTCGTACGTCTCAGAGAAGGGTGTTAAGCTAAAAGAATAAATTCTCCGCTACCAACAGAAATATATTTGAAAGAAATCGGCTTTATATCTCAACTTGTAATGTCAGACATACTATCCATACAAGTCTGTTCCGGGCTCGAACAAAACCGAAGGCACTTACAAAGAAGTCCTTGCAATCCGGATATTCACAATCCTGCTCGGATTCACCATCACATATGGAGAACTCTATACCGGAGCAACTCGGTGCAGAGTAAATCGACAGGTCATCCTATCTCTCTCGCAAATACCGGGTCTTCAACACCGATCTTCAATGCAATTCACAACGACGTATCACATATTCGGAATGGGTTATACGACCCCATGGTCCTTTCCCGGTTAACCCGAATAGTGAGCGCTTATTCAAAAATAAGTGTAGCATTCACATTCAAACAAATCACATCAATTACCCATTCAAAGGGAAATATTGATAGTCGGTTATTGAACTATCACTGGATATGCACACATCACCAGATTCCAAATAATTTTCCAAATTATTTATTTTCCAAAATATCTTTACTAGATATAAAATTTCACACTTCAAAAATAAATCAATATTTATTCTTAAACAAATTCCACTTTCTTTTATAAATTCAATAGTGAATTTACATTCCAAAATATTCATGCATATATGTTTCAATTATCCATTTCTGTAACAACCCGCAAATCCGTACCCCTTGAATCAACACTATTCTACCTCTATTAACTCAAGTGGCACAGAATTACGAACCATTAGGGTTAAAGAAGAAGAGATAGAAGAAGAAGAAAACTAAACAATATCAGAATCTCACAGTCGCAGCGGAATAAAATATAATAATGAGTATAGAACTTTACACAAAATGAAATCTATTACTGTTTATACATATCACATCATCAGAGTATCTCATACATCAACAATCACAAAACAGACATACCATACAATCATAGCAGCGGAATATACATATTTATAAGTATATATAATACGTCTCGGACTCCAGCTCCTCTCCTGCTCCATAGCAACCTAACCTGAACAAATAATACTCGGTCTGACCCGAGCATTATAATAAAATAACACCCGAGTCAGTCTGGAATACCAGCTGATACTAAATATGCATCCAAATTGATTATTAAAGTTTCAAAAATCCTTTGAAAACAAAAGCATCTCGTAAGACCACGCCACAAATAAACATGTCGGGTTTTTACCTTACGATAGCTAAAACACTTTTTATAGAAATCCTCTGATATTATAATAGTGTCTATTTACAAATACTTATAAAATAGCCGAAATTGTTACATGATTAAATTCCAGCTACTAGCCACAAAGTGGGTAATACAAACAAAACTCGTACAAGGCTCGTAGGGAAAATGGATTTCCAACAATGACTAGGCACTGGGGTACCACCTGTCACAGTACGGGGCCTAGATCACCGTACCGAGGACTACTCCCTTCATCCCCTGCAACACAAGGCCGGAACCATTCCTTACTGAACAGTCCCGAACAAGATAAACCCCGTGGTTGGCGCGACCAACCACCCACTAAGCCGAAATATATATAAGGGACATCTAGACAGGGGAAATATCTTGTCCTGCTTGGGCATGACCCACCTAACCTTGCTGCATATCCCCTGATTTTCAGTCATTCCCATTTGATGAGGCTTGAGGCTAAACGTTACCTTTAGAACGTTTTCACTTTGAATGCCCATCGTCCACCTGACGATGTTTCGCAAGCATTCGTCCATACAAGTCCGTCCCGGGTTCGAACGGAACCGAAGGCACTACTCCTACTACATCCATTTGGAAATATCCTCAGGATTAGTAGCGACTAGCCCTTGCACTTCACTGCTCCATCTCCGACTCCGAACACGTTTTTCGCACGAAACGTACAAATCGGATCGAAGTTGTTTTCGAGAAATAAATCTCGATCCCGGTCTCTTCGAAACGATCACGCAGTGTCCAATATTGATAGTCGGTGATTTAACTATCAATTAATATTCATAAACATCCATATGCATCCATCACACAATAAATAATTCCCAAATTATTTATTTGCCTCAAATATCTTTACAAGATATATATTTCAAATTTCCAAATCTCGTTTGAAAACAATTCCCAAAACTCTTTCCTTACAAGGAAAATCCTTTACCATTTATTCCCAATGGAAATAACCAAGTTCAACCAATTTAGATTTAAAACAGTTAAAATACTTTATACTGAAATATACTTTAAAATATGCAAATTTACTTCTAGTTATTTACTCAAAATATAATTTTAAAATATTTAAACACAACTATTTATAAGATATAACTTAATCAAAAATAAGGTTTTGGTTATACTATATTTAAAAATAGAGTTTAAAAGAAATTAATAATTTCAAACAACTTATTCCCAAAAACTAGCCTTTAAGTAAGTCCATTTGTAAAAATAATTATTAAGGCATTTGTAAAATTTACTCTTGCTGATTTATTTATAATTACTTTAAAATGGTAATTTTCAAACACTTTTTTTTTTACAAACTGGAATTTTAAAAACTTCCTTTTTATAAAACAGTTTAAACTCGAACTTGGGTTTTTTTCCCAGGAAATCTCATTTCCACTTAAATATCATAGAAATCGTTCTCACGATTTCTGTCAATTTATTTCAATTTAGTTTTATGATTTAATAATATAAATTTATTTTCCCATTTATCAACTAATAACTTTTCTCTTTGTTAATCAATTCAGATTTACCCAATTTTCAATCTTCATTCTAAATAGATTTCAAATTTTAATTCTTTAAAATTCATTAATTAACAATATCCTTTATTTCTCTAAAATTCAATTTATCCATTTACAATTAATTATGGATTTATAATTTACTCAGCAATATTCCAATTGAATTTTATTTCAGTTTTCATTCAATAAATCCTAATTTTATATTTCTTTAAATTCCTTATTTATAAATTTCTTAATTTCTTTTTGGAACCCAATTTAATTTCTTTATAAATAAAACTCCAAATTTCTTTATAATTAATATTCTGGATTGGTAATTTATACCACAATATATAAACAGGCATCATCATCGATTATAAAAATAAACACTATATTGTGAGGAATCCAGTTGGATCCCTCCAACCTGTTTTTCCCTGCATCCACAAATATTAGCACAACCAAATATATTTCAATTAAATTTGATAATAATTAACATATTCAGCTAAACATCCAAACAAACAATCAATACTAGCTGTCTACTTTACTAGTATCTAGATGTGAGTGAGGATAACTCACCTTGAGTTTCGACGAGCGTTCGAAATTTAAATTAAACCGAACGACGTTCGATTTAACTCAAATTTCTACTTGCCCGAAATGATTCCAGCACTGCATCATTTGTAGTACTCTTTCCCGCGATTCCGGCGCTACCAAATTTGTTGAATTCTGATTGCGTATGAAAGAGTTATTTAATTTCAAAGATTTGAATTAAATTTAGAACAAATTTTCTTTAAACCAAACCACAACAAGATCCCTGCCGTTCAAATCAATCTCACAATCCAGGCCGCTACCCCTCTTCTCCTCCTACATCGCGTACGCCCAGTTAAAGAAACCGCACCCATTCAAAACTAGGGTTTCGAACGGCCTTCCCTTCGTCGAGTTCGATAACGATCAAACACCATCTCGTGAAAGCTCGTCGCAGCCTCTACCTTCCCCCAGAATCTCGCCAAACTCGGCCTCCCTCTGTACGCGAGAAGTACGCTCGAACGCACACACATCGCAGCCCCGTCACCCCTCCAAACGACGACAATACATACAATCTACCGTTGGATCTCACGATCTCCTCACTCTCTACAACTTTTATGTTAGGAGATTCGCGAATTAATGAATGGATTAGGAGATCTTGGAGGAAGAAGGAAAATCGTTACCGGCCATTGAAAATACAAGTAACGGCGGCTACAAGCTTGAACTAGGGTTTAGTGATAATAAGATAATCTATATATGTTATTTAATAATATTTAATCAACAATTAACTCAATTTATCCACATATGCAAACTATCCCCAATTCTCACATTCCGACAGGCGATTCTAGGGTTTTTCCATGTTCCGAACACAATGGAACAGGTTTCGTAAGCTAATTCGATCGTATTTGCGAGTTACGGAATTAAACGATCAATTTAAAATTAAACCGATTTAAAACGATTTCGATGCGTTTCGAGCTGCCACGGTCAAACGACAACTCCGATCGCTACGAAAATTGAAATCCGATAACAACTAACTATTACGGATCCAATGAAACTGGTTTCGTCGAATTCCGAGACTGTGCCCCGGAAGGCTATTTTAACTCGTCTATTAAATCAAGCGATTTTCGAAATTATCGAAAACACTCAAAATTTCCACGTTTAAAATTTTATTAATTTAACAATAATTCATATAAAATTTATAAGCACATAAAAAATCATTTTGGCTCACTCCGGACTTAAATCGAATTAATTGCAATATTTAATAATATTAAATTCATCTTAAATTATTATAAAATTCCAAATATTAATTTATTGACCCCAAAATTCATCTAAAATTTCCACCATGCTATTTACACTCAAATAGCCCAAGATAAATTTTTAAAACCATTTTATCACTATTTACATCCAGAATTCCTTTTATTTCAATTTCGAACATCAAATTATTATTATTCAAATTTCAATAAAATCCTCGTATTTGAAATTTGACCAATTTTATTATCTTAACCAACATCATTTGTTTAACAATTCAAATTATAATCTATATTAAACATTTAGAATGAATTAAATGTTCAAATCTGGCGACCCAAAATTCCGGGTCGTTACATTCCTCCCCCCTTATAAAAATTTCGTCCCCGAAATTTGTATAAGGTAGAACATACTTTCAAATCCATTTATTTACCCCATTTGCTTAGTTAAAAGCTTATATACATTTCACAAAATCCTTTTGCTCAATTCCCATACCTATTTGCTTTACTTCCCTAAAGCTTTAATTTTAACTTATAACTCCCAAGTTGCTTTACTTTTCCCAAAACCCAAAAATTTTCTAACTCCCAAAATTACGGAAAATTTTGGCAGAGTCTCCCCTGTACGGAGGAGCTTCTGCGACATCGCAGGATACACAAATATATATACATCGGCCCACACGGCCGGAAACCAAAATATAACACAATATATATATCATTTCCCAATTATATTTGCGTAGGCGTACCTTTTTAGCAAATTTTTAATAGCAAGCAGCTAATATATCGCATATATGCGCTCCAACTCTCTCGAACGCCTCCCGCACCTGTGCTATACTCAACAAACATATAAGTTTTCACAGATATAAGCATTATAACAACATTTCTAATGAAAATGCAAGCCAACATATCCATATTACATCCTAACCAAGCAACTTCATACCTTTAACAATGTTAACCATTTACCAACAAACCAAAGATTTAAATCACCTTTCAAATTACCTATTCAAGTCCAACTTTGTTTTATTTCACTTGAATGGTTTAAATTCAAGTTCACTACATACAATCCATATTTATCTCTACCAATTCATTTCTATTTAAATATGATTAACATATGCTTCACTCACCTTTTCTTATTACAACTTACATTTCCAATTTGATTTACAACCAAATTTTATTTCTAATTGAAGCACCCACATTTCTTTTAGGCCTCATTTCCATTCATATGCAAACATTGCTTATTAAATGATAATTCACTCCAATTGATTTAAAATCAATTCCATTTGCTTCTTGAAACCCATTCACTTGCATTCATTTACCAACTCTTTGAATTGGATTCTAATCCATATCAATTTTATTCAAGAATCAATTCAATTGCATAATATCTCAACTCTTTCTTGCATACCAAATTTAGTTTCATTTTAATTTGACTTTACTTAATCAAATTCCAATTTATCCAAAACCAATTTAGTTGTTTAAACAACTCAATTCTAAATACATTCAAATATTCAAGTCATTCAAGCAAAACAATTGCCACTTAAGCTTATAACCATTTAAAATTAATTTCAACTTAGATTTATATTAGTTTTACTCCATTACAAGGTCCACAGCCCAAACATTTTTTCTCTCTCCAATGCAATGGTTAAATTACATTTCCTTACATCTTTATTTCATTAACCAATCCAAGTTTATATTAATATCATTCCACTCACAATTCAATTTTTAAATAAACATTGGAGAAGTTATCAATTGAAAATCCATTCACAAATTTTTGTTTTACCTTCAATTCGCTTAATTCTTTTACAATATTTTTATTATCTTCTTATCAAATTAATTTTATTTCCATTTGGTTCTTATTCAAATCAAATTTCAATTCATATTCAAATTTAATGTCCTTCGTTTAGTTATCCAATCCATGTTAAGTTTATCTTATTAACAAAGAGACCATTTAAATTTATTTCACTCATTTGAATTTTATTCACAATTCAAATCATCATTAATATATTCAAATTTCATTATTCATTCACCCTTCCAATATTTATTACCAAAATTAAATCCCAATCCAAACTGGATTTTTATTTACTTTCCAAACTTGACTAAACTATCAAAATTCTCCATTACAATAAAAATTCCAATTAATTGTAATTCAATTTAGTCAATAAGCTAACCCATATTAGGTTTTTAATTCACCTTCCCAATTTACTCTGAATCCATTTATAATATTACCATTTTCCCATTATTCTATTTAACAATTTAAATTCCTACCTTTCCTTATACTTCTTCAAATAGAATTTAAATTTCTTTCAATATTGTTTATCACAATTGAAATTCAATTTCAACTTCATTACCAAACAATTTTCCATTTTTCCTATACATAAGTCCAAGACTTATTTACTAACTTAAGAACATCCACATTTATGTTCCCACTTTACATTACATTTATGTACAAATTTTGAATTTGCTACACCATTCAACTCTCTCCATTTAATAAATTTTCAGTTTCACTTTTATTCAAGAGTTTAGATTTCTTATTTAAGTTCACTTCCATTTTATATTCACAAATTTAAATTATAACACTTAATAACTTAAGTATGTGAATTTCTTTATGCAATTATAAACAATTTACAATTCACCTTTTATATCCACTTCAAATTAATTCTAATTCATTTAGATTTAATTAAATTCCAATTTCATTAGATTTATTTCAAATTCACAATTTTAATTCTCCAAATACAAGTTCAAAACTTGTTTACTAAGTGAGGTTCATTCACTTCTTTATATCCCACTTTACATTATCTCAATTCATATTTCATTTGAAATTAAATTTGGATCCACCATACCATTCAACTACTTCCATTTGTGATTATAATCTCACTTTCAATTTATAAGTTCTCCAACTTATTTATTTTAAAAGCTTACATAGCTCATTTTAATCCATTTACATCCTATAATCACAATTTCAAATTATATATATCACTGAATTCTTAAGGTTACCAACCTTCTTTCACCTTAATCCTTTGCTAATTCCAAATCCATAGTTTCAAACTATAAGCACAACACTTGATAGCCTAGGAGTTCAATTCATTTCACAATGACCCACAATTCCAAGGTCATCTTACATTTTAATTTGATTCAAATCATTCTTATTCCAAGTCCAATTTATTTAACTTATCCAAGTTAAATTCAAATTTTCTATTTACTTCAATATATTTATTCCCTTTCAATTACTCAAGTTAAATTTAATTTCAAGATTAAAATTTCATTTCTTATTAACATCAGTTCTACTAAAATAAGTTCATTAATTGATGCATTTTAACTTTACTCTTCATTTAAATAGAATTTTCCAGAATTCAATTACCCGGTTTTATTTCAAAATCATTTTGAAATAAAAATCAAATATATACCTATTTGGTATATCAATCAAATTACCAAATTTCCAAAACAATTTGTTTATACCAAACAAATTTCCCCATTTTTGGAATGTCCAAAACAACTGTTATACCCAACTAGTCCAAACAATGCCATAATCAAGTACTAGGGAAGCAATCCATCACTTTAGAAACTCGAAAATGAATTCTAATGATGTGGCCAGCATCATCAGGATTATTTTCCAGCGACTGAAGTGAGTTCAATGCTTCTTACTTTTCAAAACAGCTTCCATGTAAAAATATTTCTCAAAACAATATTCCAACATTGCCTTCAAACACCTTTAAATCCCAACAAACATTACAAACTTTCCCAGGATTTTAAATTTCCAAACCTTTATTTTTTTATTTTATTTAAAATCCTTTCCAAACTTCCGAGATTTAAATCCTGGTTCAACTCAAATTTAGTTATTCTTCCTTTTATATAGTTTATATTTGTAGAAATTTTATTTTCACTATAACTATTTCACATTTCAGATTAAATTTTATATTCTTATTTGATTTAGACATTAACAACCAATCATCCAAATATATATAATAATTTCAGAAAATTATTTCTTTTATATCAAAATATAATTTTGGGTAAAATTATTTCATTTACCCATTTTAAAAATCAATACTATGTCGGTTTATCTTGTTTAAGAGTTTAGAAACCCCTATCGATACGGTTGTACTTCCCGTACCGACCAGAATTCATAAACACTCAACCGATAAGTCAACACGGTATAAAAACAATTTTTATATGCACTAACAAGTACGCTCTCATATCTATTATTACTCTCAACTCATTATAGAGTACTATTGACTCTGTTTAATGAGTAATTACCCCACCAAAGCCTAGGTTGTCGCCAACCTAAGCTCTGATACCAAGTGTAACAACCCGCAAATCCGTACCCCTTGAATCAACACTATTCTACCTCTATTAACTCAAGTGGCACAGAATTACGAACCATTAGGGTTAAAGAAGAAGAGATAGAAGAAGAAGAAAACTAAACAATATCAGAATCTCACAGTCGCAGCGGAATAAAATATAATAATGAGTATAGAACTTTACACAAAATGAAATCTATTACTGTTTATACATATCACATCATCAGAGTATCTCATACATCAACAATCAAAAAACAGACATACCATACAATCATAGCAGTGGAATATACATATTTATAAGTATATATAATACGTCTCGGACTCCAGCTCCTCTCCTGCTCCATAGCAACCTAACCTGAACAAATAATACTCGGTCTGACCCGAGCATTATAATAAAATAACACCCGAGTCAGTCTGGAATACCAGCTGATACTAAATATGCATCCAAATTGATTATTAAAGTTTCAAAAATCCTTTGAAAACAAAAGCATCTCGTAAGACCACGCCACAAATAAACATGTCGGGTTTTTACCTTACGATAGCTAAAACACTTTTTATAGAAATCCTCTGATATTATAATAGTGTCTATTTACAAATACTTATAAAATAGCTGAAATTGTTACATGATTAAATTCCAGCTACTAGCCACAAAGTGGGTAATACAAACAAAACTCGTACAAGGCTCGTAGGGAAAATGGATTTCCAACAATGACTAGGCACTGGGGTACCACCTGTCACAGTACGGGGCCTAGATCACCGTACCGAGGACTACTCCCTTCATCCCCTGCAACACAAGGCCGGAACCATTCCTTACTGAACAGTCCCGAACAAGATAAACCCCGTGGTTGGCGCGACCAACCACCCACTAAGCCGAAATATATATAAGGGACATCTAGACAGGGGAAATATCTTGTCCTGCTTGGGCATGACCCACCTAACCTTGCTGCATATCCCTTGATTTTCAGTCATTCCCATTTGATGAGGCTTGAGGCTAAACGTTACCTTTAGAACGTTTTCACTTTGAATGCCCATCGTCCACCTGACGATGTTTCGCAAGCATTCGTCCATACAAGTCCGTCCCGGGTTCGAACGGAACCGAAGGCACTACTCCTACTACATCCATTTGGAAATATCCTCAGGATTAGTAGCGACTAGCCCTTGCACTTCACTGCTCCATCTCCGACTCCGAACACGTTTTTCGCACGAAACGTACAAATCGGATCGAAGTGGTTTTCGAGAAATAAATCTCGATCCCGGTCTCTTCGAAACGATCACGCAGTGTCCAATATTGATAGTCGGTGATTTAACTATCAATTAATATTCATAAACATCCATATGCATCCATCACACAATAAATAATTCCCAAATTATTTATTTGCCTCAAATATCTTTACAAGATATATATTTCAAATTTCCAAATCTCGTTTGAAAACAATTCCCAAAACTCTTTCCTTACAAGGAAAATCCTTTACCATTTATTCCCAATGGAAATAACCAAGTTCAACCAATTTAGATTTAAAACAGTTAAAATACTTTATACTGAAATATACTTTAAAATATGCAAATTTACTTCTAGTTATTTACTCAAAATATAATTTTAAAATATTTAAACACAACTATTTATAAGATATAACTTAATCAAAAATAAGGTTTTGGTTATACTATATTTAAAAATAGAGTTTAAAAGAAATTAATAATTTCAAACAACTTATTCCCAAAAACTAGCCTTTAAGTAAGTCCATTTGTAAAAATAATTATTAAGGCATTTGTAAAATTTACTCTTGCTGATTTATTTATAATTACTTTAAAATGGTAATTTTCAAACACTTTTTTTTTTTTACAAACTGGAATTTTAAAAACTTCCTTTTTATAAAACAGTTTAAACTCGAACTTGGGTTTTTTTCCCAGGAAATCTCATTTCCACTTAAATATCATAGAAATCGTTCTCACGATTTCTGTCAATTTATTTCAATTTAGTTTTATGATTTAATAATATAAATTTATTTTCCCATTTATCAACTAATAACTTTTCTCTTTGTTAATCAATTCAGATTTACCCAATTTTCAATCTTCATTCTAAATAGATTTCAAATTTTAATTCTTTAAAATTCATTAATTAACAATATCCTTTATTTCTCTAAAATTCAATTTATCCATTTACAATTAATTATGGATTTATAATTTACTCAGCAATATTCCAATTGAATTTTATTTCAGTTTTCATTCAATAAATCCTAATTTTATATTTCTTTAAATTCCTTATTTATAAATTTCTTAATTTCTTTTTGGAACCCAATTTAATTTCTTTATAAATAAAACTCCAAATTTCTTTATAATTAATATTCTGGATTGGTAATTTATACCACAATATATAAACAGGCATCATCATCGATTATAAAAATAAACACTATATTGTGAGGAATCCAGTTGGATCCCTCCAACCTGTTTTTCCCTGCATCCACAAATATTAGCACAACCAAATATATTTCAATTCAATTTGATAATAATTAACATATTCAGCTAAACATCCAAACAAACAATCAATACTAGCTGTCTACTTTACTAGTATCCAGATGTGAGTGAGGATAACTCACCTTGAGTTTCGACGAGCGTTCGAAATTTAAATTAAACCGAACGACGTTCGATTTAACTCAAATTTCTACTTGCCCGAAATGATTCCAGCACTGCATCATTTGTAGTACTCTTTCCCGCGATTCCGGCGCTACCAAATTTGTTGAATTCTGATTGCGTATGAAAGAGTTATTTAATTTCAAAGATTTGAATTAAATTTAGAACAAATTTTCTTTAAACCAAACCACAACAAGATCCCTGCCGTTCAAATCAATCTCACAATCCAGGCCGCTACCCCTCTTCTCCTCCTACATCGCGTACGCCCAGTTAAAGAAACCGCACCCATTCAAAACTAGGGTTTCGAACGGCCTTCCCTTCGTCGAGTTCGATAACGATCAAACACCATCTCGTGAAAGCTCGTCGCAGCCTCTACCTTCCCCCAGAATCTCGCCAAACTCGGCCTCCCTCTGTACGCGAGAAGTACGCTCGAACGCACACACATCGCAGCCCCGTCACCCCTCCAAACGACGACAATACATACAATCTACCGTTGGATCTCACGATCTCCTCACTCTCTACAACTTTTATGTTAGGAGATTCGCGAATTAATGAATGGATTAGGAGATCTTGGAGGAAGAAGGAAAATCGTTACCGGCCATTGAAAATACAAGTAACGGCGGCTACAAGCTTGAACTAGGGTTTAGTGATAATAAGATAATCTATATATGTTATTTAATAATATTTAATCAACAATTAACTCAATTTATCCACATATGCAAACTATCCCCAATTCTCACATTCCGACAGGCGATTCTAGGGTTTTTCCATGTTCCGAACACAATGGAACAGGTTTCGTAAGCTAATTCGATCGTATTTGCGAGTTACGGAATTAAACGATCAATTTAAAATTAAACCGATTTAAAACGATTTCGATGCGTTTCGAGCTGCCACGGTCAAACGACAACTCCGATCGCTACGAAAATTGAAATCCGATAACAACTAACTATTACGGATCCAATGAAACTGGTTTCGTCGAATTCCGAGACTGTGCCCCGGAAGGCTATTTTAACTCGTCTATTAAATCAAGCGATTTTCGAAATTATCGAAAACACTCAAAATTTCCACGTTTAAAATTTTATTAATTTAACAATAATTCATATAAAATTTATAAGCACATAAAAAATCATTTTGGCTCACTCCGGACTTAAATCGAATTAATTGCAATATTTAATAATATTAAATTCATCTTAAATTATTATAAAATTCCAAATATTAATTTATTGACCCCAAAATTCATCTAAAATTTCCACCATGCTATTTACACTCAAATAGCCCAAGATAGATTTTTAAAACCATTTTATCACTATTTACATCCAGAATTCCTTTTATTTCAATTTCGAACATCAAATTATTATTATTCAAATTTCAATAAAATCCTCGTATTTGAAATTTGACCAATTTTATTATCTTAACCAACGTCATTTGTTTAACAATTCAAATTATAATCTATATTAAACATTTAGAATGAATTAAATGTTCAAATCTGGCGACCCAAAATTCCGGGTCGTTACAATTTCAATTTATCTTCAAAAAGATAAATTCTCAAAATATTCACCTTATATTGGAAAACATTTCCGTACTTATTTATTCATAAGTAATTCACAAATTTTATTTATTTTCAGCACTTAGAAAATATTCAATATACTTCAATCGGAATTAAGTATATATTTTATTTTTTAAGGAAATCATTCTCTTAAACATATTTATTTGGGCCAAAACGAATGTTACGTAAAACATCGTTACGACAACCCAAATTCACTAGTATAGGGATTCGAAGTTAAAATAGATATATAAATCCCAATACTATACAAAACATTTCCTTTCGGAAATCATTTACTATAACAACAGTGTTATAGTCCATTATTTCCTTCTATTTCTCGAAAACGTCTATTTCGACAATAAATGTTGAAATCTATAGTTTCGAATGTCAACACATTTAAAACATTGTTAGATCGTTTTAATTCAATTTAAACATCAAATCTAAACATTTTCTTTAACATATTGTTCACCATTCAAAAACGTGAATATATTACGTTAACAAATTTTCCTTCTTTTATACATTCATTTTAAAGGATTATTCACAGTCAAAAATGTGAATATAACTCCATAAATAAGTTATAACCATTTACTTATCAAAATAAGTCTTTTGCGAATTTATAAAACAATGTTTATAAATTCCATTTCTATTTATTTCATAACTATTTCCTTTATAAATCTCCTTTATTAACCTATTCGATTTATAACTCAATTATAAACCAAAGTTCACATTATAAGTTAAATGCTTATAAAACGATTATTTTACAAAATCGTTCTTTTAAACTTCATAGTTGTAAATCTTAAAACTTATAAGATTCAATTATTCATCCAAATATATTCCTTAATAATTTCACAAAATTTATAAATCTTACTATTTATAAATTTCATTTATAACTTCACCATTTATAATTTTATAAATTCCATTCATTTACAAAATTTATTTTCACTTCATTCAAACACTTATAAAAACTCGTTTTATAATGTCAATATTTCAATTTATAAATATCCATTTATAAATCTCTTAATATAAATCAATTTATATTATTCTTTAAAACGACTTTAATCTCCTTTATTATTTCACCATTTTGATTCATAAAATAATTAAATTTTATAAATCCTATATTTAAACTTTTCACAATAAATTCTAAAATCCCGATTAAACTATTTTATAAAATCATTAGCATCATATTCTCAAAAATCAGTTTTTAACTATATTTCTCAAAAATCATAATTTTTATAACTTTTAAAAATTATAACGTTTATTTATTTAAAATGGATCAAATTCCAAACATATAGTATATTTTCAAAAATCACTTTATAAATCATTTTAAAATTCCAAAACTTGGTCCAATGATGCTACATACCAAATAGTCAATCACGACAACAACGACATCATATATCGATATGATAGTCCATCAAATATCAAAATATCTGAAATCAAATAAATACTGTTGAGGAATCCAGTTGGATCCCTCCAACCTGTTTTCCTGCATCCAAAAACATTAGCACAATACCAATTTCGCTCCAGTACGAAATTATCGCGGTATATGTTCTTATTAAATATTATCCGCTTAATAACGGCGCAATAGGGTCTCATCCGCTAAAAAAAATGCGGGAAATCAATAACTCCAATATATACATATGCCAATATATATATATTGCTATTATATATAATACCAATTTCACTGTTTATGAAATATTCGCGGTATATGATTTTAATAAATAACATCCGCTTACTAACGGCGTATAAGGTCTATTTTAACAATCAATAGATAACAATCATCATTCAAACATGCATTCAAATATTTTAAATCTAACTATTTAAAATAAAATCGAAACTGATTCGATTGAGTGAGAAGTTCTCACCTTGATTTTATTTTCCGTTTTAGCGATTTATTTCGAATAAAATTAAACGGACGTTTAATTTTACCCAAAATTCTCACTAACTCCAAACGACTCCAATCCAATTTCATCGCGTAGTGCTCGTCCATACGATTCCAACGCAACTGGTTTCGCGCGTTTTCGACCTCGTATGAAAAAGTTATGAATTTTTGAAGTTACACGAGTTTTAATATATAAATTACAACATAACTTTTAAAATTTTAAACCCTCAACCATTCTTAGCCACAAGATCCATGCTGCTTGCCATCTCCACTGTCCCTCCTTTTCTTCCCCACCATCACATTTCTATAGATCAACACACGCAACAAAACCCATAGAGCTAGAAACTAGGGTTTCAATTAGCAACTCCATCTCTCAACGATACCCGATCAAACCACTTGCAATAGGAAGCCCCATCCACCACCTATGCACGGCCCAAGCACTGACCAACTCGGCCACCTCCTGATGCCTCGTTTTGCGTGCACAGCCCCTTGAGAACGCGGCTCCCTAACTCCCAAAATACAGCTCCAAACCACATCTCCACCGTTGAATACGCAGAACATGTTGTGCTCTACAAGTTTGATGTTTAACATTCTTGCTAATTCTTGATGGATTTGGAGTAATCGAGGGAGGAAGGAGAAGAAATACTGGCCATCCATTGAATAGGAGGCGGCTGCAGTTGAAACTAGGGTTTTGTATATTTTTTTTTTTATTTAGAGTGAGGGCTATTTATAGAGAAAAAATCGAACACTATTCATTCGGAAATTCCGAACTCCGATTTACACGCCGTAACCAGCGTTTGTAGGGTTTACCCCGCGTTCCGGACACAATGGAACAGGTTTCGGAAGCTAATTCGGACATCTGTGCAAGTTATGGCTGTAAACGCTCAATTTAAATTAAACCGATTTAAGTCGATTTCTAGGCGTTTTAATTTGTAACGGACAAACGGTAAATCCAATCGACTTGAAATTTGAAATCTTGCAATAATATCACATTACGGATCCGATGAAACTGGTTTCGTCGAAATCCGAGACTTTTTGAAAAATGGCTATTTTCACTCGCCAAATTTAAATTAAAAACAATTCGATGCGTTTCGAGCTGCCACGATCAAACGATAACTCCGATTGACACGAAAATTGAAATCCGGTAATAACTAACCATTACGGATCCAATGGAACTGATTTCGTTCAATTCTGAGACTGTTCCAAAATTGACTATTTTTACTAGTCGATTTTAATATTAAAATATTCAATTTTCACAAATTAACTTTTAATTCGATTTTAAAAGTTCTAAAATATCGTTCTAACTCCCATATGATAAAATAAAATTTTACAAATCATTTTCAATCATATTTAACCCAATTTTCAATTATTTCTATAATTTAACATATTAAATTATCGATTTAATAATCCAATTAAATCCAATAATTCAAATAAAAATTTATTTAACTTATAAATTCACTTATTAATATTTAAAATTAATTAAATATTCAAATTTTAATTAATAAAAATTCTGGGTCGTTACAATCTTCCCCACTTAAAAGAATTTCGTCCTCGAAATTATTAAGTAAGAAAAGTTACAGAATCTATTAATTTTCCCAAAATTCATAGTTAAATTTCTCACCATACTTTACTAAGTTTTCAAATCATACTTAGTTATCTTTTCAAAAATAACTACTATTGTTTAACTTTCAACTCCTAAATCAAGGTTTAAGTTTTCAAAACTTTTCTAAATTTCTCAAATTTTTTCTAACGCCTTAAATTTTCGGAAAAATTCGCCATAGTCTCCTTTGCGCGGCTCGATCCGAAAAAAAAATGACAGTATATATATCACAAATATACATCTCATCAAGTAAGAGGCATCCCGAAGGGAAAAAGTATAAAAGTACTGTATTTAATCCGAGATATGTACCTTATTTTTTTATTAGCGAGCATATACGGCTAATATAGCGCGAAAGCGAGCTCCAAATGCGAAGCAAACGCGATCTGCACCTACTAATCACTCAACAAACAACATGAGAATCATGTATATAGACAATAGTATCGATATACATCATATATCTCCATAACAACTATATATGTCAACATAGCATATGCAATAAAAGCAAACATCAACCAACTATCATCCATAACCAAATCAATATTCATTTATATTCTCATTAATATTCAATGAATTAGGTTTTCAATTTAATCACATTTGATTTATTGATAGTGGACGTTTTTACTAACATTCTTTTTCACTTAGTTTACATTCACGAATTCATATTCAAGTTGGTTCACTTCCAAATCAAATTCAATTTTATTTAAGATTCATTTAACTTCCAATTGAATTTCAATTACTTTAGCCTCCAATTTCATTAACTACTTAATGAATTACATATAATCAATCAACAATCAACTAACAATCATATAACAATCAATGTATATTAATTACAACCAAATTCCTTTGCATATATTCATTCAATTTGATTTAACACCTTTACTTGTCAATTGGTTTAATTTAATTGATTTTCATTCAATTATTCAACTTTCTAATAACATTAGATTTTAATGAATTAACACTTATATTCATTATTTCATATCAACTTAATTTACATTCAATTGATTAACATCCAATTCATTCATTCAATTCAATTCTAAAGTAAATTTCCATTTAACTTTTAAATTCATTTTTACTTACAACTCATATTCATAAATATATTCATATAGTTTCACTTCTTATATATATAAGTTTATTTCACAATTGTAAATCACTTTAATTATAATTCCATTCTTATAATTCTTTTTACTTATACAATTCCTTTATTTAGATTATTCAAACAACCTAACAATCAACTTATATACTTTAATAATTCTGAAAAATTATTTCTTCATATACAAAATATATAATCAAGGTAAAATTATTTCGTTTACCCAATTTAAAACAATATTATGTCGGTTTATCTTGTTTAAGAGTTTAGAAACTCCTATCTACGATAGTTAGCTAGACTACATCGACTGGAATCTATAAACAATCAACCGATAAGTCAACACAATATAAAACAATTTATATTCACTAACAAATGCGCTCTCATAGCTATTATTACACTCAAATTCATTCTAGAGTACTGCTGACTCTATCTCTAATGAATAATACCCAATAGAACCATGGTTGTCGCTTAACCATAAGCTCTGATACCACATTGTCAGGACACGATTCTTCGTCTTCCGAAAATTCGACATCGACACTCACTTTATCGACTGCCGAGGAATCGAACGACGGAAAACCGAACACTGAGGGTTTTTAAAAAGAATTTAAGGAAAGAGAAAGAGAGAAAAAGGTAGAAGATAGAGGGAAAAGAAAATAGAAAATTTTAAAATAGAAATTAGAGAGAATAGAAAATGGAGGGGAAAGAAAAATAGAACATAATTTTAAAATAGAACGGAACAGAAAGAAAACAGAACAACATCAGAATCTCACAATTCGCAGCGGAACAACATATAATAATAAATGAATAATCTTTAAACAAAGAACTATATCAGTTATTACATTACATCACATTTCATTACATCATATCATCAGAGTGTACAACATCATACAACAACAACAGTGCAGCGGAAAAGAAATACTATATAAACTAGTAATACGCCATGCCATCCAGCTTGCCTCCAGCAACTCCAGAATATCCAGAATATCCTGATATACCTAACTCTTAATTGCCCGTGTGGAAATTGGTGGGCACCCAGAGTTTAGGAAGGAAAACAATAAACTCCGAGTCAGTCATGTGACTGGTGTGAGAACTCAAAACAGTTTATTTATCTTTAAAAATCAAAATAGAGGAATATTTTTATTTCAATTCGCAATGCTTTTAAAAATGAGACTACCATAAGGCCTCCCGCACACACACACAATGCAAACGCAGAATCGGAGGAGATTTCTCCTTATGATAGTCAAAGATGCTTGATACGCATTTAAAATAACATTTGATATTATTACTAGTGCATAGTGTAGGGAAAATTCATTTCGAAAGTAGAATATAAATCTTAGCCAACATAGACATTTCGAACTATGCCTACTATAGCTACCATCCAAACAGTGTTGTGACACCATAAGTGAATGATAGGTTCTACAACTAATACCGTACAAGTTTCGTATTGGGAATTGGATTTCCAACAAATGGTCAGGCCAAGGAACTTCCCATTGCCACATGAGAATGCCTCTGGAAAGACATCCCCGAGAACCAAACTGGAACTCTGCCAACACAAGGCCGGGTTACCCCTAACTGGGTAACTACTGACACGAGCACGCCATTCCCCGATCGTAAACGACCTTTCTCACGGGATCCCGATAACCAACAACCACAAAGTAATAAATTCGCAGTAACCACATAGGTTAAATATCTGGGCTCCATACCATGATACCACCTCTATCCAGAAGGAAATGTACATACCCTAAAGGGAGCTACCCCTCATAACCTTGCCGCATCTTTCCTGTTTTGACCATTTCCGGGGTGTGAGGCTCGACGAAGTCACGTCCACAAAAACATACTTTATACAAAAGCCATGCTTTGGGTCAACAAATGATCAACACAATGATCACAAAGATAGACGATCAAATAAACGATCCTATCACAATAATCAACACAATGATCATTTACAGCAACACTCAGCATGTCACATTACCAAATTGGGAATATATCGCTGATAACTTCAACTATATAACCTCTGAGCTCGTACGTCTCAGAGAAGGGTGTTAAGCTAAAAGAATAAATTCTCCGCCACCAACAGAAATATATTTGAAAGAAATCGGCTTTATATCTCAACTTGTAATGTCAGACATACTATCCATACAAGTCTGTTCCGGGCTCGAACAAAACCGAAGGCACTTACAAAGAAGTCCTTGCAATCCGGATATTCACAATCCTGATCGGATTCACCATCACATATGGAGAACTCTATACCGGAGCAACTCGGTGCAGAGTAAATCGACAGGTCATCCTATCGCTCTCGCAAATACCGGGTCTTCAACACCGATCTTCAATGCAATTCACAACGACGTATCACATATTCGGAATGGGTTATACGACCCCATGGTCCTTTCCTGGTTAACCCGAATAGTGAGCGCTTATTCAAAAATAAGTGTAGCATTCACATTCAAACAAATCACATCAATTACCCATTCAAAGGGAAATATTGATAGTCGGTTATTGAACTATCACTAGATATGCACACATCACCAGATTCCAAATAATTTTCCAAATTATTTATTTTCCAAAATACTTTACTAGATATAAAATTTCACACTTCAAAAATAAATCAATATTTATTCTTAAACAAATTCCACTTTCTTTTATAAATTCAATAGTGAATTTACATTCCAAAGTATTCATGCATATATGTTTCAATTATCCATTTCAATTTATCTTCAAAAAGATAAATTCTCAAAATATTCACCTTATATTGGAAAACATTTCCGTACTTATTTATTCATAAGTAATTCACAAATTTTATTTATTTTCAGCACTTAGAAAATATTCAATATACTTCAATCGGAATTAAGTATATATTTCATTTTTTAAGGAAATCATTCTCTTAAACATATTTATTTGGGCCAAAACGAATGTTACGTAAAACATCGTTACGACAACCCAAATTCACTAGTATAGGGATTCGAAGTTAAAATAGATATATAAATCCCAATACTATACAAAACATTTCCTTTCGGAAATCATTTACTATAACAACAGTGTTATAGTCCATTATTTCCTTCTATTTCTCGAAAACGTCTATTTCGACAATAAATGTTGAAATCTATGGTTTCGAATCTCAACACATTTAAAACATTGTTAGATCGTTTTAATTCAATTTAAACATCAAATCTAAACATTTTCTTTAACATATTGTTCACCATTCAAAAACGTGAATATATTACGTTAACAAAGTTTCATTCTTTTATACATTTCATTTTAAAGGATTATTCACAGTCAAAAATGTGAATATAACTCCATAAATAAGTTATAACCATTTACTTATCAAAATAAGTCTTTTGCGAATTTATAAAACAACGTTTATAAATTCCATTTCTATTTATTTCATAACTATTTCCTTTATAAATCTCCTTTATTAACCTATTCGATTTATAACTCAATTATAAACCAAAGTTCACATTATAAGTTAAATGCTTATAAAACGATTATTTTACAAAATCGTTCTTTTAAACTTCATAGTTGTAAATCTTATAACTTATAAGATTCAATTATTCATCCAAATATATTCCTTAATAATTTCACAAAATTTATAAATCTTACTATTTATAAATTTCATTTATAACTTCACCATTTATAATTTTATAAATTCCATTCGTTTACAAAATTTATTTTCACTTCATTCAAACACTTATAAAAACTCGTTTTATAATGTCAATATTTCAATTTATAAATATCCATTTATAAATCTCTTAATATAAATCAATTTATATTATTCTTTAAAACGACTTTAATCTCCTTTATTATTTCACCATTTTGATTCATAAAATAATTAAATTTTATAAATCCTATATTTAAACTTTTCACAATAAATTCTAAAATCCCGATTAAACTATTTTATAAAATCATTAGCATCATATTCTCAAAAATCAGTTTTTAACTATATTTCTCAAAAATCATAATTTTTATAACTTTTAAAAATTATAACGTTTATTTATTTAAAATGGATCAAATTCCAAACATATAGTATATTTTCAAAAATCACTTTATAAATCATTTTAAAATTCCAAAACTTGGTCCAATGATGCTACATACCAAATAGTCAATCACGACAACAACGACATCATATATCGATATGATAGTCCATCAAATATCAAAATATCTGAAATCAAATAAATACTGTTGAGGAATCCAGTTGGATCCCTCCAACCTGTTTTCCTGCATCCAAAAACATTAGCACAATACCAATTTCGCTCCAGTACGAAATTATCGCGGTATATGTTCTTATTAAATATTATCCGCTTAATAACGGCGCAATAGGATCTCATCCGCTAAAAAAATGCGGGAAATCAATAACTCCAATATATACATATGCCAATATATATATATATTGCTATTATATATAATACTAATTTCACTGTTTATGAAATATTCGCGGTATATGTTTTTAATAAATAACATCCGCTTACTAACGGCGTATAAGGTCTATTTTAACAATCAATAGATAACAATTATCATTCAAACATGCATTCAAATATTTTAAATCTAACTATTTAAAATAAAATCGAAACTGATTCGATTGAGTGAGAAGTTCTCACCTTGATTTTATTTTCCGTTTTAGCGATTTATTTCGAATAAAATTAAACGGACGTTTAATTTTACCCAAAATTCTCACTAACTCCAAACGACTCCAATCCAATTTCATCGCGTAGTGCTCGTCCATACGATTCCAACGCAACTGGTTTCGCGCGTTTTCGACCTCGTATGAAAAAGTTATGAATTTTTGAAGTTACACAAGTTTTAATATATAAATTACAACATAACTTTTAAAATTTTAAACCCTCAACCATTCTTAGCCACAAGATCCATGCTGCTTGCCATCTCCACCGTCCCTCCTTTTCTTCCCCACCATCACGTTTCTACAGATCAACACACGCAACAAAACCCATAGAGCTAGAAACTAGGGTTTCAATTAGCAACTCCATCTCTCAACGATACTCGATCAAACCACTTGCAATAGGAAGCCCCATCCACCACCTATGCACGGCCCAAGCACTGACCAACTCGGCCACCTCCTGATGCCTCGTTTTGCGTGCGCAGCCCCTTGAGAACGCGGCTCCCTAACTCCCAAAATACAGCTCCAAACCACATCTCCACCGTTGAATACGTAGAACATGTTGTGCTCTACAAGTTTGATGTTGAACATTCTTGCTAATTCTTGATGGATTTGGAGTAATTGAGGTAGGAAGGAGAAGAAATACAGGCCATCCATTGAATAGGAGGCGGCTGCAGTTGAAACTAGGGTTTTGTATATTTTTTTTTATTTAGAGTGAGGGCTATTTATAGAGAAAAAATCGAACACTATTCATTCGGAAATTCTGAACTCCGATTTACGCGCCGTAACCAGCGTTTCTAGGGTTTACCCCGCGTTCCGGACACAATGGAACAGGTTTCGGAAGCTAATTCGGACATCTGTGCAAGTTATGGCTGTAAACGCTCAATTTAAATTAAACCGATTTAAGTTGATTTCTAGGCGTTTTAATTTGTAACGGACAAACGGTAAATCCAATCGACTTGAAATTTGAAACCTTGCAATAATATCACATTACGGATCCGATGAAACTAGTTTCGTCGAAATCCGAGACTTTTTGAAAAATGGCTATTTTCACTCGCTAAATTTAAATTAAAAACAATTCGATGCGTTTCGAGCTGCCACGATCAAACGATAACTCCGATTGACACGAAAATTGAAATCCGGTAATAACTAACCATTACGGATCCAATGGAACTGGTTTCGTTCAATTCTGAGACTGTTCAAAAATTGACTATTTTGACTAGTCGATTTTAATATTAAAATATTCAATTTTCACAAATTAACTTTTAATTCGATTTTAAAAGTTCTAAAATATTGTTCTAACTCCCATATGATAAAATAAAATTTTACAAATCATTTTCAATCATATTTAACCCAATTTTCAATTATTTCTATAATTTAACATATTAAATTATCGATTTAATAATCCAATTAAATCCAATAATTCAAATAAAAATTTATTTAACTTATAAATTCACTTATTAATATTTAAAATTAATTAAATATTCACATTTTAATTAATAAAAATTCTGGGTCGTTACAGTCACGCCTCCCCTTCAGTTTTCAGATAACACGTCCAATATCTCCATGCATAGATGCAAACTATCCCACGCAACTATATGCTTCAAAGCATTGCAGTCCTTCAACTGAAACTCTTTATATTCTTTTGCCAGTTTATGAACCATGCCTTGCAAAACACGTCCCATTTTGACATTCTATTTCTTCTTTCAAATTTGGAAAGCCTTCTATCAGTTCTACTCAATGATATTACAGGGTTATGCTCGTCAATGGTCTTTTTTTTTTTCATTTTTTTTTCATTATGGCTATAAAAACCTATATCAACTACAGGCACACACGCATGAAATCTCTACAGAATGCAACTAAGCTTGACTTCCTATATGATATGCATGGCAAAACATGGCAACACTATCAGGGGGAAAAGAAAGGCATGTACTTAGTCAAAGACGGCAGAAATATGGAGTGAGAAGTAGCCGAGCAAGGTGAAAAAGAAAAGGGAAAAAAAAACTGAAGAAGGAAAACAAAAATATAAGGGAGGGAGAAAGAAAACAGAGAGAATACAAAAGAAGAAGAGGAATAGAAATATTACCTGATTGTATGCAAGCTCACGAGAAGAAACAGAGAGAAGATAGTGGAATTTTGTAACTGAGTATGGTGTGTGTATATATATAGATAAACAATTTGCGAAATTTAAGGAAGAGGCAAGCGAAAAAAATATGTGTGATTTCTTTCCAGTTTTCTTTAGTTTGATTTCTAGAAAAATATGCGCGATTTATATTGCCAGATTTGAATGGATAAGGCTTGCATTGTTTGATTAGCAAGGTTTAAATGCAGAGAAGAAACGACAAGCATTAATGGAAGATAATTTATACGTGACTAATATTGCCAATTTTCTTTCATTCGAATGGATAAGTCTGAGTGATTTTAAATGCAGAGAGGAAAGAATTTGAACCATTCCAAGTTATACGAAAATTCTTGATTTAATGCATTCATTCTGATGCGTGAATTAAAAATGAATACAGGGACATGCGCAAGAAATAATTGATAAGGAAGGTAAGAGGCAAATGCCAAAAATGTTAAAAGAATAAAAATTTTATGTCATGTGCAAAGGAAGGCAAATTTGATTTTCTCTCAGATAATATATGCATGATTTTAGAGAAACGGATAGGCACGAAATCAATACGTTTTGGTTGGAAATCTCCTAACTGATTTTACTAATCCATATAGATATTGAAATATAATTTTTTTTTAAATACGCCAAACTGACGCATTACCATACGCCCAAAAATTTATGTAAAAGTAACATTTTTAATTTATACGTTTATACATTACTTATACCATTATAATGCGTGCCCTTTTTAAATTCGAAATTATCAGTTTATTAATATGCTATAAATTCTTAACATTTATTACCAAATTAAAAAGATAAAACTTTGGTTACATCTCTCTCTGATTCTTATTACCATAAAAAGGCGATTTATTATCCAAATGGACCAAATATTACAAATTTGTAAAGCAAGTATATAATCCAATTTTTTTTATTTTTTTATTAAAATTCCCATTTAGAGTTATCCTTAAACAAAGTGAAACTTTCATTTATTATTTAGCATTTTGGAAATGATTTGATCAAATTAATATATATATAAATTGGAAAGTAAATTTTTACTGGAAAGAGAAAAATAACGCAAGAGATATGAGTAAAGAGAAAAACGCATATGAAATAGGCAAGCAGATAGGAGAATGGATATTGCGCATGACTGAGATTTAGGAGAAAATTGTGTTTTGAAAAATGCAAGAAATAAATTTTGTTGAATGGAAAAAAAATCTATGAAATTAAAATTTTAAAGTAATGCGTTGAATTTAGAGGAAACATATTTGATTTGAATGCTAGAATATTCCTTCCCTCTAAAACACATGCCACTGATAAATTTACTCATTTACACTAAGGTCATATTTTTAAGAATGTGTACCATAGCCATAATATACCGAAATAACGGATTAAAATTCTATACGTTTTCTTATATATATATATATATATATATATATATATATATATATATATATATATATATATATATATATATAGTATTTATTCCCTAAATTTACGCGCCCTTTTTAACGCGTAATTACCCAGTTCATTTATACACAAAAAAATTCAAAATTCTAACCGTGCTGAGACTCGAACTCGTGACCTGTCGTGAATAGCCCAGATGTCTTACCCCCTAAGCTATTAATGTTTTCTTAATTAAAACTTGATTTTGCTAGAAATTAAGTTGTTTACCATCTTCGACAAAAACCCAAATTCCAAATTAAAGTTAATTCTCAACCATGTCAAAATTTCAGAGATCTTATTATTTAATTAAAAATTTGGTCAATTGTTTTTATTTTTATTTTTAATCACTTTAAAATTTAGATTTTTATATAATAAACCCCAAAGTTTTAAAATACAAGTGAAAAATACTTGTTAAAAATTTGGGCTGTTACATATATCATTCAGTAAAATAAAATTATTTATATTAGTTGAATTAACAAAATATACACAATTCATATCATATAAAAATTCATTGTGCAAAATGCTACAGGTCAGTCGACTGGATCTAGAAATCTGCCGACTGACACTGCAAATATTTTTTTTAAATATACACGACCAGTCGACTGTTGCAGGGCCTCAGTCGACTGGACCAGAAGGTTGAATATTGTCAACCTTCAGCTTCAGTCGACTGACGCCCTTAGCCAGTCGACTGATGCTATAATATATACGTTTATATAACAGGTCCAGTCGACTGTTGCAGGGCCTTAGTCGATTGGACCAGAACAACCTTCAGCTTCAATCGACTGAAGTCCTGCACCAGTCGACTGAGCCGTAGATCTGAATGGCTTTTTTACATTTCCACCTACCCCCTTTACCCCTTTATTTTTCACTTTACCTTCTCTCCTCTTTTTCAATTCAGTTTTTTTCAAAGTCTTCAAACCCTAAGCTCTCCAAAAACTCCAAATTTTTCTCCTCAAAATCAAAATGAAATGGCACCAAAATGTAAAGGTCAAGCCTCCTCCTCGTATCTACCTCCTTCTAGTGAACAAATTCAGTGGTTGCTATTTGACGACACCGCAATGAAGAGGTGGAGACGGATGCAAGATTTAAGAATATTCGAAGGTTCGTTCTTCAAATTCCCTGATTTTTCACCCTATCACATTCAAGAATTAGCTCGACGGAGAAATTTAGAGTCGTTAATTGATATCGATGACAATAAACACAAAATCAACCAAATTATGGTGAAGTTGTTCTACGCTAATCTCAGCTTGGGTCATCAAGCTGTTCCAAATCAGGAAGATTGCCTATGGAGTCTCGTATGTGGTAAGCCCATCTTCTTTTCTCTAGACCGCATGGCTCATATTCAAAAAAAAAAAGATGATGGAGTTAAATTGGCTACTATTGAGGTTGATTTAGTTGTTCGAGACCGCGTAATCCATTTATTTTTTGAAGATGATATGCGTCAGTTAAACTCGATGTCTTTAAGACCAAAGGCACGAATAATACATCCCGCCTTAACGAAAACCCTAACTCCTAGAACCGAGAGTTATGAAATTATCTATGAACATAATTTTATAGTCTTGTATGCAATATTTGAAAACATCAAAGTAAACTGGCTTCGTTTAATACTTGACGAGTTTTTAAGCTTTAACAAAGGTAAGATGAATATAATTTATCATGGCGAATATATTATGCGTCTTCTCAAAGCTTGTGAAGTTCCGAAACCGGATTCACGGGTTTCTACCGTTGGTTGTTTGAACGCTCGGACCTTAGCCTTAATGAAATTACCGGTTGCCCGACCCCCTACTATAATATCTTTTGAAGAATGGATCCAAAGGAAAACAACTCAAGTCCAACCTGAACAACAAGGCGAGCCTTCTCACCGACCATCTCATCAAACATCAACTCAATATCAACAAGAAGAAATTACGATTCCAAATGAAGGTCTTCAACCACGTGAGACCATCAATATCATGTGCCGTAATCAACAAATCCTTCAATCAAACATCCTCAAAGTTGATAAGAAGCTCGATAAAGTCAAAGGATTTTTCACTAAATTTTGGCAAGCTATATCGTGCTCTTCCGGTACATCTACTTCTACTATAGGCGATCCGAGTAAGCAACCCATATTTACATGGTCTTCTTCTTCTTCTGGGGACGATCAGGCTAGTAGTGATGATGATGGTAATGGAGATGGTGGTAGGGGTAAAAATCCGATGGAGTAAAATGCTCATTTCTTTCATTTAAGATATTTGCTTTTAATATGGCTTGTACTAAATAGCCATTCTAGTTTATTTATTTTTAAACACTCTTGTCTATGGATGTTAAATGTTTGGATGATTGTTCTTGGTTTTATTTCATATTATCTTTCACATTATAATATCATATTACTTAGTCCTTTTTGTCGATGACAAAAGGGAAGAAATATTATTGCTACTGATAAAAAATGCAGGATATAGAACATCAAAGATTCAGGGGGAGTAAGTATTTATGTTTTATATATATACAGTCGAAATCTATATCTATTTATAGGTTGTCATCAATCAAAAAGGAGGAGAATATTGAGACTTGGTTTTAATTCATGACACGAAGCTATCACTACAACATACAGATTGACGACTGCTACGACAAATAGAGACAAGGAGACGAGACTTTAAAAACCAGTGCATCAACTATGGTATTTTGTTTTTAAGTCTTATGTTAATATTTGTTAAAATCTCTCCTCGATTATGTCTACACTAGCTTATATATTTAATCACTATATTTACTAAATATTTTATATACATGTAAGCTCACATTTAAATTATTAAAGTAATATAAAGTTATAGAAATAAATATATGTATGTAAATTGTGCAAACTGCACAAAAATGACCAGGTCAGTTGACTGACCTACAGAACCAGTCGACTGACCTATAGAACCAGTCGACTGACACTGGAATTTTTGTGCAGCATACACAGGTACATAAATATATACAAATTTAAATTTCAAACTACTTTTGAATCTTCAGTCGACTGACTATGTAGCTCAGTCGATTGAATTTCTATAACATCCATTTTTTGAAAGGACGCGACTTTTGTGAAGAGTTTCGAACCTTTAACGAAAAGATTTGGATGCAATACTTCGATCGAAACTCTTCACCAGTAGTCGTAGCTTTCTAACTCTTATAAATACAAATTCCAACTATATTTCAAATCACTTAATCACAACCAATTTCTCTTGTTCTCTGATCTAACTTTGTGAAATCTATTTGCTATCATACTTTCAATTATTCTGCATAAAAGCAATACTATACCTTTTTATTCTTCATATACTTCAAATATAAACATTTATACTCGAGGAGAAGATTATAAGAATGGTGTACTACAAGTGACAAATCAGTGTTATTTGAACACACATTAGTCAAACTATTTTCTATATTAGTTGAAGTCCTGTTCTGCTGCTTAGGCGAGTGAAGTCCTCTTCGACCGTTGAGGCGAAATCCAGTTCTTCTGCTCAGGTCCCTATTCGGCTGCTCAGGGGTGTATAGGCCTGTTCCTCTGGGTTAAGTGAGGGTTGTTGTTATAGTGAAATTCCAGAAAGAGTCTGGGACTGGACGTAGGACGGTGCTCCGAACCGGTATAAAAATACCTAGTGTCATTTTACTATACTGCTTTTTATTCCGCACTATTTACAGTATTATATCATCATTATACTCTGCATTATCATATATCCATATTACATGATCCATAGCACACTTTCAGATCCATCAATGCCGCCGATCGTACTTTTTACCGTTGCTGCCTTGATTTCTACTGAGCTTCTTTTGGATCGCCACCGACCAATCCATAGCTCCATCGTTTGCTTCCTTGGGACGCTGCCGATCTATCATGTTTGGATCGCTGAATTGAAAACTACGACTATCTTTGCCTTTTGATCCTTAGTTCGAGGTGGATAATGCGGATTTTGATGTTCATTTAGCGATTTGATGACGGGGTATATTGGTGATGTTTATAGCAAAGAGCCCAAGTTGATTGTGATTTTATAGAGGAAGATAGTAAATCGAGTCTTGAGTTTTTCACGGAACAACATTCCGGCCTTGCCCCAGTGCTTGACATGTTTTGCTGTCATCGTCCATAGAATCAAAATGACTCGTACAAAGTTGCATTGCCAATATAGCAAGACACATTACAAATTTGTTTCACCCTCCTAGAGGATTTAGATTGGTTTTGTTTTCCATTGCACGCACAGTGTACCTGTGCTAGGAAGAGCTTTCCACGTCGTTTTGGACAACAGATCTGTTAACGATCGTTGATTGATAACGGGTAAGTGTAGAAGAAGTAATTCCAAGAAACGGTATGGAAAGTCCTTTTCCTTTTCCACTACGAGTGAACTATCTACACATGATAGAGCGTTTGTAGTGTTTATGACACCGAGATCACCCCCCATAGATAACACATCGCACTTACCATAGCACATACTTGAAACCGACGTGTCGGCGTGAATCGATATCTCTTTGAAATTTAAGTGTTGTGGGGGGCGGGGGGTTCTTAATTTAGAGTGGAATTACCTGATTATTTCGAACGTAAGTCTTGTTGTTTAGAATGAAGTACCCATCTTCTCGCCATAAGTCTATCGGAGAAAGTCCAGCACTTTCGGAAGCTGAGTCATTGTCTATCGCCCTTCTTCTTTTGCTTCGCAGGCAGAATATGGTCAACTAGTTCCAGTTGGTCCAGTAGTGGACCGAACTCCTCCGAACTTAGAAGTTCTTCATAATCCACCCGTGAGTGCCTCCTCCGTGATCTCTGCCAAGATTTTGCGCAACATTTTCTTACAACATGGCATTCCGGAGGACGATGTGTGTCTCCTGAAAAAGAATAAATTCGCTCATGTGCCACCTTCAAGATATACTGCTTATCATCGATATATGTGCCTAAATGGAGCAATGTCTCCTTTCAATGACTTCTTGAGAGAAACCCTTTCTAACTTGGAAATTGCCCCGTTCCAAATTCACCTTAATGGATATGCCATCTTAACTTGCCTTCACGTTCTGTTTATGTGGACATTCAACCGGGCTTTGAGTTTCGACGAGCTGAGATATTTTCTCTTGTTTAAAAGGAGAGACGAGTGTCCATCTCTAGTTGTAATTAAAGTTCAGAGAAACCGCCAAAACATGTTGTAACTGCGAAGCAGTTTATCTCAATTCAAAACTCTGTACTTCTTCGTTAGATGTCCCAAAGGATTCAATTGCCTTTGGATAACGGGGGTAAGTTCTCTTTCTTACGTATTAAGTTCCAATATGTTGCTATGGAATTTCTACAAGTCAAATACATCCTACAGTTATTCCAAGGCTGAATAAAGATCTATCTCTTGACAAAACTTTGCGTACGCTGAAGGCTGTAGATTCCGTGGAAAAATAGGTTAAATTCTTGTTGATGGATGAAAACTTGCTTCAGTACGGACCGTTGCATCCAGGGTGATCTACCATAGCAGTTGAGGTCTCATCTCCTTCACGTTCCAAAATACGAACACGCTCTACTTCTTCTTCCCATGTTTCCGAAGAGGGTGTTTTTCAAGTGAGGAAAGGCTTGTTCGGTGAGTCAGTTAAAGAAACTCATGAGGGAAAAGATATCACGAATGAAGTAAGTTGCCCGACTAGGATGCCCCCGATTTTGGAGAAAGGGGAAGAAGAGTTTAAACAATAAGAATGCATGAATGTAATAGCAACGGAAAAAGAGGAGGGTGAAATTGAGAGTATTAATGATGGGTTCTCCTCCAGTGATGATGATGATTTCAATGAAGATTCCGAATAATGCGACGAGACTTCGGGGATGAGTCCCGTTATTCTGAGCTCGCCTCCCCAAGAGACTCACAATAAAGATGCTACTCCAGAAGTCAAGCAACATTGGGATTCCCCGATTAAAGATGTCGGCATTGATTTTAGGGATCCGAGAGACGTCTATGTCGTTTTTGATGCACTTATTGGGGAAGATTTTAGATTTGAAGAGATGTCTCCTCGCCTTGGCCATGTTGCACCCGAAATCAGTCCGATTTCTACCACAATGGCTGCTCGATCTGGTTTATGACATCATTTTAGGCCCTTTCCCAGACATGTTACACTTTTCACTACGGTCACACTCACTTATACACATATTATTCAAGCCTATTCTTCGTCAATAAAGCTCTTTATTTATTCTTCATTTCAGATACCATGAGAGGACACGGTCTCTAAGATGATCTTGAGGAGTTCACTGATTCGCAACACTGGTCGAAACGATCATCCAACCGTCATTAGCCTCATGAAACAGAGGAGGAGTGGAGAAGGCAGAAGGATTTGGAGGCTGAAGCTCGTCACCGAGATGAGAGGGAATGAAGTCGGATGTACAAAGGTGGTTACGAGAGAAGAAAGACTTTGATAAGCGAGAGGAACCGTCCAAAAAGTCAAAGATCGATCGCAGTTCTTATTTCAATAGGACTTCGCCTCGGCCTCTGCTTCATTCAGTCTCGAAGTTCAAGTTTCTTCTGTCACATCTTGTCTTCTTATGTTCACGTTCCATCTTCTTCTCAAGTTCCATCTTCTTCTCAAGTTCTGTCATCCTATGTGGCGCTTGCCCTTGGTTCTTCACGCCCTCATCGGATATCGGCCTGTGTTCTTCCATGTTGTCCTCCTAGGCTTGAAACAGCGCTTCCTAGGTAGTTTTTAAGAGGTGTTAAATTTGATGGCGATCTTCATCTAGTTCACAAAGGTTCATATATGCCCTACCTTCAAGCGATCTAGAGTGATTTGGAGCAAATCGAAGATGGGAAAAACTATGCAAACAGCTGGCGGATACAAATTACAATAACTACCAAGAAATCCTCTCCTTTGAATTAAAGAAGGATGACTTCGAGAAAGTGTTGGCCGAACGCGATGCCAGAATTAAAAGACTGAAAGAAAGGGATGCAGCGCTTCGAGAGAGCAAGAGTAATGCTGGCTTGCTAAAAGAGTAGAAATAGGCCCATTAGAGAATAGAAATAGTCTACAGAGATGAAATTAAGAAGGCCCATGCAGAAGAAGTCAAGTTGGAAGAGAAGCTGGAAGCTTGCAGCGCAATTGTTGAGGCCTAGAAGACGACGATTGCTGATCATGACAAGACTGTCAAAGGGTATGACAAAACATATCACAAAATATGAGGAAGTCGTGAATTCACATGATAAGACCATCTCCAATTACGCCCAGACGATCGCCATGCTCCAGGACAGAGTTGCGCAGCTTAGTACCGATAAAACTCGTGTTAAAGTTGAAAAGGCCGCCGTTACGATGAATTATTTAGAGCTGTAAGACACCTTTGAGAGGAAAATAGAAAAGACGGATGATACCATCTTAAACTTTTACGTCAACTCCCTGTTGCACCAGGGGAGTCTCAATTACTTGGGCCCTAATTTCCAACGCATTCTCGCAGTGGTTTGGGAGGAAATTTTGAACCGCTTCCAAGATAGCGGGGATGTATACACTTAGCGAGAGATAAAGAATGCCTATCTTAATGAAGAATAAAAAAGCGTTGATGGAAGGCCGGGAAATTCTGCGAATAGAAAGGGAACAGGAAGCTGCCTATGTTGCTACGGCAGCTACTGTTAAAATGTCGCTAAAGACTCTTATTTTTGGACCCGAGGAATTGTCAAGGCAACTTCATGATCCACTGGCAAGTTCTAAGCTTCTCCGTAGATTGTGCAACTGTCGAAGGAGGGAGAAGGCAGTGAATATGAGATTGACATTCCCGGTCACTCCTCTGGTGCAGGTAGTCTTCTTGTTTCTCCCGAGTTCGAGAAATTTCAACTCACGCCGCAAGAGCAAGACAAATTTAGCGCTTTCATATTTGATCTTATATGTTCGTCTTCCTTATCCGTTGATCTATTGGTTTCCCCGATAAACGGACCCATCGTTATTTCAACCACTTCCGTGCTCGTCTCCGTAGCTGCTGTGGTTGCCGTGTCCATGTTTGGTTCGCAGCCGAAGCCGGAGTATGAGAAAATCGCTGTATTGCAAGGCTTAGATGACCCTTCCGTATCTTTTGAGGATGACTTTACGATAGTCAAGGTTTGGAAGCAGGAGATCCAGATTGAGAAGCCGAGTAAATCCCAACAACATCTGATTGCCATCAAGAAAGAAAAAGTTAAAGCGATAAAGTCCTCGAAGAGCTCTCTCAAATCCTGAAAGCGCAAGACAAAAAGGGAGACTTCCAAGAAAATTAAAGAGTAGGAAGGAGCTGTCAGCACCAAGGAGATAGTCGACATCACCATCAGTGACACTACCCCTATGGGAAGCAAAAATTTCCAACCAAAGGCAGGAAGGGAAGTGGCGGAAAAAGGCGTTAAGAAGCTCGGATCATAGTTGAGCTGATTTTGAGGCATTTTGTATTATTTTGTTCAAGTGCAAAGTTTGCACTTACTACTTTTATTGTTGTGTTTGTGCTTTTTATTTTTGTTGGCTGTTATTGTATGGGTACGACCCCCACATTTTGACATTGTTAAAAAAAGTTATAAGTAATACATTGCTCACATTTTGATTGTAAATTCACATGTCTGCTTATCTATGTTTCGTTTACTTATACCTATTTGACTTACTTCTATTCAATTTCATCTAGTCTTATGATTACTGCCAAATTTCTTTGTTTGGAGTAACAAAACTTGTGAAGTGTTTTTGTTCTTGAGTATATCTATTTGAGTACAGGTGTATGCCCCCAATTCATAGGGCTGTTTACTTCGAACATTTGACAAAGGACTGGTTAGTCCGAGTGTTTTCTTATTATTGTCTTCTTTATTTATCGGACTTTCTTTATAGTTCCTATCCTCGACAACTTATGATTTAAACGGCTTAATTAGAAAATTGTTGTTGGTCAAAATTTGGAGTTTTTTGCCGATTTATAGCACTTTGATTTAAGTACCACTTTGATTTTGTTGGATTCATACCCGTTACTCTTGGTAATGGGAGTGGGTTGACCCTTATTATTCCTGCAATGGATAAGTTTCCCAGTATTGCCGGATCAATTCTGGTACTTGAAAGGGTGCGCGGCTTATTAAATTTGTGACTTTTTAGAAGTATGTGCGGTTTATGGGATGCGTGGCTTTAGGGACTGATATGACCCATCGATCCAGAATGGTTTTGAAACTTCTCAATGTTGCAAATCTTTAGGCAACGCGAGGAGTTTATGCTTTAAGAGTGTGATTCCATGGTTCAAAGAGTAAGTGCACGGCTTATGGGATGTGTGGATTTTGATTTGAGCTTTCCTGATGTTGCCAGAGCAACAACGTTTCTTAAAAGGCGGGAATCGGGTTCCGTCGATCCGACGGTTTAAGTCGATTTGCTTCCGTCGACCCAGCGGGTAAGTAGGGCGTACTTGAGGATGATTCCACTGTCTTAAGCAGCAATTGAATGGTTTTGAGCTGATTTGACCCCGTCGACTCGAATTGTTACTATTATAAACATAGTTCAAATCAATTTTAATAAGGAAAGTTGGCAAAGTTTTGATCATTTACAATTCCCCTGGTATCCTGGGACGACTTATTTGCTAAAAAATGTAAAGAACATGGTTAGTTTTCAGATAAAGTAACGACGCAGTGATTCGCTATTTCATGCTCTGGGAATTTGGATTCCTACAATGGTTGTCAGTTTGAAAGTTCCATCTCTTAGCTTTTGACTGATCGCATATAACTCTTCCTAGTTAATCCAAAGGCTCTCGGCATGGGATAGACTCATTTGAGGATAAGGTCCCCTACTTCGAAGGTTTGGTTGTGAACTTTGGAGTTGAAGTACCGCGCGATCCTTTGTTGGTGAGTAGCAGTCCTCAACTCGTGTTTTTCCCTCCTTTCGTCAATCATATCAAACGACTCGAGTAGGAGCTGCTCATTTTGTTTCTAATTGAAATTTTGCCTTCGATTTGAGGGGACTTCTAATTCGACCGGAATCATTGCTTCCAAACCATACGCCAAGGCGAACAGAGTATGACCCGTTGCCGCTTTGTGTGTTGTTCTATAAGTCCATAGTGCGAGTGGAAGCTCATCAACCCAACTCCCTTTTGCTTTAGTTAACCACTTTTTGATAGTGGACTTGATGATCTTGTTTATTGCTTTCACTTGCCTGTTTTCTTGTGGGTGAGCGACCGCAGAAAAGCTCATCTCAATTCGGAAGCGTCTGCAAAACTCTTTGAACTCGGCGCTTTCAATTGGGTTCCGTTATCAGTGATGATTTTCTGTGGCACACCAAACCTGTAAATAATATTTTTAGTAACAAAATTAATTGCTTTTTTATTGTAATTGTAGCCAGCGGTTCCTCTTTGGCTCATTTCGTTAAATAATCAACGACGACTATAACGTATTTAGCCCCTCCTTTTGCTATTAGAAGTACGCCAATCAAGTCAATTCCCCATATTGCAAACGACCATGGGTTGAATATCTGCGTTAAATCCATTGAGGGAGTTCTTTTAAACTTTCCAAATATTTGGCAACAATTAGATCGTCTGGTATAGTCTGCTGTAACGCGATTTACTGTTGGCCAGAAATATCTGTACCGGAGGACTTAGTTTGCAAGGGTTTGCCCCTAGTATGGTCTCCACATTCACCTTCGTGAATTTCCTTAGGGTCCATCGAGCTTCATCGTCAGTCACACGTCTAAGAAGGAGGGTAGAGAATCCCCTTCGATAGAGTATTTAATCATGTATTGTGAATCACCGTGCCTTTCAAAGAATCTTTTTCCATTGATTCCTGTCAATTGGAAGGTTCCCTATAAGCAAGTAGTCCTTGATTGGCATCATCCATGTTTTCGGTTTAACTGTGGTTTCAAAAATCCAGTCGACATCCATTTATTCTATACTTCGAGTGGTCAGGGTCTCAACCAGGACTAGTCCCAATGATTGAGCTTCTTCGGAGCTTGCCAGTTTAGCTAAGTAGTCAACCTTGGTGTTTTTCTCCCACGGGATCTGAGTTATGGTGTAATGTTCGATGTCGTTCAGCAACTCTTGCACTTTTGATAAATATGGGGCAAGGTTCTCCCCTCGAGCCTGGTATTCTCCTTTCACCTGGCAGACAACTAGCTGAGAGTCACCGTAGATGTGGATGGAATTTATCCTGAGTTCCTTCATGACCTTAATCCTGCTATCAATGCCTCGTATTCTACTTCGTTATTTGTTGCAAGAAATTCCAAGCGTAAGGCATAGCAAATGGCTCGTCCTTTGGGGTTTTCAAGCACCACCCCTGCCCCTCAATAGAGGTTGTTAAATGCATCATCGACGAAGAGTTTCCATCATGTTTCCACTTCCAACGGTATTTCTTCTTCATCATCCTATATGGTAATCTCAGCGATGAAATCTGCCAGCGCTTGCCCATTGATTTCCCTTCTCGGATGGTAAGTGATATTATATTGGCTTAATTCGACATTCCACTTGAGGAGTCACCTGGAAGTCCTGTGTCGGTACAATACTTGCTTTATAGGCTGATCAATTAGTACTTTGATTGAATGCGCCTGGAAATATGGTCATAACTTCCTAGATGCGATCAGGAGACAATACGCTAGCTTTTCCAACTTTGGGTAATTTTTTCTTGGCTCTAGTAAACCACTTGCTAAATTAGTATATGGGTCGTTGAATTTTTGCTTCTTCATGCACAAGGGCAGCACACAACATGTGAGGTGATATTGCTAGGTAAATAAAAAGGTCCTCTCTGTCCACTGGCTTTGATAGGATTGGTTGGGCTTCCATGTGTCGTAGCAATTCTTCGAATGCAGTTTGACATTCCTAGTATTTAGGCTTTGTAATTCCTTCTTGTTCTTTGGGCCTTGGACTTCCCATAGGGTAGTTATTTGCTCTGTATTTTCTTCAATGCCCCTGGCACTTACTTTGAATCCTAAGAATTTTCCGGTGGATACCCCAAAGTGACATTTACGTGGATTAAGTTTCATTCCATACTTTCGGGGTATTTCAAACATTCTGCGAGATTATCCAGGTGGTTGGCGGCTACTTGTGATTTGATCAACATGTCATCCATGTAGACCTTCATGGTTTTCCCTATCTGACGTTTGAACATTGTATTTACCAATCTTTGGTAGGTTGCCCCAACGTTCTTTAAACCGAATGGCATTACCTTGTAGAAGTATAGTCCTAGATCGGTGATGAAGCTGGTGTCTTCTTGCTCAGGTTCGTGCATCAGGATCTAATTGTGCCCCGAGTATGCGTCCATGAATGATAGCATTTCATGTACCGTCGTTCCATCCATAAGCTGGTCAATTTTGGGCATAGGGAAGCTATCTTTCGGGCAAGCTTTGTTTACGTTCGAGTAGTCGATACAAGTTCGCCACATCCCATTGAACTTTTTGACCAAGACCCGGTTAGATACCCATTCAGAATAAGCCGCGTCACGGATAAAACCGTTGGCCATCAACTTGTTTACTTCTTTCCTTAACGCCTTGGATCGCTCAAGGCCCAGGTTGCGCCTCTTTTGCTCTACGGCATAAACCCGGGGTCAATGTTGAGTGTGTAACATGCAATTTCTAGCAATACCCCATACATATCGAAATATGTCCACACACATCCAAGTTGTCATGAAGAAATTTAGTGAGTTCCAATCGCATTTTGTTTCCAAGGTGCGATTCAATTTTAAAGACCCACGTTGGGTCATCCATGTCGACTGAGACAGACACCGTCAATTCTTCCGGTGCTGCCCGATCCTCCCTTGAACATTTCTTTCTAGGGTCTAAAGCCTTGTCGAATCGGCTATGGTCCCCAAGCCAAGGAGGCTCTATAGTTACGCTAGGTTCACTAATGTAGAGAGTTCTCCCTACATCTTTCTCCTTTTCCTTTCTTTTAGATTCGCGTAACTCTATAATGTAACATTCTCTAGCGGCGCATTAATCTCCTTTGATCATCCAACTTCATTTTCTATTGGGAATTTCATGGCAAGGCACCATTAGACTAAAGCGATTCGGAAATCCGTCATTGTGGGTCGCCCCAAGAAGGCATTGTACGCCGACATTTCATCTATGATCATAAAGGTTTGGGTGAGGGTGGCTCTTCGGTTGCCTTCTCCAAATTCTACAAGTAAGTCAATGGTTCTAACGGATAGTTTAGGCTTGTCGGTGAATCATTGAATTTTGGTTTGGTAGGCGGATATGTCTTTCATCTTGATCTTCATTTGATCAAAGGTGCGCTTGAAAAGGATGTTCACAGAGCTACCACTTTCAACCAATATTCGTCGGACCACGGTGGGTCCGATCCCTATTATCACGACCATGGGATCGAGAGTTGGAACTTTAATCCCCTCAATGTCGTGATTCTGGAATACTATATCATTATTCAAAGTTTTCTACTGCTTGGCTTGAGCTCCATCTTCGATTGTGAGACACGATTCTTTCAGAGCATGCTTTAATGAACTCGCGTACCGTTCCTTTTCTGCCTAACTCCTTTGTGCGAGATGTGGTCCTCTAGATATCATTCCAATGATGAGTCTCTGGTAAGTGTGCTTTGATCCCTCTTCACTAGTTTCGGCTTGGTTTCTTCAATCCCTAAGAGCTTGGGGAGCCGCGGACTAGTCAGGATTCTATGATTTTCTCACGTATGGCTAGAGCATGTTTTCCCTTATTAGCTCTTCAATCATGTTCTATAGATGACGTCAATCATTTGTGTTATGACCATGCATCTCATGGAGGTGATATAATTTCCCTGTGTGCTTTTATTAATTAGTTGCTTCCTTCTTAGGAGGTTTTTTATACTCCTTAGTCCCTTACGTTGCAAGATAGATGTTCTTCGGAGTATCATTGAAAGGGGTGTAATCCTCGGGCCTAATGCCTTTAAGCCATTTATTGTTACCATTTCTTTTATTTGAATTTTAGTTCTTCCTTTTTTGATTTAGTCTTTCTCTGTGCTTCCTTCAGTAGTCCCGGAGGCATTTATGTCTTGATTCATTGCCATGTCACTTTGCCCGACATTCATCGGTTGCACGTTAGTAGACTTCCTTTCTAACTCCTACGCCTTCTCCAATCTCTAGTATTGACTTGATTTGCGATTGAAGTCCTTCCTTGTGGTGGGTTGCTTCATTTTAATCCACTTTCCAACTCAATTTTGGGGCAGATAGCATAGACCAAAGCCATGAATACCATGTCCTCATTTGGATTGCTCGCTTCTTTCGCTGCGATATTGAACCGGTTCATGAAAGATTTCAATGATTCATTTCATCCCTGGAATAGTCCAAATAGGGACATCACATCCTTAGGCTACGCGATGTGAAGCCTAAATTGATCGAGGAATCTTGCTGCTAGTTGGTCGAAAGTAGAGATGGATCTCAGCGGAAGTCTGGTGAACCACATGGAAGAAATTCCCTCCGAAAAAATGGGAAAACATCTACACCGAACGACGTCCGAAGCATTGATTCCGTCCATGTACCAACCGTACTTGTAAAGATGAGGTTTTGGGTCTTTTGTTTGGTCATAGGATGGAATAGTTGGCATCATGAACTTTTTTAGACATCGTACATGTAAGATCTCATTAGTAAAGGGAGTCCGACTTGCAGCGGATCCCCATTTATAATCTCTCCTATTCTTATTCTCGTCCATTAACCGCTTGCCCATATCCGCGATAAATGCCTCTAATGTCCGATTGTCTGAGTGTCGGCTGTCATTCACTACACCAAGTGTGTGACTTTGCAAATGATCTTCGTGAGTAGGCTGAAGCCTAGGCTCTACTGTCTTTGGAAGAGCCATTCCCTCGGGGTCCCGTTGGCTTGCGGTTAGCCTAATTAGGGTAGTTTGGACATTCCTGGTGTTATCAAATGCATTGGTATTTCCTTCCAACTTGCCATCGATAATTTGCTCTCCATCTTATGAGTCGGAGAGGTCCATGGATATATCCTCTTGTGGAGTCTTCGCTCTTTGATTCAAGTTTATAGCTGGTTGCCTTGCGGCCGGTGGAGTACTTGTATTTCCTTCTATGTTGATTCCCACAGTTCCAACTGTCACTGTTCTTTGTGGCTGCTTTCCATTTCTTCTGTTTAGACCAAAAACGAAAGAATTTTCTTATTCTATGGCAGTAGCAGGTTCAACCATAGTTCTTGGAGCAGATGTGATTGCAAGGTCAAGAGGGCATTAAGCTTATCCATCAGAGCTCTATGACTACTTTCCTTTTCATCAACCATTTTATTCAACTCATATCTTGTAACAAATTCACGCCGCTCGGAGGACATGGCACCTGATCGGTTTGCCAATGATTCATCTCTTCTTCGGCTATTACCGCCCCTATGGATCTTCCAGAGGCAGTTCTTTTTCTTTCCAAAGCCATGGATTATTAGCAGTAGAATTTTTGAACATAAATTGAGGATCTAACTTTTGAACCTATCCAATCCAAAGTAGATAGCTATATCTAAGCCTATGTTGTGGTCTTAGTGAAAGCATCAAAATGTTAACCCAAAAAATGAATTAGCACCTTGGATGGAGTGTGAAAGCACCGGCCCTGTTCTTACAGAGCATTAATACAGAGAATAAATATAAAAAAAGCAGAAATAGAAAGAAGACAAGAAGTTTTTTTATAGTAGTTCAGCTGTTAATGAAGCGTACGTTCACGGTATAGCTTTTATTATTGACTTATTGCTATTACAAGTGAATTGGATTACAAAGTTGCCGAATATCCTTAATTAGACTAAGTTCTCGAAGTTGGAGTTTACTGGAGAATCACAGTAAACCATTGGATGACTGTTATGAGGGAGGGTAAGAGTGAAGAAGGTTTTCTGTAGAGATTCAGTAGCCAGTCAAGTGGATTCCCTTTATATAGCAGATAGGAGCATATTTATAGAGGTTGGAGAGCTACTGGGCCAAGCCTTTTTGCCAGATGCTTGCTAATGACCATAAGAAAGCACACTAAAAATTTAGTCACGATCCAAGCTAAAATGATGGATCGCTAGCGATCTATAGGCTATGGATCACTAGCGATCCATAGATTCGGCTCAAAGGTAACCCATTTCCTTAGTATGCTTCCCCTTGCTTTGTTTCATAAATATTTCAGCGACATGATGAAAATGTATTGATCGCCAACGATACATATGGATCGCTAGCGATCCATATACTTAGCCAATTTTTAGGCTTTGTCTTCTGGATAGCGTTTGTTGCCTCATGTTGGTGCTGTCCATATAGTCTCGCAGAATGCTGCCTTGTTTTTATGATGGTTTGCTTACTGGTTGCATTAGATTGCTGATTGAACTAGACGGATGCTTGTCTCTTGATTTAACTAGCTTGAAATCTCATCAAACTTAGCCATTGTTCTTAGAATACACATTGGATCATGATGCAAGAAGATCAACGGACCCATGAGAAAATGCCATGGATCACTGGCGAACCATCTCCTTAGCGTGTTTTTTCTTTCTATTCTTCTGACTTTCCTTGGCTTGCTATTCTAGTCCTTTTGGTTGGCTCTTGAGCTATTCTGACTCGACCAAGTTATCTCGACTTCCTTTGGATTCAGAGGGTTAAAAAATCGAATTACAGTGAGCTATCTCTGGTGGAGTGTCCTTGTAATGTAGTCCCATGTATCCTTGTTTGTTTTCATGCATATATTCCATTTGCACTTATATGAATTTGTCCTATTGTCAGTTTGTTGGCTATACTCTTTTATAATTCTAGTATCAATTGCTTGCACTGAACCACTCGATTGATACTCACGTTTTACTATGGGCAAGCTCTGCTACCCACTGTTGATAGAAATCTAGGGCTGACCATCGAGGGTGAACCAACTTGGTGTCGTTCATGTTCTGATCATTAGTAAGTTGAGTTCTCCGTAGCCACCCTAATATCTTGAAGCCGATTGTCGATGATGGACACCCGGTAAGGGATCACTCTGGTAAATCACTACCAGCAAGAAGTCTGAGCCGATCATCAATGATGGATACCCGGTTAGGGATCACTCTGGTCCACCCCTGCCGATGAGAAGTTAAACCGATTATTAATGGTGGACACTCGGTTAAGGGATCACTTTGGTCCACCACCGCGGGAAAGAAGTTTGAGTCGATCGTCAATGAAGGACATCAGGTTAAGGGATCACTTTGGTCCATGAATGTCAGCGAAAAGTTTGAGCCAATCCTCGGAGATGGACATCCGGTAAAGGGATCACTCTGGTCCACCACTATCGACGAGAAGTTTGACTCGATTGTCAATGGTGGACACCTGGTAAAGCGATCACTCTGGTCTACCACTGTCGACGAGAAGTTTGAACCGATCGTTAATAATGGACACCGGATTAAGGGATCACTCAAGTCCACCACCATCGATGAGAAATTTGAGCCGATCGTCACTGATGGACACTCGATTAAGGGATCACTTTACCCCATCACTGCCGACTAGAAGTTTGGGCCAATCATAAATGATGGACACCTGGTTAAAGGGATCACTATGGTCCACCATTGTAATGAGAAGTTTGAGCTGATTGTCAATAATGGACACCCAGTTAAGCGGTCACTCTAGTCCACCACTATTGGCGAGTAGTTTAAGCCAATCATCAATGATAGTTACTTGCTTAAGGGATTACTCTGGTACACCACTTCCGACGAGAAGTTTGAGCTAATCATCAACAATAATCTACCCTTTCCATGATCATGGGTAAATTTGGTTCACTATTGTCGGCCAAAGGTTTGTCCAAGCTTTTCATGATGTGCCAGAGTTGGGTGCCCCTATTGTGGTCTCCTCAACTTCCATGGTTGACGTTATCTATTATTTCCTTAACTTTCTCTTGCAGCCATGCGCCTTAGCAGCAGGTTAGTCTCACTTACTAATTAGGTCACTAAACACCCTAAATGTTATTTTAAAATATTTAAAAATGGAAGAAAATTCTATCATATTACACATATATGTGAGTTTTAGATGATTTGGACTTGATTTGCAAAAACATGTTTTGTGGATCCCTAGCCTTCACCTTAAATTTTGATCTCTTTAAAATGAAATATTTGCATGTTTAGCTAGTGTTAATGCTTATATACGATGAATGTATGATTGCTCTATGTTCGAACGGTTGAAAATGCCAAACGAATGGCGATTTGGTTAGAAGGGTCCGTGGTTCGGTGACGATCCATAAAATCTACCTCAAATTAGATATGATTGATATGAGGCAATAAGAAATGCCTCATAAGGTTGCATAACAAATTTTAAGCCATTTAGAGTTCGTATGATCAATATATGGACGTTCAAAGTATGGATCGGTAGAGGTCTGAGGCATGGATTAGTGATAATTCAAAGGCATAGAGCGGCGAGACTCAATAGTATGGATCAGTGGAGTAGCTTGGAGTATGGATCACGACATGGGAAGTTGGAAGCAAAAGAGTGGAGCCAACATCATATGATTTTGGCTAAGTATGGGTTTGACCCTATGGATCAGTATCGATCCATTGGGGTTAACCCATTCAAACTAAAAATTATTTTGGAGCATGGTGGAGTGATTTGGAGCTGAAAAATGAAGTATGGGATCGGTCTATATGGATTGGTGCAAATATATGCGAATTGACCCAATCAAGGCACAATCCATAAGGGAACATGAGGCGGTGTGTAGGTGCTCATTTGTGAAGCGTGGGATTGGTAGCGATGGTTCGGTGGCTATGGATTGATCGGGATGGTTAGGTAATCATGGATCAGTACCTATCCATGAGTTTTATTCCAAACTTGGTGCTATCGATATGGGGTGACAACGAAGGCCCCATAAGACTACATTCCGAGTTTAAAATCGTTGGAGTTCTTATGCTCGAGTTATGATCATTTGGATGTGGATAGCTATACTTTAAGAGGCGAAGTAGGCGAGGACGAGTCAGATTGAAGGGACTGTCGGATGTGGGTTACGGGATGCATGATGGCACTCTGTTTGTCTAGAGTAGTTCCCAACCATGATGACTTTAGACGGGAGATGTATGGACAGTTTCGAGGTGAGCTCTGCTATGGATGACATGTGCAAAGAGATCGTTGATATTCGTAGGTTTCGAAGTGTACTCGTAAAGAAGGGGTATGTGAAGACTCTCACTTAAGTTATGATGTGTCCTGGATCAAACGACAACCTGATCCATTTACCCAGGACTGTTATGATGTGCAGCCTAGTTCTTGGCCTTTTGAGTGGCATAGATTCGAGTATCGAGAAACCGTGACGTTGAGTAGTCCTAGTCTATATGATCGGGTGTTACGAGTATCATATATCCAATGCACTGAGTGAGTGAATGTGAGGATGGATGATGAATGCCATGTTTTCTTATTGTTTCTACCATCTTAGGGATGACATACAATATAGATATTACTGATGCAGATACTTTAACAACCTTAGTACTTTGACATATAGCACACCAATGATGAGTACAATAGAGTAGCGTAAACCTTTTATATGTGCTAACTCTATGGATGCAGAGACAGTTCGGGTATGATTCTAGTTTATTGACTTTATAATATTTGAGATTTCTACTTCTCATACCAAACTGTTATCTGACCTGGGGTTTTATGTTTTGCTTCCTATTATTTTGGATACTCTTAATGAGTATATTAGAGATATCAGATTGGGTGAGCACGTGGAGTTGGATAGGTAGTGAGCATGAGGCTACTCTTATATTTATATACACTTATTTTCTATTCTGCTACACAATACTACGGAGCTTGCCAGTGCCTTATTATTTAGAGATAGTTACTTATGATTTATTATTTGTTGTTTAACCCTATCACTTATGTTATTTACTGTATGGATTTGTATAGCCTGATGTTGCGATTCATTCAATTATTTACTATCTCACATGTTTTATATCTGAGATGTTTACTATTATATATTATTTGATGCGTTGTGAGATGTAAGATAGGTTCTGTGTTTTTATTTACTTTACAGTCATTGATGATCGCCCCGCATCGATCGGGCACTTATACAACGTACTATACATGTTTTTTGAGTGTCGGCAGTGTAGGGCGGTCATCACTTTTGATATCAGATCTTAGGTTGCATTGTTTAACGAAAAGGATACCGTAATCTAGTAGAGATAGGGTAGGAGTTCTCACCTGAGATTGATTGAGAGAGAGACTATGTATATATATGTATGTGTATTTATATATAAGAGCGTGTACTTGTTATATATTTTGGTTTTCAAAACTATATAGTAGTATGTATTATATATAATTCACACGGCACAAATGAGTACTACTTAAGCAAAATACTTTATAGAGATATTGATCGTCCTTATTATAGTTTGAAAGATGAGTCGCCAAATAAGGAATGCTGCTAGGAACTCCATTGCTGGAATCAAGAAGGGAGCTGGCTAGGGAGCTGCTAATCTCGATTGCAGACCATGTTTAATACTATGATGAGGAACATGCTGTAAATTTCTCAAATAGTTGCTACGAATGTTGACGTTGATGGTGGCGCTCCAGTGTAGGTGCCCATAGCCAATTTTGCTAAGTTGAACTAGGACTTTGCAAGTCTTAGTGGAAAACAGTTCCAAGGAACAGAATTGGCAATGGAAGTGTAGGATTAGCTTGATATCTATGAAAGGATTTTCCATGACTTAGAGCTGGATGATGGTATGAAAATATGATTGGCTTCCCGACTGCTTCAAGGCAAACCATGAACTGGTGGAATGTAGTGAGGGATGCCACTTTCGAGGATCGATTCACTTAGGACCAGTTCAAAGCTAGATTCAAGGAGAAATTTATTTATGCAGCTCAGAGGTCGGTTATATTCCATAAGTTCATGGATTTGAAGCAAGGGGGTTATGACTATCTCCGACTACATTGCTGAGTTCGATGTTGTATCGAAATATGAGAGGTCCTTCATCGACACTCCATTAAAGAAGAATGAGAAATTTATCATTGGCTTCGATGACTATGTAACGACCTATATTTTTAATGATAGGATATTTAAATATTTGATTTAAATATTGAATCGTTAATTTATTTGACGGTCCCAAAAATGTGATTTTTCACATATGATCGAATCGGGACTCGAGACCACTTTTGTTGAGTTCGTATCAATATTGCGAATTAAAATGAGTATAAGCATAGCTATATTTGAAGATCGAAAGATATGACGGCCAAAAAAATCTCGAAAAGCGTGGAATTGTAATCCCGAAGTGCTATCTTGGATAGCAATGAAATTTATACCATTGGTACCAAAAAATGAGTTGACGTATGCACTCGAGTTTCGTTGCAATCAAACACACCGTGTGACCATGCGAGCTTGAAACATACGACCATTATTTGAGAAATCAAATATATTGAATGCAATATTATTTAAATCAAACCCTCCCCTATCTCATTCTTTTATTGTTCCATTCATCATCAATAGAAAATGGTTGTCACTCCAATTTTCATTTTAAAAAATAAAATCGACCAGTCCACTCCACTAAAAATAATAAAACCAATTTTGTTAAGCTTATATCGAGGTGAGCTTCGCATTGACCATGGCGGAATTGGGTGCATTGATGATTTTGGTGATGGTCGTACATAGCCCGAAACTAGAGTTTGACGTTGTGGTTGATTGAGGTAGAGTTAGGCGATGTCGATAGTACCGTTGGGTTTCTCTTTATGAAAGATACATTTGCACAACATCTCTCGAATTCGAATTTTCAGGGAAAATCGCGACATTGGGAAGGCAAACTATGGTTGAGCAGGTCACATTCCTGGTTGGTGAGCCGAGCTTCAAGTGCCAGGATCTGCCGCAGAGAGGGTGCATAGCGTGGATGTGACGCCCCACCTCTATACCCACGCTAGCCAAGGACACTACGGTGTAATGCCGTCAACTAGCACGGAGAATAAGACTGTTGAGGAGCGACCATGTGTATAATTGTTTGTGCGAGTACCGATATGCCAGATAAAATATAACAAATCCTTTTCAAGAGGAAATCCGACATACCGACACAAACTCAAAGCTACTACACAGTGGCTATAATGTCTTCGGAAATAAATATAGAAATAAACATAACACAAATCAGTCACAGATAATTCATATCACAAAGACGGAAATAGACATGAATATATATAACACATAAAAGTGTTCATCAGAGTAGTGGTCAAAAAGATCCACAATGACACAAAAGAATAGCAACATGTGCTATACAAAAGAATAAGTACACAACTATGAGTCTATATCTCAAATGTATACAACCAAAAACTACTAATCTAAGTAGTTAGCCAAAAGTCAGGATGATAATCCTAGAAGTGAAGTCAAGCAGAAACACCTGTAACATCTCGGTCTGACCCGAGTATTATTTAATAAGAAAATAATAAACGGATCAGTCTAGCTATAAATATCAGATGAAATGATATAGAATAAGAGGTATGACAAAACGTATAATAATCACAATTCCAAGCTGTGATAAATAAGTAATTGAAAATCAACAAGAGATTAATCAATATCACAAAAAATCTTCCCAAAGATCAAAAGGAATGTCATACTCCTTAATTCATTCACCAAACCACAAATATTGACAACATATAAATGCCAATCACAAAATTGGTGAAACACAAATTCTAGAAATCATCAATAGAAATCCATAAATCACAAAAAGGGGGAGCCCTATCACAAAACGGGAGCATGCAAACTCACCGACACATGTATCTCAAAACGGGACGCTATCCCATGGTCGCTAACCATAGAGCCGGTGTAACGACGTAGTACAACGGTACGCCTGAGGGACCAGAAACTCGAATAGTTCGGAACAACGACGTAGTACAACGGTACGCCCGAAGAACCCGAAACTTGTAAAATTCGAAACAACGACGTAGTACAATGGTACGTCCGAAGATCCGAACTTCATAAAAACGTGGGTCGCTAGCCCACAAAAATTGGGTCGAAACCCCAAGAAATAAATAGGTCGTTAGCATATAATAAAAATGAGACGAAACTCAATAAAACGAGGCACTGTCCCCTACGTGGACAAAGAAACATAGCATATTTCTAGTCATAATCACAAAAATGATCCTCAATGATCATCAAGAAAGCATCAATTACTCTAAGCTAGTAAATATATGAGCTTAGCTTCATGTCCCATAGCCATTAGCTTAACTTAAATATTTATGAACAAATTGTAGATTTCCAATAGAAAATTGTCACCAGAGATTCAATCGAACAAGTCCAAGAATTAACCAACGAAGTAAACACAAGCGTTTCATACCACTCGTTTTACCAAGCCATTTAATTAGATTTCTCATACGAGTGAGGAAAAAGTTTGTATATTCTAATAGATTGGAAAATAGTTTTAATAAATGAGCTTTGTAATAAAATAGTGTTGAAATCGCTTTGATGAAAGAATTTTCATATTTACTACTAGTATTGAAACCTTTATATTTTTAAAGTGATAAATCACAAAAATGATTGTAAAACAATCAATCACCGAAATTCACATTCGAAGACGTGAATAAAAATCCAATGAAACCGATTCCGAATCCACCAAAATGGATATTCCTAAAATTCCCGAAGGAAAGAAGTCATCAAAGTCAATAACAAATGATAACAACAAATAAGGAAAGAACATGAATCGATTAAACTTGGAAACCACGCAAATTAGGCGAAATAGGCAAAATAGCTACAGGTCGGTCGGCCGGCTACAGAGCTCGGTCGACCGGACCCTGTTCTGAAAAATTCTCGGGAAGCAGGTCGGTTGACAGAGCTCTGTAGCTGGTCGACCGGACCAGAGACAGAAAAGTGCTTACGCACTTTGGTAGCAGGTCGGTCGGCCGGCCGCAGAGCTCGGTCGACCGGTGCCTGTTTCTAGCTCCTCCCGGCCTATTTGAGTGAGGGCCAAATCTCCATCAAATTTAAATCGGACGAGCAATGGACGCTAGGGGTTTATGCCAATCGACTACCCGGCCCTATAAGCTCTTCGATGCATCAAAAAATCATGATCAAAGATCAAAGCTATGATTTTTAAGGATTTGGCTTTCAAAACACTAAAATTGGAATATTCACAAAACCAACCCAAATCAAAATCAAATGCACATGAATAAGTGTTAGGAATTCATACCCAACATTCAAAGATAGATATAAGCATAGATGTGAGATAAAAATCTCACCTTTTCACAAAAACAAAGAAGAAGAAGCTATAGAGCAATGGCAAGAACAATCACTCTTCAATTCCAACCCAACAAGCTTGAATCTAAGCTTAAAGGAGAAACATTTCCTAAATTAGGTTTAGGAAATTTCTGAAATTGAATGGAGAAAGAGTTGGAGAAGATGAAGAGAAGACTCACCAAAGTTTCTTCTATAAGTTTGGAGCTAGAGCTTGATTTGCAAAAGAAAACTAGGGTTTGGAATTTTAATTTCCCATTCCACTCACCATTTATCTCTTTAGAACTGAAAAGTAGAGGAAGAGGGAGTGAATGAAGAGGAGTGGTTCAGTTTGGGGTATTAAGTTGGCTAGTGGGCTGAACCCAACCCAAAACCCTAAGTGAAAAGGTAGCAAAATTCAACTTACTCCAAAAATATCGAAGCTTATACTCAAAAAGGTTGCAAACGGCATTTTAAACTCAATGGAAGGGGTCTCGAGACCCAATTCGACTGTTTGCAAAAAGGTAGGTTTTCGGACTAAAATCCGAGTATCGATATAATATTTAAATAAAATATTTAAATATAAAATCGATAAATATACGGGTTGTTACAGACTCCCCTCCTTAAAGAAATTGCGTCCTCGCAATATTTAAGAAGAAAATATAAAGTAACAACCATAAAAGCATATTCAACACAAAAGAAATTTGAAATAAAAAGTTCACCTCAAAGAGCACGAGAAAGTAAGTCCAGATGTGTTCGCTGGATGAATTCTCTAGATTCCCAAGAGCAATCTTTAGGATTTGAGGACCATTGAACTTTCAGAAGCGGAACATCTTTATTTCGAAGGCGTTTAACCTCTGAAGCTATAATTCGAATAGGATGCTGCTCATAAGTTAGATTAGGTGAAACTTCAATTTCTTCCACAACACCGGGCTCAAGAATAGAATCGGAATCTCGAAGACATTTCCGCAATTGAGAAACGTGAAACACGTCATGAATAGCAGAAAGCTGAGTCGGTAATAAAAGGCGATAAGCCACGGACCCAATACGTTCGGTGATGGGAAATGGACCAATATATCGAGGTGCTAACTTTCCCGATCGGCTGAAACGCACAACACCTTTCATAGGTGAAACACGAACAAACACCAGATCTCCCATAGAAAATTCTAACCTCCTTCTTCGGTTATCGGCATAGGATTTTTGTCTACTCTGGGCTTCTTTCATCCTATGACAAATAAGATCAATCTTTTCTGTGGAATCACGAATAAAATCTGGACCTAAAACCAGCTTCTCACCGGCCTCAAGCCAACAAGAAGGAGAACGGCATGGCCTTCCGTAAAGTGCCTCGAAAGGAGCCATACCAATAATAGATTGGAAGCTATTATTATAGGAAAACTCGACAAGAGAAATGTGATCTTCCCAACTTCCACCAAAATCAAAAACACATGCATGAATAAGATCTTCAAGAGTTTGATTCACACGCTCGGTTTGTCCATCGGACTGAGGATGATAAGCGGTGCTAAAATTAAGCTTCGTTCCCAAAGCTTTTTGAAGACTCTTTAAAAATCCACTAGTAAACAATGGATCACGATCACTAGCAATAGAAGTAGGAACTCCATGTAATTTAACAATTTCTTTAATAAAGAGTTTGGCCAAAAGAGGTACGGTTCGATTGGACCGAACGGGAATAAAATGGGCGGATTTAGTAAGTCTATCAACTATAACCCATAAGCTATCATGACCCGAATGAGAACGGGGAAGGCCATCTATAAAATCCATGGAAATTTGATCCCACTTCCAAATTGGAATTTCTAAATGTTGCAATAACCCACCGGGCCTTTGATGTTCGGCGTTAATGAGTTGGCAAGTCATGCAACACTTTACAAAGTTAGCAATATCAGATTTCATTCCCTCCCAATAATAAAGTCGCTTCATATCCACGTAGATTTTACTACTACCGGGATGAATGGTAAATTTAGAATGATGAGAATCTTCTAAAATATCTTTACGGAGGTCACTAATATTTGGTACGATAAGTCTACCAAATTTTTGAATGCCTCCACGAGAATCAATATCAAAGTCTTTCATACTTTCAATATCGATTTTATCCCTAAAATTTTGACCAAGAAGAGCCAATTCGGGATCTAGCTTTTGAGCTTCAAGAATGCGGTCTAAAAGAGAAGGATGAGCCTCAAGGCTACATAAAACAAGAGATGAACATAAATCGGAAACACGATCTCGAATCTCACAAGTGGATAAAATTCCGAGATCATTCCATTCGGATATCATCATAGAAACAACTGCTTGTTGCTTACGACTAAGTGCATCCGCAACACGATTTCCCTTTCCGGGAGTATAAAGAATATCAAGATCATAAACTGCAAGAAATTCGAGCCAACGTTGTTGATGCAAATTAAGTTCCTTTTGAGAAAATAGATACTTCAAGGATTTATGATCGATGTAGAGAATAAATTTTTCTCCCAATAGATAATGACGCCAAATCCGAAGGGCGAAAACAATAGCCGCGAGTTCTAAATCATGAGTAGCATATCTAGTCTCGGCTGGCTTCAATTGCCTAGAAGCATAAGCAATAACATGTTCTCTTTGCATAAGAACGGCACCCAAACCAACGCGACTAGCACCGGTATAAACAATAAAATCTTGGTTCCCCTCGGGAATAACAAGAATAGGAGCATCAGAAAGGAATTCTTTTAATTTCTGAAAAGAAGTTTCACATTTGTCCTACCAAATGTATTTAACACCTTTCTTAGTTAAGCTAGTGAGAGGCACGACAATTTTTGCGAAGTCCTTGATAAAACGACGGTAATAACCCGCCAATCCAAGGAAGCTACAGATTTTTGTCACACTCTCCGGTCTCTTCCAATCTTGAATTGCTTCAATCTTTGAAGGATCTACGGAAATTCCGGATTCGGAAATAATATGGCCGAGAAACTTCACACTAGATTGCCAAAAATGGCATTTATAAAATTTTGCTTTTAATTGATTACTCCTAAGAGTTTCCAATATAATCTGAAGATGCTTTTCATGCTCCTCCTTGGTTTTTGAATACACAAGAATATCATCAATAAAGATGAGAACAAATCGATCGAGAAAATCTTTGGAAACTTGATTCATAAGGTCGACGAAATAAGCCAGAGCATTCGTTAAACCAAATGGCATAACAAGCCATTCATAAGATCCATATCGAGTCCGGAACGATGTCAAAGGAATGCTATCCTCTGCAATATGAAGCTGATGAAAACCGGTTGCCAAGTCCAATTGTGAAAAGACTCTAGCACCACTAAGTTGATCGAATAGGTCATCAATCCGAGGTAAAGGATATTTATTTTTGATAGTAAGATCATTAAGCTTGCGGTAGTCAATGCAAAGCCTAAATGTGCCATCGGATTTCTTCACAAAAATAGCCGAAGCTCCCTAAGGCGAGGAACTAGAGCGAATAAATTGCTTAGTTTCCAAATCGGATAATTGTATGCGCATCTCCTCATTTTCTTTATTGGACAAACGATAAGGAGGACGAGTAATAGGTTGAGCTCCATGGGTAAGATTAATTCTGAACTCAATTGCTCGCTTAGGTGGTAATCCTAAAACGGGCTCAAATATGTTGGAAAAATCACGAACAACATGAATAAGAGAAATGACGTCTTCCTCATCATCATTATCATCATCACGAGGATTTAAAGAATATAGAGATGCAGATAAAGTGGAATTCGAATCTTTGAGAATAATAGAAATCTGCTTAACAGATTGAGGATGTCGAAGATGAATAGTCCACTCAGGATATAGGATATGAGCTTCGTAACGGTTAAGCCAATCCATTCCCAAAATCATTCCAAAGCCTAAGTAACGCATGACATGCAAATCGGCTTGGAAAGAAAAATCACACAAAATAATCTCGACATCTTTACAAAGCAAACTAATCGTTGCGGATCCACCAACCGGATTCGCAATTCTCAAAGAAGTCATTAAAGCAACAACACTTAAAGAAAAAGTATCAACAAGCTCTTTTGATATAAAGAATGGGATGCTCCCGTATCAAAAAGAACTCGAATGGGTTGATCACGAAACATAATAATGCCATCAAGAATAGAATGAGAAATACCTTGACCACGAGATGTGTTTCCAGGGGCTTTAGCAACATTAAGCTTTCCCTCTTTCTTGTTTTGAAGTTTGGGACAAGAAGATAAATAATGGTCCGAGCTTTTGCAATAGCGACAAAAGAGAGGTTTCGGACACTTGTTCGCATAATGGTCCTTAGAACCACAATTGTAGCATTGCCCACCACCTGGGGCAGAAGATTTTGCTACCGGAATTGCTTCTTCCCTTTCTTGTTGGGATAAGACCCTTTGAACTTAATAGGCCTTTTCTTGTTGTTGTTGAGTTTTGGTTTGGCACCCACAACATCGACATCACTCTCTTTATCTGCCTCTTCAAGACGAAGAGCGATATCAATAAGTTGATCAAAAGAAACTTCTAGCTTTAGAAGTAAGGGCTTCTTGAGGTTTTTATTCAAGCCATGGACGAATCTCTTATTTTTCTTCAATGGGGTATTAATGTATTCAACCCTGTATTTAGAAAGAGATTCAAAAGATGCGACATAGTCTGTCATGGAAGATTCACCTTGAACAAGGTCAATAAAACGGCGAGCCAAAGTCACCTTCTCAGCTTCTGGTATGAATTTTAACTCGAAGCGCTCTCGGAATTTCTCCCAAGTAAGATCCGCTTCAATAATTTCAGAAATCAGAAGCTCGTACCAGTCTAATGCTCTTTCTTGGAGCATACTAGAAGTCACCTGAACTCGATGAAGATCAATGAGGTTCATGCGAGAAAAGATTCGATCGCATGATCTCAGCCAAGCCTGGACTTCAATAATAGTTTCAGAACCCTTGAATGGCTTCCCACCCAAGTTGGTATAATCTTTGCACAAGCGTGCAAATCCAGACTTAGGATGAGTTGGTTCCGGATTAGAACCGGCTGCTTGAGCATTCTTTACTAGATCAAGAAGTTGCTAAGCAGACATAAAAACTCCATCTTGGGGAGTAGCACTAGATTAACCGGCGCTGGGACGGCCAGGTCTAACCATTTCTCTTCCTATAGAAAGAAATAAAGAAGAAGAAAAAGGTTATTCACCAAATGAATATCAAGCAATCTTGATAGATAAAACAAGGAATCATAAAGAAAATAGGATGAATCAGTACGAAGACTCGAATTAAATCCTAAGGCACTACTCCTAAGAAGGACTTAGGACGATGATCCTTGTTAAATTATTCTACAATGTTTCGAAGTTTGGCTTTGATACCAAGCTATGACGCCCCACCTCTATACCCACGCTAGCCAAGGACACTACGGTGTAATGCCGTCAACTAGCATGGAGAATAAGGCTGTTGAGGAGCGACCATCTGTATAATTGCTTTGTGCGAGTACCGATATGCCAGATAAAATATAACAAATCCTTTTCAAGAGGAAATCCGACATACCGACATAAACTCAAAGCTACTACACAGTGGCTATAATGTCTTCGGAAACAAATATAGAAATAAACATAACACAAATCAGTCACAGATAATTCATATCACAAAGGCGGAAATAGACATAAAAGTGTTCATCAGAGTAGTGGTCAAAATGATCCACAATGACATAAAAGAATAGAAACATGTGCTATAAAAAAGAATAAGTACACAACTATGGGTCTATATCTCAAATGTATACAACCAAAAACTACTAATCTAAGTAGTTAGCCAAAAGTCAGGATGATTATCCTGGAAGTGAAGTCAAGCAGAAGCACCTGTAACATCTCGGTCTGACCCGAGTATTATTTAATAAGAAAATAATAAACGGATCAGTCTAGCTATAAATATCAGATGAAATGATATAGAATAAGAGATATGACAAAACGTATAATAATCACAATGCCAAGCTGTGATAAATAAGTAATTGAAAATCAACAAGAGAATAATCAATATCACAAAAATCTTCTCAAAGATCAAAAGGAATGTCATACTCCTTAATTCATTCACCAAACCACAAATATTGACAACATATAAATGCCAATCATAAAATTGGTGAAACACAAATTCTAGAAATCATTAATAGAAATCCAGAAATCACAAAAAGGGGGAGGCCTATCACAAAACGGGAGCATGAAAACTCACCGACACATGTATCTCAAAACGGGACGCTATCCCATGGTCGCTAACCATAGAGCCGGTGCAACGACGTAGTACAACGGTATGCCCGAGGGACCAGAAACTCGAATAGTTCGGAACAACGATGTAGTACAACGGTACGCCCGAAGAACCCGAAACTTGTAAAATTCGGAACAACAACGTAGTACAACGGTACGCCCGAAGATCCAAACTCCATAAAAACGTGGGTCGCTAGCCCACAAAAATTGGGTCGAAACCCCAAGAAATAAATAGGTCGTTAGCCTATAATAAAAATGAGACGAAACTCAATAAAACGAGGCACTGTCCCCTACGTGGACAAAGAAACATAGCATATTGCTAGTCATAATCACAAAAACGATCCTCAATGATCATCAAGAAAGTGTCAATTACTATAAGCTAGTAAATATATGAGCTTAGCTTCATGTCCCATAACCACTAGCTTAACTTAAATATTAACCAACAAATTGTAGATTTCCACTAGAAAATTGTCACCAGAGATTCAATCGAACAAGTCCAAGAATTAACCAACGAAGTAAACGCAAGCGTTTCATACCACTCGTTTTACTAAGCCGTTTAATTAGATTTCTCATACGAGTGAGGAAAAGGTTTGTATATACTAATAGATTGGAAAACAGTTTTAATAAATGAGCTTTGTAATAAAATAGTGTTGAAATCGCTTTGATGAAAGAATTTTCATATTTACTACTAGTATTGAAACCTTTATATTTTTAAAGTGACAAATCACAAAAATGATTGTAAAATAATCAATCACCGAAATTCACATTCGAAGACGTGAATAAAAATCCAAAGAAACCGATTCTGAATCCATCAAAATGGATATTCCTAAAATTCCCGAAGGAAAGAAGTCATCAAAGTCAATAACAAATGATAACAACAAATAAGGAAAGAACATGAATCGATTAAACTTGGAAACCACGCAAATTAGGCGAAATAGGCAAAATAGCTACAGGTCGGTCAGCCGGCTACAGAGCTCGGTCGACCGGGCCCTGTTCTGAAAAATTCTCGAGAAGCAGGTCGGTCGACTGAGCTCTATAGCTGGTCGACTGGACCAGAGAAAGAAAAGTGCTTATGCACTTTGGTAGCAGGTCGGTCGGTCGGCCACAGAGCTCGGTTGACCGGAGCCTGTTTCCAGTTCCTCTCAGCCTATTTGAGTGAGGGCCAAATCTCCACCAAATTTAAATCGAACGAGCAATGGACGCTAGGGGTTTATGCCAATCGACTACCCGGCCCTATAAGCTCTTCGATGCATCACAAAATCATGATCAAAGATCAAAGCTATGATTTTTAAAGATTTGGCTTTCAAAACACTAAAATTTGGAATATTCACAAAACCAACCCAAATCAAAATCAAATGCACATGAATAAGTGTTAGGAATTCATACCCAACATTCAAAGATAGATATAAGCATAGATGTGAGATAAAAATCACACCTTTTCACAAAAACAAAGAAGAAGAAGCTATAGAGCAATGGCAAGAACAATCACTCTTCAATTCCAACCCAACAAGCTTGAATCTAAGCTTAAAGGAGAAACATTTCCTAAATTAGGTTTAGGGAATTTCTGAAATTAAATGGAGAAAGAGTTGGAGAAGATGAAGAGAAGGCTTACCAAAGTTTCTTCTATTAGTTTGGAGCTAGAGCTTGATTTGCAAAAGAAAACTAGGGTTTGGAGTTTTAATTTCCCATTCCACTCACCATTTATCTCTTTGGAACTGAAAAGTAGAGGAAGAGGGAGTGAATGAAGAAGAGTGGTTCAGTTTGGGGTATTAAGTTGGCTAGTGGGCTGAACCCAACCCAAATCCTAAGTGAAAAGGTAGCAAAATTCAACTTACTCCAAACGTATCAAAGCTTATACTCAAAAAGGTTGCAAACGGCATTTTGAACTCAATGGAAGGGGTCTCGAGTCCCAATTCGACTGTTTGCAAAAAAGTAGGTTTTCGGACTAAAATCTGAGTATCGATAAAATATTTGAATAAAATATTTAAATATAAAATCAATAAATATGCGGGTTGTTACAGTGGAGCATTGGCGAAAGAAGTTCATGATTTTTTTGAGTTAGAGAGGAAAGAAGGTAAAGAGGAGTGGGTTGTTATGCATGGCTTGTGACGTACAGACAATTGCAAAATTGGTGAAGAAAGCTTAATGAAGGAGGTTAGCACAGATATTATTAATTAAGCTAATTAATTGTTTGTTTAATCCCGTTTCTTATAAAACCCATATCTTTTGCGTATGAGGTCCATTTTAAATGCTATTTTTTTGCATTGTGCTCTTGATGGAGAGCTTTACAACTTGACGTTGGTTTGGACATATTTGGTTGAGAGTGATATTATCTCTCACTATATTATGATTTTTAGTACAGTATTAAAATGACGTTTTGAAATGATTTCTAACTTTAATACATGATTTCTAATATATTTAAATCTACATCTAATTTTATAAAATAATTTAAAAGTATTTTAAAATAGTCTGAGATTAAATATCACATTTCCCATTGACGCTCTATTTTGACGATATTGCTAGATTTAGCTTATTTTGATATTATTCCCACATTCATTGCTCAGATGTATTGTATATGTGTTATTACAGATGTATGTAGGCTACTATAGATGTTCGTATGCTTGTTGGTTGCATGCATGCTTGTTTGGTTGAAAACGCCTATCGAAAGTGATATAGTGTTAGAAAATATCACCTAGAATAGGATTTCATGCAAAGATTTTTGTGCATGCCGATTAATCTGAAGACGGGAGATGGATTTGGAGATGTGCTTTGGGTTTTAAGATAGATGCTGGACGTTTTCATTTGGATTGCACTTAACCTTTTTTGGTTAAGTACACCACAAAAGTGGTCGTTATCGATTACTCTGGACTAGTCGATGTCTACAATTATTAATGACAGTCGATTTGGCCAATTTTGACGTGGACGATGGAGGGGCTTCAAAGGGCATGATGTGATGGTTCTTTCGTTCATTCATTTGACATTTGATTTGATGCTATGACTCTTCGATGAATAGTTTTGGCACTGAAGAAACGATGCGATGCTTTGACGCAATGACTTCACGATTCGACGATGATGATTCCATGTTGGAAAGTAATGTCTTCAACGGTGGATAGCTGTACTTTGGGGATGCAGAGTACGCGACCACAAGTCAGATTGGTGGAACTTTCAAACGTAGATTATGGGATGGACAATGATATTATACGACTAATGATGGTTTTCTGGAATAGTTCCAACCTCGACGACTTTTGATGGCAGTTGTAAGGACAGTTCCGAGATGAGCTCTGCTATGGATGACATGTGCAAAGGGGTCGTTGATATTCATAGATTTCGGGTATACTCATGGTGCAAGGGGTATTTGAGGACACTCACTTGGGTATACAGGGAGCCTTGGATCATATGATGTTCGATCCGTTTACCTTAGACTGTTTACAGGGATGCAGTCTAGTTCCCAACCTTGACTCTACAGGGGTAGTGATGGATTCGAGTATAGAAAAAACTGGGACGTTCAGTAGTCTTTGAACCTATGGGGGTGGTCATATGAGTATCATATGTCCAACGCATTGAGTGAGTAATGTGAGAATGGATGATTGATGGTATGTTTGATTTGGTTGTTTTCACCCTAGGGATGTCATATAATGAAGATATCATCGATGCAGATGTCTAGACACCCATTAGTACTGTGATGTATAGTACACTCATGATGACCATGATAGAGTATCATATATCTTATGTTATGTGCTCACTCTTTGGATGTAGGGACATGTCATGTATGATTCTACATACCCTCTATATCATATACTATACCAATTTTTATAATGTTTTGAGATTATTTATCTTTCACACTAGACCATTGTCTAACTCGATGTTTTATGCTTTACTTTTTATTATCTTGGGTACTTTTAAATGTGTAGACTAGATAGCAGGTGTAAACAACACTTAGAGTTGTCCAGATGGACTAGCAGAAGGTGATGCTTTCCAATATTTATATTATGGACTTATTATTGTATATCCCGCCGTGTGACACTGTAGAGCCGTGACCGTTTTAATTTACTATTATTAGAGACAAATTATCGGTTGAGTTTATTTATTAGTTGTATAAACTCTATTATTGTTCTGTATAACTATATGAGCCAATGTTCTCTGATTGTATGGTTCATGTAATTATTATTGTCTTGCCTATTTTATATCTATGATGACTATTATATTTTATCTTATATGTTGTGAGATATGCGACATGTTATGTGATTATGTGATGTTTTACTTCTTTCTCTTCTCTTATGTTCTCTTCTCTCCTTTTCTATTTTCGTCCTTTACTTCTTTTTCTTTCCTTTGAAAATCGCCTACATCATCCAAATGCACCAGCAACGCATTATTTGGTTATATGAGCATTGAAGGTGTAGGGTGGTCATCTCAGACTACTGGGGGAGTGACTCATGGGCCATACTGACGAGACTTTTGAGATGATAATCAAGATGGCCCTGAGGCCGTAACCGAAACCAAAAGCTATCATTCCTAATGAAGAGCCAAAGATGCAATAAGGCGGGGAAGGAAAGAAGTAGGAAACAACAAGAGGAAGCAGTTTCAGGACAAAGATGGCCAAAAGAAGAAAGTCAAGCCAGGACCGACTTGCTACAACTACAGAGATTAAGGTCACTATGTTAGAGACTACAAAGCCGAAGGGAGGAAATGCTACAACTGCAACAAGCTTGGGCACATTCAAAAGAACTGTCCAAAGCCACCAAAGTGGGAGTAGGTGGTGAAAGCTTATGCTATCAATGCCATTCTAACTTCTCCGAATGCTCCATCGACGAAAGAGAAGGGGAAGCATCGTTATTCAAGGTATGCTTTCCAATTATGATGTTCCTATACAATTTTTATTTGATACCGAGGATTCACATTCCTTCATATCTAGTGACTTAGAAGATAAGTTAGGATTCGAACCCAAAATATTACACCGACCTTTGATTGTGACGAACTCTATTGGAGGCTCCACTAGCCTGTGTATGGTTTGTTGTGGTTTGGTCTTATCGGGTCATGGATACTCTTACCCATTTAAGCTGCTCAAAATCAAAGAAAACTTCAAACAATCCTAACTCGAAAATGGTAAGTCTATTTTCTTAATATGACTACTCTATGGAAAGAGAAATCATCATCCGGATCTTCAGATCCTAGCTCGGTTTCTATCAAAGGTTAAAGTCCATATAAGATTTATAGGGTCAAAATGGTCACATAGAAATTCACCAAAAATCGTGGATGTGGGAAATGTTCCTCAGAGTCATTTTCCAAAATATTAGAACCACACGACCTCATATGAAAATAATATAAATATTCTACAATCCTCTGATACGTCGAATACAGGTCCTTATAGGTAAGGAGAATGAAGAGTTAAAGAAGAAGTTATCTGAGCTGGAAGCCAAATATTTTATTCAACCAAGTTGTTCTCTTTAGGTCACCACGGTAATGTTTGTATAGAAGGTGGTTAGTTTGATTAGCTGTATATAGATTATAGGAAGCTGAACGAGCTTGCTATTAAGAATAAATACCTCCTGCCCAAAAATGATGATATTTTTGACCAATTGAGCAGTGCCACGGTCTTTTCCTAGCTTAACCTAACAAACGGTTTCCATCAACTTAGAATTTCGGAGGATATCTTTTCACACTAGATATGACTCTTATGAGCGGTTAGTGATGCCACTCGGGTTGAAGAATGTGCCTACGTATTTCATCAATCTAATGAGTAAGATATTCATATATTGTATTGATAAGTTTATTTTGGTTTTCATTGGTGATATCATAGTCTACTCCAAGTCAGAAGTGGAGCATGAATAGCATTTCAAAATTGTTCTATGGATACTTAGGCGAAACCAATTGAAAGCTTAGTTCTCCAAATGTCAATTTTAAAAGAAGGAGGTGAAATTCTTAGGCCATGTTGGTTCTCCAGTCGTATTTCTCTAGATCCTGCAAAAGTTAAAGCTATTCAGAATTGGAAGCGGTCCTAGATAGTTACTGAGATATGAAGTTTCTGGATTTAGATATTTATTATCGATGCTTTATTAAGGACTTCTTGGAGATAGTGCTACCTCTTACTACCCTCACCAGAAAAGGAGTTAAGTTCAACTGGATAAACGTATGTGAAAAATCTTTCCAAAAGTTGAAGGATTTACTTGCTCATGCACCTGATCTTATTGTTCCTGAAGGAAACTGGGATCTTGAAGTTTATACAGGAGCATGTAGTTCTAGTTTGGGTGCAGTCTTATGCTAAAGGGCAGAGCGGTTGCTAATATCTTAAGGCATGTAAGTTCAAATGGAGTTAGATATGCCACCCATGATTTAAAGTTTGTTACTATAGTCTTCTGAAGATTTAATGTCATTATTTGTTTAGTGAGAGATTTGTCTGGTATACTGATCGTAAGTCATTGAAGTATCCGTTCACTCAAAAGAATCTAAACATGAGGCAATAGTGGTGGTTAGAGTTTCTAGCAGCTTATGATTTTGAGATCCAGTACACTCATGGGAAGGGGAATAATGTAACTTATGCATTGAGCAGGAAGCATTAGGTAGTTATCTCTATGATGGTCGAGTGGAAGTTCTTGAGTTGCTTTCCATGTATGATATACAAGATTGAAGTTTAGCGGTTGGTTTGGGTGCAATGGTTGCTAGTATTGTTACCCTAGTATTGTTACCGAACCATCTTTTATAGATTAGGACGCTGGTGCTCAGATAAGAGATTCAACTGCTCTTGTTCTTATTTAGAGATTAGAGTCAGGTGACGATGGTGATGATTTAGTTGGTTATGCTCTTGATTTGCATGGTTGCTTGGAAGAAGTGATAGACTTGTTATTCCTGATTTCAATAATCTCTATAAGTAAGTTATGGACGATTGTCATCGATCGAACTATACTATTAACCCTGGAGGAAGCAATATGTTTATGGATATGAAGAGTCTTTATTATTTGAAAGGGATGAAGCGTGACATTGACAAGTATGTGAAGGGATGCATGGCATGCCAACTTGCAAAAGCTGAGCATTCGAGGTCTAGCTAACTCTTTTAGCCTTTTGAGATTCCTTACAGAAGTTGGATCAAGCATAAGTGGATTTAAATTTTTTTAGTAGTTTACTTATATAAATTCCTATATGAGATCCATTAAGGATTTCATTAATTTTTTGATCTTTTCAGGTGTCCGTGGATTTCGTTGATGGCTTACCTTGATCCAAAAATGGCCATGATAATATCTGGATTATAGTAGATCGCTTGACCAAAGTGGTGCATTTCATACTGGTGAAGTCAAGCAAGAATACCCTATATTTAGCGAAATTATATATGAAGGAGGCAGTGAGGCTTTATAGTTTTCCCAGTTCCTTTCCGTGTGACAGTGATCCATTATTCATCGGTGGTTTTTGGAAGACTCTTCAGTCAGCTTTGGGCATGAAGCTGAACTTTAGTATTGCATATCATCCATAGATTGATGGTCAGATATAGTGAGTTAACCTGATTCTTGAAGACTTTCTTCACCATTTTGTTCTTGATTTCTAAGGCAGCTAGGAAGATCATCTCTAATAGGTTTAGTTTGCTTAAAATAACAACTATCAGTCTAATATCAACATGACCTCATTTGAGGCTCTATATGGTAGACCGCCGACCACCTTCCTTTGGTTGGAGATATGAGACAGATTTATTTAGGTATAGATTCTATCAAAGAAGCTTCCAAGAAGATAGATTTGATCAGAAAGAGGATGAAGGAAGCTAAAGACTGTAAGAAGTCTTATGCAGACTAGAGGAAGAAAGATATTGAGTTTGAGGTTCTCGTGAAGGTGTCTCTTCTAAAGGGAGTGATGAGATTTAGTAAGTCAAGGAAGCTTGTACCTCATTTTGTTGGTCCATTCCCGATTACCGAGCGCATTGGCATAGTTTCATGTCAAATCGCTCTTCCTGATCATTTCACTAATATACATGATGTCTTACTTGCACCTTATTTTAGGAAGTGATTGAGGAGTACCGAGACAGTTTTGGAGATGAGGCACACTGAGGAGCCCAATATTTCCCCGGATTTTTACATATGTGTGGAGACCTATTTGTATTGTTAACTTGGAGGTTCAACTACTTAGGAGTAAGAAGATCTCATTAGTGAAGGTGCACTGGTCCGACAACACATTGGATTGTAACTGGGAAACCAGAGAGCGTATGACATGGACCTACCCCGAGCTATTATCTGATGCACACGAGTCTGGTATGTTTTGTTGTTTTTTTAATTGTATGTTTGTTTAAATATTAGATAATATAGATAAGCTAGAAATTATTTAGCTAAGTTTTAGATTTTTCTGAAGAAGATATTGTGAGGACATAATTTTTTTAAGGAGGGATTCTGTAACAACCCGTTATTAGAAGCAATAATATGAGATTAAATATGAAGAATAAATTAATTAAAAGGGCAATAAATAATAAAATGTGAATAAATTGAGGTAATATGGAAATTTAATGGTAAAGTATTTTTATAATGTGAGAAAATATTTTATTTAGGTCACTTTTGATTTTTATAATAATTTAATTATTTTTAAAAAACTATAATTTAAATTAATTAAAAAGGGGTAAAACAATAATTATAAAGTCAAATGTTAAAAAATTAAGAGATTGAAACATAATTTTCGAAAGAGATGAATTTTCATTTCAATTAAATGAAGAATTTGGAATTTATTTGTAAATAGGTTTAAAAATTAAATAAAGGGATAATTAAATAAAAATGGATCAAATTGTGGAATATTTTTTTTATAAAACATACTATATTGTCTAAACTTTGGTAGAACGTAGTTATTATTTCTAATGGTGTTTTGAAACTACTTTGAATGGATATAAATTATTTTGCAAAAGAGAGAAGGGAATAAAAATGAGATTAGTGAATTATTTTAAGCCACAGAGGTCCACAACCCTGACAAATACGAAGATCTAGTATAATTCTCTTGAGCACTTCAGAATCTTTCTCTATACTTTAGATATTTTATCCCATAATCCATTTTGAAGACATAGTAACTTAGTTTTCAAATTCCAACGAAAAATTAAAACCCTATCATCACTTTTTAAAATAAAAAACAAAATAAAATAAAATTCCATGAATTTCCAAATTAGGGTATACGCTTCTCAACATGACTTTACACTAATATGAGCTAGCAAGTTAGTGTTCTGATTTGCTTGGAGCCAGTTTTTGGTGATTTATATTAAGTGAAGAAGGAGAAGGAAACATCAGAACGAGAGCTAAGTGAAGTTGTTTCCTGCTACCATCAGGTGAGTGAATCTTCACTCACGTATCCATGTATGCTACCATCAGGTGAGTGAATCTTCCCTCACATATCCATGTTTGAAATGCAATGTATGTTGTTTAATGTTGTGGTTGTGCTAGTGTAATAGTATATAAGTCATCCGAATAATTTTTGTACTATTACTGACTGAACACATTCACTGTTTATTTCCCCTTCAATTACCGTGATTTTGTGTGACTTGCTATATGAATTTGGCCATTTAGTTGTTGTTTTGATGTGTGCTTGGAATTAGGTTTGATTTGAAAAGAAAATAGGGAGAAATTCGACGAAGAACGACTATGAGCGGAGAAAACCTGGAGCTTCATGCTCTAGGCCCCCACTGTCATGAGCGGTCAACCGCTCATGAGTTCTGGTCGACCGTTTGGGTGAATCACCCTTGGAGTTTGAAGCATTAGGCCTTTAATTGTTCCACTGTTTTTAGAAAAAAAATCAAAAAGTAAAATAAAATTTTGATTTTGAAAGTAAAATGAGGCATTTTCCCAATATGAAGCTGTTTTGTGAAAAATGATTCATTTTGATAAAAAATAAATTTACAGAAGAGTTAACTAAATTTAATTAAATAGAAATTGATTTTTGACTTTTGAAATTCATTTACAAATCCAAATAAATTCTATAAAATTGTAGATTGGTTTTTAATAAATATTATCGATTTTAAAAGAGTTTATCATGATTTTTGAAGTGATAAAGAGAACTTTGCAATTATTTCTATAGTTAATTTTGGATTTAAATAAACGGGAAATTTGTATTTTTACCAGTAAATTAAATAAAAGCTTTTGCGCTAAATAATTATATTTTTCCTATAAATATAAATCTCCTTTATAAATAAATTTAAAAGTTGTATGATTACATTTTCTATATAGTAAAGAATTTGAATAGACGGCGCTATAATACCATCTAGTATGAGACGTTCATTATGTAACAACCCACACCTTTGGGCACACTAATCCAAGGCCAAACAACGACACTTGGGCTTGCAGCGTGCCAAGAAGTATAAATTGTTAGGTTTAGTATTTATAAGACACAAAGATAAATATAAATTTTTTCTAAACTTTTAGATCTTACATTGGAAAAAAATAAAATATAAATACTAAAAATATCCTAAATTAGTGCCGTCTCAAAATAAATAGGGTCTATACAAGTAGTGTCTTACAAAGAGTCTCTAGACTGGAATACAATATGAGTCTGAAAGATAAATACAAGAAAGTACATAGGAAAATAATTATAAATAAATATATCTCCAAGCGTCTTGTCACCTCCATCATGTACCTTGCTCCGGTCGTCTCACCTAATTCCCTATCCTCTTGAATAGATATAAAGAGGGAGAAACAAAGGGGATTAGACAAGGTCTGATAAGTGAATTATATCACTAGTAGTATGGTGTCAATAAGTAATTAAATTATCATTTATAATCTATACAACCTAAGGGGGTTCCTTTGTGTACATGCGCTTCATTTATGGAACTAGTCAATCTATATGCTATGGTGTAGCAACCCTTAATACTCGTAACTATACATTGATTAAACATTCTCAATAACAAACCTCCTAGTTTGATACTCAGTAGAAATATCAAATGTAAATTGCTGAAGGCACATACTAAGTTAACAATCTGGTGATAAATTTGCCTATCGAAACATCAATATACAATCCCAATGGTCAACCTGTCATATCTTCTCTACACAACACCAAGTATACCTCACAATATCTTAGCCCATATTTTCCTTAAAGCATTGAGCAACCTCTTTATTAGTACCCGTATCCTATTTTCTATGTGCAGCACCGAGTATAGATCACAATATCTGAGCCTGTCTTTCACCTAAAGTATTGAGTAACCTCCTCATTAGCGCCCATATCTATGCTCGGCACCAAGTATACCATGCTATGCTTGAGCCTATCTTACCCCTAAAGCATTTAATAACCTCCCCGTCAGTGCATGTATGCTCCAAAACATCTAATCACGATGGAATCACATGCCACTTTGAATATAATGTTATGTAGCATCATGAAGTGTGAACCTAGGTACGTTATCAAATGTTAAATCGATCCATCGTTTTGCACAACATCATGCACTTGTACACAATATGCATGTTACCTCACCTTATTTCTGAAGTAAATAGTATCATTTACTTCAGTCCCCCTTATTAAGTGAAATAATTGATACATGCAAAGCATTAGAAAATAAAAAATGCAATTCACTTCGGTCGTTGTTTATAATTGAAGTAAGTGTATAGAGGCAAATAACGTTATTTACTTCGGTCGGCTTTGGAACTGAAGAAAATAGGGTTATTTGCTTTGGTTCCTTCTTAAGAACCGAAGCAAGTGCTTTTCATTTTCCCCTTTATTTCACCCTGTCACTCACCACAATCTTTCCCTTTTCAAATAAAAGAATAAAAACCCAATTTGAAATCTCAAATCCATGAAACCACATCTCCGCATATCGCGATCTCCACATCTCCTCATCTCCAGATATGGTTGCATCTCTAGATTCAATGGTGAAATTTTCCACCGCATCTCTAGATACAACCATGCCTTATTTGACGTCAGAATCTCCCGACATCGTGCATGATATTTTAGGATTTCTTATATAGACCGGTGAACAACTATTTTTGTCTGTACTACTTTTATTGTAGACCTTTTTATCAGATATATTTATGGATGTGTAGATTTAATTTTCATGTGATTTCAAGTTTTATTTTTTATTCATCTAAAATTATTTTAAAGTTGTGTCCATAGATTGTTTGGTTAAAAATAACATGGTGCTATTAGAAATAACGTCAATAGATTTTTCGTAAACAAATTATGATAGAATCTCTTGTACAATATGTTACCTTTTTCTTTGTAGGAATTTGACTTTGTAAATATCTTTGAAAATAGTTTAAATGTGTAATTTTTTTGGATAGTGGCTTATACATACACACACATGTAGGTACGTACATGTGTATTGTGTGTGTATGATCTTACCAACTGACGTGATTGCTCCTTCATTAAAATGTAGAGCCTGGCCTGAAGGCTGCAATGAGTAAATAAAAATTTGGTAGTTTGATAACTTTATAGAAATATAACATTGAAATGCAATGTTGGTTGCAAATTTACCTGTAACTTTAGATACTCAGGGTTTCTCGGATGACCCCAAAAGTTCTCTACACAAATTAGTTGAAACTCGACGTCCTTTTCTGAAAGACATGTCAAAACATGGTCAACTTTAACAGATGTAGGGATCTAAAACCTTCATGCTTGCCATTGGATGTTGATTTGGTTAATGATAGTGTAGAAGACCTGTTTAGTAAGTACTGTGCACTGATAGCTTGTTATGGAATTGGAGAGAAATTTAAACGATGAAATTTTAGAATAAAATGCTTTGCTTGGTTGAAGGATACATGAAATAAAAGGATAATGTGAAAAAGGAATAATCGGTAAAGAAAAAATTAAAGAAAATGTATTTGAGTTTCATTTTATGTTCAATGTTGTTCATGTTCTTTTTAGCTTGAGAATGAAGATGGAATAGTGATGTATGAAAGAACCTTTTTAAAGTAAAGATTGTACTTGATTACTTGTTTGTATTAAATGACTTGTCTTGAAATCTAAAGATTATTACATAACTTATACGATACTTTTGCAGACACGGAACTTCTTTCTTCGTAAATAAATTGAGAATCTAACTGTTGGAACATTGATGGGTGTAACTATACAAGAATATCATATGGCAGTGGCATAACTATCAGAAAGCTCAATATACTTCTTGCAAACATGTAGAATTGTTCTATGGATATTCATATTCCTTATGTGTAGTTTCATGGTGGGTCGTTTAGGGCACTAGACATGTACGACCATATAGGTAGTCCAGTGGGGTCAAAATAAATAAATAACAAATGACTAAAACCTTAGTAGGATGAAAATTATTTGTAAGTTTTTTTGTTTTGAAAATCAGATGTTATTTTTTTAATTCAAATAACTAGTAAAACTAAATCTATCTGCTGTATAAATAAACTTATATAATCCTCTTGTTATTGAATATATGTTAATCATCCTTAATGGATGCATGTTATTGAATATTATGTTTGCGTTCAAAAATGGAAAATGATAAATCTGTTTATCATTATCCATAAATTAGTGTAGAAGAAATAAAATTTCATATTAGAATACAATTAGATTTGTTTAGTTTAACAAAAAATTTATATCATTGTCTATAGATTTAAGTTTAATTTGTAATGATTGATTTTACTAAAGTTAATTACTTAACAATGATTAATTTTTATTTATAAACATGTGAAACTAAAATTTAGTATGTCCAAAATGCATTATTTGACAAGATGGATACCTTGACTGTTTACATATTTATTTACATATTTAGTTTTGTTACAATATTTTTATTTTAAAACTCTTATTTTATGATATTTTATTTTTTTGTATTACGTTTAGGCAGTAAAAAGGTTTAAAGGTCCGAATTTTGAGTTTGTGTAGTTATCTTGAACTCTATATATTATGACAACTCCAAATTGTGTCATGGATTAAACATATGAATATGAATCAAAACATATGAATATTCCGTTATTTTCTTCAGGTTTATCTTAACTATGAATACATGAACACTTGAAAGCTTAATTGGTGTTAACCACAACTTTGGAGTTTGTACTTCGTTTGCATCTCATTATTTTGATGAGACGAAACGAGTAACAAAAAACAAAAAATAAATATTTTTCTTGCTTATGCAATGTACCTCTAGCATTTGCACGTGGATCGTAGTTGAATATACAACATAAAATGCAATGATGATGTGTTCCTAAACAAAATTGAAGAGTTCATCAATTGTGCATTGAATGATCAATTGAAGAAAGGAAGAAATTGTTTTTTGTCCTTATAGACACTGCAAAAACAAGAGAAGATTCAATAACATAAATCAGATTAGGATTCACATAATTTCTAATAAGTTCAAGAAAAATTATACGTTGTGGATATGGCATGGTGAAAGTATAATTCGTAGAACTAGTTCAAGTAATAATAGGAATGATGAGGATGACTAGGGAGATAATGTATGAGGTGAATGATGAGAATGAGGTGTTTCATAATGTCAAAGAACATTTGGTGAAAGAGCCAAAGTTGTACAAAAGTTTTGTCCTGCCTTTTGGTTAGGCTGGGATACCATGAGTTGGCCAAAATAGATGGTTATCAAGATTGGAGATCGGTGGTATTTGAAACTATGGATGATAGTTGAATGGATTCGGATGAACAACACTCAAAAAAGGCCTAAGTATGGAATTGGCACTTCACCTAAGCAACAGATCGAATCAGACCCCTAATTTCTGACCCAATGAAGGTGCGATTAGTGTAGAGTGACAAGGAAGGCCTCACAAGCCTACACTTCAAATTTCAAGTCGATCGGAGTTCGTATGCTCGAGTTTTGGGCAGAAGAAGATGGATCGGTGTTGATGGATTGGTGGTAATTTGCTTGGACTCGAACCCAAAATTTTTTGCTAATTTGTTGGAGTCAGGGCATGATTCACTTGGAGTCATAGAAATTTGAAGTGTCGGATCATGCTTGGAGTCAGATATGTTTTTGTTGGGAGGTTGCTTTGAGAAAAATGATCGGCACCGATCGTTTTTTGCATTTGGAGTCAGAATCACATTTGCTTGAAGAAAAATTAGATTTTTCCCGAGTCTAACTCTTGACTAGAATTTTTAGCATCTTCTTCGAGTCAGTAAGGTGATTACTTCAGGTCTCTCTTTGGATCAACATTGAAGTGGGTTTTTTGACGATCATTTTGGCAATTTTTGATGATAATAGATCCATAACTCAAATTCTACAACTCCATTACACATGAAACTTTAGAAACATCAATGTATTAAAGAAAGTAGTCTCCGAAAACGATCGCACATCATTTAGAGCAAGTTAAACGATCGATGTACATCATTTTTAAATGATTAGATCATTTCACCCAAACGATCCAACTCAACGATGATCGATCAATACCTCACAAAAGGTAAGTCTAATGGCATGAAATTTGAAGAGAAAGTAGCTAACATCATATGGAGCCTACTGGAACTATTTCACCTCAAAAGAAGCTAATATGAATGATCGACACCGATCATTTTTTGGCAAGGGATCGACCCTAAATTTTTTAGGTCGAGTCGTCTGGGCCGGGAGGTTATTCTGACGGAATTTCAGCCTGATCCATGCACATCTTCACCTGTAAATACAGCAGACTTGCTCATTGAAAAGGATCTTCTAATGGATCATCTTTTGGCTCTCCTTCATTAATTCTTATCTCTTCCTTCATTAATTTTCTATGGCTAAAAACAATTGTATTTGTAATCCTACAGTATAATAAAAAGATTATTAGTGTGGATGTAGGCCGGAGTTTGCCGAATAACTATAAAACTTGTATGCTCGTTTACTTTTCTATAATCTATGAATCTATATTTTTCCTTTTGGATTTAAATATTGGATATTGGTGCTTTCACATCCAACAAGGTGTTGGTGACAATTTTTGGCTCTAACAGAAAGCATATTATTCGATTTCGAGAAGCCTTTGTTTCCTGGTTATGCTAAGTTCACAATATTGTCTGATGTGCCTAAGCTTTTCAATTTAAAAGCAAAGCATGAGTAGAGTGATAAAAGTTTTACATCGTTGTCGGATCATTGAAAGACATGCTTCCAACAGAAAAGAGCTTTATGTCTGACTATGAGGTAAAGAAAATTATGTGTCTAATTGGTGCTGGGTACAAAACGATACATACATGTCCAAATGATTGTATATTATATCGTAATGAATATGAGATCTTGCATGAGTGTCCCAAAAGTCGATTAACCCGTCACAAGTTTTGAGGGAATGTTTGTAACAACTCAGATAAGAAATGGCCTCCAACAAAATTACCAAAATTTAAACGCTTATTTGCAAATAGAGAAAATGCAAAATACTTGAGGTGGTATATAGATGTAAGGAAGGATGATGGGTTACTAAGGTATCTAGTAGATTCTCTGTAATGGAGAAACATTGATAGAATGTATCCAAGTTTCGGTAAAGAAATTAGGAATCTCTAACTTAGTACTTTCACAGATGTGCATAAGCATATTTGGAAACCTTAGTAGTCAGCCTAGTACTTGGCCAGTTATTTTGGTGGTTTACAATCTTCCACCTCACTTGAGTATGAAGCGTAAGTACATCATGCTATTTCTTCTAATCTTGGGACCATGACAGCTAGGAAATGACATTGATGTTTACCTTTCTCTTCTTATTGTTGATTTAAAACTTTTATGGACAAGGATGTGCGCATGTTTGATCCATATAGTATAAGTGATTTCACAATGCACGGCATGATATTTTGTACCATAAATGTTTTCTTTCATATGGAAACTTGTCTGGCTATAGTACAAAATGTGCCAAAGCATGCTCAACTGTCAAGAGGATATGGTTATTGAACACTTACATTTTTGCAAGAAAAATGTGTATATGCATCGCCTTAGATTTATCCTTCCCAACTTTACCATAAAAAGAATTTTGATGGGGGATGGAATGCAGAGTTTCTCATTTGCCATTAACATGAAATAATGTTTATGAACGGGTCAAGCATACTGCAAACGTATTTGGCAAAGTCTTTCCTCTTCTAGAAGGCTCATGGAAGAAGAAATCTATATTTTTGGAACATACATATTGGTGACACTTATAGGTTAGGAAATGTCTAGATGTAACGCATAAAGAAAAAATATTTGTTGTAATACATTAGGACACTCTTGAATATACATGGTAAGACAAAGGATGGCAAGAAAGCTAGGCAAGATATGCTGAAAATGGGTATTCAAAAGGATTTAGCACTAGTGGAGAAAGGTAAACATACCAAGTTGCCTCGTGCATGTTATATGTTGTCTAAAAAGAAAAATTAGTTTATATGAGTGTTTTCATGGAGTCAAGGTCCCTACAGGTTATTCTTCGAACATTAGTAGTCGTGTATCAACGAAGGATTTGAAATTGACCGGCATGAAGTATCATGGTTACCATATGTTGATACAACATTTGTTATCTGTTGCAATTCAAGGTATATTACATAAACATGTTAGACATGTTATTACAAAGCTTTGTCTCTATTTTAATGTAATTTGCAAGGTAATTGATCTTGGTATGTTGGATGATCAGCAAGATGATGTTTATTACCTTATGGCGATTTGAGATGTACTTTCCCCTTCATTTTTTGACTATATAGTGCATTTGGTTGTTCATTTGTAAGAGAAATCAAGATTTTTGGTCCTATGTTTATGAGATATACGTATCTATTCGAAATGCACATAGGAACTTCAAAAAGGAAAACGAAGAACAGATGTATACCTGAAGCTAGTATCGTAGAAGGTACTACAGCTGAGACGGTTATTGAATTTGTCACTCAATATTTTATGGATGTTGAACCTAATGGACTTTGCAAGTCTGAGCATGAAGGATGACTTGACAGTCATGGCATAATTGGATTAAACTTAATTTCAATTGGTGACAAAGTTTTTCACAAAGCGCACTTACTTGTTATACAACATCTTAGTGTGGTTCATCCTTACTTGGAAGAGCATATGGCAATTATAAAGTCTTAGAATCCTTTAAAGATCGAAAGGTGGTCAACAAATGTATATAACTACTCCTTCTTCGTATAGTTTAAGGACAAGGTAGTGTCTCAACTGTCTCAAAAAAATTATGATATTTCCGATACAATAAAATGGTTGGTGTATGAGCCTCAATTTCATGTCAACTCTATTGTTAACCGAGTTTTCAACCCAACAGAACTCGAGAGGATTTAGAACATTTAGATTAAGCTAGAATGACTCAAAACTTGATCGAAAGATCTAAAAGTGCATCACAAAAGTCTCTAAGAAGTATGGGCTAAAAATAACTTAACTTTTTAGATCGGCACCGATCCGATCCAATTGGATCGGTACTGATCTGAATTGGTTGGTCAATGGTCTTCCAGATCTCTTAGACAACCTATTTCAAGAAATGAAGACTCATTTGATCCATTCAAATATTTATCTGCTTTTGGACCAATGCAACTTAAAATGGATCTACAGAACTCATACGGACTCGGATTGACTTGAAATTCGAAGGAAACACTTAGAAGACATAAAGTAGCCTCACACCAAAATTTAACTCAATTGGAAAAGCCAATTTGGATCAGTACCGATCCAAAGCTTGGATTGGATCTGACCCAACTAATTTGGACCCCGTTACCTAAGATTCATTGTGTCGGCCCCAAAATCTCTAGAAGGTACCTGCAAAGTTTCATATAATTCCAATAAGTATTGAGTGATGTATGGATGGATCTCTTCCAAATTGAGCCATTTTAGTGGACATAGTTCGACCCATCTAGGTTGGTGCCCCCTATCTGAGATCTGATTGATAGGCTCTCCTACTAATCTACATGGCATGTATGAAGTTCGTGTCATTTGGTTAAGTATTGAGTGAGTTATGGAAGGATATTCTACGAATGGATGCATTGATAATCCTTAAAGATGGATGGTCAAACTAACTCTAAACGACTTGATATTTGGACAAGGCACTCAAATAAAAGATAGGAAGAAAACCATACTAAGAATTCAAAAATTCGCTAAGTATTCAAATATGTACCGATCCGACCCAATCGGATAGGTACCGATCCAATCTTTAGCTTAGATTGGCTCCATACCTTTTGGGCTCCTTCTATATGCTGAGTTTAGGCTTCTGAGAAAGCGGCTCTGTCCCAAGTGCTCTCCAGCTCTTATAAATACAATCCCACCTGCAACATAAACAAGATCCTCTAGATTGGCTACAGGAGCTCTACCATTGATATTCTTCATTCTTCTTTCCCCACAGAACAGTCACAAAGGAGAAACTAAGATCCATCGGTTGCCTCCAAGTGCTTGTGATAAGTTCCAGTCTAGGAGATTCAATTATCATGTAAACCGAATCAATCTTGTAACAACAGTCAGTTAACAACAGCTATAAAGTGGACGTAGGCTTCGTTAACAGTCAAACCACTATAAAAATCTTCTTATCTCTTTAGTATTTCTGCACCTTTTACATTTGTTTTCTATGTTGTTTGCTCTGAGAAATAGAGCTGGTGCTTTCACAATCGAACCAAGGTGTTAGTCCATTATTTGAGTTAACATTTTGGTACTTTCACCGAGAAACTGAAATCCAGGCTTAGATCTAGCTATATACTTTGGGTTGCTTTGATCCAGAAGTTAGATCCAAAAAATTAGCTTAAACAAAATTAAAGATTTACTGTTCTTATGGCTCCCAAGATATGATATGCATCTAGAAGGGCTGCAGAAACAACGTTTGGTGGTGATGAAGCAAATACCCACCAAATTAATGCTAACAATGGAAACCTGCTCCAAGCTATGCCATTTATTCGACTATTTATTCATTCATCAATTCTTAGATTACCTACGGATGATTAGAGTGCAAATCTTTGATTCAACAAAACCATCGATCCAAACTAATAAAAATGAAGAAGGTTGAATGTAACGACCCATAAATTTCGATGATTAAATTTGTTAAATTTATAAGATTTTGTAATTTAATGTAGAAAGAAATGAAAATATTATAATTTATATTGGAGCGAATGTTAGAAATTAAATGTTGCAATGGTAAATAAAATCAATTCTTGACAATTGCAAATAAAGAAATAGTTGAAAACATTATAATTTGTTAATTAAGTATGATTGTGTAATTAATACTGAAAGAAATAAAATTTGGAATAGTATTAATGAAATAATAACTAAAATGAATTGCAACTGTATAAATGGAAGTAAATTGTTAATAAGTGGATGTAAATATTGAATTAATTAATGTAAATAAAATCTAAATGTATGTTTGGATAGAACATAAGTGAATGCAATTAGTAGTATGGAAATAAGTGCCAACATTGATTTGTAAGTAATAGATGCTTACTTATGTGACTAAAGAGTAACGATAATGTTTATTGTAGGTTACCTATTCATTTAGATGGTTAATTGGAATTGGAGATAAATTGTAATAAATGTAAATAAATGTTACATTTGTGTGAAATGTAATACAATGGTTAGGAGTTGTTAGAGCGGGTATATTAAAGTAATGAATGGGAAAAAAACAAGGTAACTAAGTTTATATAGTAGTACTGAACTTAATAAAAAGATTTGAATTAAAACGAATCAATCAATATATGTTTTATTTCTTTATAATGTTGCATAAAATTTGGAAATCAAACTGCAATTAAAGGAAATTTGGTAATACGTTATTTTGAAATAAATTTAAGGGTAGGATAGCAACTATTATAAATTACCTAATTAATTGGTCAATGAATATAGTGGAAATAAAGTTCATTTAAATGTTAAGTATTATAATGTTGTTATTGATAATAAACGTTACTTTAATAATTATTAGTATAGAAACGGAATTGTGAATGTAAATTTAATAAAAGAGAAAATTTATTTTAAGTTGTAATTGGTGGATTGAGGAATAAGTTCAAATTATGTTAATTGAGAAATTAATACGTAATGTATGTAAAGTAATTAATAGAGTGCAAATTTAATGTAATGACCCAGGATTTTTAGAAATTAAAATTTGAATATTTAATTAATTTTAAATATTAATAAGTAAATTTATAAGTCGAATAAATTTAATTTGAATTATTGGATTTTATTGAATAATTAAATCGATAATTTAATATGTGAAATTATGGAAATAATTGAAAATAGGGTTAAATATGATTGAAAATGATTTGTAAAATTTTATTTTATCATGTTAGAGTTAGAATGATATTTTAGAACTTTTAAAATCGAATTAAAAGTTAATTTGTGAAAATTGAATATTTTAATATTTAATCGACTAGTGAAAATAGCCAATTTTTGAACAGTCTCAGAATTGAATGAAACCAGTTTCATTGAATCCGTAATAGTTAGTTATTACCGGATTTCAATTTTCGTGTCGATCGGAGCTATCGTTTGATCGTGGCAGCTCGAAACGCATCGATTTGTTTTTTATTTTAATCTGGCGAGTTAAAATAGCCATTTTTCAAAAAGTCTCGGATTTTGACGAAACCAGTTTCATCGGATCCGTAATGTGATATTATTGTAAGGTTTCAAATTTCGTGTCAATTGGATTTACCGTTTGTCCGGTACAAATTAAAACGCCTAGAAAATCGTTTAAATCGGTTTAATTTAAATTGAGCGTTTATAGCCATAACTCGCACAGATGTCCGAATTAACTTCCGAAACCTGTTCCATTGTGTCCGGAACACGGGGTAAACCTTAGAAACACTGGTCACGGCGCGTAAATCGGAGTTTGGAAAATCGAAATGAATAGTGAATTGGAAAATTTCCTATAAATACCCCATAAATTCACAAAAATAAAAATAAAAGTTTCTAAACCCTAATATTTGCTCAGCCGCCGTTCACCTACATCTATGGCCGAAAATCACCATTTCTTTTCTTCAATTATCTTTCAATCCGTTTACATTTACAAGAAACGTTCAACTACAACATTGAAGAGCATGTTGAGATCTATAATCTCAACGGTTATGATCGTGTTTCGTTGCACGGATCATCGGCAAATCCAACATGAACGTGCTACGTTCGCACGCGTTTTGAGGAGGTTGTGGACCACCGAGCTCCAAGCTGTGGCGGCCGTAGGTGGAGCATGGGGCGGCGCATCTCGGGGGGGTGCCTGATCGTGGAGGAAGCAAGTGTAGTGATCGAATTAATTAACCCTAACTTGATGGTTGTGGGTTCGGTTTGTGTACGTGAGTGGCCTGTAGAACGAAGAGAAGAGGAAGATGATAGGAACGGCCAGGATGGAAAGGCAGTGGATCCAGTGGCTGCGATGAAGCTAGGTTGAAAATTAGTAAATTAATGTTGTAATTTTAGTTTTTAAAATCGTGTAAACTTGTAAAATCAATATCTTTTTCATACGAGGTCGAAAACACGCGAAACCAGTTGCGTTGGAATCGTATGGACGAGCACTACGCGATGAAATTGGATTGGAGTCGTTTGGAGTTAGTGAGAATTTCGGGTAAAATTAAACGCGCGTTTAATTTTATTCGAAATAAATCGCTAAAACGAAATAAATCAAGGTGAGAACTTCTCACTCAATCGAATCGGTTTCGATTTTATTTTAAATAGTTAGATTTAAAATATTTGAATGCATGTTTGAATGATGATTAATATCTATTGATTGTTAAAACAGACATTATACGCCGTTAGTAAGCGGATGTTATTTATTAAAAACATATACCGCGAATATTTCATAAACAGTGAAATTGGTATTATATATAATATCAATATATATATATTGGCATATGTATATATTGCAGTTATTGATTTCCCGCATTTTTTTGTTTAGCGGATGAGACCCTATTGCGCCGTCTATTAAGCGGATAATATTTTAAATCCCATATACCGCGATAATTTCGTACTGGAGCGAAATTGGTATTGTGCTAATGTTTGTGAATGCAGGAAACAGGTTGGAGGGATCCAACTGGATTCCTCAACAGTTTTTATTTGATTTCAGATATTTTGATATTTGATGGACTATCATATCGATATATGATGTCGTTGTTGTCGTGATTGACTATTTGGTATGTAGCATCATTGGACCAAATTTGGAATTTTAAAATGATTTTTAAAGTGATTTTTGAAAGAAAACGTTTATAAAATATTTTTGGAAATTGATTCATTTTAACATAAATAAACGTATAATTTCTAATGTTATAAAAATTATGATTTTTGAGAAATATAGTTAAAAACTGATTTTTTAGAATATGATGCTATTGATTTTATAAAATAGTTTAATCGGGATTTTAGAATTTATTGTAAAAAAGTTAAATATAGGATTTATAAAATTTAATTATTTTATGAATCAAATTGGTGAAATAATAAAGGAGATTAAAGTCGTTTTAAAAGAATAATATAAATTGATTTATATTAAGAGATTTATAAATGGATATTTATAAATTGAAATATAGACATTATAAAACGAGTTTTTATAAGTGTTTGAATGAAGTGAAAATGAATTTCATTAAAGAATGAAATTTATAGAATTTAAAATGGTGAAGTTATAAGAATGAAATTTATAGAATTTAAATGGTGAAGTTATAAATGAAATTTATAAATAGTAAGATTTATAAATTTTATAAAGTTATTAAAAGAATAGTTGAATAAATCATTGAATCTTATAAGTTATAAGATTTATGATTATGAAGTTCAAAGGAACGATTTTTGCAAACAAATAAATTATAAATATTTAACTTATAATATGAACCTTTAGTTTATAATTGAGTTATAAATCGAATAGGTTAATAAAGAAAATTTATAAAAAGGAAGTTTTTATAAATAAATAGAAATGGAATTTATAAACGTTGTTTTATAAATTCGCAAATGACTTATTTTGATAAGAAAATTGTTGAAACCTATTAATGGAGTTATATTCACATTTTTGAATGTGAATAATCCTTTGAATTAAAATGAATAAAAGGATGAAATTGTTAATGGAGTATATTCACGTTTTTAAATAGTGAATAATATGCTAAAGAAATGTTTAGAACGTGATATTTTAAACAGAATTAAAATGATCTAACGATGTTTTAAAATGTGTGGAGATTCGAAACCCTAGATTTCAACATTCATTGTTGAAATAGACGTTTTCGAGGAATAAAAGGAAATGGTGGACTATAACACTGTTGTTATAGTAAATGATTTCCAAAGGGAAATGTTTTGAATAGTATTGGGATTTATATATCTATTTTAATTTCGAATCCCTATACTAGTGATTTTGGGTTGTCGTAACGATGTTTTATGCAACATTCGTTTTGGCCCAAATAAATATGTTTATGAGAATGATTTCCTTAAAGAATGAAATATATACTTAATCTCGATTGAAGTATATTGAATATTTTCTAAGTGTTGAAAATAAATAAAATTTGTGAATTACTTATTAATAAATAAGTATGGAAATGTTTTCCAATATAAAGTGAATATTTTGAGAATTTATCTTTTTGAAGATAAATTGAGAAGATAAATTGAAATGAATAATTGAAATCGAATATTCATAGATATTTTGGATTATAAATTCACTAAGGAATTTATTAAGGAAAGGGGAACTTGTTTAAAAATAAATATTGATTTATTTTTGAAGTGTGAAAATTATATATCTTGTAAAGATATTTTGGAAAATAAATAATTTGGAAAATTATTTGGAATCTGGTGATGTTGTGCATATCTATTGATAGTTCAATAACCGACTATCAATATTTCCCTTTGAATGGGTATTTGATGTGATTTGTTTGAATTTGAATGCCACACTTATTTTTGAATAAGCGCTCACTATTCGGGTTAACCGGGAAAGGACCATGGGGTCGTATAACCCATTCCGAATATGTGATACGTCGTTGTGAATTGCATTGAAGATCGGTGTTGAAGACCGAGTATTTGCGAGAGCGATAGGATGACCTGTCGATTGTCTCTGCACTGAGTTGCAACGGTATAGAGACTCCCTAAGTGATGGGAAACCCGATCAGGATTGTGAATATCCGGATTGCAAGGACTTCTTTGTAAGTGCCTTCGGTTTTGTTCGAGCCCGGAACAGACTGGTATGGATTGTATGTCTGACATTACAAATTGAGATATAAAGCCGATTTCATTCAAATATATTTCTGTTGGTGGCGAAGAATTTATTCTTTTAGCTTAACACCCTTCTCTGAGACGTACGAGCTCAGAGGTTATGTAGTTGAAGGTTATCAGCGATATATTCCCAATTTGGTAATGTGACATGCTGAGTGTTGCTGTAAATGATCATTGTGTTGATTATTTGTGATAGGATCGTTTATTTGATCGTCTATCCTGGTGATCATTTCTATGATCATTTGTTGACCCAAAGCATAACTTTTGTATAAAGTATGTTTTTGTGGACGTGAGTTCGTCGAGCCTCACACCCCGTGAATGGTCAAAACAGGAAAGAAGCAGCAAGGTTATGAGGGGTAGCGCCCTTTAGGATGTGTGCATTTCCTTCTGGAAAAGGGTGGTATCATGGTATGGAGCCCAGATACTTACTCATGTTGAAAACACTTTATGATTGTGTGAATTGATTGCAAGCGCTCGGTGAAAGGTCCCAAGGACCGGGGGATGGCATATTCGGTCAGTTGTTACTCAGTTAGGGGTAACCCGGCCTTGTGTTGGTAGAGATCCGGTTTGGTTCTCGGGGATGTCCATCCAGAGGCATTCTCATGTGGCAATGGGAAGTTCCTTGGCCTGATCATTCGTTGGAAATCCAAAGAAACAATACGTGACTTGTACGGTTTTAGTTGTAGAACCTGCTTCCTCAGGAAGTAGCTATAGTAAGCATAATATAATGGTACCTATGCTGGCTAAGATTTATATTCTACTTTCGAAATGAATTTTTCTACACTTTGCACTAATAATAATATCAAATGTTCTTTTAAATGCGTATCAAGCATCTTTGACTACCATAAGGAGAAATCTCCTCCAAGTCTGCGTTTGCATTGTGTGTGTGGCGGGAGGTCTTATGGTAGTCTCATTTTTAAAAGCATTGCGAATTGACTTTAAAAATATTCCTCTATTTTGATGTTAAAGATAAATAAACTATTTTGAGTTCTCACACCAGTCACATGACTGACTCGGAGTTTATTGTTTTCCTTCCTAAACTCTGGGTGCCCACCAATTTCCACACGGGCAGTCAAGAGTTAAGGTTTATCACGATATTCTGGATATTCAGGAATTGCTGGAGGCAAGCTGGATGGCATGGCGTATTACTAGTATATAGTATTTCTTTTCCGCTGTTTGTTGTTTGTTGTTGTACACTCTGATGTAATGAAATGAAATGTAATGAAATGTAATAACTGATATAGTTCTTTATTTAAAGATTATTCATTTATTATTATATGTTGTTCCGCTGCAAATTGTGAGATTCTGATGTTGTTCTGTTATTTTCCTTCTGTTCCGTTCTATTCTCTTTTCTTTCTATTTTAAAATGATCTATTTTCTTTCTGTTCTATTTTCTACTCTATTCTCCTATTTTCTTTCCTCTCCATCTTCTACCTTTTTCTCTTCTCTTTTCTTAAATTCTTTTTCTTAAACCATAACATTTCGGGTTTTTGGCCTTCGATTTCTCGGCAGTCGATAAAGTGAGTATCGATGTTGAATTTTCGAAAGTCGAAAATTTCCGGGGCGTTACATTTGGTATCAGAGCATATGGTTAAGCGACAACCATGGTTCTGTTGGGTATTACTCATTAGAGATAGAGTCAGTAGTGCTCTAGAATGAGTTTGAGAGTAATAATAGCTATGAGAGCGTATTTGTTAGTGAATATATAAAATTATTTTATATTGTGATGGTTGGTTTGTTGAGGGGCATATGAACTTTCGTCAGCGTGGTCCGTAAGACTATGCCGAAGGGGTTTCTAAACACTTGAATAGAACAATTCGACACAATATTGTTTTAAATTGGGTAAATGAAATAATTTTATCTTGATTATATTTTTATATATAAAGGAATAATTTTTCAGAATTATTAAAGTGTATATAAGTTGATTGTTTAGATGTTTTAATAATTTAAATTGAAGAATAATTGTATAAGCAAAAGAATTATAAGAATTGAATTATAATTAAAGTGATTTACAATTGTGAAATAAACTTATATATGAGAAGTGAAACTATATGGATATATATATATGAATATGAGTTGTAATAAAGAAATGAAATTCAACTTTAGAAATTGAATTGGATTGAATGAAAATCAATTTAGTTGAACCAATTGAAAGTGAAAGTGTTAAACCAAATAGAATGAATATAAGAAAAGGAATTTGGTTATAATAAATATACATTGATTGATATATGATTGTTAGTTGATTATATATAAGTTCATTAAGTGTTAATGAAAGTGAATTAGTGAAATTGGAAGCTATGAATTAAATTCAATCGGAAGTTAGTGAATCTTAAATAGAATTGAATTTGATTTGGAAGTGAACCAACTTGAATATGAATTAGTGAATTTAAACTAATTGAAAATGAATGTTAGTAAGAACATCCATTGTTAATGAATCAAATATGATTAAATTGAAAACCCAATTCATTTAATATTAATGAGAATATGAATGAATATTTATTAGTTGGATGATAATTGGTTGATGTTTGCATTTGTTGCTTTTACTACATTTGCTATGTTGGCATATATAGTTATTATGTTGCTATATGTTGTAAATTGATACTATTGTCTACATGCATGTTCTCATGTTGTTTGTTGAGTAATTAGTAGGTGCGGATCGCGTTTGCTTCGCATTTGGAGCTCGCTTTCGCGCTATATTAGCCGTATATGCTCGCTAATAAAAAAATAAGGTACATATCTCGGATTAAATACAGTACTTTTATGTTTTTTTTCCCTTCGGGATGCCTCATTACTTGATGAGATGTATATTTGTGATATATATACTGTCATTTTTTTTTCGGATCGAGCCGCGCAAAGGAGACTATGGCGAATTTTTCCGGAAATTTAAGGCGTTAGAAAAAAATTTGAGAAAATTGGGAAAATTTTGAAAACTTTAATTTGTTTTGGAATTGAAAGTTAAGCAATAGTAGTTGTTTTTGAAAAGATAACTAAGTATGATTTGAAAACTTAGTAAAGATTTGTAAGGAATTTAATTATGAATTTTTGGAAAGTTAATAAATTCTGTAATTTTTCTTACTTGTTAATTTCGAGGACGAAATTCTTTTAAGGGGGGAAGATTGTAACGACCCAGGATTTTTAGAAATTAAAATTTGAATATTTAATTAATTTTAAATATTAATAAGTAAATTTATAAGTCGAATAAATTTAATTTGAATTATTGGATTTTATTGAATAATTAAATCGATAATTTAATATGTGAAATTATGGAAATAATTGAAAATAGGGTTAAATATGATTGAAAATGATTTGTAAAATTTTATTTTATCATGTTAGAGTTAGAATGATATTTTAGAACTTTTAAAATCGAATTAAAAGTTAATTTGTGAAAATTGAATATTTTAATATTTATCGACTAGTGAAAATAGCCAATTTTTGAACAGTCTCAGAATTGAACGAAACCAGTTTCATTGGATCCGTAATAGTTAGTTATTACCGGATTTCAATTTTCGTGTCAATCGGAGCTATCGTTTGATCGTGGCAGCTCGAAACGCATCGATTTGTTTTTAATTTTAATTTGGCGAGTTAAAATAGTCATTTTTCAAAAAGTCTCGGATTTCGACGAAACTAGTTTCATCGGATCCGTAATGTGATATTATTGTAAGGTTTTAAATTTCGTGTCAATTGGATTTACCGTTTGTCCGGTACAAATTAAAACGCCTAGAAAATTGTTTAAATCGGTTTAATTTAAATTGAGCGTTTATAGCCATAACTCGCACAGATGTCCGAATTAGCTTCCGAAACCTATTCCATTGTGTCCGGAACGCGGGGTAAACCTTAGAAACGCTGGTCACGGCGCGTAAATCGGAGTTTGGAAAATCGAAATGAATAGTGAATTGGAAAATTTCCTATAAATACCCCATAAATTCACAAAAATAAAAATAAAAGTTTCTAAACCCTAATATTTGCTCAGCCGCCGTTCACCTACATCTATGGCCGAAAATCACCATTTCTTTTCTTCAATTATCTTTCAATCCGTTTACATTTACAAGAAACGTTCAACTACAACATTGAAGAGCATGTTGAGATCTATAATCTCAACGGTTATGATCGTGTTTCGTTGCACGGATCATCGGCAAATCCAACATGAACGTGCTACGTTCGCACGCGTTTTGAGGAGGCTATGGACCACCGAGCTCCAAGCTGTGGCGGCCGTAGGTGGAGCATGGGGCGGCGCATCTCGGGGGGGTGCCTGATCGTGGAGGAAGCAAGTGTAGTGATCGAATTAATTAACCCTAACTTGATGGTTGTGGGTTCGGTTTGTGTACGTGAGTGGCCTGTAGAACGAAGAGAAGAGGAAGATGATAGGAACGGCCAGGATGGAAAGGCAGTGGATCCAGTGGCTGTGATGAAGCTAGGTTGAAAATTAGTAAATTAATGTTGTAATTTTAGTTATTAAAATCGTGTAAACTTGTAAAATCAATATCTTTTTCATACGAGGTCGAAAACGCGCGAAACCAGTTGCATTGGAATCGTATGGACGAGCACTACGCGATGAAATTGGATTGGAGTCGTTTGGAGTTAGTGAGAATTTTGGGTAAAATTAAACGCGCGTTTAATTTTTCGAAATAAATCGCTAAAACGAAATAAATCAAGGTGAGAACTTCTCACTCAATCGAATCGGTTTCGATTTTATTTTAAATAGTTAGATTTAAAATATTTGAATGCATGTTTGAATGATGATTAATATCTATTGATTGTTAAAATAGACATTATACGCCGTTAGTAAGCGGATGTTATTTATTAAAAACATATACCGCGAATATTTCATAAACAGTGAAATTGGTATTATATATAATATCAATATATATATATTGGCATATGTATATATTGCAGTTATTGATTTCCTGCATTTTTTTGTTTAGCGGATGAGACCCTATTGCGCCGTCTATTAAGCGGATAATATTTTAAATCCCATATACCGCGATAATTTCGTACTGGAGCGAAATTGGTATTGTGCTAGTGTTTGTGAATGCAGGAAACAGGTTGGAGGGATCCAACTGGATTCCTCAACAGTTTTTATTTGATTTCAGATATTTTGATATTTGATGGACTATCATATCGATATATGATGTCGTTGTTGTCGTGATTGACTATTTGGTATGTAGCATCATTGGACCAAATTTGGAATTTTAAAATGATTTTTAAAGTGATTTTTGAAAGAAAACGTTTATAAAATATTTTTGGAAATTGATTCATTTTAACATAAATAAACGTATAATTTCTAATGTTATAAAAATTATGATTTTTGAGAAATATAGTTAAAAACTGATTTTTGAGAATATGATGCTATTGATTTTATAAAATAGTTTAATCGGGATTTTAGAATTTATTGTAAAAAAGTTAAATATAGGATTTATAAAATTTAATTATTTTATGAATCAAATTGGTGAAATAATAAAGGAGATTAAAGTCGTTTTAAAAGAATAATATAAATTGATTTATATTAAGAGATTTATAAATGGATATTTATAAATTGAAATATAGACATTATAAAACGAGTTTTTATAAGTGTTTGAATGAAGTGAAAATGAATTTCATTAAAGAATGAAATTTATAGAATTTAAAATGGTGAAGTTATAAGAATGAAATTTATAGAATTTAAATGGTGAAGTTATAAATGAAATTTATAAATAGTAAGATTTATAAATTTTATAAAGTTATTAAAAGAATAGTTGAATAAATCATTGAATCTTATAAGTTATAAGATTTATGATTATGAAGTTCAAAGGAACGATTTTTGCAAACAAATAAATTATAAATATTTAACTTATAATATGAACCTTTAGTTTATAATTGAGTTATAAATCGAATAGGTTAATAAAGAAAATTTATAAAAAGGAAGTTTTTATAAATAAATAGAAATGGAATTTATAAACGTTGTTTTATAAATTCGCAAATGACTTATTTTGATAAGAAAATTGTTGAAACCTATTAATGGAGTTATATTCACATTTTTGAATGTGAATAATCCTTTGAATTAAAATGAATAAAAGGATGAAATTGTTAATGGAGTATATTCACGTTTTTAAATAGTGAATAATATGCTAAAGAAATGTTTAGAACGTGATATTTTAAACAGAATTAAAATGATCTAACGATGTTTTAAAATGTGTGGAGATTCGAAACCCTAGATTTCAACATTCATTGTTGAAATAGACGTTTTCGAGGAATAAAAGGAAATGGTGGACTATAACACTGTTGTTATAGTAAATGATTTCCAAAGGGAAATGTTTTGAATAGTATTGGGATTTATATATCTATTTTAATTTCGAATCCCTATACTAGTGATTTTGGGTTGTCGTAACGATGTTTTATGCAACATTCGTTTTGGCCCAAATAAATATGTTTATGAGAATGATTTTCTTAAAGAATGAAATATATACTTAATCTCGATTGAAGTATATTGAATATTTTCTAAGTGTTGAAAATAAATAAAATTTGTGAATTACTTATTAATAAATAAGTATGGAAATTTTTTCCAATATAAAGTGAATATTTTGAGAATTTATCTTTTTGAAGATAAATTGAGAAGATAAATTGAAATGAATAATTGAAATCGAATATTCATAGATATTTTGGATTATAAATTCACTAAGGAATTTATTAAGGAAAGGGGAAGTTGTTTAAAAATAAATATTGATTTATTTTTGAAGTGTGAAAATTATATATCTTGTAAAGATATTTTGGAAAATAAATAATTTGGAAAATTATTTGGAATCTGGTGATGTTGTGCATATCTATTGGTAGTTCAATAACCGACTATCAATATTTCCCTTTGAATGGGTATTTGATGTGATTTGTTTGAATTTGAATGCCACACTTATTTTTGAATAAGCGCTCACTATTCGGGTTAACCGGGAAAGGACCATGAGGTCGTATAACCCATTCCGAATATGTGATACGTCGTTGTGAATTGCATTGAAGATCGGTGTTGAAGACCGAGTATTTGCGAGAGTGATAGGATGACCTGTCGATTGTCTCTGCACTGAGTTGCAACGGTATAGAGACTCCCTAAGTGATGGGAAACCCGATCAGGATTGTGAATATCCGGATTGCAAGGACTTCTTTGTAAGTGCCTTCGGTTTTGTTCGAGCCCGGAACAGACTTGTATGGATTGTATGTCTGACATTACAAATTGAGATATAAAGCCGATTTCGTTCAAATATATTTCTGTTGGTGGCGAAGAATTTATTCTTTTAGCTTAACACCCTTCTCTGAGACGTACGAGCTCAGAGGTTATGTAGTTGAAGGTTATCAGCGATATATTCCCAATTTGGTAATGTGACATGCTGAGTGTTGTTGTAAATGATCATTGTGTTGATTATTTGTGATAGGATCGTTTATTTGATCGTCTATCCTGGTGATCATTTCTATGATCATTTGTTGACCCAAAGCATGGCTTTTGTATAAAGTATGTTTTTGTGGACGTGACTTCGTCGAGCCTCACACCCCGTGAATGGTCAAAACAGGAAAGAAGCAGCAAGGTTATGAGGGGTAGCGCCCTTTAGGATGTGTGCATTTCCTTCTGGAAAAGGGTGGTATCATGGTATGGAGCCCAGCTACTTACTCATGTTGAAAACACTTTATGATTGTGTGAATTGATTGCGAGCGCTCGGTGAAAGGTCCCAAAGGACCGGGGGATGGCATATTCGGTCAGTTGTTACTCAGTTAGGGGTAACCCGGCCTTGTGTTGGTAGAGATCCGGTTTGGTTCTCGGGGATGTCCATCCAGAGGCATTCTCATGTGGCAATGGGAAGTTCCTTGGCCTGATCATTCGTTGGAAATCCAAAGAAACAATACGTGACTTATACGGTTTTAGTTGTAGGACCTGCTTCCTCAGGAAGTAGCTATAGTAAGCATAATATAATGGTACCTATGCTGGCTAAGATTTATATTCTACTTTCGAAATGAATTTTTCTACACTATGCACTAATAATAATATCAAATGTTCTTTTAAATGCGTATCAAGCATCTTTGACTATCATAAGAAGAAATCTCCTCCAAGTCTGCGTTTGCATTGTGTGTGTGGCGGGAGGTCTTATGGTAGTCTCATTTTTAAAAGCATTGCGAATTGACTTTAAAAATATTCCTCTATTTTGATGTTAAAGATAAATAAACTATTTTGAGTTCTCACACCAGTCACATGACTGACTCGGAGTTTATTGTTTTCCTTCCTAAACTCTGGGTGCCCACCAATTTCCACACGGGCAGTCAAGAGTTAAGGTTTATCAGGATATTCTGGATATTCAGGAATTGCTGGAGGCAAGCTGGATGGCATGGCGTATTACTAGTATATAGTATTTCTTTTCCGCTGTTTGTTGTTTGTTGTTGTACACTCTGATGTAATGAAATGAAATGTAATGAAATGTAATAACTGATATAGTTCTTTATTTAAAGATTATTCATTTATTATTATATGTTGTTCCGCTGCGAATTGTGAGATTCTGATGTTGTTCTGTTATTTTCCTTCTGTTCCGTTCTATTCTCTTTTCTTTCTATTTTAAAATGATCTATTTTCTTTCTGTTCTATTTTCTACTCTATTCGCCTATTTTCTTTCCTCTCCATCTTCTACCTTTTTCTCTTCTCTTTTCTTAAATTGTTTTTCTTAAACCATAACATTTCGGGTTTTTGGCCTTCGATTTCTCGGCAGTCGATAAAGTGAGTATCGATGTTGAATTTTCGAAAGTCGAAAATTTTCGGGGCGTTACATTTAATGTTGTAAATTTAATAGAATGTAAAGTATTTAAAAACCTTAATTAATGTGTTCGATTGATAGAAGTACACATCAAAAACGTAATATTTATTCGAATTAAGATGTAAATAGGTATATATTAATGCAATGAAATAAAAATTAGCGTTATATATTGAATTATAATATGGATTGAAGTAACGAACTTATAAAGGCAATTAATATAGGTTGCTTTGTTTATCTAATGGGCTAAATAAACTTTGGTAATCCATTGTAATAAATTTAATTTAATGTTTTGTTAATGTAAATTAAAGTAACGATTGATGGAATAAAGAATGGGACCAAGGTAGATTAATTATTGGATTTAAAATCTAAATTAATAGGTGAAATCGACAAATTTCACTATGATTGGATTATGGTAGTTATTACACAATAAGTAGAAATAAAATAGTTAAAACGAATAAAGGTGAAGCGGAAAGTATCAGGGTAATGAAACGTAAACAATGTTAAATATCCTTATAGGAAAATGATTGTTGAATAATAAGAATGGGAATCAGGATTTATTTATTTGAATGTAAAATTAGGGTAATTGGGTTTATTGCAATCAATGGAAAACAAAAATTTAAGTATTACGTAAATATTAGTTAGATGAAATTTAAGATATTTATGTAATAAAGTATGAACCAAATGTTAGTTTCATCTAATTGTTACTAATGAAATGTATAACATAATGAAAAGTAAATTTAATAGAATTTTTGGAAATTTAATTTATAATTTTCGAATTTAATGAAATGGAGGTTAATACCGAAATTATAAATTTATCGACTCTAATTTGACAGTTAAATTGGTTCAAATCATTGTAAATGATTGGGAATTTAAAAATAATAAGAATCGGTAATTATCGAATTAAAATTGAAAATTTGAATAAATTGACTATATTTTATTTATTTAATTAATCGAAAAAAGCCATTTTGGCCACTAACTTAGATTTCGACGAAACTAGTTTCATCGGATCCGAAACGGTGAATTATTGTAGGGTTTCAAGTTTCGTAGCGATCGCACTTGTCGTTTGATCGTACGGACATGAAACGCCTTGAAATTAATGAAATTGAAATCAATTTGAAATCGATTTGAAAATATTGTTTTTAGCATAACTTCTTCATACGGTGCAATTTAAACCTGAAACATTTTCCATTGCGTTTAAAATATTTTAAAATATCTATTTTGATATATGGGTTGACCCAATTTCGTTCCGGAGTTGAAACGGGCTTTTTGGGCCACTTTGGCGTTAGCGCATATATGCAACCTTACCCATCCATTCTATTTTCTGACCTACCTATATAAACCCGGTTATAAACCCTAATTCTCCTTATTCTCATTTGTTTGTACGCAATTCAGCTTCTCTGTAACGACCCAGGAATTTTGATAATTAAAATTTGAATATTTAATTAATTTTAGATATTAATAAGTGAAATTTATAAGTCGAATAAATTTTTATTTGAATAATTGGATTTAATTGAATAATTAAATCGATAATTTAATATGTTAAATTATGGAAATAATTGAAAATTGAGTTAAATATGATTGAAAATGATTTGTAAAATTTTATTTTATCATGTTGGAGTTAGAACGATATTTTAGAACTTTTAAAATCGAATTAAAAGTTAATTTGTGAAAATTGAATATTTTAATATTTAAATCGACTAGTGAAAATAGTCAATTTTTGAACAGTCTCAGAATTGAACGAAACTAGTTCCATTGGATCCGTAATAGTTAGTTATTACTGGATTTCAAATTTCGTATCAATCGGAGTTATCGTTTGATCGTGGCAGCTCGAAACGCATCGAATTATTTTTAATTTTAATTTGGCGAGTTAAAATAGCCATTTTTCAAAAAGTCTCGGATTTCGACGAAACTAGTTTCATCGGATCCGTAATGTGATATTATTGTAAGGTTTCAAATTTCGTGTCAATTGGATTTACCGTTTGTCCGGTACAAATTAAAACGCCTAGAAAATCGCTTAAATCGGTTTATTTTAAATTGAACATTTATAGCCATAACTCGCACATATGTCCGAATTAGCTTTCGAAACCTGTTCCATTGTGTCCGGAACGCGGGGTAAACCTTCGAAACGCTGGTTACGGCGCGTAAATCGGAGTTTGGAATTTCCGGAATGAATAGTGTCTATCGATTTTCTTATAAATAGCCCTCACTCAAATTAAATTTTTTTTTTTTACAAAACCCTAATCTAAAACTGCAGCCGCCTCTAACATATTCAAAGGCCAGAATTCACTTTCGATTCTCCTCTCTTTTCTTCAAATCCGTGCAACGATTCAACAAACTTTCTAAATGAAAGATGTAGAGCATGGCAAGATCCTTATATTCAACGGTGGAGATCGAGATTGGAGTTGTATTTTGGGAGATAGGAGGCCGCGTTCTCCACCATTCACGCACGCAATTCAAGGCAACATAGTTGACCGAGCTCAGAGCCTCTGGGGCCGAGCGTGGAGTGGAGCAAGGCGCTTCGTTTGGCGTCGCTTGATCGAGGTATCATCAAGTATTGGGGTTGAAAAAATTGAAACCCTAATCTAAGATGGGTTCGGCTATAACGTGCGCATCTACCTGTAGAACGAAGAGATGAAGAAGAAAGGGGTAGGGGACGTGCGGTCTTGATCAGGTTTGCAGGAGATCCAAGGGTGATAAATGAGTAGGTTAAAAGTTTATAATAAAATTTGTAAAATTTTTATAAGTTAAAATTCGTGTAAGTTCATAAAAGCATAACTTTTTCATATGAGGTCGAAAACGTGCGAAACCAGTTGCATTGGAATCGTATGGACGAGCACTACGCGATGGAATTGGATTGGAGTCGTTTGGAGTTAGTGAGAATTTTGGGTAAAATTAAACGCGCGTTTAATTTTATTCGAAATAAATCGCTAAAACGAAATTGAAATCAAGGTGAGAACTTCTCACTCAATCGAATTAGTTTCGATTTTATTTTAAATAGTTAGATTTAAAATATTTGAATGCATGTTTGAATGATGATTGTTATCTATTGATTGTTAAAATAGACATTATGCGCCGTTAGTAAGCGGATGTTATTTATTAAAAACATATACCGCGAATATTTCATAAACAGTGAAATTGGTATTATATATAATAGCAATATATATATATTGGCATATGTATATATTGGAGTTATTGATTTCCCGCATTTTTTTAGCGGATGAGACCCTATTGCGCCGTCTATTAAGCGGATAATATTTTAAATCCCATATACCGCGATAATTCCGTACTGGAGCGGAATTGGTATTGTGCTAATGTTTGTGGATGCAGGAAAACAGGTTGGAGGGATCCAACTGGATTCCTCAACAGTATTTATTTGATTTCAGATATTTTGATATTTGATGGATTATCATATCGATATATGATATCGTTGTTGTCGTGATTGACTATTTGGTGTGAAGCATCATTGAACCAAATTTTGGGATTTTAAAAGTATTTTAAAGTGATTTTTGAAAAGTATACGTTTTATAAAATAATTTTGGAATTGATCCATTTTAAATAAATAAACGTTATAATTTTTAAAGTTATAGAAATTATGATTTTTGAGAAATATAGTTAAAAACTGATTTTTGAGAATATGATGCTAATGATTTTATAAAATAGTTTAATCGGGATTTTAGAATTTATTGTGAAAAGTGTAAATATAGGATTTATAAAATTTGATTATTTTATAAATCAAAATGGTGAAATAATAAAGGAGATTAAAGACGTTTTAAAGAATAATATAAATTGATTTATATTGAGAGATTTATAAATGGATATTTATAAATTGAAATATTGACATTATAAAACGAGTTTTTATAAGTGTTTGAATGAAGTGAAAATGAATTTTGTAAATGAATGGAATTTATAAAATTATAAATGGTGAAGTTATAAATGAAATTTATAAATAGTAAGATTTATAAATTTTGTGAAATTATTAAAGAATATATTTGGATGAATAATTGAATCTTATAAGTTATAAGATTTATAATTATGAAGTTCAAAGGAACGATTTTGTAAAATAATCGTTTTATAAGCATTTAACTTATAATGTGAACTTTTGGTTTATAATTGAGTTATAAATCGAATAGGTTAATAAAGGAATTTATAAAAGGAGTTGTTATAAAATAAATAGAAAAGGGATTTATAAACGTTGTTTTATAAATTCGAAAATGACTTATTTTGATAAGTAAATTGTTGAAACCTATTAATGGTGTTATATTCACATTTTTGAACTGTGAATAAACCTTTGAAATAAAATGAATTAAAGGATGAAATTTGTTAAACGTAGTATATTCACGTTTTTGAATAGTGAATAATAGGTTAAAGAAAACGTTTAGAATGTGATATTTTAAATAGAACTAAAACGATCTAACGATGTTTTAAAATATGTTGAGATTCGAAACCATAGATTTCAACATTTATTGTTGAAATAGACGTTTTCGAGAAACAAAAGGAAATGGTGGACTATAACACTGTTGTTATAGTAAATGGTTTCCGAAAGGAAATGTTTTGTATAGTATTGGGATTTATATATCTATTTTAATTTCGAATCCCTATACTAGTGATTTTGGGTTGTCGTAACGATGTTTTACGCAACATTCGTTTTGGCCCAAATAAATATGTTTAAGAGAATGATTTCCTTAAAGAATGAAATATATACTTAATTTCGATTGAAGTATATTAAATATTTTCCAAGTGTTGAAAATAAATAAAATTTGTGAATTACTTATGAATAAATAAGTATGGAAATGTTTTCCAATATAAAGTGAATATTTTGAGAATTTATCTTTTTGAAGATAAATTGAAAAGGAATATTGAAATGAATAATTGAAATCGAATATTCATAGATATTTTGGATTATAAATTCACTAAGGAATTTATAAAGGAAAGTGGAATTTGTTTAAAAATAAATATTGATTTATTTTTGAAGTGTGAAATCATATATCTTGTAAAGATATTTTGGAAAATAAATAATTTGGAAAATTATTTGGAATCTGGTGATGTTGTGCATATCCATTGATAGTTCAATAACCGACTATCAATATTTCCCTTTGAATGGGTATTTGATGTGATTTGTTTGAATTTGAATGCCACACTTATTTTAAATAAGCGCTCACTATTCGGGTTAACCGGGAAAGGACCATGGAGTCGTATAACCCATTCCGAATATGTGATACGTCGTTATGAATTGCATTTGATGACCGGTGTTGAAGACCGAGTATTTGTGAAAGCGATAGGATGACCTATCGATTGTCTCTGCACTGGGTAGCTCCTGGTATAGAGATTTCCTAAGTGATGGGAAATTCGATCGGGATTGTGAATACCCGGAATTGCAAGGGCTTCATGAGAAGTGCCTTCGGTTTTGTTCGAGCCCGGAACAGACTTGTATGGATTGTATGTCTGACGTTACAAATTGAGATATAAAGCCGATTTCTTTCAAATATATTTCTGTTGGCGGCGGAGAATTTATTCTTTTAGCTTAACACCCTTCTCTGAGACGTACGAGCTCAGAGGTTATGTAGTTGAATGTTATCAGCGATATATTCCCAATTTGGTAATGTGACATGCTGAGTGTTGCTGTAAATGATCATTGTGTTGATTATTTGTGATAGGATCGTTTATTTGATCGTCTATCCTGGTGATCATTTCTATGATCATTTGTTGACCCAAAGCATGGCTTTTGTATAAAGTATGTTTTTGTGGACGTGACTTCGTCGAGCCTCACACCCCGGAATGGTCAAAACAGGAAAGATGCGGCAAGGTTATGAGGGGTAGCTCCCTTTAGGGTATGTGCATTTCCTTCTGGAAAAGGGTAGTATCATGGTATGGAGCCCAGATACTTACTCATGTTGAAAACACTTTATGATTGTGTGATGATGGTGACGAGCGCTCGGTTAAAGGTCCCAAAGGACCAGGGGATGGCATACTCGTGTAGTAGTTACCTAGTGATAAAGGTAACCCGGCCTTGTGTTGGCAGAGAGCTGGTTAAGTTCTCGGGGCGTCCTTCCAGAGGCGTTTCCATGTGGCAATGGGAAGTTCCTTGGCATGACCATTTGTTGGAAAATCCATTCTTCAAATACGAGCCTTGTACGGTTTTAGTTGTATAACCTGTCATGGAATATGGCGGTAACCCGCTATTGAACATGGTAGCTATAGTAGGCATAGTTCGAAATGTCTATGTCAGCTAAGATTTATATCTTTATTTTCGAAATGAAATTTTCTCTACACTATGCACTAATAATAATATGAAATGTTCTTTTTAAATGCGTATCAAGCATCTTTGACTATCATAAGGAGAAATCTCCTCCGATTCTGCGTTTGCATTGTGTGTGTGCGGGAGGCCTTACGGTAGTCTCATTTTTAAAAGCATTGCGAATTGACTTTAAAAATATTCCTCTATTTTGATTTTAAAGATAAATAAACCGTTTTGAGTTCTCACACCAGTCTTATGACTGACTTGGAGTTTATTGTTTTCCTTCCTAAACTCTGGGTGCCCACCAATTTTCACACGGGCAGTCAAGAGTTAGGTTTATCAGGATATTCTGGATATTCTGGAGTTGCTGGAGGCAAGATGGATGGCATGGCGTATTACTAGTTTATATAGTATTTCTTTTTCCGCTGTTTGATGTTGTTTGTTGTTGTTGTACACTCTGATGTAATGATGATATGATGAAATGTAATGTAATGAAATAACTGATATAGTTCTTTGTTTAAAGATTGTTCATTTATTATTATATGTTGTTCTGCTGTGAATTGTGAGATTCTGATGTTGTTCTGTTGTTTTCTGTTCCATTCTATTTTCTATCTTGTTTTCTTTCTACGTTCTATTTTCTATTTCCTTTTCTCTCTATTTTCTACCTTCTTCCCTCTTCTTCTTCTCTTTCTTTTTCTTAAAACCATAACATTTCGGGTTTCCGGCCTTCGATTTCTCGACAGTCGATAAAGTGAGTATCGATGTTGAATTTTCGAAAGTCGAAAATTTTCGGGACGTTACATTTGGTATCAGAGCATATGGTTAAGCGACAACCATGGTTCTATTGGGTATTACTCATTAGAGATATAGTCAGTAGTACTCCAGAATGAGTTTGAGTGTAATAATAGCTATGAGAGCGTATTTGTTAGTGAATATATAAAATTGTTTTATATTGTGATGATTGGTTTGTTGAGTGGTATATGGATTCTGGTTAATACGAGTAATTAACGTTGTTGATAAGGATCTCTAAACACTTGTACAGAACAATCCGACACAGTATTGTTTTAAAATTGGGTAAATGAAATAATTTTGCCTTGATTATATTTTGTATATGAAGAAATAATTTTTCAGAATTATTAAAGTATATATAAGTAGATTGTTTGATTGTTTAGTTGTTTGAATAATCTAAATTGAAGAATAATTGTATAAGTAAAGAATTATAAGAATTGAATTATAATTAAAGTGATTTACAATTGTGAAATAAACTTATATATATAAGAAGTGAAACTATATGAATATAATTATGAATATGAGTTGAAATAAAAAAATGAATTTAAAGTTAAGTGATGGATACGAACTTAAGTTATTTAAATGAAATTCAACTTTTGAAATTGAATTGAATGAATGGATTAAATGTAAATCAATTGAATGTAAATTAAGTTGATATGAAATAATGAATGTAAGAGTTAATTCATTAAAATCTAATGTTATTGGAAGTTGAATAATTGAATGCAAATCAATTAATTAAACCAAATTGAATGAATATATGCAAAGTAATTTGGTTGTAAAGAATATACTTTGGTTGTTATATGGTTGTTAGTTGATTGTATATAATTCATTAAGATTTAATGAAATTGAAAACTAAAGTAATTGGAATTCAATTTAAAATTAAGTGAATCTTAAATAGAATTGAATTTGATTTGGAAGTGAACCAACTTGAACATGAATTAGTGAATATAAACTAATTGAATTGAGAATGAATGTTGATAAAACCCAATGTTAATGAATCAAATGTGATTTAAAATTGAAAACCAATTCATTGAATATGAACGAGAATATGAATGAATATTTATTTGGTTATGGATGTTAGTTGGATGATAGTTGGTTGATGGTTGAATTTATTGCATTTGTTGTTTGTTTCAATTGCTATGTTGACATATATAGTTATTATGTTGCTATATGGTGTATATTGATACTCTTGTCTATATACATGTTCTCATATTGTTTGTTGAGTGATTAGTAGGTGCGGATCGCGTTTGCTTTGCATTTAGAGCTCGCTTTCGCGCTATATTAGCCGTATATGCTTGCTAATAAAATATAAGGTACATATCTCGGATTAAATATCGTACTTTTATACTTTTTTCCCTGCGGGATGCCTCATTACTTGATGAGATGTATATTTGTGATATATATACTGTCATTTTTTTTTTCGGATCGAGCCGCGCAAAGGAGACTATGGCGAATTTTACCGAAAATTTAAGGCGTTAGAAAAATTTTGAGAAAATTGAAAAGTTTTGAAAACTATAACTTTGATTTTAGAATTGAAGGTTAAACAATAGTAGTTGTTTTTGAAAAGATAACTAAGTGTGATTTGAGAACTTAGTAAAGTTTTGTAAGAAGTTTAACTATGGATTATGAAAAATTAATAAATTCTGTAACTTTTCTTATTTGTTAATTTCGAGGACGAAATTCTTTTAAGGGGGGAAGATTGTAACGACCCAGGAATTTTGATAATTAAAATTTGAATATTTAATTAATTTTAGATATTAATAAGTGAAATTTATAAGTCGAATAAATTTTTATTTGAATAATTGGATTTAATTGAATAATTAAATCGATAATTTAATATGTTAAATTATGGAAATAATTGAAAATTGAGTTAAATATGATTGAAAATGATTTGTAAAATTTTATTTTATCATGTTGGAGTTAGAACGATATTTTAGAACTTTTAAAATCGAATTAAAAGTTAATTTGTGAAAATTGAATATTTTAATATTTAAATCGACTAGTGAAAATAGTCAATTTTTGAACAGTCTCAGAATTGAACGAAACTAGTTCCATTGGATCCGTAATAGTTAGTTATTACTGGATTTCAAATTTCGTATCAATCGGAGTTATCGTTTGATCGTGGCAGCTCGAAACGCATCGAATTATTTTTAATTTTAATTTGGCGAGTTAAAATAGCCATTTTTCAAAAAGTCTCGGATTTCGACGAAACCAGTTTCATCGGATCCATAATGTGATATTATTGTAAGGTTTCAAATTTCGTGTCAATTGGATTTACCGTTTGTCCGGTACAAATTAAAACGCCTAGAAAATCGCTTAAATCGGTTTAATTTAAATTGAACATTTATAGCCATAACTCGCACATATGTCCGAATTAGCTTTCGAAACCTGTTCCATTGTGTCCGGAACGCGGGGTAAACCTTAGAAACGCTGGTTACGGCGCGTAAATCGGAGTTCGGAATTTCCGGAATGAATAGTGTCGATCGATTTTCTTATAAATAGCCCTCACTCAAATAAAAAATTTTTTTACAAAACCCTAATCTAAAACTGCAGCCGCCTCTAACATATTCAAAGGCCAGAATTCACTTTCGATTCTCCTCTCTTTTCTTCAAATCCGTGCAACGATTCAACAAACTTTCTAAATGAAAGATGTAGAGCATGGCAAGATCCTTATATTCAACGGTGGAGATCGAGATTGGAGTTGTATTTTGGGAGATAGGAGGCCGCGTTCTCCACCATTCACGCACGCAATTCAAGGCAACATAGTTGACCGAGCTCAGAGCCTCTGGGGCCGAGCGTGGAGTGGAGCAAGGCGCTTCGTTTGGCGTCGCTTGATCGAGGTATCATCAAGTATTGGGGTTGAAAAAATTGAAACCCTAATCTAAGATGGGTTCGGCTATAACGTGCGCATCTACCTGTAGAACGAAGAGATGAAGAAGAAAGGGGTAGGGGACGTGCGGTCTTGATCAGGTTTGCAGGAGATCCAAGGGTGATAAATGAGTAGGTTAAAAGTTTATAATAAAATTTGTAAAATTTTTATAAGTTAAAATTCGTGTAAGTTCATAAAAGCATAACTTTTTCATATGAGGTCGAAAACGTGCGAAACCAGTTGCATTGGAATCGTATGGACGAGCACTACGCGATGGAATTGGATTGGAGTCGTTTGGAGTTAGTGAGAATTTTGGGTAAAATTAAACGCGCGTTTAATTTTATTCGAAATAAATCGCTAAAACGAAATTGAAATCAAGGTGAGAACTTCTCACTCAATCGAATTAGTTTCGATTTTATTTTAAATAGTTAGATTTAAAATATTTGAATGCATGTTTGAATGATGATTGTTATCTATTGATTGTTAAAATAGACATTATGCGCCGTTAGTAAGCGGATGTTATTTATTAAAAACATATACCGCGAATATTTCATAAACAGTGAAATTGGTATTATATATAATAGCAATATATATATATTGGCATATGTATATATTGGAGTTATTGATTTCCCGCATTTTTTTAGCGGATGAGACCCTATTGCGCCGTCTATTAAGCGGATAATATTTTAAATCCCATATACCGCGATAATTCCGTACTGGAGCGGAATTGGTATTGTGCTAATGTTTGTGGATGCAGGAAAACAGGTTGGAGGGATCCAACTGGATTCCTCAACAGTATTTATTTGATTTCAGATATTTTGATATTTGATGGATTATCATATCGATATATGATATCGTTGTTGTCGTGATTGACTATTTGGTGTGAAGCATCATTGAACCAAATTTTGGGATTTTAAAAGTATTTTAAAGTGATTTTTGAAAAGTATACGTTTTATAAAATAATTTTGGAATTGATCCATTTTAAATAAATAAACGTTATAATTTTTAAAGTTATAGAAATTATGATTTTTGAGAAATATAGTTAAAAACTGATTTTTGAGAATATGATGCTAATGATTTTATAAAATAGTTTAATCGGGATTTTAGAATTTATTGTGAAAAGTGTAAATATAGGATTTATAAAATTTGATTATTTTATAAATCAAAATGGTGAAATAATAAAGGAGATTAAAGACGTTTTAAAGAATAATATAAATTGATTTATATTGAGAGATTTATAAATGGATATTTATAAATTGAAATATTGACATTATAAAACGAGTTTTTATAAGTGTTTGAATGAAGTGAAAATGAATTTTGTAAATGAATGGAATTTATAAAATTATAAATGGTGAAGTTATAAATGAAATTTATAAATAGTAAGATTTATAAATTTTGTGAAATTATTAAAGAATATATTTGGATGAATAATTGAATCTTATAAGTTATAAGATTTATAATTATGAAGTTCAAAGGAACGATTTTGTAAAATAATCGTTTTATAAGCATTTAACTTATAATGTGAACTTTTGGTTTATAATTGAGTTATAGATCGAATAGGTTAATAAAGGAATTTATAAAAGGAGTTGTTATAAAATAAATAGAAAAGGGATTTATAAACGTTGTTTTATAAATTCGAAAATGACTTATTTTGATAAGTAAATTGTTGAAACCTATTAATGGTGTTATATTCACGTTTTTGAACTGTGAATAAACCTTTGAAATAAAATGAATTAAAGGATGAAATTTGTTAAACGTAGTATATTCACGTTTTTGAATAGTGAATAATAGGTTAAAGAAAACGTTTAGAATGTGATATTTTAAATAGAATTAAAACGATCTAACGATGTTTTAAAATATGTTGAGATTCGAAAACATAGATTTCAACATTTATTGTTGAAATAGACGTTTTCGAGAAACAAAAGGAAATGGTGGACTATAACACTGTTGTTATAGTAAATGGTTTCCGAAAGGAAATGTTTTGTATAGTATTGGGATTTATATATCTATTTTAATTTCGAATCCCTATACTAGTGATTTTGGGTTGTCATAACGATGTTTTACGCAACATTCGTTTTGGCCCAAATAAATATGTTTAAGAGAATGATTTCCTTAAAGAATGAAATATATACTTAATTTCGATTGAAGTATATTAAATATTTTCCAAGTGTTGAAAATAAATAAAATTTGTGAATTACTTATGAATAAATAAGTATGGAAATGTTTTCCAATATAAAGTGAATATTTTGAGAATTTATCTTTTTGAAGATAAATTGAAAAGGAATATTGAAATGAATAATTGAAATCGAATATTCATAGATATTTTGGATTATAAATTCACTAAGGAATTTATAAAGGAAAGTGGAATTTGTTTAAAAATAAATATTGATTTATTTTTGAAGTGTGAAATCATATATCTTGTAAAGATATTTTGGAAAATAAATAATTTGGAAAATTATTTGGAATCTGGTGATGTTGTGCATATCCATTGATAGTTCAATAACCGACTATCAATATTTCCCTTTGAATGGGTATTTGATGTGATTTGTTTGAATTTGAATGCCACACTTATTTTAAATAAGCGCTCACTATTCGGGTTAACCGGGAAAGGACCATGGGGTCGTATAACCCATTCCGAATATGTGATACGTCGTTATGAATTGCATTTGATGACCGGTATTGAAGACCGAGTATTTGTGAAAGCGATAGGATGACCTATCGATTGTCTCTGCACTGGGTAGCTCCTGGTATAGAGATTTCCTAAGTGATGGGAAATTCGATCGGGATTGTGAATACCCGGAATTGCAAGGGCTTCGTGAGAAGTGCCTTCGGTTTTGTTCGAGCCCGGAACAGACTTGTATGGATTGTATGTCTGACGTTACAAATTGAGATATAAAGCCGATTTCTTTCAAATATATTTCTGTTGGTGGCGGAGAATTTATTCTTTTAGCTTAACACCCTTCTCTGAGACGTACGAGCTCAGAGGTTATGTAGTTGAATGTTATCAGCGATATATTCCCAATTTGGTAATGTGACATGCTGAGTGTTGCTGTAAATGATCATTGTGTTGATTATTTGTGATAGGATCGTTTATTTGATCGTCTATCCTGGTGATCATTTCTATGATCATTTGTTGACCCAAAGCATGACTTTTGTATAAAGTATGTTTTTGTGGACGTGACTTCGTCGAGCCTCACACCCCGGAATGGTCAAAACAGGAAAGATGCGGCAAGGTTATGAGGGGTAGCTCCCTTTAGGGTATGTGCATTTCCTTCTGGAAAAGGGTAGTATCATGGTATGGAGCCCAGATACTTACTCATGTTGAAAACACTTTATGATTGTGTGATGATGGTGACGAGCGCTCGGTTAAAGGTCCCAAAGGACCGGGGGATGGCATACTCGTGTAGTAGTTACCTAGTGATAAAGGTAACCCGGCCTTGTGTTGGCAGAGAGCTGGTTAAGTTCTCGGGGCGTCCTTCCAGAGGCGTTTCCATGTGGCAATGGGAAGTTCCTTGGCCTGACCATTTGTTGGAAAATCCATTCTTCAAATACGAGCCTTGTACGGTTTTAGTTGTATAACCTGTCATGGAATATGGTGGTAACCCGTTATTGAACATGGTAGCTATAGTAGGCATAGTTCGAAATGTCTATGTCGGCTAAGATTTATATCTTTATTTTCGAAATGAAATTTTCTCTACACTATGCACTAATAATAATATGAAATGTTCTTTTTAAATGCATATCAAGCATCTTTGACTATCATAAGGAGAAATCTCCTCCGATTCTGCGTTTGCATTGTGTGTGTGTGCGGGAGGCCTTATGGTAGTCTCATTTTTAAAAGCATTGCGAATTGACTTTAAAAATATTCCTCTATTTTGATTTTAAAGATAAATAAACCGTTTTGAGTTCTCACACCAGTCTTATGACTGACTTGGAGTTTATTGTTTTCCTTCCTAAACTCTGGGTGCCCACCAATTTTCACACGGGCAGTCAAGAGTTAGGTTTATCAGGATATTCTGGATATTCTGGAGTTGCTGGAGGCAAGATGGATGGCATGGCGTATTACTAGTTTATATAGTATTTCTTTTTCCGCTGTTTGATGTTGTTTGTTGTTGTTGTACACTCTGATGTAATGATGATATGATGAAATGTAATGTAATGAAATAACTGATATAGTTCTTTGTTTAAAGATTATTCATTTATTATTATATGTTGTTCCGCTGCGAATTGTGAGATTCTGATGTTGTTCTGTTGTTTTCTGTTCCATTCTATTTTCTATCTTGTTTTCTTTCTACGTTCTATTTTCTATTTCCTTTTCTCTCTATTTTCTACCTTCTTCCCTCTTCTTCTTCTCCTTCTTTTTCTTAAAACCATAACATTTCGGGTTTCCGGCCTTCGATTTCTCGACAGTCGATAAAGTGAGTATCGATGTTGAATTTTCGAAAGTCGAAAATTTTCGGGACGTTACATTCTACCCTCCTCAATGGTAGACAACAAAATTCCAAATCCAATTCCATTTCAAAATAAAAGTCAAAAATCCAAACTCCTTAGAAAAATTCAGAAAAAACATATGTTGAAGCTCTCGAAGAGCGTAATGTTCCGGTGTGATTCATTTTTCAGTTTGAATCTTTGTCTGGCCAGAAATTGGAGAACAATCCTCGGCCGTTCGTTGACGCTCGATGATTCGTGGTTGATCGTCGAATCGAGGATATGAGGTTGTAGAGAGGGCCGTGGGGATTACATCGGGGGTGTTCATTTGGGAAATCGATGGTGGGATCGTGCTAAATAATTAGAACTAGGGTTTGTTTATGGACGACGGCTGCGTGCTTTCGGCAGCAAGGTGATGGCTGTGATGGTCATGGGAGGTCGCGTGGCTTGAGGCGTGGTCGCGGTGCCCCTTGGACGGTAGTTCGATCGAGGTTTGGCGCGAGATGGTGGCGGTGTTTCTAGGGTTGAGGGGCGTGTCGAGCTTCGGGTGTATTCCCTTTAGCATGAAGAACGCGTGAAGAAAGAGGGTAGGTGACGTATATTATTGTTTATTTATTTGTTTTTATTTAATTTAATTTCAACACGTTATAATTTTAATAACTTTTGCGCATGACATCCGTTTCATGCGCGGTTTTCTCCGCTAGGTTCGTATTGGAATTCCGGACACTTTGGTGTTGGTTTGGACAAATTCTGAGATGGTCAAATTTTTGGGTTTAAATTGGATTTAAATTCAATTTAAATTCAAATGGTGAGTGTTTTAACCCACTCACAACTTCTAAAATTTCTTATGTTTGTTAAATGGATATATGATGTGATTTAAAATTTATTTATCGTTGTTTGGCATATTTTTAATCATCATCTCAGTTAATCTCATTTATTTAAATTAAATTGCTATTTAATTTATTCATTGCATTTAAACTGCCATTTAAATTTGTAAATAAATTATTCATTGCATATAAACTGCCAATTAAACAGTTATTTAATTTATTATTGAATTAAACTGCTATTTAATACCTGTTGTTTATTTTCCATTATATATTGATGGTGTTGATTTAATTGGATGATTGTGATAAAATGGTTGATGGTTGATATTGGATGAATGAATGTGTATTTTATATTGTTATAAACTGCAAGTTATTATGCATTTTCATTTCATTCGGGATTGCGGTTTGAAATGATATACAACCGCAATTTTTTATTTTTAAATTGCGGATCGAAATGATAAATATCCGTATCACTTGACCATAGGATAGAAAATTATATACAGGCACCGCGGTATATATATAAAATATTTTTTATAATGGTTTTCTATGGTTTTTGAAAGAAATATACGGTTTAATAAATTTAATTTTGATATTATATAAATATATTTTATATAAACAGTTAATTTCTTGAATTCAAACTATGTATAAATTTGTGTAATAACAATAAGTTTATTTATGGAGTTAGATTGTTTATATTATATGGTTAAGTACTTGTTCAAAATATTGTATATATAAAGTTTTAATGACTTAAATAAAAATTTAAGTTGGAAGAAAATATAAAACTGGTTTGAATTGAATTATTTAAGAATTATACTCGAATAAATTTGATTTGAAACTTAAATAAAATTGAGATTTTAAAGGGTATGATTCTTATAACTAACTTTGGTTTAGAGGGATTTAAATGAATATAAAGTTGATATGCCAAGTTAATAAATTGAAAGAATATCCAGTTAGGTGAAGTAAAAGTTTTACTTAAATTATATTGTATTTATTAAGTAAATATTTCAAATCGAAATAATAGAAATGGAAATTGGGTATATACGAAATTATCAAAGAATACATTTTGAAAAGGTGTAATATTTAAAGATTTGAAATACATGGAAATTTAAATGGTTTATTTGGAAATTTAAAATCTATAATTGGAATTGAATTGTGAAGGTGAAGAAACTATTTTATTATATAAAGTAATTATATTTAACCCATTAAGTGGTGGGGTTACATTCCAAAGTTATGAAATTCAAAGTTTATATTTTTGAAAGGCTATATTTCAAGCGTTGGGTTTAGAAATATTATAACGTTGAAATTATTATGGGTTTAGAAAGGGATATATTTGAAAAGGATATCTAATTGATTTGGGTTTTTAAAAGAGGAAATGGTATCGTTTTTATAGTTTTTGAAATGGATATTTTATTTTGGTTTTAAAAGTATAAACTATTTTGAAAAGACCGCGGTGTTATAATAACGTTTGGTTATTAAAGAGACCGGGATCGAAAGTTGTCATACTCTCTGCCAACTCCGAAAACCACTTTAACAACCGTATACGCGGTGGAGATTCCAGAATGAAGTAGGATGGTGGCGACGGTTCCTTTGAGGTAAATACGTGGACCCAACTCCGGTGAGTTGGCATAAGGTGGCTAAAACAGGAGTGATCGACGGGTTAATTGAGGTAGCACCTTTGATTGGACATATCCCTTCGATATTATACTTGATTTTTGGATTGATTCGGTGGCCACTTTTGATTTCTTTGATTTGGGGGTGTTGTTCAAGGTGGGCGGTAGCTGCGCGCTACGTGTTACCACCGACTCGAAAGCGTAATTGGTATATCTACCTCGGCATTGCCTAGTTGTGCCGTGTCACCTACCCTAGCGCGCCTTGTACGAGTTTCTATTTGTGTCGTACCTATGGAGTATCCTCCTCCCGATCAGGAGGTATTACGGTACTGTATAGACTATTGGCATTATTTGTGTTAAGGGCTATATGGGTAACCCCTTAACGCTATTTAAAAGTAAGTTTATTTTACAATTAGACACTATTATAATAGCGAAATATACTACATAGTAAATAGTTTAACGGATCCTTAGGGGATGTGAATCCCGGGCATCTCGTAAGTTACTGCACTCATATTTATTCCTGTGATTTAACTCACATAAGATATTTTAGTTCTGACTCGAGTGTTTTGTCTTTTCAATTCGCTCGGGTCAGTCCGAGCATTTCAGGATCGAAGACTTTATTTCTGGAGGACGAAGACGAAGATTTCACTATTATTATTATATTATATTCCACTACACTGTATTTCGCTACATCGATTTTATTCGTTGGTATGTGCAACTCTGATATATATTGTATAAGAAAAATTAAATATTTGTAAACAGCTTCATGAACTGTATATTGGATTATTTTATTTTATCCTTCCGCTATGAGATTCTGTTTTATTTTATTTCTTTCTCGTTTTTCTTATTTACCCCATATCAATCCGCCCTTCTATATGGTTTGAATTGGCATGTGTGTCGATTTAAAGCGTGAAAAAGGCAGGACGTTACATTGAATCAAATGATCTAGGAACTAGACTTTTGATTCTCTTGCTACCCATGTAATACATGATACAAAAGAAGGTGATACAAAAGAAGAAAATAATTAAAAAAATTCAATGCACTAATGATACCGCATAATTTCATAATTTCAAATAAAATCTAAAGTGGAAATACATAGTGCTAAAGGAGATTCAAAAAAAGGGCCACAGCAATTTGCCAAAGAACACACTAAACGGTGAAGGATCTATTGGACCTTGGGGACTTTCTACTTAATTAAGACCGCTAAGACCCAGTGGGGAAGCATCCTGGCCAACTGACAAAAGGATGATTGTCAAATAACACTCTGGCTAATTAGCTACGTAGGAAGGGGGTAGCAACCTAAAATGATGCCTTCTCATCCATCCTTATCTACTTTATTTTTCCAAATGAGCCTTACCGGGACATTGGGGGCATTGCAGACAGCACGACAAAGGGAACACTTTTAGGTCCTGGAACTATGAGTGAAGAGCATGGGCTGACTAACCGCCGGATCATATGGTCATATCAATCCCTTCTTCTAAGAACTGGCATTGCTCTGGTAGCATTAAAAAGGCCCGTTCGAAGGATCGTCGAATGAACAGATCCAACCCCTTGGTCTATGGGTACAGATAAAACTATGTTCTCACAAGCCAAATCCCAAAACTCTTCTTAGAGTTGATGAATTATCATTCCAATACTGCCTGGTCGTCGGACATCCGATCAAAATTCTTCTTGGATTCGATGAATCATCACTCCATGTATGTCTGGTTGTTGAACATCTGACCATGAACAACCCTTCATGATTTAAAGTGTCATGAAGGTCCTTCATGAAGTAAAGTTTCGTGAAGACTAGTCGGTAGATCAGCGGTAATCTGATGAGGTCCTTCACGAACTAAAGTGTCGCGAAGGTCCTTCACAAACTAAAGCATCGTGAAGGTCCTTCACGAACTAAAGTAAGGTGAAGGAAAACTGATAGATCAACGGTATCTGATCCAAAAAACCCTTCATAAACTAAAGTATAATGATGGTCCTTTATGAGCTAAAGCGCCGTAAAGGCAAACCGGTAGATCAACAGTCACATGATCCAAAGGTTTTTCATGAACTAAAGTGGTGTGTAGGCGAACTGATAGGTCAGCCGTCATCTGATCCAAAGGTCTTTTAAGAACTAAAGTGTCGTGAAGGTGAACCAGCAGACAAACCGTCATATGATCCAGAAAACCCTTCATGAACTAAAGCGTCGAGAAGGTCTTTATGAACTAAAGTGTCTTGAAGGCGAACCAGTAGATCGGCGGTCATCAAATCTAAAAAACCCTTCGCGAACCAAAGCATCGCAAAGGTCCTTGTCAAAGAAAGTATCGTGAAGGTGAACCGGTAGATCAATGGTCATATGATCAAAAAAACCTTCAAGAAATAATGTGTTGTGAAGGTCCTCTATGAATTAAAGCAGCGGTAAGGTGAACTGGTAGATAAGCGGTCATCTGATCCAAAGGTCATTCGTGAACTAAAGCATCATGAAGGCGAACCGGTAGATCAACGGTTATCTGATCTAGAACTCCCCAAAGCCAGTGAAGTCATGCTCCAGGGCCATGAATCGACAATCACATCAATCACTCTGCAGAATTAACGGAGTCAATTTCAACGACCGATGAAAAAACATTGCTGAATTCCAGATCTTCGAAGTTCGCTCATAGAAACTAAGCCAAAAATGAACCGACCTTGTGATTAATCAGAGGAAGACTTGAATCAAGCCGAGATTCGACACCCGGGAGAACCAAGTATCTTAGATCCCCTTTGTATAAGTCTTCGAAGATAGAGGCTTTCCCATGTTTTAATCATCTAGAAGACATAGCCGTACCCATTAGACCAAGCGCAACAAGACAAGCTATGGATAAACCCTGGATCCAGTTCAAACGCATGAACATCCATGTGGCATGGGGTCACCATACACACTTGAATAGCCACAAGGAATGTTGAGACTAATCATGCCGCAATCCTGTAACGCCAGATCAAAAATTCTGGCATTCTGAAAAATACGGCTTAATAATATAGTCAATGCAACCAACGAAAGTAGAATCATAATACTTGCTTACTTCTTCCCATCTCCTCTTTTACCACCCTTGGTAACCAGCTCCTCTTCCTCTCAGACCGTATGTCAGTTGAAGACTATTCTCTAAAGGTAGTTTGGGCCAAAAGCTAAGAGTCTTGCCCTGAACTTCCACAGGTTCATCCTCATATCCATCTTCAAGCGGTCAATTATAGATCTCTCCACCATAGCAACATGGTCTGTTTGGTTGTGCACATCTTCTTAAAACATAAAAGGATCACCCAATTCATGGTTACTCGATCCAAAAACCACTTATCTCTTGGAACCAATGAAACCGCATTCTGGTGAAGTTAAATTGAGGAATTAACGGGAAAACTCGATCCATGCCTTCTAAGAACTGGAGTCGCTTCGGTAGCACCAGGAAGGCCTAAATCAAAGTCGTGCATCTCATAAGCTACACAAACACTGCTTAAAGTTGCTCCGGCGTCATCAACAAACCATTCTGAATCGATGGGTCATATCGATTCCATAAGTCATGCATATCGTAAGCCGCACACTCTCAAAAACTGCACACCTCTTAAGTCGCGTAAACACAGCTTGATGTTGCTCCGACATCATTAACAAACTATTCCGGATCGACGAGTCATATCGATCTCGTAAGCGATGCACACTCATAAGCCATGCACTTTCCACGCACTCCCATAAACCGTGCGTCGCTTCTTGGATTAGTGGAATCACAATCAAGTAACCGCAATCTCACTGTGTGCAATTCATAAGCTACACAAACTCTACTTGATGCTGTAACAACCCTAGATTTTTGTATATTATTTAAATTGGACTTTCTTTTATTTTTAAATTTTTTTAAATTATTTTTCAAACATTTCATTTTTAAATATAAATGATGATTATTAAGTGATTTATAGTTCAAACTAGTATAATTTGAATATTTTACTATAAAGTGAATTTCGGGTCAAGCTGTTCAAACTGTGACTTTTAAACTTCAAATTTAAATTATTTAAAATCTTAAATTTTATCTTTATTATGAAAATAGGTGTAATAACTTGAACATTGCTTTTCGTTTCGTTGAAAACGGAGTTAAACTGTGAAAGTTATGTATATTTCAATATTGAGTGCAATTTGTTTATTCTGCAATTTTGTTATTTTTAAATTGTATAAATCATATTTTATTGTCATATTTCATTTTAATCTGGGTCAATATGTTATTGTATGTATATGTTTGTATTATAATAATTTTAAAATGAAGTAAATAATTTTTCCAAAGTTTACCGTGTTGATTTTTTTTTAAGGCTGTTTTTTTTATTTTCTGTTATTTTCTTCATTAAAATTATATTTAAATTTAACCTTTTTTATATTTATTTTGTGAATGTACTTTTATTTTATATTATTATTTATGTTTAAAAATATATTACAAGCTCATATGAATTTTCTAAAATTTATTTCATTTAATTTCAAAATTTCTAGACTAGTTTACTATTTTTAGCTATTTTCCTTAATTTAACTTTATATAATTAATAAATATTATATATATTTTTATATTTTGATAAATTTTCGAAATTTTATCTGGAATTATTATTATTTCCAGAAATATCAAGTTATATAAACAAAATTAAGGAAATTTGAAAGGTTTTAAAAGCTTTTGAAACGTAAGTCGTTTCTTTTACCGTTTCCTCATTTACTCTTTGACCGTTTTTTTTTCTCTCTTTTAGCCGTGACTTCCTCCTTCATTTTCCACGTGGATCTCTCCATTTCTCATCTAAAAAAAAGAGGAAAAATACGGCCATGGCTTGAAGGAGTTGAGGTAAAAATTATCTTCTTCTTCCTTTGTTTTTCTACTTTTCTACTTTGAATTTGTACTTGTTCTCACCTTCATAGCTTGGCTCCTCCTCAACCAGATCTGACCTGACCTCTACCACCCCTTTCCTCTGACCATCACCCATCCTACTACCTCTCCATTTCAGGTCGAGACCATCCATGGCAAGGACCACCACAAAATCCACCAAAAACCATCACCTATTGCACTAGCCTAGCCTAGTTTATCATCTCCTCCTTCTACCACCATTAGCAGCCACTACCTCCACCACCACCACCTCTGACCTGACCTCCACCCTCTGCCACATCACCCACCACCACCTGCACCACTAATTGGTCCCACCTAGCCTCTGGATGAACCAAACAAGAGCAACAAATGATGTATGTTGCATAGTTTTAGCCTTGTACACCTAGTTTTATGCACCTAGACTAAACCCACCTTCAAACCCATGTGTAGGCCGACCCTTGCACACCCAAACCTGACCCAATTTGTAACAACCAGGTTTTTTCGACCATTCGCATCTATTATAAGTGTATAGGTAGGCACTCATGCCGGAATTGAATTGCTCAAAATACCGTGTTGTAAATAAAAATTTGGCAAACCTCAGAATATACAGTAAATAAAAATCACAGATCACAGACACAGAGTAATAATAATGCAGCAGAAGTAAAAGAGATTTTAGTTCATGAAACTACTATATAAATATATCAGAGTTACATAAGATACAACAGAAGAAATAAAGTACAAGAGAAGTCTCAATACATGGAAATATACTAATACAATAGCTGGAAAGGACCAACAGGCTGAAAAGATAGAACTTGACAAGTAGATAATCTCCAGCGATTCCGATATCCATAAAGTGGAAATCCAAATCTGTGAATAACTCAGGCTGACCCGAGCGTAAATAAAAATACAAACACTCGAGTCAGGACATACATACTTATACAATGTAAACCAACTCAAGTGAACCGTAGCAAAGATACAAGTAACTTAGAAGATGCTTGGGGCCGCTCATCCTCTAAAGATCCGTTAAACTATTTACTATGTAGTAATATACGCTATATACAGTAGTGTCTAATCAGTAAAGTATAATCATATAGAAAATAGCGTTAAGGGGATGGTGAACCTTAACGCGGTCGGATCTTTAAAATCAAAATCGTAGTGGGCTCGCTATAAGGAGATGACACGGCACGCGAGGCAATGCCAGGGTGGATACACCGTTTGCACTCCCGGACCGGTGGTGACGGCATGCCAGCAGCTTCTGCCCACCTCGAACAATACCCCTGAATCAAAGCGGCGCCACATATCGAATCGCAAAAGTAATAGAATGGTTTCCGATGGAGCATGCTCGATGAAAGGGTGCGACCCTTTGTTTAGCCCAGTATAGCTCCAATTTTAGTCATTTATGTCAACTCACGGGAGTTGAGTCCACATAATATACCTCGAGAACGTTGCCACCATCCTACTTCATTCTGGAATCTCCACCGCGTACACAGTTGTTAAAGTGGTTTTTGGTATTGGCCGGCTATAAGACAATATCCGATCCCGGTCTCTTTAACAACCAATCGTTATTATAACCCGTAGTTATAACTTTAAAACAATATTTTATACTTCAAAAATAAAATGTCATTTCAACCCAAATCTTTATCAAAATAAAGATTAAATCATTTCCAAACCATTTCAATATATCATCATACCATATCTTTCAATTCAAATATTTGTCAAAATAAATATCAAGTCATTTCTAACCATTTCAATATTTTAAATTATCATATCCTTTAAAAACTTCCTTTCAAATCATTTTAATACATCAAAATATCACAACCTTTCAAAGCTTCATTTTTCAAATCATTTAATATCAAAATATCATATCTTTCAAAACTTCGTTTCAAATCATTTTAATATATCAAAATATCATATCTTTCAGTACCACATTTCAAATCATTTTAATATATCAAAATATCGTATCTTTTCGAAACCACATTTCAAATCATTTTAATATATCAAAATATCATATCTTTTCGAAACCACATTTCAAATCATTATTCATTTTATTCAATTTAAAATACCATTTCAATTCATATTTCAAAACAGTTTATATTCCAAAAAAATCATTTTTAATCATAAAAATGAAGTTATTATGTTAAAAATTAAATTATTAAATTTCCAAAATTTTCAACTTCCAAAGTTCATTTATTCACTTACGTTTATCAAAACGGTGAAATTTCACTTTTCGCAGCATTTTGAAAACGCTGCGGAAAGATACATTCAAAACAGTTCAATTTAACAAAATACAACATTTTAAAATGTTTTAATAGGGTTTACTTAAATTTCAAATAAACTTAGTTAAATTCAAAAATTATAGCACTTACAAAAATTGCTATAATAGCTTTTAATTCAATTTAGCTTTTTAGTTCATTATCATCAACTACAGCATTTACAAATGCTGTAATACCATTTACATTGTAATTAATAGCATTTCAAAAATGCAGTCAATTAACTACAAATATTCAATAAAATTTCTCAACCAATTATATTTTTATTTAAAACATTTTTAACTTATAAAATCATACATTTTCACATTTGTAAACATCATTTAATTTTCCTCAAGTTCATGATTTTATAAAGTTAAATTTCCATTCAAAAATCAAGATTTAATAATAATTCACTTATTAAATTGCAATGTTCAATTTTAAATTCCTTGCATTGAATTTCAATTTAACACTTAAGTTCAAATTCTCAAATATAACTTAGTTTTATTTTTATTTGCTTAACTAAAAGTTCACTTTTAAGTCAATTTCATAAATTTCCAATTTTAGTTATATTTCAAAATTTCAATTTAAATATTCATTCATTTCACATTCAACTTTATCAAAAATCATTAATATGATATAAAATAACTTTAAATTAATTTAAATTCAAAATATCATAAATTTATCATATTTTCAAAGTTAATTTAAATTCCATTAAAAATTAAATCAAAATTTTCAAATAACTTACATTCATATTTTCTAACTTTTCCATAATTTATTTAACTAATAGATTTCCAGAAAATAAATAATACTTTACAAAAGTTATATTTTTATTAAATTTCAAATCAAATATTACAATAATTAAATTTCTAAAATATTTTAAATTTTTTAGAAAAACATATTTTAACTACGGGCCTGTATATAATTTTCTACGCTAGGTAAAGTGATACGGGTAATATATCATTTCAACCCGTAATTTACAAAGAAAATCCGGGTTTTATCATTTCAAACCCACAGTCCCAAGTAAATGAAATAAATTGAAAATCATTCAGGCCTATCATTTCAGCCCATAACAATTTTCCTTTATTCTAAAGTCCGTTCGGGTATGTATCATTTCAACCCACAGTGATTTCTAATTTACAGGGAACTTGCAGTGTGATGAACAGATAAAATAAACAGAATAGCATGAAATAACAGTAACATATAATATAATAAGTGTAATAACAGGTGTGAACATCATATGATAATAATATAAGCATATATAACATGATAATATAGTTCTACAGATTCACAGGGTGTCAATTCACATTTGTATAAGTATAAACATCTGGTGAGATTTACTCACTTGTATTAGCTGGAGATGACAAACAACTACACACAACAAAGATCTTCGAAGGCATGAAAGCATGAATATGATTTGAGAGTGGAGAGCCAAAGATTTATAGCCTTGGATACATTCAAACAAAACAAATATATGAAACATAAGTTTCAAAAACAAGATAAACTTAACAATGTTAGAAATAGATGTATGAAACAAAACCAAAGACTTTGCACTTGCTTCCTATGCTTGTTTTCATGGCCTAGGGGATTAATAAGGTCAAGTTTGAGCATGGTTTGGATCAGGTATGGGTAGAAAAAGGCGCGGTTACAAGGTGATGAAGTGGGTAGGAGTTTAAATGTAGAGAATATAAAAGGTTGAGGCATATATAAGAGTTCTGGTGAACTTTTTGGGCTCGGCTAAGGCATGTTTGGGCTCACCCTTTAAAGTTTCAGATCTGGACAGTATCTTAGGTGATGGGTGGTGGTTATATCAAGGTGGTGGTGATGGCCTAAGGTGGTGGCCTTGGTGGTGGATGAAGGTAGTGAAGCAACTAGGCTAGGCTAACATGTTTTTAAGGAGTTTTCAAGGCTTTTGTGTGGAGTTTTGTCAAGGGGGAGGATGCGGCCTGGTCAAGTCAAAGGAGGAGATGATGTTAAGTGGTGGATGGTGAAGAGGAGAAGGTGGTGGAGGTGATGGCCAAGGCTAGCTAGTGGTGGCCGAGTAAAACAAACAAAGAAAACAAGGCAAAAACAAGCAAAAAGGAAGGAGAAAAAGTAGAAAAATATAGAGAAGCCATTACCAATTTTTCTCTAGCCATGAAAATGAGATGAGGAAGATGTTTTCACGTGAAAATGAAGAAAAAGAAGTCAGCTAAAGATAGTATAAGAAATAGCCAAAATAACTGATGTATTGATTGAAAAAGAAACGGTAAAAGAAACGGTGAAACGACTTTACGTTTCTTAGCTTTTAAAACCTTCCATACTTTCTTTTCATTTAAATCAAATAAAACAAAATAAAATTCAGCAAGTACATCTAAAAACCGAAAAAAAAGTGAAAAAAAATAAAAATATATAATTAAATTTAAAGAAAATATAAAAAGAATTAAGGAAATTGCTTAAAAATTGAAAACAGGGTTCAAAAATTATAATTAAAACATCGATGGCTTTGGAAAAATATCTACTTCATTTTAAAATATTCTAAAGAATTTTTTTGAAATAAAATAATTTATTTACCATTTCTAAAATAAAATAAATAATTAAATTTTAATTAAATAGAATTTAAATTAAGAAAATGGCTTAAAATTGCGAAGTAGACTTTAAAATTAGAAATAAATTCAATGCACTTTGGAAAATTTTTATATACTTGAAAAATATTTATAAATAAAGATAAGTACACAAAATAAGAATTAATTCACAAAATAAATATATAAAATTAAATTTAAATAAAATTTTAATGAAGAAAATAGCAGAAAATAGGAAAAAGCCAAAAAAAAAGAAATCAACACGGTAAACTTTGGAAAAATTATAACATCACAAAAAAATGTTTTAAAAAAAATATATATATCTAACATGTCATATAAAACATATTAGAACATTATTTGATAATTAAAAATATAATTTATAAAATTTAACATAAAGAAAATTGTTAAATAATTCAATGTACACACAATATTGAAAACAGTATAACTTTCACAAATTAAATCCGTTTTCAACTAAACAAAAAGCAATGTTCTTAAAATTTTGTGTACTTTCATAATAAAAGAAAAAATTTAAATTTTCAAACTTTTAAAAATTTAAATTAAAAGTCAAAGTTTGATTATTTTGACCAAAAATTCACTTTTTGGAAAATATTCTTTTTAGTCATGCTTTGGAATGATAATTCATATCAAAACTAAAGTTCATAGTTAAAAGAACAAAATTAATCATTCAAAATAAATAAAATAAGTTTTTAAATCAAAATTAAATTAAAATAATTAAAATAAATCACAAAATACAGGGTTGTTACACTCTCCCCCACTCAAAACTTTTCGTCCCCGAAAAGGAATGAGGTACGGGAAAGCACAGAAAAAATAGAAATGAAATAAGATTAAGACAAGATGACAAAGAGATTGAAATTAAACATGATGGCTATTGTTATAGGTAAGTTTAACAAGGTGCAGATGATCTTTCCAAGATCCTCCGGAATCAAGAACACAAGCACGAAAAGGTGGATTCAAAATGAGTACCAAAGATTATCAAAAATTATAGAAGATTGCCTATACCAATCTATAGCAAGATAAGGATGACGAGGAAAAAAAAATAGTTTGAAAAACAAAATAAGGACATAAATTTGAAAGCATGGAAATTTCAACTTAAATAGAGAATAAATCTTTACACAAATTAAATAAGTCTTAACTATCCCAAATTTCATTATCTTATTATCCAATCATCTTAAATTAACAATTTTTTTTTTTAAAACCAAAGGGTTTGAAAAATAATCATTTATTACAATCACAATGTACTTAATAAATTTTATTCTTCTTTATTCCTAATTAAAATTAAATTTATTCCTCTCAATATATTTATCACTTATGTTAAACATACTTACACTTATTATAATTGCTTTCTTTTATTCTTAGTTCTTTTAACATTATTTCAATTACCCTATATTATATTTACCTCTGTTAATCGTTTTATAACTAAAATTTAAGTGTATAACATTTATTATAACCACTCAAATTTTATTTATAAATCTTTTTATGTTGTATATTATCCAATTACATTTTTAACTTCTGAATTTAGGTAAGTTATATTTGAATGCAATTGTATTATACAAATAAACTTTCCAATTACATCATTTCATGCTTGATATTCATCCAAAATTTTGATTTGATTTTTTTTATAATTGGAATTATTCTTTAAAATAAAATTTAAGAACTAAATTTTCGATTACATTCAAACCATTTAGAGATAAGTAATAATATATACATAATATGTCAAATCAAATTTCAATCATATATATATATTATAAATCAAGTCATATTTTAGAAATTCAATTCAAATCAATTTGATTAACCAAAACAAAGCAGTAGTAAGTCTACAGAGCGGTCTCTTCACTTCGAAACTCAAAAATGAACGTTGATGATGTCGCGATCATCACCGAAGTTATTTTCCAGCGACAAAGAGAGGAGCACTAATTTTAAACTTTAAAATTCTTTGGAAACAAATTTCTATTTGAAAATACTTTAAATAATATATCCCTTATAAAACTTTTTAAACAAAAGGTTTGAAACCATCGGAAATTAAATCCTCAAATTTCTTGTTCTAAATTCATTTCAATTCCCAAATCAAGTATTATCACTTCAAATAACCAATTTAAATCAGTTTATTAAGTTCCATAAATTTACTTATATATCAAAATTTATTTCATTAACCAAATTTTAAAATAATATTGTGTCAGTTTGTTCTGTCAGAGTGTTTTAGAAATCCTATCGATAGCGTTGATCAGACGAATCGATCGGAAACCCAAATCAACATCAACAACTCAAACAACACAATATATAAAACAAAACATAGATATACAAGTTCAATTCAAAATGTTTGGAAGGATAGATTGGAAACAAAAGACAAGATGATTAAATCACAAAACAGGGAGGTGGATAAGCTTAAATAAATCACGGGCAACATTAACCGGGTCAACCATGACTTAAAGAATAAGATCAATGTGAATTTTTTTAGGGTAAATCTACATTCGATCTCAAGAGTTAGAGTTTGGGATAACAAAAGATATTAGCATCTAAACGAAGGATAGATATAAATCTCTGGTGAATCGATGCTAATTGTAAAGGAGTTTCCCTATATTTTTCAATTCAATTTGAAATTGACGCGACCGCCGACTCACTAAAAAGATCATTCGAAGCGGAGTTATGGAATACTCTAGAGTCAAAAGAAGATGAATAGTGAGGGATACGAATGGTTTTAGAACCGTAGGGAACGTTCTAAAATTCAAAGGAATCGAGTCAAAAGGGAAGAGATTCAAACTCGAATGAAAGTGATTCTGTATATACATTCACTCCATATGCTGAATTTTGCCTAGAGCTACCAAAGCTCTGATAGCAACTATAACAACCAGGTATTTTCAACCATTCGCATCCATTATAAGTGTATAGGTAGGCACTAATGCCGGAATTGAATTGCTCAAAATACCGCGTTGTAAATAAAAATTTGGCAAACCTCAGAATATACAGTAAATAAAAATCACAGATCACAGACACAGAGTAATAATAATGCAGCAGAAGTAAAAGAGATTTTAGTTCATGAAACTACTATATAAATATATCAGAGTTACATAAGATACAACAAAAGAAATAAAGTACAAGAGAAGTCTCAATACATGGAAATCTACTAATACAATAGCGGGAAAGGACCATGGAAATCTACTAATACAATATCGGGAAAGGACCAACAGGCTGAAAAGATAAAACTTGACAAGTAGATAATCTCCAGCGATTCCGATCTCCAGAAAGTGGAAATCCAAATCTATGAATAACTCAGGCTGACCCGAGCGTAAATAAAAATATAAACACTCGAGTCAGGACATACATACTTATACAATGTAAACCAACTCAAGTGAACTGTAGCAAAGATACAAGTAACTTAGAAGATGCTTGGGGCCGCCCATCCTCTAAGGATCCGTTAAACTATTTACTATGTAGCAATATACGCTATATACAGTAGTGTCTAATCAGTAAAGTATAATCATATAGAAAATAGCGTTAAGGGGATGGTGAACATTAACGCGGTCGGATCTTTAAAACCAAAATCGTAGTGGGCTCGCTATAAGGAGATGACACGGCACGCGAGGCAATGCCAGGGTGGATACACCGTTTGCACTCCCGGACCGGTGGTGACGGCAAGCCAACAGCTTCCGCCCACCTCGAACAATACCCCCGAATCAAAGTGGCGCCACATATCGAATCGTAAACGTAATAGAATGGTTTCCGATGGAGCATGCTCGATGAAAGGGTACGACCCTTTGTGTAGCCCGGTATAGCTCCTGTTTTAGTCATTTATGCCAACTCACGGGAGTTGGGTCCACGTAATATAACTCGAGAACGTCCCCACCATCCTACTTCATTCTGGAATCTCCACCGCGTACACAGTTGTTAAAGTGGTTTTCGGTATTGGCCGGCTATAAGACAATATCCGATCCCGGTCTCTTTAACAACCAATCGTTATTATAACCCGTAGTTATAACTTTAAAACAATATTTTATACTTCAAAAATAAAATGTCATTTCAACCCAAATCTTTATCAAAATAAAGATTAAATCATTTCCAAACCATATCAATATATCATCATACCATATCTTTCAATTCAAATATTTATCAAAATAAATATCAAGTCATTTATAACCATTTCAATATTTTAAATTATCATATCCTTTAAAAACTTCCTTTCAAATCATTTTAATACATCAAAATATCATAACCTTTCAAAGCTTCATTTTTCAAATCATTTAATATCAAAATATCATATCGTTCAAAACTTCGTTTCAAATCATTTTAATATATCAAAATATCATATCTTTCAGTACCACATTTCAAATCATTTTAATATATCAAAATATCATATCTTTTCGAAACCACATTTCAAATCATTATTCATTTTATTCAATTTAAAATACCATTTCAATTCATATTTCAAAACAGTTTATATTCCAAAAAAATCATTTTTAATCATAAAAATGAAGTTATTATGTTAAAAATTAAATTATTAAATTTCCAAAATTTTCAACTTCCAAAGTTCATTTATTCACTTACATTTATCAAAACGGTGAAATTTCACTTTTCGCAGCATTTAGAAAACGCTACGGAAAGATACATTCAAAACAGTTCAATTTAACAAAAGACAACATTTTAAAATGCTGTAATAGGGTTTACTTAAATTTCAAATAAACTTAGTTAAATTCAAAAATTATAGCACTTACAAAAATTGCTATAATAGCTTTTAATTCAATTTAGCTTTTTAGTTCATTATCATCAACTACAGCACTTACAAATGCTGTAATATCATTTACATTGTAATTAATAGCATTTCAAAAGTGCAGTCAATTAACTTGAAATATTCAATATAATTTCTCAACCAATTATAATTTTATTTAAAACATTTTTAACTTATAAAATCATACATTTTCACATTTATAAGCATCATTTAATTTTCCTCAAGTTCATGATTTTATAAAGTTAAATTTTCATTCAAAAATCAAGATTGAATAATAATTCACTTATTAAATTGCAATGTTCAATTTTAAATTCCTTGCATTGAATTTCAACTTAACACTTAAGTTCAAATTCTCAAATATAACTTAGTTTTATTTTTATTTTCTTAACTAAAAGTTCACTTTTAAGTCAATTTCATAAATTTCCAATTTTTGTTATATTTCAAAATTTCAACTTAAATATTCATTCATTTCACATTCAACTTTATCAAAAATCATTAATATGATATGAAATCACTTTAAATTAATTTAAATTCAAAATATCATAAATTTATCATATTTTCAAAGTTAATTTAAATTCCATTAAAAATTAAATCAAAATTTCCAAAATAACTTACATTCATATTTTCTAACTTTTCCATAATTTATTTAACTTATAGATTTCCAGAAAATAAATAATACTTTACAAAAGTTATATTTTTATTAAATTTCAAATCAAATATTATAATAATTAAATTTCTAAAATATTTTAAAATTTTTAGAAAAACATATTTTAACTACGGGCCTGTATATAATTTTCTATGCTAGGTAAAGTGATACGGGTAATATATCATTTCAACCCGTAATTTACAAAGAAAATCCGGGTTTTATCATTTCAAACCCACAGTCCCAAGTAAATGAAATAAATTGAAAATCATTCTGGCCTATCATTTCAGCCCATAACAATTTTCCTTTATTCTAAAGTCTGTTCGGGTATGTATCATTTCAACCCATAGTGATTTCTAATTTACAGGGAACTTGCAGTGTGATGAACAGATAAAATAAACAGAATAGCATGAAATAAAAGTAACATATAATATAATAAGTGTAATAACAGGTGTGAACATCATATGATAATAATATAAACATATATAACATGATAATATAGTTCTACAGATTCAAAGGGTGTCGATTCACATTTGTATAAGTATAAACATCTGGTGAGATTTACTCACTTGTATTAGCTGGAGATGACAAACAACTACACACAACAAAGATCTTCGAAGGCATGAAAGCATGAATATGATTTGAGAGTGGAGAGCCAAAGATTTATAGCCTTGGATACATTCAAACAAAACAAATATATGAAACATAAGTTTCAAAAACAAGATATACTTAACAATGTTAGAAATAGATGTATGAAACAAAACCAAAGACTTTGCACTTGCTTCCTATGCTTGTTTGCATGGCCTAGGGGATTAATAAGGTCAGGTTTGAGCATGGTTTGGATTAGGTATGGGTAGAAAAAGGCGCGGTTACAAGGTGATGAAGTGGGTAGGAGTTTAAATGTAGAGAATGTAAAAGGTTAAGGCATATATAAGAGTTTTGGTGAACTTTTTGGGCTCGGCTAAGGCATGTTTGGTCTCACCCTTTAAGGTTTCAGATCTGTACAGTAGCTTAGGTGATGGGTGGTGGTCATATCAAGATGGTGGTGGTGGCCTAAGGTGGTGGCCTTGGTGGTGGATGAAGGTAGTGAAGCAACTAGGCTAGGCTAACATGTTTTTAAGGAGTTTTCAAGGCTTTTGTGTGGAGTTTTGTCAAGGGGGAGGGTGCGGCCTGGTCAAGTCAGTGGAGAAGAAGTTGTTAAGTGGTGGATGGTGAAGAAGAGAAGGTGGTGGAGGTGATGGCCAAGGCTAGCTAGTGGTGGCCGAGTAAAACAAACAAAGAAAACAAGGCAAAAACAAGCAAAAAGGAAGGAGAAAAAGTAGAAAAATATAGAGAAGCCATTACCAATTTTTCTCTAGCCATGAAAATGAGACGAGGAAGATGTTTTCCCGTGAAAATGAAGAAAAAGAAGTCAGCTGAAGATAGTATAAGGAATGGCCAAAATAACTGCTGTATTGATTGAAAAAGAAACGGTAAAAGAAACGGTGAAACGACTTTACGTTTCTTAGCTTTTAAAACCTTCCATGCTTCCTTTTCTTTTAAATCAAATAAAATAAAATAAAATTCAGAAAGTACATCTAAAAAACGAAAAAAAGTGAAAAAAATAAAAATATATAATTAAATTTAAAGAAAATATAAAAAGAATTAAGGAAATTGCTTAAAAATTGAAAACAGGGTTCAAAAATTATAATTAAAACATCGATGACTTTGGAAAAATATCTACTTCATTTTAAAATATTCTAAAGAAAATTTTTGAAATAAAATAATTTATTTATCATTTCTAAAAAAAATATATAATTAAATTTTAATTAAATAGAATTTAAATTAAAAAAATGGCTTAAAATTGCGAAGTAGACGTTAAAATTAGAAATAAATTCAATGCACTTTGGAAAATTTTTATAAACTTGAAAAATATTTATAAATAAAGATAAGTACACAAAATAAAAATGAATTCACAAAATAAATATATAAAATTAAATTTAAATAAAATTTTAATGAAGAAAATAGCAGAAAATAAGAAAACAGCCAAAAAAAAAGAAATCAACACGGTAAACTTTGAAAAAATTATAACATCACAAAAAAATGTTTTAAATAAATATATATATATATATATATATATCTAACATGTCATATAACACATATTATAACATTATTTGACAATTAAAAATATAATTTATAAAATTTAACATAAGGAAAATTGTTAAATAATTCAACGTACACACAATATTGAAAACAGTATAACTTTCACAAATTAAATCCGTTTTCAACGAAACAAAAAGCAATGTTCTTAAAATTTTATGTACTTTCATAATAAGAGATAAAATTTAAAATTTCAAACTTTTAAAAATTTAAATTAAAAGTCAAAGTTTGATTATTTTGACCAAAAATTCACTTTTTGGAAAATATTCTTTTTAGTCATGCTTTGGAATGATAATTCATATCAAAACTAAAGTTTATAGTTAAAAGAACAAAATTAATCATTCAAAATAAATAAAATAAGTTTTTAAATCAAAATTCAATTAAAATAATTAAAATATACAATTAAAATGAATCACAAAATACAGGGTTGTTACACTCTCCCCCACTCAAAACTTTTCGTCCCCGAAAAGGAATGAGGTACGGGAAAGCACAGAAAAAAATAGAAATGAAATAAGATTAAGACAAGATGACAAAGAGATTGAAATTATACATGATGGCTATTGTTATAGGTAAGTTTAACAAGGTGGAGATGATCTTTCCAAGATCCTCCGGAATCAAGAACACAAGCACGAAAAGGTGGATTCAAAATGAGTACCAAAGATTATCAAAAATTATAGAAGATTGCCTATACCAATCTATAGCAAGATAAGGATGATGAGGACAAAAAAAAATAGTTTGAAAAACAAAATAAGAACATAAATTTGAAAGCATGGAAATTTCAATTTAAATAGAGAATAAATCTTTACACAAGTTAAATAAATCTTAACTATCCCAAATTTCATTATCTTATTATCCAATCATCTTAAATTAACAATTTTTTTTAAAACCAAAGGGTTTGAAAAATAATCATTTATTACACTCACAATGTACTTAATAAATTTTATTCTTCTTTATTGTTAATTAAAATTAAATTTATTCCTCTCAATATATTTATCAATTATGTTAAACATACTTACACTTATTATAACTGCTTTCTTTTATTCTTAGTTCTTTTAACATTATTTTATTGTAAGTTATTCAATTACCCTTTATTATATTTACCTCTGTTAATCATTTTATAACTAAAATTTAAGTGTATAACATTTATTATAACCACTCAAATTTTATTTATAAATCTTTTTATATTGTATATTATCCAATTACATTTTTAACTTCTGAATTTAGGTAAGTTATATTTGAATGCAATTGTATTATACAAATAAACTTTCCAATTACATCATTTCATGCTTGATATTCATCCAAAATTTTGATTTGATTTTTTTTATAATTGGAATTATTCTTTAAAATAAAATTTAAGAACTAAATTTCCGATTACATTCAAACCATTTAGAGATAAGTAATAATTTATACATAATATGTCAAATCAAATTTCAATCATATATATATATATATATATATATATATATATTATAAATCAAGTCATATTTTAGAAATTCAATTCAAATCAATTTGATTTACCAAAACAAAGCAGTAGTAAGTCTACAGAGCGGTCTCTTCACTTCGAAACTCGAAAATGAACGTTGATGATGTCGCGATCATCATCGAAGTTATTTTCCAGCGACAAAGAGAGGAGCACTAATTTTAAACTTTAAAATTCTTTGGAAACAAATTTCTATTTGAAAATACTCTAAATAATATATCCCTTATAAAACTTTTTAAACAAAAGGTTTGAAACCATCGGAAATTAAATCCTCAAATTTCTTGTTCTAAATTCATTTCAGTTCCCAAATCAAGTATTATCACTTCAAATAATCAATTTAAATCAGTTTATTAAGTTCCATAAATTTACTTATATATCAAAATTTATTTCATTAACCAAATTTTAAAATAATATTGCGTCAGTTTGTTCTGTCAGAGTGTTTTAGAAATCCTATCGATAGCGTTGATCAGACGAATCGATCGGAAACCCAAATCAACATCAACTCAAACAACACAATATATAAAACAAAACATAGATATACAAGTACAATTCAAAATGTTTGGAAGGATAGATTGGAAACAAAAGACAAGATGATTAAATAACAAAACAGGGAGGTGGATAAGCTTAAATAAATCATGGGCAACATTAACCGGGTCAACTGTGACTTAAAGAATAAGATCAATGTGGATTTTTCTAGGGTAAATCTACATTCGATCTCAAGAGTTAGAGTTTGGGATAACAAAAGATATTAGCATCTAAACCAAGGATAGATATAAATCTCCGGTGAATCGATGCTAATTGTACAGGAGTTTCCCTATATTTTTCAATTCAATTTGAAATTGGCGCGACCGCCGACTCACTAAAAAGATCATTCGAAGCGGAGTTATGGAATACTCCAGAGTCAAAAGAAGATGAATAGTGAGGGATACAAATGGATTTTGGAACCGTAGGGAACGTTCCAAAATTCAAAGGAATCGAGTCAAAAGGGAAGAGATTCAAACTCGAATGAAAGTGATTCTGTAAATACATTCACTCCATATGCTGAGTTTTGCCTAGAGCTACCAAAGCTCTGATACCAACTATAACAACCAGGTATTTTCAACCATTCGCATCCATTATAAGTGTATAGGTAGACACTCATGCCGGAATTGAATTGCTCAAAATACCACGTTGTAAATAAAAATTTAGCAAACCTAAGAATATACAGTAAATAAAAATCACAGATCACAGACACAGAGTAATAATAATGCAGCGGAAGTAAAAGAGATTGTAGTTCATGAAGCTACTATATAAATATATCAGAGTTACATAAGATACATCAGAAGAAATAAAGTACAAGAGAAGTCTCAATACATGGAAATCTACTAATACAATAGCTGGAAAGGACCATTAGGGTGAAAAGAAAAAACTTGACAAGTAGATAATCTCCAGCGATTCCGATCTCCAGAACGTGGAAATCCAAATCTGTGAATAACTCAGGCTGACCCGAGCGTAAATAAAAATACAAACACTCGAGTCAGGACATACATACTTATACAATGTAAACCAACTCAAGTGAACTGTAGCAAAGATACAAGTAACGTAGAAGATGCTTGGGGCCGCCCATCCTCTTAGGATCCGTTAAACTATTTACTATGTAGTAATATATGCTATATACAGTAGTGTCTAATCAGTAAAGTATAATCATATAGAAAATAGCGTTAAGGGGATGGTGAACATTAATGCGGTCGGATCTTTAAAACCAAAATCGTAGCGGGCTCGCTATAAGGAGATGACACGGCACGCGAGGCAATGCCAGGGTGGATACACCGTTTGCACTCCCAGACCGGTGGTGATGGCAAGCCAGCAGCTTCCGCCCACCTCGAACAATACCCCTGAATCAAAGTGGCCCCACATATCGAATCGCAAACGTAATAGAATGGTTTCCGATGGAGCATGCTCGATGAAAGGGTGCGACCCTTTGTTTAGCCCGGTATAGCTCCTATTTCAGTCACTTATGCCAACTCACGGGAGTTGGGTCCACGTAATATACCTCGAGAACGTCGCCACCATCCTACTTCATTCTGGAATCTCCACCGCGTACACAGTTGTTAAAGTGGTTTTCGGTATTGGCCGGCTATAAGACAATATCCGATCCCGGTCTCTTTAACAACCAATCGTTATTATAACCCGTAGTTATAACTTTAAAACAATATTTTATACTTCAAAAATAAAATGTCATTTCAACCCAAATCTTTATCAAAATAAAGATTAAATCATTTCCAAACCATATCAATATATCATCATACCATATCTTTCAATTCAAATATTTATCAAAATAAATATCAAGTCATTTATAACCATTTCAATATTTTAAATTATCATATCCTTTAAAAACTTCCTTTCAAATCATTTTAATACATCAAAATATCATAACCTTTCAAAGCTTCATTTTTCAAATCATTTAATATCAAAATATCATATCGTTCAAAACTTCGTTTCAAATCATTTTAATATATCAAAATATCATATCTTTCAGTACCACATTCCAAATCATTTTAATATATCAAAATATCATATCTTTTCGAAACCACAATTCAAATCATTATTCATTTTATTCAATTTAAAATACCATTTCAATTCATATTTCAAAACAATTTATATTCCAAAAAAATCGCTTTTAATCATAAAAATGAAGTTATTATGTTAAAAATTAAATTATTAAATTTCCAGAATTTTCAACTTCCAAAGTTCATTTATTCACTTACGTTTATCAAAACGGTGAAATTTCACTTTTCGCAGCATTTAGAAAACGCTACGGAAAGATACATTCAAAAAGTTCAATTTAATAAAAGACAACATTTTAAAATGTTGTAATAGGGTTTACTTAAATTTCAAATAAACTTAGTTAAATTCAAAAATTATAGCACTTACAAAAATTGCTATACTAGCTTTTAATTCAATTTTGCTTTTTAGTTCATTATCATCAACTACAGCATTTACAAATGCTGTAATATCATTTACGTTGTAATTAATAGCATTTCAAAAATGCAGTCAATTAACTTCAAATATTCAATATAATTTCTCAACCAATTATATTTTTATTTAAAACATTTTTAACTTATAAAATCATACATTTTCACATTTATAAACATCATTTAATTTTCCTCAAGTTCATGATTTTATAAAGTTAAATTTCCATTCAAAAATCAAGATTTAATAATAATTCACTTATTAAATTGCAATGTCCAATTTTAAATTCCTTGCATTGAATTTCAACTTAACACCTAAGTTCAAATTCTCAAATATAACTTAGTTTTATTTTTATTTGCTTAACTAAAAGTTCACTTTTAAGTCAATTTCATAAATTTCCAATTTTAGTTATATTTCAAAATTTCAACTTAAATATTCATTCATTTCACATTCAACTTTATCAAAAATCATTAATATGATATAAAATAACTTTAAATTAATTTAAATTCAAAATATCATAAATTTATCATATTTTCAAAGTTAATTTAAATTCCATTAAAAATTAAATCAAAATTTCCAAAATAACTTACATTCATATTTTCTAACTTTTCCATAATTTATTTAACTTATAGATTTCCAGAAAATAAATAATACTTTACAAAAGTTATATTTTTATTAAATTTCAAATCAAATATTATAATAATTAAATTTCTAAAATATTTTAAAATTTTTAGAAAAATATATTTTAACTACGAGCGTGTATATAATTTTCTACGCTAGGTAAAGTGATACGGGTAATATATCATTTCAACCCGTAATTTACAAAGAAAGCCGGGTTTTATCATTTCAAACACACAGTCCCAAGTAAATGAAATAAATTGAAAACCATTCAGGCCTATCATTTCAGCCCATAACAATTTTCCTTTATTCTAAAGTCTGTTCGGGTATGTATCATTTCAACCCACAGTGATTTCTAATTTACAGGGAACTTGCAGTGTGATGAACAGATAAAATAAACAGAATAGCATGAAATAACAGTAACATATAATATAAGAAGTGTAATAATAGGTGTGAACATCATATGATAATAATATAAGCATATATAACATGATAGTATAGTTCTACAGATTCACAGGGTGTCAATTCACATTTGTATAAGTATAAACATCTGGTGAGATTTACTCACTTGTATTAGCTGGAGATGACAAACAACTACACACAACAAATATCTTTGAAGGCATGAAAGCATGAATATGATTTGAGAGCGGAGAGCCAAAGATTTATAGCCTTGGATACATTCAAACAAAACAAATATATGAAACATAAGTTTCAAAAACAAGATATACTTAACAATGTTAGAAATAGATGTATGAAACAAAACCAAAGACTTTGCACTTGCTTCCTATGCTTGTTTGCATGGACTAGGGGATTAATAAGGTCAGGTTTGAGCATGGTTTGGATCAGGTATGGCTAGGAAAAGGCGCGGTTACAAGGTGATGAAGTGGGTAGGAGTTTAAATGTAGAGAATATAAAAGGTCAAGGCATATATAAGAGTTTTGGTGAACTTTTTGGGCCCGGCTAAGGCATGTTTGGGCTCACCCTTTAAAGTTTCAGATCTGGACAGTAGCTTAGGTAATGGGTGGTGGTCATATCAAGGTGGTGGTGGTGGCCTAAGGTGGTGGCCTTGGTGGTGGATGAAGGTAGTGAAGCAACTAGGCTAGGCTAACATGTTTTTAAGGAGTTTTCAAGGCTTTTGTGTGGAGTTTTGTCAAGGGGGAGGGTGCGGCTTGGTCAAGTCAGAGGAGGAGATGATGTTAAATGGTGGATGGTGAAGAGGAGAAGGTGGTGGAGGTGATGGCCAAGGCTAGCTAGTGGTGGCCGAGTAAAACAAACAAAGAAAACAAGGCAAAAACAAGCAAAAAGGAAGGAGAAAAAGTAGAAAAATATAGAGAAGCCATTACCAATTTTTCTCTAGCCATGAAAATGAGATGAGGAAGATGTTTTCACGTGAAAATGAAGAAAAATAAGTAAGCTGAAGATAGTATAAGGAATGGCCAAAATAACTGATGTATTGATTGAAAAAGAAACGGTAAAAGAAACGGTGAAACGACTTTACGTTTCTTAGCTTTTAAAACATTCCATACTTTCTCTTCTTTTAAATCAAATAAAACAAAATAAAATTCAGCAAGTACATCTAAAAATCGAAACAAAGTGAAAAAAAATAAAAATATATAATTAAATTTAAAGAAAATATAAAAAGAATTAAGGAAATTGCTTAAAAATTGAAAACAGGGTTCAAAAATTATAATTAAAACATCGATGGCTTTGGAAAAATATCTACTTCATTTTAAAATATTCTAAAGCAAAATTTTAAAATAAAATAATTTATTTATCATTTCTAAAATAAAATAAATAATTTAATTTTAATTAAATAGAATTTAAATTAAGAAAATGGCTTAAAATTGCAAAGTAGACTTTAAAATTAGAAATAAATTCAATGCACTTTGGAAAATTTTTATATACTTGAAAAATATTTATAAATAAGGATTGTACACAAAATAAGAATGAAGTCACAAAATAAATATATAGAATTAAATTTAAATAAAATTTTAAGGAAGAAAATAGCAGAAAATAAGAAAACAGCCAAAAAAAAAAAAAGAAATCAACACGGTAAACTTTGGAAAAATTATAACATCACAAAAAAATGTTTAAAAAAAAAATATATATCTAACATGTCATATAACACATGTTAGAACATTATTTGACAATTAAAAATATAATTTATAAAATTTAACATAAAGAAAATTGTTAAATAATTCAATGTACACACAATATTGAAAACAGTATAACTTTCACAAATTAAATCCGTTTTCAACGAAACAAAAGGCAATGTTCTTAAAATTTTATGTACTTTCATAATAAAAGATATAATTCAAAATTTCAAACTTTTAAAAATTTAAATTAAAAGTCAAAGTTTGATTATTTTGACCAAAAATTCACTTTTTGGAAAATATTCTTTTTAGTCATGCTTTGGAATGATAATTCATATCAAAACTAAAGTTTATATTTAAAAGAACAAAATTAATCATTCAAAATAAATAAAATAAGTTTTTAAATCAAAATTCAATTAAAATAATTAAAATATACAATTAAAATAAATCACAAAATACAGGGTTATTACACAATTCCTTGAGTTAGCTGAGCCTAATCACTGCCTAACTGAAGTACACGAGGTTGAGAACAAGTGCAATTCATTCGATGTTGTTTTGGGCTTTGAATTCTAATGTTATTTGATGTTTAAATCGTGTTGAAACTTACATATATTTGTATTGTTTTGTGTAAATGTTTGGACAAGTCAAATTGCTTTGGCTCTCCACTCTCAAGTCATATCCATGTCATCGTGCCTTCATTGTGTTGCGTTGTGTGCTTTGGCAGCGATCTCCAGCTTTGAACATGTGAGTTATTCTCGCCAGACAATATGTACATATATAACTAGTAAATTGACCCCTTTTGAATCTGTAAAATGCATTATCATGTTACACCTACTATATTATGATTTTATGATGTTCACCCATGCTTAAACACCTGTTATAACATATGTTACTGTTATATTATGTTGTTCTGCTATTTTTATCAGTTTATCACACTGCAAGGTCCCTTTAGATTAGAATCACTATGGGTTGAAATGATACATACCCGAACAGACTTTAGGATAGGGGAAAATCGTTATGAGCTGAAATGATAGGCCTGAACAATTTTCAACTTATTTTATTTACTTGGCGCTGCGGGTTTGAAATGATAAAACCCGGATTTTTCTTTGTAAATTACGGGTTGAAATGATATATTACCCGTATCACTTTACCTAGCGTAGATAATTATATACAGGCCCGTAGTTAAAATATGTTTTCTAAAAATTTTAGAATATTTTAGAAATTTAATTATTATAATATTTTGATTTAAAATTTAATAAAAATATAATATTTGTAAAGTATTATTGATTTTATGGAAATCTATAAGTTAAATAAATTATGGAAAAGTTAGAAAATCCGAATGCAAGTTATTTTGGAAATTTTGATTTAATTTTTAATGGAATTTAAATTAACTTTGAAAATATGATAAATTTATGATATTTTGAATTTAAATTAATTTAAAATGATTTTATAACATATTAATGATTTTTGAATAAAGTTAAAATGTTAGTGAGTGAATATTGAGTTGAATTTGGAAATATAACTTAAATTGGAATTTATGAATTTGATTTAAAAGTGAAATTTTAAGTTAAGTTAAATAAAATGGAATTAAGATATATTTGAAATTTTAAACTTAAGTGTTAAGTTGAAATTTAGTGTAATGAATTTAAACTTGAATGTTGAAACTTAATAAGTGAATTATTGATAAATATTGATTTTTGGAAGGAAACTTAACTTTATAAAATCATGAATTTAAGGAAAATTAAATGATGCTTATAAATGTGAAAATGTATGATTTTATAAGTTAAAAATGATTTAAATAAAAATATAAGTGTTTGTGAAATTCTATTGAATAATTGAAGTTAATTAACAGCATTTTTAATACTGTCATTTGTTAAATTTAATTGTTTTTGAATGTAACTTTCTGTAGCATTTTCTAAATGTTGCGAGACTTGAATTTTCATTGTTTTAATAAAATTTAAGTGCATAAATGAACATTGAAAAGTTTAAATTTTTGAATTTAATAATTTAATTATTAAATGTAATAACTTCATTTTTATGATTTAATAATGAAGTAATTTGTTTTGAAATATAACTATTTGATATATTAAAATGATTGAAATGTGGTTTTGAAAGATATGATATTTTGATATTAGATGATTTGAAAAATGGAGTTTTGAAAGATATGATATTTTGATATTAAAATGATTTGAAAAGAAGTTACGAAAGATATGATATTTTGGAAATGAAGCTTTGAAAGGTTATGATATTTTGATATATTAAAATGATTTGAAAGGAAGTTTTGAAAGGATATGATGATTTAATATATTGAAATGGTTAGAAATGACTTGATATTTATTTTGATACATATTTGAATTGAAAGATATGGTATGATGATATATTGAAATGGTTTGGAAATGATTTAATCTTTATTTTGATAAAGATTTGGGTTGAAATGATATTTTATTTTGAAGTATAAAATATTATTTTAAAGTTATAACTACGGGTTATAATAACGATTGGTTGTTAAAGAGACCGGGATCGGATATTGTCTTATAGTCGGCCAATACCGAAAACCACTTTAACAACTGTGTACGCGGTGGAGATTCCAGAATGAAGTAGGATGGTGGCGACGTTCTCGAGGTATATTACGTGGACCCAACTCCCGTGAGTTGGCATATATGACTAAAACAGGAGCTATACCGGGCTACACAAAGGGTCGCACCCTTTCATCGAGCAAACCATTCTATTACTTTTGTGATTTGATACGTGGCGCCATTTTGATTCGGGGGTATTGTTCGAGGTGGGCGGAAGCTGCTAGCTTGCCGTCACCACCGGTCCGGGAGTGCAAATGGTGTATCCACCATGGCATTGCCTCGCGTGCCGTGTCATCTCCTTATAGCGAGCCCACTACAATTTTGGTTTTAAAGATTCGACCGCCTTAAGGTTCACCATCCCCTTAACGCTATTTTCTATATGATTATACTTTACTGATTAGACACTACTGTATATAGCACAATATACTACATAGTAAATAGTTTAACGGATCGTTAGAGGATGGGCGGTCCCAAGCATCTTCTAAGTTACTTGTACCTTTACTACAGTTCACTTGAGTTGGTTTACATTGTATAAGTATGTATGTCCTGACTCGAGTGTTTGTATTTTTATTCATGCTCGGGTCAGCCTTAGTTATTCACAGATTTGGATTCCGCTTTCTGGAGATTGGAATCGCTGGAGATATCTTCTTATCTAGTTTTATCTATTCCAGTTCTGTTGTTCTATTCAGCTTGTACTTGGTTGTCATCTTGAGACTTCTATTGTACTTTATTTTCTTCTGTTGTATTTTATTTAACTCTGATATTTTTATATAGTAGCTTCATGAACTACTATTTCTTCTACTTCCGCTGCATTTTAAATACTCTGTGTCTGTGATCTGTGATTTTTATTTACTGTATATTCTGAGGTTTGCCAAATTTTTATTTACAACGCGGTATTTTGTGCAATTCAATTCGGGCATGAGTGTCTACCTATACACTTATAATGGATGCGAATGGTTGAAAATATCGGGTCGTTACCGTTGGTATCAGAGCTTTGGTAGCTCTAGGCAAAACTTAGCATATGGAGTGAATTTATTTACAGAATCACTTTCATTCGAGTTTGAATCTCTTCCTTTTTGACTCGATTCCTTTGAATTTTAGAACGTTCCCTGCGGTTCCAAAATCCATTCATATCCCTCACTATTCATCTTCTTTTGGTTCTGAAGTATCCCATAACTCCACTTCAAAATGATCTTTATAATGAGTTGGTAGTCCCGCCAATCTCAAAAAAAAAATGAATTGTAAATGGGTGAAACTCCTTTACAATTAGCATCGATTCACCAGAGATTTATATCTATCCTTGGTTTAGATGCTAATATCTTTTTTATCCCAAACTCTAACTCTTGAGATCGAATGTAGATTTACCCTAGAAAAATCCACATTGATCTTATTCTTTAAGTCACGGTTGACCCGGTTAAGGTTGCCCGCGATTTATTTAAGCTTACCCACCTCCCTACTCTGTTATTTAATCATCTTGTCTTTTGTTCCCAATCTATTCTTCCAAACATTTTGAACTGTACTTCTATATCTATGTTTTGTTTTATATATTGTGTTGTTTGGGTTGTTGATGTTGATTTGGGTTTCCGATCGATTCGTCTGATCAACGCTATCGATAGGATTTCTAAAACACTTTGACAGTACAAACTAACACAATATTGTTTTAAAATTTGGTTAATGAAATAAATTTTGATATATAAGTAAATTTATGGAACTTAATAAATTGATTTAAAATTGATTATTTGAAATGATAATACTTAATTTATCATTTATTGTTCTATAAATGAATTTATAGATAGTTGTTTATAAATTTATTTGGGAACTAAAATAAATTTAAAACAAGAAATTTGAGAATTTAATTTCTGATGGTTTCAAACTTTGTGTTTAAAATTTTAGAAGGTTATATTATTTAAAGTATTTTCAAATAAGAATATGTTTACAAAGGATTTTAAAGTTTAAAAATTAGTGCTCTTCTCTTTGTCGCTAGGAAATAATTTCGGTGATGACTGCAGCATCATCGACATTCATTTTCGAGTCTCGAAGTGAAGAGGCCGCTCTGTAGTCTTGCTACATCTTTGGTTTGGTAAATCAAATTGATTTGAATTGAATTTCTAAAATATGACTTGATTTATAATATATATAGACATATGATTTAAATTTTATTTGATAAACTATGTACATACATTTATTTATCTCTAAATGGTTTGAAGAAATCGGAAATTTAATTCTTAAATTTTATTTTTAAAGAATAATTTCAATTATAAAAGAAAATCAAATTTTTTTGAATAAATGATTTAAGCTTGAAATGATTGAATTGAAAAGTTTTATTTGTATAATACTCAATTGCATTCCAATATAACTTACCTTAGTTTCAGAAGTTAACAGTGTAATTGGATAATATACAATATAAAAAGTTTTTATAAATAAAATTTGAGTAGTTATAATAAATGTTATACACTTAAAATCTTAATTACAAAATGATTAACAGAGGTAAATATAATAAAGGGTAATTGAATAACTTACAATAAAATAATGTTAAAAGAAATAAGAATAAAAGAAAGCAGTTATAATAAGTGTAAGTATGTTTAACATAAGTGATAAATATATTGAGAGGAATAAATTCAATTTTAATTAGGAATAAGGAAGAATTAAATTTATTAAGTACATTGTGAGTGTAATAAATGATTATTTTTCAAACCCATGGTTTTAAAAATTGTTAATTTAAGATGATTGGATAATAAGATAATGAAATTTAAGATAGTTAAGATTTCTTTAACTTGTGCAAAGATTTATTCTCTATTTAAGTTGAAATTTCCATGCTTTCAAATTTATTTCCTTATTTTGTTTTTCAAACTATCTTTTGGTTGTCCTTATCATCCTTATCTTGCTATAGACTGGTATAGGTATCTTTCTATAATCTTTCTGTTTAGAAATCTTTCTATAATCTTTGATAATCTTTGGTACTCATTTTGAATCTATTTTTGCGTGCTTGTGTTCTTGATTTTGGAGAATCTTGGAAAGATCATCTCCACCTTGTTAAACTTACCTATAACAACAGTTATCAGGTATAATTTCAATCTTCTTGTCATTTTATCTTAATTCTATTTCACTCTATCTTTTTCTGTGCTTTTCCGTACCTCGTCCCTTTTCGAGGACGAAAAGTTTTGAGTGAGGGAGAATGTAACAACCCTAGATTTTTGTATATTAGTTAAATTGGACTTTCTTTTATTTTTAAATTATTTTAAATTTTTTTTATTTCAAACATTTCATTTTTAAATATAAATGATGATTATTAAGTGATTTATAGTTCAAACTAGTATAATTTGAATATTTTACTGTAAAGTGAATTTCTGGTCAAGTTGTTCAAACTGTGACTTTTAAACTTCAAATTTAAATTATTTAAAATCTTAAATTTTATCTTTTATTTTGAAAATAGACTTAATAACTTGAACACTGCTTTTCATTTCGTTGAAAACGGAGTTAAACTGTGAAAGTTATGTATATTTCAATATTGAGTGCAATTTGTTTATTCTGCAATTTTGTTATTTTTAAATTGTATAAATCATATTTTATTGTCATATTTCATTTTAATCCGGTTCAATATGTTATTGTATGTATATTTTTGTATTATAATAATTTTAAAATGAAGTAAACAATTTTTCCAAAGTTTACTGTGTTGATTTCTTTTTTTTTAAGGCTGTTTTCTTATTTTCTGCTATTTTCTTCATTAAAATTATATTTAAATTTAATTTTTGTATATTTATTTTGTGAATGTAATTTTATTTAATACTATTATTTATGTTTAAAAATATATTACAAGCTCATATGAATTTTCTAAAATTTATTTCATTTAATTTCAAATTTTCTAGACTAGTTTACTATTTTTAGCTATTTTCCTTAATTTAACTTTATATAATTAATAAATATTATATATATTTTTATATTTTGATAAATTTTAGAAATTTTATCTGGGATTATTATTATTTCCATAAATATCAAGTTATATAAACAAAATTAAGTAAATTTGAAAGGTTTTAAAAGCTTTTGAATTGTAAGTCGTTTCTTTTACCGTTTCCTCATTTACTCTTTGACCGTTTTTTTTTTTCTCTTTTAGCCGTGACTTCCTCCTTCATTTTTCACGTGGATCTCAGATCCATTTCTGATCTAAAAAAAAGGAAAAATATGGCCATGGCTTGAAGGAGTTGAGGTAAAAATTATCTTCTTCTTCCTTTGTTTTTCTACTTTTCTATTTTGAATTGTGTACTTGTTCTCACTTTCATAGCTTGGCTCCTCCTCAAACAGATCTGATCTGACCTCTACCACCCCTTTCCTCTGACCATCACCCATCCTACTACCTCTCCATTTCAGGTCGAGACCATCCATGGCAAGGACCACCACAAAATCCACCAAAAACCATCACCTATTGCACTAGCCTAGCCTAGTTTATCATCTCCTCCTTCTACCACCATTAGCCGCCACTACCTCCACCACCACCAACTCTGACTTGACCTCCACCACCTGCGCCACTGGTTGGGCCTACCTAGTCTCTGGCCGAACCAAACAAGAGAAACAAATGATGTATGTTGCATAGTTTTAGGCTTGTACACCTAGTTTTATGCACCTAGACTAAACCCACCTTCAAACCCATGTGTAGGCCGACCCTTGCACACCCAAACCTGACCCGATTCCCTGAGTTAGCTGAGCCTAATCACTGCCTAACTGAAGTAAATGAGGTTGGGAACAAGTGCAATTCATTCGATGTTTTTTTTGGATTTGAATTCTAATGTTATTTGATGTTTAAATCGTGTTGAAACTTACATATATTTGTATTGTTTTGTGTAAATGTTTGGACAAGTCAAATTGCTTTGGCTCTCCATTCTCAAGTCATATCCATGTCATCGTGCCTTCATTGTGTTGCGTTGTGTGCTTTGACAGCGATCTCTAGCTTTGAACATGTGAGTTATTCTCACCAGACAATATGTACATATATAACTAGTAAATTGACCCCTTTTGAATCTGTAAAATGCATTATCATGTTACACCTGCTATATTATGATTTTATGATGTTAACCCATGCTTAAACACCTGTTATAACATCTGTTACTATTATATTATGTTGTTCTGCTATTTTTATCAGTTTATCACACTGCAAGTTTCCTTTAGATTAGAATCACTATGGGTTGAAATGATACATACCCGAACGGACTTTAGAATAGGGGAAAATCGTTATGAGATGAAATGATAGGCCTGAACAATTTTCAACTTATTTTATTTACTTGGGACTGCGGGTTTGAAATGATAAAACCCGGATTTTTCTTTGTAAATTACGGGTTGAAATGATATATTACCCGTATCACTTTACCCAGCGTAGATAATTATATACAAGCCCATAGTTAAAATATGTTTTCTAAAAATTTTAAAATATTTTAGAAATTTAATTATTATAATATTTTGATTTAAAATTTAATAAAAATATAATTTTTTTAAAGTATTATTGATTTTCTGGAAATCTATAAGTTAAATAAATTATGGAAAAGTTAGAAAATCTGAATGTAAGTTATTTTGGAAATTTTGATTTAATTTTTAATGGAATTTAAATTAACTTTGAAAATATGATAAATTTATGAGATTTTGAATTTAAATTAATTTAAAATGATTTTATAACATATTAATGATTTTTGAATAAAGTTAAAATGTTAATGAGTGAATATTGAGTTGAATTTGGAAATATAACTTAAATTGGAATTTATGAATTTGATTTAAAAGTGAAATTTTAAGTTAAGTTAAATAAAATGGAATTAAGTTATATCTGAAATTTTAAATTTAAGTGTTAAGTTGAAATTTAATGTAATGAATTTAAATTTGAATGTTGAAATTTAATAAGTGAATTATTAATAAATATTGATTTTTGGAAGGAAACTTAACTTTATAAAATCATGAATTTAAGGAAAATTAAATGATGCTTATAAATGTGAAAATGTATGATTTTATAAGTTAAAAATGATTTAAATAAAAATATAAGTGTTTGTGAAATTCTATCGAATATTTGAAGTTAATTAACAGCATTTTTAATACTGTCTTTTGTTAAATTTAATTGTTTTTGAATGTAACTTTCTGTAGCACTTTCTAAATGCTGCGAAACTTTAATTTTCATTGTTTTAATAAAATTTAAGTGCATAAATGAACATTGAAAAGTTTAAATTTTTGGAATTTAATTATTAAATGTAATATCTTTATTTTTATGATTTAATAATGAAGTAAGTTGTTTTGAAATATATCTATTTGATATATTAAAATGATTAAAATGTGGTTTTGAAAGATATGATATTTTGATATTAGATGATTTGAAAAATGGAGTTTTGAAAGATATGATATTTTGATATTAAAATGATTTGAAAAGAAGTTCTGAAAGATATGATATTTTGGAAATGAAGCTTTGAAAGGTTATGATATTTTGATATATTAAAATGATTTGAAAGGAAGTTTTGAAAGGATATGATGATTCAATATATTGAAATGGTTAGAAATGACTTGATATTTATTTTGATACATATTTGAATTGAAAGATATGGTATGATGATATATTGAAATGGTTTGGAAATGATTTAATCTTTATTTTGATAAAGATTTGGGTTGAAATGATATTTTATTTTGAAGTATAAAATATTATTTTAAAGTTATAACTACGGGTTATAATAACGATTGGTTGTTAAAGAGACCGGGATCGGATATTGTCTTATAGTCGGCCCATACCGAAAACCACTTTAACAACTGTGTACGCGGTGGAGATTCCAGAATGAAGTAGGATGGTGGCGACGTTCTCGAGGTATATTACGTGGACCCAATTCCCGTGAGTTGGCATATATGACTAAAACAGGAGCTATACCGGGCTACACAAAGGGTCGCACCCTTTCATCGAGCAAACCATTCTATTACTTTTGTGATTCGATACGTGGCGCCATTTTGATTCGGAGGTATTGCTCGAGGTGGGCGGAAGCTGCTGGCTTGTTGTCACCACCGGTCCGGGAGTGAAAACGGTGTATCCACCCTGGCATTGCCTCGCGTGCCGTGTCATCTCCTTATAGTGAGCCCACTAAGATTTTGGTTTTAAAGATCCGACCGCGTTAAGGTTCACCATCCCCTTAACGCTATTTTCTATATGATTATACTTTACTGATTAGACACTACTGTATATAGCGCAATATACTACATAGTAAATAGTTTAACGGATCCTTAGAGGATGGGCGGTCCCAAGCATCTTCTAAGTTATCTGTACCTTTACTACAGTTCACTTGAGTTGGTTTACATTGTATAAGTATGTATGCCCTGACTCGAGTGTTTGGATTTTTATTTACGCTCGGGTCAGCCTGAGTTATTCACAAATTTGGATTCCGCTTTTTGGAGATTGGAATCGCTGGAGATATCTGCTTATCTAGTTTTATCTATTCCAGTTCTGTTGTTCTATTCAGCTTGTACTTGGTTGTCATCTTAAGACTTCTGATGTACTTTATTTTCTTATGTTGTATTTTATTTAACTCTGATATTTTTATATAGTACTATTTCTTCTACTTCCGCTGCATTTTAAATACTCTGTGTCTGTGATATGTGATTTTTATTTACTGTATATTCTGAGGTTTGTCAAATTTTTATTTACAATGCGGTATTTGGAGCAATTCAATTCTAGCATGAGTGTCTACCTATACACTTATAATGGATGCGAATGGTCGAAAATATCGGGTCATTACCGTTGCTCTAGCATTATCAATGAATTTTCAAAATTCTCTAAGTACTGATGTTGCCACGGCAACACCGGGAAACTTGTATGTTGCGGGACTAACATGGATCAATTCCCGCTGCCCAAAAGAACCAACATTATTCCAGCAATGCCACAAAGCTCCAGAGCCAAGAGGTCGGCGAAAAATTCCAATCTTTGACCAAAGTTAATATACAAAAAGTTCTAAAGTCAAGATATTCAAGTCACGACGTCCCAAAGATGGGAGCTGCAACTCAACTTTGACTAGGGGCATACAGAGAGATACCCAGAACAACAATTCTTGCATCAATTGTTCAGAGTAATCAACCCTGTGGACTAGGGGGAACATAACACACTAACACTTGGTCAGGATAAAAATCACTGTATGGTCCTGTTATGTTGAATAGGGAATTTCGACGATCACAATAGAGCTAACAGGTATAGTACGCTGAATGATTGTAGAATTAAAAGGGAAATTGCTCCAACCTACTAGACATCCATATTGCCTTGGCAACATCGAGAACTCCAGACCATCATATGAACAAGAAAATTGAACTCCTTAAAATTCATCATCGCTCAAAAATAGGCGATAAAAGAATGAACTTACCATCGACTAGAGATAGTTGACGACGAAAGACGTTTCTGGAATCAAGTCATTGATGCATTGGTTTCCAAAGGTAGAAGCATGTGCTCGACTGAGTTCTCAAATCCCAACTTACAAGAATCCAACATAACCCAAAGATTAGCAACGCTCGGAGGGAATAACTCGTCTTTCAGCAATCTGACACCGCTTAGAGACTAGCAACGTCAGTAAGGTTAACTCCTGATCATCATAGATTCATTATGGCCTGGACTTTAGCCTCGCTTGGTTAATCAGCCATGCAGGGACTAATCAGATTCCTCGACTCTTGCTTGTGAAAAACCATATGTTGTCCGAAGATAGACAATGACAAGGAAAGAACACTTAGAAGCGAGAAGCTAAACCATTAATTCCTGGAGATTGGAACCAATGAATAAGGCGGATATCTACAACAACGTCAACACCCTAGAAGAGCGCATATGACATGGAATAAGCAAAGTTAATTGTCATAGACTTAAGATAAACATTACCGAACTTTTTCGATCCATGATTACGGTGGGAAGAGTGCAAGTGTACTGGGAAGCAATGTAACGACTCGCCCTACAACATCTAATCTTCTATAAGTGATTAGAATTTTGCATTTGGGAATAACGGGTTCGGCGACTAGAAGTCGAAACAACCATGGAATTGGTTAAGCAATGAACCTATACCGCCAAAGGGAGCAATTGACGGTTACAAACAAAGCAAAATAACGGAGACGCTTGGGACTCCCAGCTTTCCAAAGCGCGGCGTATTCAAAAGTTAAGCAATGTTGAGAAAACAGCCACATCGGGTTAAAAGGAATCTACTCAAGTTTACAGGATTGGATGAAGGATTCAATCCTAGGCAACCTGACTTTAACGCTACCCAAAGACAGGCAGCACATAGAAAAGACTTCTACTATCCAAACATTGAAGTGCTTGCTTTCGAAGACCGAAACTAGTACCTAACTAAATTAGAAGCACCATGAGATTGATGGAAAAATCGATCCTAACCTTTTGTGTACCAGTGTTGCCCCGGTAAGGCCATGAAACTTTCTACTTCCTAAGTACCGACATTGCCTAGACAATGCCAGGAAATTTGCTATTCAATAACTACTGGTATTAATCTGGCAACGCCAGGAAAACTTTAATCTACAGAGTCAACGAGAAATACTTAACGTAGTGAACCATCAACCTACTGGCTTCTGGAGATAGAAGTTGGCACCTAACTACCGTTGTCTTTAGAAAACTTTTTTTCCCCAAAGATAGACGACAACATGAAGACATAACCTTTCACTGGACAATCATATGGTCCGACCATACATCGGAAGAATCAGCCGCTGCATGGGAATAAAGCAGTGCCAAAAGGAAATCCTAGGATTGAATTACTCGTGTGCGAGTTTCTAAGGTTGAAAGCTAGTGCACAACCGAATTTCCAGTATCAAACTTGAAAAGATTTTTGATGCATCAAAGATGTTAGGCAGCCTTGAGGAATTATTGCTTGAAACTAAGAAGCTAGGTTGCCATTTCTCGAAGACATGAATAGGCGTATGAACACAAATTCCATGATGACATCAACAAATCAAGCAAAGCATGCATGTCCAAGGAAAATGATAGAAGGTCGAAAACAGAATCCTCGAACTTCCTTAGTTCCAAAATAGGATTGACATCCAACTTGTAACGATCCATTATTTTCCACTATTCAAATCGATAATAATCTACACATGTCGGACTTGAATAGTATAAAATAACAGATTGTAATAAAGATTCGGAGCAAATGAAAATCAAATCACAGAATCACAGACACAGAACATCAGAATATCTCGCAGCGGAAAATAAATACCATAGCAGTTCATGAAGCTACTATCACAAAGTCTCAAAACCAAATACAAAATACATAATATCTGTCTGAAAGTAACTACGACATCAAATCCCAATACAAAGAAGTCCACTAATACAAAGCTGACAACAGAACTAAAATATAGATAACTAGATAGGCTGATAAATCTCCAGCGATTCCAGAACTCTAGAGAGTGGAAATCCAAATCTGTGAATAAACTCAAGCCGATCCGAGCGTAAATAAAACAAAAACACTCGAGTCAAGACATATACTTATCCAATGTAAACCAACTCAAGTGAAATGTAGTAAAGGTATGAATAACTTAGAAGATGCTTGGGACCGCCCATCCTCCAAGGATCTGTTAAACTATTTACTATATAGCATATTACGCTATTATAATAATGTCTAACAGTAAAATAAACTGTAACAACCCTGTATTTTGTAATTATTTTATTGTATATTTTAATTATTTTTAATGCAAGATTTTGATTTAAAAACTTATTTTACTTATTTGAAATGATTAAATTTATTATTTAAATATAATCTTGAGTTTTATGAGTTATAATTCCAAACTTGTGTAAGTTGAATATTTGCCTGAAATGCTGATTTTGGTCAAAATAGTCAAACTGTGACTTTCAACTAAAAATTTTAAAAGTTTAAAATTTTAATTTTTTTCATTTATTTAAAGACTTTGGCTTTTGTTTTCTTAAAAATCTAATTTTGAAAATTTTCTTGAAATGATTTCTGATCATTTGTCCAAATAAAAATAAACAATGTTTGAAAATTTGATTTGGATAAAAAGTGTAACTTTAATAGAAATTCTAAATTTTATAATTCTAAAGGCAAAATTTTCATCTTGAACTGTATACAATTGTGTAACATTTGTTTCACTTTTGTTTTGGTCAGATTTGTTGTATACTTTTTTTTTTAAAAAAAGTTAGTAATAATTAGTGTGAAACGGGAAATAAACTTTACATTTCTTTTACATATGTTTACATCTGTTTCTTAACTTTATATTTAACAATCAATTGGATGAAGCTAAATCAAATGTTATTAATTATGGTATAATAGCTATTAAATTTTGGTTTAAAGTGATGGTTTATTTTTCCTAATAGAAACGTTAGTATTTTAAATTTATTTAATAAGAGAAACAAAATAATTTGTATGTTGCTTTGGGCATATATTTAATTGTTGCTCTTGCCTTTTCGTTATCTATTTGATTTTTTTCTTGCGTTAACAATGCAAAGTTTTCAGCCGTATATTCTCTTTTGAGAATCCAAAATCTTGCTCAAATGTTGCCTTAAATCATTTCCGTGTGTGAATTATTTCTTTCCCTCTTGCCTCCCATACGTTTCCACCTATTGGATAGAATTAAATTGCCTCTACCGTTCAAGCATTTTACTCTTGCCTGCCCTCTACATAAATTAGTGAGCAAATGTTAATACATATTTCACGTTCAAAAGTTCCATACCACAAATTATTCATTTTGCTTCCATCAAAATTTGCGTGAGCATCTCCTGAAGGTATGAACCGGCGCATGCTTTTCCTTTCATTTTTTTCTCTTTTTTCTTTCTTTCTTCTTTTCACTCTTGTTTTATTTCATTTGTTCTCCTTTCATTGTTTTGATTTATCCTATTGCCTACCACCGTGCTTGGCCATTCACGATATTTTTCCGACCCTACCCATGCCAGACCACCGAGCCTTGTTTGAGAAAAAAAAGGAATGAAAAAAAATTCCATTTTTGTCGCCTTTGTATTTTGTTTTTGAAGTAATATTGCCACCGAGCCTTGTTTTGAAAAAAAAGGGAAATGAAAAAAAAAAAAAAATTGTCACTTTGTATTTTTGAAGTTATAATCTATTTTTCCACTGGCCCTTGTTCTGGAAAAAAAGAAATGAGAAAAAAAAAATTGTTTTGTCACCTCTATAATTTGGCATTCTAGTCTATATTCCCTCTGCCCTTTTGTTTGAAAAAAAAAAAGAAATGAACAAAATTTGTTTTGTCACCTTTGTTTTGAAGTTATAGTCTATTTTAAAAGTGGTCTTGTATTTTTGAAGTCATAGTTTATTTTGTTTTATAAAATTAAATAGAAAAGGAAATTTGAAAGGCCTTAAACTTTCTATCTTTCTATGGGCCTTTATAGTCCACCCTTTTACTTTTAACCTAACCTTTCACCAATTAACCCTAACACCTCCTCATATCATCTCCTACCACTTCACATTTTTGTGCTTGCCATGCCTTTGTGATGCCAAACCAGATCCTTTTCCACCTGACAACATGTGTGGCCTAGCCCTCAGCATGTATGGCCGAGCATACATGGAGTTGTGGTCAAGCAAAAGTGGTTGAAAAGCTTGGTAATGTCATTTGTTGCTTCTACTTTTCTATTGTTCAACAAATCTTTATATTGTATGCATATGTTAATATGGTCTTGTTTATTTGTTGTATACAAGATCATTATCAAGGATTTCCATTCATTCAATTCAAATCGTGTTTGTCGTGCTTTTGGAATCGCTCTTGTGTTTGTTGTTTTGGTCTCTAGCTTCGAAAAGGTGAGTCTTTCTCACTCTGACATATATACTTATGAAATGTGGATTGATGACAAGTGTTTAGTAATGTAAAATGTTAATGCAAGTTAATGATGATCATATGATATGCTATGTCGTGTTATTACCATGTTAAAACTGTTAATTTTCACCTGACATCTGATACATGACTGTATATTGTGATATTGACATTGTTTATATTATTTCTGCATATGATCACACTGCAAGTTCCCTGTTAGGATAAAAAATCATTATGGGCTGAAATGATAGGCCTGAGTTATTTTATTTATTTATTTAAACTTGGGATTGCGGGTTTGAAATGATAGAACCCGTATTTTTACCTTTTAAACTGCGGATTGAAATGATACATATCCGTATCACTTGACCTAGGTTAGAAAACTATATACAGACCCGTGGTTATTCTATAAAGTGCTTTGAATATTTTAAGTATTTTAAAAATATATAATTATGAAATTTGATTTAAATAGATTTTGAAAGGTTTTAAAATAAATAAATTATGATTTTTCTATGTGTTAAAAATGTAATTTATGAATGGATTAACTGGATTTTGAAATATAACTTATGTTTGAAATTTGGAATTTTGACTAAAAATGATATTTAAGTTACATGAATAAAATGGACTTTAATTTTATTTGGAAATGGTAAATATGATAAATTGATTTATATTTGAATTTAAGTGATTTATTAAAGAATTATTGATTTTCTATAAATTTATGGTTGAATAAATGACTGTTGAAAATGAAATTTTAAAATATAAGTTGACTTAAAAATGTGAAATTTGAGTTTTAACTAAAGATGTTAAATTAATCAAATAAACTGGAAGTTTAGTTAAATTTGTAAAATGGTAATATAAATCTGAAACGTATAGGTTTTAATTTATGAAAGAAACGTATAGGGTTTAATTTATGAAAGAAACGTATAGGGTTTAATTTATGAAAGAAACGTATAGGGTTTAATTTATGAAAGAAACGTATAGGTTTTAATTTATGAAAGAAACGTATAGGTTTTAATTTATGAAATAAACGTATAGGGTTTAATTTATGAAAGAAACATATAGGGTTTAATTTATGAAAGAAACGTATAGGGTTTAATTTATGAAAGAAACGTATAGGGTTTAATTTATGAAAGAAACGTATAGGTTTTAATTTATGTAAGAAACGTATAGGTTTTAATTTATGAAAGAAATGTATAGGTTTTAATTTATGAAAGAAACGTATAGGTTTTAATTTATGAAAGAAACGTATAGGGTTTAATTTATGAAAGAAACGTATAGGTTTTAATTTATGAAAGAAACGTATAGGCTTTAATTTATGAAAGAAACGTATAGGCTTTAATTTATGAAAGAACGTATGGTGTTCTAATTAATGATAGGAACATGTAAATTCCAAATTAATGAAAGAAAGGTATAAAGTTTTCATTAATGGAAGAAACGTGTAAAGTCCTAATTAATGAGAGAACATGAAAGTTTTAATTAATGCAAGAACATGTAAAGTTTTAAGTAGTGTGGTATTGATTTAATTAATAAATGTTCATTATTGTAATAGGAATATAAAATTTAAAACGTACATTTGACACGTAGATTTTAATCAATGTAATGGTGTATTTTAAATTGATTAAAATGATAAATGTTACTTATTGTAATAATAATGTAAGTTAATAAGGTGCTTTTAACTTAACATAAGAATTTCGGTTTAAATTGTATATTACAGTAAGAAAGTTTATTTAACTATAAGGCTATGATAAATTGACATGTTAAAATTTTAAGCTTATCAATACTTTGATTATATACAATGTAAAGTGGAAAGTAGTACATTCCAAAAATGCTATGATTCCTTAAGGTAACATTTCCAAAATGCTATGATAATTTAAAGAAATATTTTAAGTTTAATAAATTTATAGAAATATTCAATGATTTGAAAATTTGGGTTTTATTTGAATGATATAATATTGAATTATTTTTGAAATGGAAATGATACAATAGTGATATTGTTTTGAAATGAGTATGATATTTTGGTCTTGGAAGTATAAATTATTTGAAATAAATATCCATGGGTTATAATAACGATTGGTTGTTAAAGAGACCGGGATCGGATATTGTCTTATAGCCGGCCAATACCGAAAACCACTTTAACAACTGTGTACGCGGTGGAGATTCCAGAATGAAGTAGGATGGTGGCGACGTTCTCGAGGTATATTACGTGGACCCAACTCCCGTGAGTTGGCATATATGACTAAAACAGGAGCTATACCGGGCTACACAAAGGGTCGCACCCTTTCATCGAGCATGCTCCATCAGAAACTATTCTATTACTGTTGTGATTCGATTCGGTGGCGCCACTTTCATTCGGGGGTATTGTTCGAGGTGGGCGGAAGCTGGTGGCTTGCCGTCACCACCGGTCCGGGAGTGCAAACGGTGTATCCACCCTGGCATTGCCTCGCGTGCCGTGTCATATCCTTATATCGAGCCCACTACGATTTTGGTTTTAAAGATCCGACCGCGTTAAGGTTCACCATCCCCTTAACGCTATTTTCTATATGATTATACTTTACTGATTAGACACTACCGTATATAGCGTACATTACTACATAGTAAATAGTTTAACGGATCCTTAGAGGATGGGCGGTCCCAAGCATCCTTTAAGTTACCGATGCATTTTGTTACTGTTCACTTGAGTTGAGTTACAGTTTATAAGTATTTATGTCCTGACTCGAGGGTTTTGTGTTTAGCTTTACGCTCGGGTCAGATTGAGTGAGTTAGCATTCCAGATTCACCTTCGGCGTTGGATCTTTCCTTGAAGATCCAACCATCTATTTTGTTTCAGTATCCAGTGGTTCAGTGATGTATCTGATTTGTACTTGATGTATCCTGTTACTCTTCTGTTGTATCTTATTTAACTCTGATGTATCTCATATTTATATAGTAGCTTCATGAACTACTATCTCTTTTTCTTCCGCTGCATTTTTATATACATTGTGTCTGTGATCTATGATTCCTATTTACTGTATATTCTGAGATTTGCCAAATTTTTATTTACAACGCGGTATTTTGAGCAATTCAATTACGGCATGAGTGTCTACCTATACACTTATAATGGATGCGAATGGTTGAAAATATCGGGTCGTTACAGTTGGTATCAGAGCTTTGGTAGCTCTAGGAAAAACTCAGCATACAGAGTGAATGTATTTACAGAATCACTTTCATTCGAGTTTGAATCTCTCCCTTTTGACTCGATTCCTTTGAATTTTGGAACATTCCCTACGGTTCCAAAATCCATTCGTATCCCTCACTATTCATCTTCTTTTGACTCTGGAGCATTCCATAACTCCGCTTCGGATGATCTTTCTAGTGAGTCGGCGGTCACGCCAATTTCTAATTTAATTGAAAAAGGGGGAAAACTCTTTTGCAGTTAGCATCAATTCACCAGAGATTCTTATCTATCCTTGGTTTAGATGCTAATATCTTTTGTTATTTCAAACTCTAACTCTTGATATCGAATGTAGATTTACCCTAGAAAAATCAACATTGATCTTATTCTTTAAGTCACGGTTGACCCGGTTAAGGTTGCCCGTGATTTATATAAGCTTATCCATCTTCCTATTCTGTTATTTAATCATGTCATCCTTGTTTCCAACTTATTTTTAAATCATAATCTCCTTTGATTTGTGTTAATAAAAAAAAAATTGAATCTCTATCCTTCTTTGAAAATCTATTCATGTATAGTGTATTTGTAAACTAGTATTTAAAATTTAAAATGTTTTATATATTTTGTTGTTTGAGTTGTTGATGTTGAGTTGGGTTTCTGATCGATACGTCTGATCAGCGCTATCGATAAGATTTCCAAAACACTTTGACAGAACAAACGGACACAATATATTTAAAAAAAAATTTTGGTTAATGAAATAAATTTTGATATATAAGTAAATTTATGGAACTTAATGAAATGAATTTAAAACAAGAATTTAAGGATTTAAATCCCGATTATTTCGATCTTTGGTTTAAAGTTTTAAAAGGTTATATTATTTAAAGTATTTTGAATAGAATTTGTTTTCAAAGAATTTTTAAAGGTTTAAAATTAGTACTCTTCTCTTTGTCGCTGGAAAATAACTTCGGTGATGACTGCAGCATCATCGACGTTCATTTTCGAGTTTCGAAGTGAAGAGACTGTTCTGTAGTCTTGCTACAGCTTTGTTTTGGGAAATTAAATTGATTTGAATTTCTAAAATATGACTTAATTTATAATATATATAGATATATGATTGAAATTTGATTTGACATATTATATATATTATTACTTATCTCTAAATGGTTTGAAGAAATTGGAAATTTAATTCTTAAATTTTATTTTTAACAATAATTTCAATTATAAAAAGAAAATCAAAAAAATTTGGATAAATGATTAAACTTGAGATAATTGAATTGGAAAGTTTTATTTGTATGACACAATTCCATTCCAATATAACTTACCTTAATTTCAGAAGTTAACAATGTAATTGGGTAATATACAATATAAAAAGATTTTATAAATATAATTTTGGTGGTTATAATAAATGTTATACACTTAAATTTTAATTATAAAATGATTAACAGAGGTAAATATAATAAAGGGTAATTGAATAACTTATAATAGAATGATGTTAAAAGAACTAAGAATAAAAGAAAGCAGTTATAATAAGTGTAAGTATATTGAACATGAGTTGTAAATATATTGAGAGGAATAAATTTAATTTTATTAGGAATAAAGAAGAATAAAATTTATTAAATACATTGTGAGTGTAATAAATGATTATTTTTCAAACCCATGGTTTTAAAAATTGTTAATTTAAGACGATTGGATAATAAGATAATGAAATTTGGGGTAGTTAAGATTTATTTAACTTGTGTCAAGATTTATTCTCTATTTAAGTTGAAATTTCCATGCTTTCAAATTTATTTCCTTATTTTGCTTTTCAAACTATCATTTGGTTGTCCTTATTATCCTTATCTTGCTATAGACCGCTATAGGCATCTTTCTATAATCTTTCTGTTTAGAAATCTTTCTATAATCTTGATAGATCTTTGGTAATCATTTTGAATACACCTTTTTCGTGCTTGTGTTCTTGATTCTGGAGGATCTTGGAAAGATCACCTCCACCTTGTAAAACTTACCTATAACAACAATTATCAGGTATAACTTCAATCTTCTTGTCATCTTATCTTAATCCTATTTCACTCTATCTTTTCTGTGCCCTTCCATACCTCATTTTTTTTCGGGGACGAAAAGTTTTGAGTGGAGGAGAGTGTAACAACCCTGTATTTTGTAATTATTTTATTGTATATTTTAATTTTTTTAATGTAAGATTTTGATTTAAAAACTTATTTTACTTATTTGAAATGATTAAATTTATTATTTAAATATAATCTTGATTTTTATGAGTTATAACTCCAAACTTGTGTAAGTTGAATATTTGCCTGAAATTGCTGATTTTGGTCAAAATAGTCAAACTGTGACTTTCAACTTAAACTTTTAAAAATTTAAAAATTTAATTTTTTTCATTTATTTAAAGACTTTGGCTTTTGTTTTCTTAAAAATCTAATTTTGGAAATTTTCTTGAAATGATTTCTGATCATTTGTCCAAATAAAAATAAAAAATGTCTGAAAATTTGATTTGGATAAAAAGTGTAACTTTAATAGAAATTCTAAATTTTATGATTCTAAAGGCAAAATTTTCATCTTGAACTGTATACAATTGTGTAACATTTGTTTCACTTTTGTTTTGGTCAGATTTGTTGTATACTTTTTATTAAAAAAAAAAAAGTTAGTAATAATTAGTGTGAAACGGGAAATAAACTTTACATTTCTTTTACATATGTTTACATCTGTTTCTTAACTTTATATTTAACAATCAATTGGATGAAGCTAAATCAAATGTTATTTATTATGGTATAATAGCTATTAAATTTTGGTTTAAAGTGATGGTTTATTTTTCCTAATAGAAACGTTAGTATTTTAAATTTATTTAATAAGAGAAACAAAATAATTTGTACGTTACTTTGGGCATATATTTAATTGTTGCTCTTGCCTTTTCGTTATCTATTTGATTTTTTTCTTGCGTTGAGAATGCAAAGTTTTCAGCCGTATATTCTCTTTTGAGAATCCAAAATCTTGCTCAAATCTTGCCTTAAATCATTTCCGTGTGTGAATTATTTCTTTCCCTCTTGCCTCCCATACGTTTCCACCTATTGGATAGAATTAAATTGCCTCTACCATTCAAGCATTTTACTCTTGCCTGCCCTCTACATAAATTAGTGAGCAAATGTTAATATATATTTCACGTTCAAAAGTTCCATACCATAAATTATTCATTTTGCTTCCATCAAAATTTGCGTGAGCATCTCGTGAAGGTATGAACCGGCGCATGCTTTTCCTTTCATTTTTTTTCTCTTTTTTCTTTCTTTCTTCTTTTCACTCTTGTTTTATTTCATTTGTTCTCCTTTCATTATTTTGCTTTATCCTATTGCCTGCCACCGTGCTTGGCCATTCACGATATTTTTCCGACCCTACCCATGCCAGACCACCGAGCCTTGTTTGAGAAAAAAAAGGAATGAAAAAAAATTCCATTTTTGTCGCCTTTGTATTTTGTTTTTGAAGTAATATTGCCACCGAGCCTTGTTTTGAAAAAAAGGGGAAATGAAAAAAAAAGTTGCTTTTGTCACTTTGTATTTTTGAAGTTATAATCTATTTTTCCACTGGCCCTTGTTCTGGAAAAGAAGAAATGAGAAAAAAAAATTTGTTTTGTCACCTCTGTAATTTGGCATTCTAGTCTATATTCCCTCTGCCCTTTTGTTTGAAAAAAAAAGAAATGAACAAAATTTGTTTTGTCACCTTTGTTTTGAAGTTATAGTCTATTTTAAAAGTGGTCTTGTATTTTTGAAGTCATAGTTTATTTTGTTTTTATAAAATTAAATAGAAAAGGAAATTTGAAAGGCCTTAAACTTTCTATCTTTCTATGGGCCTTTATAGTCCACCCTTTTACTTTTAACCTAACCTTTCACCAATTAACCCTAACACCTCCTCATATCATCTCCTATCACTTCACATTTTTGTGCTTGCCATGCCTTTGTGATGCCAAACCAGATCCTTTTCCACCTGAAAACATGTGTGGCCTAGCCCTAAGCATGTATGGCCGAGCATACATGGAGTTGTGGTCAAGCAAAAGTGGTTGAAAAGCTTGGTAATGTCATTTGTTGCTTCTACTTTTCTATTGTTCAACAAATCTTTATATTGTATGCATATGTTTATATGGTCTTGTTTATTTGTTGTATACAAGATCATTATCAAGGCTTTCCATTCATTCAATTCAAATCGTGTTTGTCGTGCTTTTGGAATCGCTCTTGTGTTTGTTGTTTTGGTCTCTAGCTTCGAAAAGGTGAGTCTTTCTCACTCTGACATATATACTTATGAAATGTGGATTGATGACAAGTGTTTAGTAATGTAAAATGTTTATGCAAGTTAATGATGATCATATGATATGCTATGCCGTGTTATTACCATGTTATTACCTTGTTAAAACTGTTAATTTTCACCTGACATCTGATACATGACTGTATATTGTGATATTGACATTGTTTATATTATTTCTGTATATGATCACACTGCAAGTTCCCTATTAGGATAAAAAATCATTATGGGCTGAAATGATAGGCCTGAGTTATTTTATTTATTTATTTAAACTTGGAATTGCGGGTTTGCAATGTAGAACCCGGATTTTTACCTTTTAAACTGCGGATTGAAATGATACATATCCGTATCACTTGACCTAGGTTAGAAAACTATATACAGACCCGTGGTTATTCTATAAAGTTCTTTGAATATTTTAAGTGTTTTAAAAATATAAAATTATGAAATTTGATTTAAATAGATTTTGAAAGGTTTTAAAATAAATAAATTATGATTTTTCTATGTGTTAAAAATGTAATTTATGAATGGATTAACTGGATTTTGAAATATAACTTATGTTTGAAATTTGGAATTTTGACTAAAAATGATATTTAAGTTACATGAATAAAATGGACTTTAATTTTATTTGGAAATGGTAAATATGATAAATTGATTTATATTTGAATTTAAGTGATATATTAAAGAATTATTGATTTTCTATAAATTTAAGTGGTTGAATAAATGACTGTTGAAAATGAAATTTTAAAATATAACTTGACTTGAAAATGTGAAATTTGAGTTTTAACTAAAGATGTTAAATTAATCAAATAAACTGGAAGTTTAGTTAAATTTGTAAAATGGTAATATAAATCTGAAACGTATAGGTTTTAATTTATGAAAGAAACGTATAGGGTTTAATTTATGAAAGAAACGTATAGGGTTTAATTTATGAAAGAAACGTATAGGTTTTAATTTATGAAAGAAACGTATAGGTTTTAATTTATGAAAGAAACGTATAGGGTTTAATTTATGAAAGAAACGTATAGGTTTTAATTTATGAAAGAAACGTATAGGGTTTAATTTATGAAAGAAACGTATAGGTTTTAATTTATGAAAGAAACGTATAGGGTTTAATATATGAAAGAAACGTATAGGTTTAATTTATGAAAGAAACGTATAGGTTTTAATTTATGAAAGAAACGTATAGGTTTAATTTATGAAAGGAACGTATAGGGTTTAATTTATGAAAGAAACGTATAGGTTTTAATTTATGAAAGAAACGTATAGGGTTTAATTTATGAAAGAAACGTATAGGTTTTAATTTATGAAAGAAACGTATAGGTTTTAATTTATGAAAGAAACGTATAGGTTTTAATTAATAAAAGAACGTATGGTGTTCTAATTAATGATAGGAACATGTAAATTCCTAATTAATGAAAGGAAGGTATAAAGTTTTAACTAATGGAAGAAACGTGTAAAGTCCTAATTAATGAGAGAACATGAAAGTTTAAATTAATGCAAGAACATGTAAAGTTTTAAGTAGTGTGGTATTGATTTAATTAATAAATGTTCATTATTGTAATAGGAATATAAAATTTAAAACGTACATTTGACACGTAGATTTTAGTCAATGTAATGGTGTATTTTAAATTGATTAAAATGATAAATGTTACTTATTGTAATAATAATGTAAGTTAATAAGGTGCTTTTAACTTAACATAAGAATTTCGATTTAAATTGTATATTACAGTAAGAAAGTTTATTTAACTATAAGGCTATGATAAATTGACATGTTAAAATTTTAAGCTTATCAATACTTTGATTATATACAATGTAAAGTGGAAAGTAGTACATTCCAAAAATGCTATGATTCCTTAAGGTAACATTTCCAAAATGCTATGATAATTTAAAGGAATATTTCAAGTTTAATAAATTTAAAGAAATATTCAATGATTTGAAAATTTGGGTTTTATTTGAATGATATAATATTGAATTATTTTTGAAATGGAAATGATACAATTGTGATATTGTTTTGAAATGAGTATGATATTTTGGTCTTGGAAGTATAAATTATTTGAAATAAATATCCATGGGTTATAATAACGATTGGTTGTTAAAGAGACCGGGATCGGATATTGTCTTATAGCCGGCCAATACCGAAAACCACTTTAACAACTGTGTACGCGGTGGAGATTCCAGAATGAAGTAGGATGGTGGCGACGTTCTCGAGGTATATTACGTGGACCCAACTCCCGTGAGTTGGCATATATGACTAAAACAGGAGCTATACCGGGCTACACAAAGGGTCGCACCCTTTCATCGAGCATGCTCCATCGGAAACTATTCTATTACTGTTGTGATTCGATTCGGTGGCGTCACTTTGATTCGGGGGTATTGTTCGAGGTGGGTGGAAGCTGCTGGCTTGCCGTCACCACCGGTCCGGGAGTGCAAACGGTGTATCCACCCTGGCATTGCCTCGCATGCCGTGTCATATCCTTATATCGAGCCCACTACGATTTTGGTTTTAAAGATCCGACCGCGTTAAGGTTCACCATCCCCTTAATGCTATTTTCTATATGATTATACTTTACTGGTTAGACACTACCGTATATAGCGTATATTACTACATAGTAAATAGTTTAACGGATCCTTAGAGGATGGGCGGTCCCAAGCATCCTTTAAGTTACTGATGCATTTTGTTACTGTTCACTTGAGTTGATTTACAGTTTATAAGTATTTATGTCCTGACTCGAGGGTTTTGTGTTTTGCTTTACGCTCGGGTTAGATTGAGTGAGTTAGCATTCTAGATTCACCTTCGGCGTTGGAGCTTTCCTTGAAGATCCAACCATCTATTTTGTTTCAGTATCCAGTGGTTCAGTGATGTATCTGATTTGTACCTGATGTATCCTGTTACTCTTCTGTTGTGTCTTTTTTAACTCTGATGTATCTCATATTTATATAGTAGCTTCATGAACTACTATCTCTTTTTTTCCGCTGCATTTTTATATACTCTGTGTCTGTGATCTGTGATTCCTATTTACTGTATATTCTGAGATTTGCCAAATTTTTATTTACAACGCGGTATTTTGAGCAATTCAATTCCGGCATGAGTGTCTACCTATACACTTATAATGGATGCGAATGGTTGAAAATATTGCGTCGTTAACTAAACATAGTTTTAAATAACGTTAAGGCTTGTTGTATAAACATAGTTTTAAATAGTGTCTATACAGTACCTGCATATCTCCTGATCGGGAGACTACGAGAAGATACTGCATAGGTACGACACAAATAGAAACTTGTTGTAAAGGCTCGATATGGTAGGTGACACGGCACACAAGGCAATGCCAGGGTAGATATACTAATTACAACACTCGGGCTGGTGGTAACGCAGCAGCCACGTACGCCCACCTTCGAACACATTCCCAAATCGGAGGGTGGCCACCAAACAATCACAAGTAATATAATGGTATCGAAGAAATGCGTCCGACCAGAGGAGCTACCCTTTTCACCCGAGACCGCTCCTGTTTCTGCCACCTTATGCCAACTCACGGGAGTTGGGTCCACTTAATATACCTCAAGAACGTCGCCACCATCCTACTTCATTCTGGAATCTCCACTGCGTACACGGTTGTCAAAGTGGTTTCCGGTATCGACAGAGAGTATGTCCATATCCGATCCCGGTCTCTTTGCCAACCCATCGTTATTATAACCCGTGGTTATAACTTTTAAAAATAATACTTTATTCTTCAAAATAAAATATCATTTCAAAACCCAATTCTTTATCGAATAAAGATTAAATCATTTCCAAATCATTTCAATATTTCAAAATATCATATCCTTTCAAAACTTCTCTTTTAAATCATTATTTAAATTCAAATTGAAATATCAAATTTAATACCCTTTTTAAAGTTCGAAGATAAGATTCATTTATTTCAATTCAAATCATCCTTTAAAATGATTCATCTTCCAATTTATTTCATTCATTTAAATCATTTAAAAGTGAAGTTATTATTCTTTCAAGTCGAGTATTCAAATTTCAAAGTTTCAAGTCATTCGGAGTTCGTTCACTAAGTCAAAACCCATAATTATTAAAATTTCAGCCTTTCACAGCATTTACAAAAAAAACTGTTATATGTTATACTTAAAAACATTTTGATTCAGCAAAGACAGCGCTTAAAAACTGCTGTTAAAACTCAATCTTAGTTAAATTTTAGTTTAAAACAACAATGACAGCATATTCAGAAATGCTGCGGTAGCTCAGATTGCAAATCAAAGGTTTTATTTGATTTCAACAAAGACTGTAGACCACTGCAACATTTTACAGAAATGCTATAATAGACCTGAGCTCAATTTTAGCTTATAAGTTCAACTACAGCAACTACAACATTTCAGAAATGCTGTAATAGCTCTTTTTACTCAATTTTTGTTCAATTCAGAAACCATAGCATTTCTGAATGCTATTAAAAGTGATTTTCAGATTTTAGCGTATTTCCAGCAAATAATAAACTTCATTTTAAACTTTTTAAACATTTAAAAAATCATAATTTAACATTAAAAATGTTCATTAACATATCATTAAACATATTGTTTTTATCAAAATAAATTCCTTATAATTAAATCAAATTTCAACAAATTCCTTTAATAATTCAAGTGTAAAATTTCCAATTCTTCACATTTTTAAATAAACAACTTAACACTTAAATTTTTCCCATTTTCAAATAAAATTAAATTCCATTTTCATTTATATAACTTAATTTATTTAACTAAGATTCCAATTTTTCCACTTAAGTTATATTTCAAAATCCAATGTAACTATTCATTTTTCCAACATTTTTACTTATGGAAAATTCCATATTTCTATATTTAATATTAAGAAAATCCAATTTAAATCAAATTTTCATATATATACGCTTTTAAAATTACTTAAAATTTTCAGAAAATTTATAAAAGTAACCACGGGCCTGTATATATAGTTTTCTAACCTAGGTCAAGTGATACGGATATATATCATTTCAACCCGCAGTTTACAAATAAAAATCCGGGTTTTATCATTTCAAACCCGCAGTCCCAAGTCAAAAATAAATAATTAAAAACCCTCCAGGCCTATCATTTCAGCCTATAACAATTTTTCCTTATTCTAAAGTCCGTTCGGGTATGTATCATTTCAACCCATAATGAACCTAATCTACAGGGAACTTGCAGTGTGATAAACAGATATAAATGAACAGTTTACAATATACAACAGTAACATGTGATATGACATGTAATAGGTGAGATGATATGTAATTTAACAGGTTTAACAACATATATATTAATATTCAAAGGCAGTTATAGCATCATATATTTTTCTACACATTCAGTTGTTGTTTCACAACTGCATAAGTATAAATGTCGTGTGAGCTTTACTCACCTCTAAATGCTGGAGATTGCAAAACCAATAATACACGAAATCAAAAGAAAACCGACAAGACTACGGACTTGAGTGGAGAGCGGGATCCAAGCTATAGATCTTATGTTACGACCCAAAAAAAACCAAATAAATTTAAAATTCAATACAACATTCAATTTAAACAACTTTGAAATAAAAGGAGATATGAATACACAGTCTTTTGCCTTGCCTTCTCTACTATTTGGCACAGCCTAGGGATGTGTTTGGCTCTGGTTCGAACAAGTTTTGGCTCGGGTACAAGCCTAAGAATGCACAGCCTAAGGTCAAAATGTAGTGGAGGTTACAAAGCATGAAGGTGAAGAGTTTAAAGGCAAATAGTGTAATTTTTGGTCAAAACAAAGGCTCGACCTTGGGGTCATGGCTCGGCCTGGGTGCACCATGACTATTCAGTGGTGGAAATCATGTGTGGTGGTCAGGTCAGAGGAGTGGTGGCGGCCTATGGTGGTGGTTAGGGTGGTGGTTGAAGTGGATGAGCAAGTAATGGTCAAATAACATGTTTTTAGGCCTTTGGTTGCATATTTGAGGGGTTTGGTCAACGTGGAGGGTTCGGCTATGGTCATGGCCTGGAGTACAGGTGGTGGTGATGGCAGAGAAGAGATGTAGGAGTTTGTGGCTACGGTATGGAGGAGAGGCCTATCAAATAGCATGAGAAAACAAGGCAATATGACATAAAAATGAGAAGAAAAAGCATAAAAGGAGTGGAGCCATTACCCAATTTTCCTTCTAGCCGTGAAGAAAGATGAAGATGGATTTTTTTTAACGTGACAAATGAGATACACGGCTAAACAAGGAAAATTACATGACCAAAGAATAATAAATGAGGAGTTAAAGAAAATGAAGAGTTTAGAAAATAAAAAGGCTTAAGTTTCAAAGCTTTTAAAACTTTTCATATTTCCTTACTTTAATTCAAGTAAAACCAAATTAAAATCAGAAATTTACTTTTATAAACCGAAAAAAAGTAAAAAAAATAAGAAAATAAATAATTAATTTTAAAGTAAATATAAAAAGAATAAAATAAATTGCTTAAAAATCCAAAATAGTGTCCAGAAATTACAAATAAATCACCATTGACTTTGGAAAATTGTTTACTTCATTTTAAAAATATTCTAAAATAAAATTTGAAATAAAATTATTTTTAAAACATTTTAAAAGTGAAATAAATAATTAAATTTAGACAAAATAGCAAAAGAATTGAAGAAATTGTTTAAAAATAGCAGACAGGACATGAAAATTCCAAATAAATTACCATTGACTCTAGAAAAATTCCTACTTCACTTTAAACATATTTTAAAACAAAATTTTAAGTAAAATGACTTCTAAAACATTTTCAAAGTGAAATATATTCAATAAAAGTAAATGTCAAAATATTGGGTTGTTACACTCTCCCCCACTCAAACCTTTTCGTCCTCGAAAAGAACGGAAACAAGGAAATAAGAAAAACAAGATAGAAAAACAAAATAGTACCTGGAATAAACTATTCCGGATTCGAAGCACGAATTCCCTCCTCCTTCTCCCGCGTACAATCACGATCATTAGTACTCCACTGTACTTTGACCAGACTAACAGATTTCCTTCTTAGCTACTTCGTACCTCTGTCGACAATACGAAGTGGCTTCCTCTCGACAGTTAGATTAGGCTCAATATCCAAGATGTCAAGAGCAGACGGCTGAAAAAACAAAGATGGGTCATGGAGATACCGGCAAAGATGTGAGACGTGGAATACATCATGCACTCCGGAAAGCTTCTTGGGTAACTCCAGACGATAAGCCAAGGAACCAACTCTTTCCACAATACGGAAAGGACCAATGAACCTAGGAGAAAGCTTCCCTCTACGACCAAAGCGAAGAATATTCCTCAAGGGAGAGACCCTAAGGAAAACCAGATCACCAACAACAAACTCAAGCTTCCGCCTATGCCTATCAGCATACTTCTTCTGCCTATCCTGAGCAACCCTCAACCTTCTCTTAATCTCCTCAACTCTCTCAGAAGCTTTCAAAATCATATCAGGACCAAGAACTAGACGATTACCGGATTCAATCTAGTAAGATGGGGATCGACAAGGTCGTCCATGCAAAGCAGCAAATGGAGACGTCTTGATACTGGCCTGAATTCAAAGATAGAAAGAGATAGATAATAGATTAAGATTTGCTTAAAACAGAAGATAAGATTATACTTGATAACTATTATTGTAGGTGAATTCGACAAGATGCAAACGATCTTCCCAAGATCCACCATAATCAAGCACACAAGCACGAAGAAGAACTTCGAGTATCTGATTCACTCTTTTCGTTTGACCGTCGGTCTGCGGATGATAAGCAGTGCTCAGATTCAGATGGGTACCCAAAGATTCCTGAAAAGCTTTTCAGAACTAGCTGGTAAAGATAGGATCACGATCACAAACAATACTGAGAGAAACACCATAGAGATGAACAATCTCCCTCATATAGATCTCAGACAAGATAGAAGCAGAACGGATAGACTTGACCAGAATAAAATGAGAAGATTTGGTCAGCCCATCCACAATAACCTAGATACTCTCATTTCTTTTCCTAGACCTCGGCAATCCACCAATGAAATCTATGGAAACCTGTTCCCACTTCCAGTTGGGAATATCTAGGGGCTGCAACAAACAGGCGTCTTCTGATGATCGGCCTTGACTTGCTGACAAGTCGCACACCGACTAACAAAGATAGAGACATCTCGCTTCATCCCTCTCCACCAATAAAGCCTCTTCATATCCTGATACATGTTCGACACACCAGGATGAATGTCTGGATCGATGATTCTCCCGAAGCAACTCCTGCCTCAACCCATCTACATTCGGGGCACAATCCTGCCATTAATCCTCAAAATACCACTATCATCAATCTGAGCTCCACTACTACCACTACTACTACCAACCCTGCTCCGAACACTCTCCTTAATAAGCCTAAGCATCTTATCCTCATCTTGCTTAGCCTTGATACGATCCATAAGAGGAGAAGAAACAACAAGCTGACACAACAAAGACTTCTTCCGACTCAGAGCATCGGCCACAACATTAGCTTTACCGAGAGTATAGCTAATATCGAGGTCGTAAGAAGCCAAAAACTCAAGCCAATGAACTTGCCTCTGATTCAAATCCTTCTGGGTGAAGATATATCTTAGAGCCTGATGATCGGTGAAAAGCTCAAACTTGGTTCCAAGCAGATGATGCCTCCAAAGCTTCAAAGCAAAGACAACAGCAAGCAACTCTAAATCATGGGCAACATGATTAGCTTCATGGGTTTTCAACTGACGACTGGCATAGGCTATGACCTTACCATCCTACATGAGAACATCACCCAATCCCTCACGACAAGCATCAGTATATACCGTCAATCCTTCACTTCCATTCGGAACGGTAATAACTAGTGCGGATGTTAGATTGCTCTTTAACTCAGCGAATGCAGCTTCACACTTCTTATCCCAAATAAACTTTGCATTCTTACGAGTCAAAGCAGTGAGCGGTGCAGCGATCCGAGCAAAATTCTCAATGAATCTCCGATAGTAACCGACAAGGCCTAGAAAACTACGAATCTCAGAAGGAGTTTTAGGAGTTTCCCAATCTTGTAACAGAAATAAGGAAAATAAAAACCACAGAAGAGATAAAATGATTAAATGATAAAGGAAAAGAGAAAGAAGTAAAGACTTACATTGATCGCGGCGATCTTGGCTGGATCAACAAAAACTCCATTACCAGAAACAATATGTTTAAGGAATCGGACTTCATCTTTCCAGAAATGGCATTTAGAAAATTTAGCCTTTAATTGATGACTTTTAAGAATCTCCAGAACAGATTTCAAGTGCGACTCATGATCTGCCTTGCTCTTAGAAAAGACAAGGATATCATCAACAATGACTAGAACAAATTTATTAAGCACAACACGAAAAACATGATTCATAAGATCCACAAAGAAAGCAGGAGCATTAGTCAAACCAAAAGGCATGATTATCCATTCAAAGAACCCATTCTCAGTCCGGAAAGTAGTCTTGGGAATGCTTTCCTCAGCAACTCTGAGCTGGTGAAAACCTGTGGCAAGATCAAGTTGAGAGAAACAAGCAGCACCATAAAACTGATCAAACATATCATTGATACGAGGCATTGGATATCGGTTTTTCATAGTGAGCTTGTTCAGCTCCCTGTAGTCAACACACATCCTCAAAGAACCATCCGACTTGGTGACGAAAACCACCGTTGCTCCCTATTCTGAGTAGCTAGGTCTGATCAGACCTTTGGAGAACAAGTCCTCAATTTCCTTTGCTAACTCAACCTTCTCACGAGGTGCCATTTTTCTAGGAGGAAGAACAACAGGTCGAGCTCCAGGAATAAGGTCAATGCGGAAATCAATCTCCCACTTAGGAGGCAAAGCAGTGACTTTACCAAAAACATCAGGAAAGAGTTTGACCACACGGGTCGAATGAAGATCACTAGAAGCAGAATCCAGAGAATAAATAAAACTGCATGCAAAATCCTGAGGCATGCGGAACTGAATAACAAAGGAATTACCCAGATCATCCTCAAGATAAACAGACCGGGCTTTACAAGAGATATGAGCATCACGCCTACTAAGCCAATCGCCACCAAGCAACAAATCAAAAGCATCGAAGCCCAAAACATAAAAATCACCACTGAAGTAATGATCAGAATAAAGAAGCTTCACTTGTTTACAAATCCTATTAAGGTTTGCGGGACCTAAAATTGGATTTGAAACACATAAGGATTCAGAAACATACTCAGGAGAAAGGAGATGCTCAAACTTATCACACAAATCAACAGATATAAAACTGTGGGGTGCACCAATATCAAATAGAACACGAACAGGATGCTGAAATAAAGAAAAAGAACCCTGGAGAGTACCTTGGTCATCACTAGGATCTAGAGGAGCAGGTGCTAGAGAAGAGGCAGAGGTGACAACAAATATACCAGAAGGCTTACCCTTCTGCTGGGTAGGGCAATCCTTCCTAAAATGGCCATGCTGGAGATAGATGTGAAAAAGATCACGCCTAGATGCCTGAGAAGGTGGAGGAATGGCAGTACCAACAATAGTAGGACAACTGTTCGCATAGTGTCCTTTCTGGTCACAGTTGAAGCAGGTGATGGAAGAAAGGTCAACTGGCTGCCTCTGAGATGGGGCAGATGATGAAGATCCCAAACAGGATTCTTGAGCCAATTCTTCTTCTGCTGCAGGAAACTGAGCTTTCTCTTCTTAGAATTTGCAGAAGAAGTCTGAGATGAAGGAGCACCAACTGAAGCAGGACCCTTAGAAGTAGGGCTCTCATAACGAAGAGCCATATCCATAAGCTGGGTGAAAGTGCCATGAACATGAGAAATGAGCCGACTATAGAACTCGGGACGAGCACCAGCAATAAACTTCTCGTTCTTCTTCAGAGGAGTGTCTATCAGACCAAGTCCGAACTTAGAAAGTTCGTTAAACTTCCTCTCGCACTCTGAAAAAGACATGCTTCCCTGCTTGAGGTACATGAACTCCCTATAAAGCTGGGATTTCTCGGCTTCGGGCATCCACTTAGCAATGAAAGCCTCCCTTAGAAGAATGATAGATAAGCTTTGAAAAGGCATGAAAAGATAGAAAAACAGAATTCAAAGAAACACAAGAAGATACCTGAACTGTTCCCAAGTAAGATCAGCCTCAATGGTGTTAGCCGTAACCGACTCCCACCAATCTTGGGCAGCCTCCTGCAATTGCCATGCGGCTAACTGACGCTTCTGGGCATCAGTAATCTCAAGACCAGTAAATATCCTCTCGATACTCCTCAGCCATTGCTGAGCCTCAATGATAGACTCAGAACCATTGAACTTGGTTCCACCAAGCTGAGTAAATTCTTTGCAAAGAACAGCAAAGCGGACAGGAGATGGGACTGGAACTGGGGCAGCGCCACGACCCTAACCTCTAGAATTTCTACGATTAATCTTGAAAATTCAAGAATGAATATTAGGACAATGGTAGAGATAAGATAAAGACAAGACAAGACAAGATAAATTCACTTGGATGAACATCCTAATTACAGAAATTTCTAACAAGGTAGATACGAAAGGAAAGAAGTTAAGAAAAATTGTTTTAAAACAAGAAAACTTTTATATCAAAATAATCTTTGAATAACCTTTAAAAATCATTTTATACTTTGAAAATACGTTCTCTCACAAAGAAATGATTCTGAAGTAGATTTCACTCATTCTAGGGTATTTCTACCCTATCTCTAATGAGTTTTTGCTCCACAGGCTAAGGTTGCCTAAAACCAAAGCTCTGATACCAACTGTAACGGCCCATTATTTTCCACTATTCAAATCGAAAATAATCCACACATGTCGGACTTGAATAGCACAAAATAACAGATTGTAATAAAAATTCAGAGCAAATGAAAATCAAATCACAGAATCACAGACACAGAACATCAGAATATCTCGCAGCGGAAAATAAATACCATAGTAGTTCATGAAGCTACTATCACAAAGTCTCGAAACCAAATACAAAATACATAATATCTGTCTGAAAGTAATTACGACATCAAATTCCAAATACAAAGAAGTCCACTAATACAAAGCTGACAACAGAACAACAGAACTGAAATATAGATAACTAGATAGGCTGATAAATTTCCAGCGATTCCAGACCTCCAGAGAGTGGAAATCCAAATCTGTTAACAAACTCAGGCTGACCCAAGCATAAATAAAACACAAACACTCGAGTCAAGACATATACTTATCCAATGTAAACCAACTCAAGTGAATTGTAGTAAAGGTACAAATAACTTAGAAGATGCTTGGGATCGCCCATCATCTAAGGATCCGTTAAACTATTTACTATATAGTATATTGCGCTATTATAATAATGTCTAACAGTAAAATAAACATACTTTTAAATAGCGTTAAGGCTTTACATTTTCCACCTTAACACAAATAATGCCAGTAGTCTATAAGTACCTGCATATCTCCTGATCGGGAGACTACGAGAAGATACTGCATAGGTACGACACAAATAGAAACTCGTAGTAAAGGCTCGATATGGTAGGTGACACGGCACACAAGGCAATGCCAGGGTAGATATACCAATTACGACACTCGGGCTGGTGGTAACGCAGCAGCCACATACGCCCACCTCCGAACACATTCCCAAATTGGAGGGTGGCCACCAAACATTCATAAGTAATAGAATGGTATCGAAGAAATGCGTCCGACCAGAGAAGCTACCCCTTTTCGCCCGAGATCGCTCCTGTTTCTACCGCCTTATGCCAACTCACGGGAGTCGGGTCCACGTAATATACCTCAAGAACGTCGCCACCATCCTACTTCATTCTGGAATCTCCACCGCGTACACGGTTGTCAAAGTGGTTTTCGGTATCGACAGAGAATATGTCCATATCCGATCCCGGTCTCTTTGCCAACCCATCGTCATTATAACCCGTGGTTATAACTTTTAAAAATAATACATTATTCTTCAAAATAAAATATCATTTCAAAACCCAATTCTTTATCGAATAAAGATTAAATCATTTCCAAATCATTCAATATTTCAAAATATCATATCATTTCAAAACTTCTCTTTTAAATCATTATTTAAATTCAAATTGAAATATCAAACTTAATACCCTTTTTAAAGTTCGAAGATAAGATTCACTTATTTCAATTCAAATCTTCCTTTAAATTGATTCATTTTCCAATTTATTTCATTCATTTAAATCATTTAAAAGTGAAGTTATTATTCTTTCAAGTCCAGTATTCAAATTTCAAAGTTTCAAGTCATTCGGAGTTCGTTTACTAAGTCAAAACACATAATTATTAAAATTTCAGCCTTTCACAGCATTTAGAAAAAAACCGTTATAAGTTATACGTGAAAACATTTTGATTCAGCAAAGACAGCACTTAAAAACTGCTGTTAAAACTAAGTTTTAGTTAAATTTTAGTTTAAAACAGCAAAGACAGCATTTCCAGAAATGCTACGGTAGCTCAGTTTTCAAATCAAAGGTTTTATTTGATTTCAACAAAGACTACAGACCACTACAACATTTTACAGAAATGCTATAATAGACCTGAGTTTAATTTTAGCTTATAAGTTCAACTACAGCAACTACAACATTTCAGAAATGCTGTAATAGCTCTTTTTACTCAATTTTTGTTCAATTCAGAAACCATAGCATTTTTGAATGCTATTAAAAGTGATTTTCAGATTTTAGTGTATTTCCAACAAATAATAAACTTCATTTTAAACTTTTCAAACATTTTAAAAATCATAATTTAACATTAAAAATGTTCATTAACGTATCATTAAACATATTGTTTTTATAAAAATAAATTCCTTATAATTAAATCAAATTTCGACAAATTCCTTTAATAAATTCAAGTGTAAAATTTCCAATTCTTCACATTTTTAAATAAACAACTTAACACCTAAATTTTTCCCATTTTCAAATAAAATTAAATTCCATTTTCATTTATATAACTTAATTTATTTAACTAAAATTCCAATTTTTCCACTTAAGTTATATTTCAAAATTCAATGTAACTATTTATTTTTCCGACATTTTTACTTATAGAAAATTCCAAATTTCTATATTTAATATTAAGAAAATCCAATTTAAATCAAATTTTCATATATATACACTTTTAAAATTACTTAAAATTTTCAGAAAATTTATAAAAATAACCACGGGCCTGTATATAGTTTTCTAACCTATGTCAAGTGATACGGATATATATCATTTCAACCCGTAGTTTACAAATAAAAATCCGGGTTCTATCATTTCAAACCCGTAGTCCCAAGTCAAAAATAAATAATTAAAAACCGTTCAGGCCTATCATTTCAGCTCATAACGATTTTTCCTTAGTCTAAAGTCCGTTCGGGTATGTATCATTTCAACCCATAGCGAACCTAATTTACAGGGAAGTTGCAGTGTGATAAACAGATATAAATGAACAGTTTACAATATACAACAGTAACAGGTGATATGACATGTAACAGGTGAGATGATTTGTAATTTAACAGCTTTAACAACATATATATAAATACTCACAGGCAGTTATAGCATCATATATTTTTCTACACATTCAGTTGTTGTTGTTTCACAACTGCATAAGTATAAATGTCGTGTGAGCTTTACTCACCTCTAAATGCTGGAGATTGCAAAACCAATAACACACGGAATCAAAAGCAAACTGAAAAAACTACGGACTTGAGTGGAGAGCGAGATCCAAGCTATAGGTCTTGTGTTACAACCCAAAACAAAACCAAATAAATTTAAAATTCAATACAACATTCAATTTAAACAACTTTGAAATAAAAGGAGATATGAATACACAGTCTTTTGCCTTGCCTTCTCTACTATTTGGCACAGCCTAAGGATGTGTTTGGCTCTGGTTTGAACAATTTTTAGCTTGGGTACAAGCCTAAGAATGCACGGCCTTAGGTCAAAATGTAGTGGAGGTTACAAAGCATGAAGGTGAAGAGTTTAAAGGCAAATGGTGTAATTTTTGGTCAAAACAAAGGCTCGACCTTGGGGTTATGGCTCGGCCTGGGTGCACCATGACTGGTCAGTGGCGGAAATGGGTGTGTGGTGGTCAGGTCAGAGGAGTGGTAGCGGCCTAAGGTGGTGGTTAGGGTGGTGGTTGAAGTGGATGAGCAAGTAGTGGTCAAATAACATGTTTTTAGGCCTTTGGTTGCATTTTTGAGGGGTTTGGTCACCATGGAGGGCTCGGCTATGGTCATGGCCTGGAATATAGGTGGTGGTGATGGCAGGAAAGAGATGTAGGAGTTTGTGGCTGCGGCTATGGAGGAGAGGCCTATCAAATAGCATGAGAAAACAAGGCAATATGACATAAAAATGAGAAGAAAAAGCATAAAAGAAGTGGAGCCATTACCTAATTTTCCTTCCAGCCGTGAAGAAAGATGAAGATGGATATTTTTTACGTGAAATACAAATGAGATACATGGCTACACAAGAAAAATTACATGGCCAAAGAATAATAAATGAGGAGTTAAAGAAAATGAAGAGGTTGAAAAATAAAAAGGCTTAAGTTTCAAAGCTTTTAAAACTTTTCATATTTCTTTTCTTTAATTCAAGTAAAACCAAATTAAAATCAGAAATTTACTTTTATAACCAAACCAAGTAAAAAAATATGAAAATAAATAATTAATTTTAAAGAAAATATAAAAGAATAAAAGAAATTGCTTAAAAATCCAAAACAATGTCCAAAAATTACAAATAAATCACCATTGACTTTGGAAAATTGTTTACTTCATTTTTAAATATTCTAAAACAAAATTTGAAATATAATTATTTTTAAAACATTTTAAAAGTGAAATAAATAATTAAATTCAGAGAAAATAGCAAAAAAAATTGAAGAAATTGTTTAAAAATAGCAGACAGGACATGAAAATTCCAAATAAATTACCATTGACTCTATAAAAATTCCTACTTCGCTTTAAAAATATTTCAAAACAAAATTTTAAGTAAAATTACTTCTAAAACATTTTCAAAGTGAAATATATTCAATGAATATAAATGTCAAAATATTGGGTTGTTACACAACCGGAGGCAATTGTGTAATTCGCCTCGTGCCTTTCCATCTCTTGCAAGCATCTAAATACGAACATTCGAAATAGCTGGTCCCGCAAACAAGGATAGGTGCACAAATACTCAGTCCAAACCATGAAGCTGGTTAGATCATAGTTCCATTCTAATAAATAGATATTTCTAGCAGTAAATGGCCAATAGGGTAAATGAACAGATTTGATTTTCAAAAATTATCCTTCGCTCAGAGTCTGGCAATGACAAGAAGGACCGATGACCTACTTACTGTCTGACCAGACCATTCGGTTCCAACTTACAAGAACATGCCATTGCCCGAAGATTGGCGATGCTAAGAAAAACCCTCAAAATAAGACTATCGATACATTAACTTTCGAAAACAGAAGCAAGAGCTTAATGGAGTCTTCAGCCTTACCTTCTGGAATCTCACGTTATCTAAAGATTCACAACATCTAGGAAAAATCCATAGGTTTGAGTCATCTGTTCATGGGTTTTCGAGATAAAAACTAACACATGATTAATATCTCAGCATTGGACTCAGAAGAATTTGCATTAGCAAAAGATGCCAAAAACACATTTTCCAATACATATCGATATCATTAAAAACTCAAAGCTTGGAATCAAGCAGCAAAGTACCTAGTTCCAGTAGATAGGAACTATCATGTCAATAAACTTGGGCAATCAAACATATTACTCCAAAGACCTAGTCTCTCGAAAACATATCGACTTAGTATTCAGAGTAATCACCCTAACGGACAGAGGCATATACACCAACACTTTGTTGAACGAACTCAATTGAGCATGAACTCAACTGAGGATAAACTCGACTGAGCATAAACAAGAACAGTAATGGTACTGGTTAGAACAAGATACCTTATAGTTCTAGAAAAATCAATCCTTGAAACCAAGCAATTAAGCTAATAGTCCCTGAAGACAGAAGCTGGTGTGCAGGTTGAATTCCAAAAACCACAAAGGAAAAATATTCGCAACCGAATAACTCATGCATTTGTTTTCGAAGACCGAAGCTGCGCCTGATCGAACTTCAACTACAACTCTACAAGAGTAATTGTACCTTATAATTCAACCATATTCAATCATCACGACACAACGGGAGTAAAAGGCGTAACCTAAGCTACAAAGGATCCAGCTCCTGGAGGAATGGAAGTTCCTCTGCCAGACTATAGACGGGATAACCAGAAAGTCATCTTCAACAACAAAACATGGCATTCAACATTGTTAGGTATTTTTTACTTTGAATGAAATCCCCATATGACCAACACCCAGAACCAAGGGAAGTAGACGTAAGCCAAAGGGCATTGATCGGGGCAAGAGCATATGTTATCTATACAGAGTGGGTCTGGTGACCCGAGCACCATTAACGAACCATCCTTTGTACATAGCTTACCCATGTTGTACTTTAAGATTATCTTTCTTGAAACTTACCCATTATTGATGAGAAATCGATAACGAAACCACTGTCCAAAGCGACACAGAAAGCTTCTCTTTTTAGGATCACTGAGCATGTAGAAACAAGAAAAGCAATGTGATGGAATCATCCACCACATCCATTTTTGGAATAAATTGTCACGCTAGCATTCAAAATGATGATCAAAACTTAGCCAATTCCTCAAAAAACGATAGTTGAAGGCGAAAATCAAGATTTGGCTCTGGAATGGTGTACACTTGTCTGAGGCAAAACTCAACTTCACCATCGATTGAGTACAGTCCAATATTCTTATCTCCTATCGAGATTACCACCATCATGATATCATCGCAAGAAGTTTCTATAACAAACTATAACACTATGTAATCTCTACGGTGTAGAAATGTTTGCCAGTATAGACGAGCTGAATTCTAATTAAAACTAGAATAAATGGTTAATGAAAAACCAACCAAGTAATTGATCAAAAAAGTATAAGCGAAGGAATATTCCTCTGAAAAATTTCAACTCTGGTCAACTCCAACTCCTCACGTTGGAACTACTTACCAACCAAGGCCTCGTGTAAATTTTGGGGCAAAGATTGCATCCTTGGTATTGAGAATTGAAATTAGAATTGAAGTCAAAAATGGATAACTGGTCAAAAGTGAAATGACTTGGTTTAGAGTAAGGTTTAAGTAAGCAAAAGTCGTCGAAAAATTCTAATTGTTCAGATCGGTGCCGATCCAATCCAATTGGATTGGTACTGACCTAAATTGATGCTTCCAAATGATCACAAATTCCTCTAACATGTTCTACATGATGTTCCTATGCATTTTGGAAATTATCATGTCAGGATTACTCCATAATCATGAACAACGGGGATTCGATCTAAGGAATGAAAAGATAAACAGTACTTCATATATAGCTTTTCAAGATAGCTCGACATGAACGTCGAAATTTCTTGAAACAAAAACCCAAAGATAATCAATACAAGAGCACATCTTGTCTTCAACAAAAGCGTACTCTTAAGGGCAAATGTTAATTGGGTTTTTAACCCAGCAGAACTCGAAAGGAGTTAGAACATTTATATTAAGCTAGAACGACTCGAAACTTGACCAAAAGACCTAAAAGAGCATCACAAAAGTCTTCAATACGTATGGGCTAAAAGTAGCCTAACTTTTCGGATCGGCACTGATACAATCCAATTAGATCGGTACCAATCTGAATTGGTTGATCATTGGTCTTCTAGATCTCTTGCATCACACTCCTATGACGCCACTAAGCTCACCAAACAAGTTTGGTAACATTCCGAGCAACCTATTTCAAGAAATGAAGACACATATGATCCATTCAAATGCTTTCCTGCTTTTAGACCAGAGCAACTTAAAATGGATCTACAGAACTCATACGAACTCGAAATTACTTGAAATTTGGAGAAAACACTTAGAAGACATAAAAGAAGTCCCGTATCAAAAATGAACTCAATTGGAAAGGTCAATTCGAATCGGTAATGATCCATGTTTGGATCAGATCTGACCCAACTATGTTGAGCCCCACTCCTAAGATTCATCGTGTAGGCCACACACTCTTGAAGGTACCTGCAAAGTTTCCCTTGATTCCGATAAGTATCGAGTGAGCTATGAATGGATCTCCTCCAAATTGAGCCAGTTTAACGGATCTAGTCGGACCCATCTAGGTTGGTCCCCAGCACCTGAGATCTGATTGAGAGACTCTCCTACTCATCTGCATTGCACATATGAATTTTCGTGTCATTTGGTTAAGTATTGAGTGGGTTATGGACGGATCTTCTACGAACGGATGGATTGGATGATCCATAAAGAAGAATGGCCAAACTAACTCCAACCGACTTGATATTTAGATAAGGCACTCAAATAGAACGTAGGAAGACAACCAAACTGAGAACACTCGAAAATTCGCTAAGTATTTGAATAGGTACTAATCTGACCCAACCAGATAGGTACCGATCCAAATCCTTAGCTTGGATTGGCTCCAAACTTCTAGGCTCCTTCTACATGCTGAGTATAGGCTTCTAACAAAGTGGCTCAGGCAAAGTACTCTCTATCCCCTATAAATACAATCCTACTTGCAACATAAACGGAATCCTCTAGACTGGCAGTTGGAGCTCTACCATTGCCATTCTTCATTCTTCTTCTCCTACACAATGATCACAAATGAGCAACCAAGATCCTCCAGTTGCCTCCAAGTACTTGCGATCAAATCTAGTCTAGGAGATTCAGTTATCTTATTACTTGAGTCAATCTTATAATGGTAGTTAGTTAATGAAAGCTGTAAAGTGGACATGGGCTTCGTTAACAGCTGAACCACTATAAAAATCTTCTTGTCTCTTTACTAATTCAGCTCTTTTTACATTTATTTTCTATATTGTTTGCTCTGAGAAACAGGGATGGTGCTTTTACACTCAAGCCAGAGTGTTGATCCATTTTTTAGGTTAACACTTACGAAGGATACGATTTTAGTGGGTATGTCTTTTATACGAAGCCCCAAGATGAGAAGTGCAAAATGCAAAATAGCGGAATTAGTGTCATAGCATCTCCAAGAGAATTTGCTAGTGCTAAAGTTAATAGGCCAATAAATCCAACAATGTTATATTATAAGGTAACCGACGATATTTGGGAACTTCAGTATATGGACTTTACGATTCCAATATTTTGATGTAAATGGGCTGAGAACCAACGTGTTATACGAGTGAATGAATATGGATTCACACACCTATTAACTTTGGTCGAGTGAGTCATGATAATGATCTAATCACTTAGGCATCTCAAGAAAACCAAGATTTTTTATGTAACCAACCCAGCCGACCAAAGGTGGTATATATTTCTTCTTGGAAAAAAATGCATTGTTGGGATTAGTGATGCGATTAGTGAAGAAGAGTATAATCAATATGACGAGAACCTACCTTTCTCCATCGACATAAGTCTACTAAAGAAGAAGTTGATCTAAATGCAAATTACGCATGTTTTGATCATGACGAAGGGGTTTAGATAGCGTGGTAAAAAAAATTCCATGATCACCCATGCTTTATATCTAATCTAAGAAATAGAAGAGTGAAAATTAATTTTATAAATTTATCATTCAGTGGAGTTAACATATATAGTAACAACTCAACTATTTTTAATAGTTTTTCTTGGTTGATATTTTTTATAATTTACATCATAAACTATAACTCACCTTAAAATATCCATTTTATCTTCATAAGTTATGGCACCTAAGTTAATAGTACGGTTTGTTATTGGTTGCCGTAATTATTCCAGTTATATAGTGTTTTGCAATACATTATTGTTTTCTTAAGTTATGACACCTAAAAGAATAATATTTTAGATTGTTAAATCGAACACTAAAATTCAACTAATAAACACTAGCATTTGTTGCAAACAACAAAATTAAATGATCTCAAATCAATATCCACATCTTCTATTAACTTATGGCTATAACTTGTGACCAATACAAACCGGCAGTATACTTCTTAAGTGCAAACTTGAAAATCTAATTAAATAAGCTTAATAGAACCGAAATAAAACAAAATAAAGAAGTTGTAGAGGGCTGAAACCCAATTTCGAGACTTATTTTTTTCTAAAAAGCATATGCTAAAAGGCTTGAGACTGACTTGGGCAAAATACGCGAATTAAAGTGAAGTTTAAATTTGTAGACCTCATATAGATTCCGTCGTGAATGGTGTGTCTGAGTCATACTTAGCCATTCTTAATAAGCAAGGGCACTATGGCATGATTCTTTAGACAATGTTGTTCTCTATAAAAACAAAATTATATAGAAGATATCTGAATGATCGAGTTGTTCATGATTGCAACATGAATCCTTTATTTAGATGAACCATAGAAATGGTTTTGGTTGAAGTGTTAGCTAGCGGATTGTTGGTTTTTTGAATTTATTTTTTGATTATTTCTTATTTAATTAGTGAAGAAGGATGATGAAGCCAACATATTTTTGAACTCTATCTAGATTACTTATGTGTCCTATAAGCCATACCTAAATATGAAATTTTCTATAGGGTTAAAATGTTTTATTTGCAAATAAAAACTATTGGTCTGACATAGATTCTTACTTGTTAATTAACTAATATTTGAGTATGATTCGCTGTGTTTTAAAGTAGATTTCTCATTTTAAGTAATTTATGTGAAACCTAAACACTGTATATAAATAGTAAAAAACCCATGGAGTATAGTGTGCGAAGGCCTCATGATTGGTTGTACCCAATCAACAAACTTGAGTTCAACAACTATCAATACACATGGTTGAATTATTATTTTGGAAATGGGGATTGGCTCTTGTTATGCTACGACATGTGGAACAAAGTCATATGTGTTTAATAGATACAGTTTGTTGCATGCGAGTTTAATTTTTTGTTGAAATTGTTAAGTTGAAATAACATAATTATCTTCAAAAAATCATTTAGGTAATTAATATCTGGTAGTTGAAACATAGATATGGGTTTGAAACAAATATGAAGTTGAAACAAACAATTTCAATTAGATATAGTTTGTTGCATATTAGTTTCATTGTTGCAACTTATCTGTATCTAGTTAAACTCATATGGTTGTAAGGCAGTAAACTTTTATATTGTTATCGCTCTTATCGAAAATTATGGTTCAAATATGCTATTTTCACATTTACTAATTTTACATACATCTTTCTTTTCTTAATGGAATTTGTGGTTCTTGTTTGATTTGTAGTCACACTCTTGGTGTAAGTTCTTTAAAGGAGCGTTGCATTCATATTATACACCAATATAGTGTTAATATAAGATTTGCATATGACAAAGATTTATGATATAGGAATAATGGAAATAAAACATGGACACAATGAAGAGCAAAACTCTTCTGCTTCACAGTCATTTAAGAAGAGGCAAAGATCAGGTCCAACAACCAAAAAGAAATATAGAACACAAGAATCAAAATACATTGAGTGAAATGACAGTGGAAAACCCATTGTAAAGTGGACGAAGTGTCATAAGGCGTATATAGGCACTACAACTAGGTCCAATTGATATTAATATTAAGAACTGGGATGACATTAGCCGGAGGCTTAAGGACACTATTTGGGGATATGTTAAGGTATTATAAACTCATTGTTCACTAATTAAATTGTCAAATGGATCCTCAATGTTTGGAGTCTTGAATCGTTTGCATTGTTTGTCAAATGGATTTTGTCTTTTTAATTTCATACTTCTGTTTGACATGTTTATGTTTTATTTTTAATTATTTCACACCGAGTACCATATCGATGGCATAGTGAAAGACATTGTGTTAAGAACTATTTATGAATGATGGAAGGATTTCAAAACAAAATTGGTCAATGGTTGGATTACAAAGACAAGAAAGCTTCTAGAGGACCATAAAGAGCCGTTCGAATTTTACGATGGTATTACACAAGCATGATGGGAAAAAATCAAGAAGAATTGTGAAATTGAGGAATTTAAGTTGTATATTTTTTGTTGCATATTTTCTTAATGAATTACTTTTTAATAAATCTATTAAATCGTGAAATAGCAAATAAATGAGATGACTATGAAGAGTCAGGCATACAATGAGCATCCTCACTATTTGGGGGAAAGCTGGATATCCCTAGAAGAAGGCTAAATAGGTAACCGAAGGCCATAATTCCTCAACCATATTACAAAGTGGACCTATTTTGGATCGAAGTATTGTTTGGATTTTGGTAAGATGAAAAAAAGGATATGATGAAAATTATGCAACCGCTAATGAGATAAGTATGTTAGTTAAAGTAGTATAACTAGTTTCCATGCATTTTATTTCTTATGGTTAGTCTCTTGCAAAATATAACAATAGATTATTGAGAAATTCTTTTTCTTGTTGACAGAACGATTGAAGACAAAACCATCGAACGGACATGGATTCCAAATAGGCATGATGATGTCTTAAATCGTGCTCTTGAAAAAAAGAGTATCCAAGTCGATTTAGTGGAATTGATAGAACGTTTGGTATCAACGACATATTTAGGGAGGTAGAGAAAAGGAAAGGTCCAAGTGGTGTAATATCAGTAGATGAGATACATCTTATCATCCAAGAAATAGAGGCTAAAGTGAGCCAATGATTAAGATAAGAGACCTTAGCTGAGGTCAAGTCTATGATAGGTACAATGGTTGAGCAGAAGATTGCAAACATTTTGAATGGAATGGGCATGTAGATGCCCGTTGATATGGAGGTCGACAACATACCATTAGTTAGTCATCATAGTAGTTGTCAATTAATACACCCGAGCAAGTTACAATTTGCAAACAAAACTCAAGAGGTGGATCCCTATGTAGAGTTGCAGGTAAATAATTTAAAAGTTGATTTTGTAAACATGTATGATTTTATACATTTGACAAGTGTAAGCGAAAAATGTTGGTTTTTTTTATTTGCCATTCTAGAAACAAACTAAATGTCGTTTTGCTGTAAATTTGTAGTGGGTCATAGCATGGTACATCCTACTTCAAGACTTGGGATCAATGTCATAATCAACAAATCTTGGCTAATCATGTAAATGTTGGGATTGATGTAGTGGAGTCAAGTCATGAAAGAACCCCGCTTTCGGTTCCAACTGAACATCACAGCACAACAGATGAAATGATTGGTAGTTTTGTTAAATGGCCTAAATGTCTTGTTCTTTTAAGAGATAATGATACATAAAAAGATGGCAATTTTGGTATAACAAATGCCACAAGATCTATTGTATATTATTGTTAACATTAAACACCTTAAATAGTTTTGAACTAGAGATCCACATCTCAACCAAATAAGACTTTGATTGAAAGTAATAGTGATAAAGTTATGAATACAATGACAAATGAGTTTGCAAAGCGCAATACAAACACAATTGTGGGTGACGAGATTCTCAGGACTTTAATGGTTGAGTGCTATATTTTCCATGACCTAATAATTCAAGTATCATCTGACGATAATGTCATCAATACAATTCAAATGAATAAGGATTTATTTATGTATGATGAGAAGTTTGAAATCAATATCACAAAGGATAACATTGTACAAGTCCTTAGTATGGCGTGGTTGAATGCACCATGGTTGCATATTTACATCATCTAAGTATTTTTCCCGCTACATTATACAATTTCAAAGGATGAATTTGTCTTGACTCAACTTTATTGTACCATGATTTATTTCATTTGTTTTATTATTGGTACATTCAAGAAAAAGAATAAGTTGAAAATAGGTAATGCACATATCTAGTGTGTTGACAATGGAAGAATTCAAAGATGTGTTGACGATGGATGAATAAATTCTAAATATAATGTGGTTTCATTTATAAAAATAATAATATTACATGATATGTAAGTGTTAAAAAAACAATAACCATTTCATTTGAAAGGAACATTAATATAATCCATTATTATACTAATAGGGAAAAATAAATCTACATTATAACAATACTTGTACTTTATGTATAGTATTGAATGCGTCTATATGTGGTTAGTGCTTGGAATTTTGTTCTAGTGGAGTTTTTGAATGCATGTTCAAAGATATTGATTATATAGTTACATTATGTGTACGTGGTTAAATCATATGTGCAGTGACCTCGAAGGGGTGACCATCGGGTTTATATGTCCCCATAAGTTTTTCTAAGTGGGGAAATACCCAAACGCAACAACTATATTTATCTCGTATATATGGTGTGCATCACAATCTAAGAGCTTACTCTTAGTCCCACACTATAAAGGGTATGAACAATAAAATTTTAGTAACTAGTTTACAAATTTGCTATTGATTTTAACTTCCTATAAATCTTGTATTACATGAATCATTATCTACTGCTTGTTTTGCATATAGAAAAGAATGATGTTTATATTTTTTTATCCTTGGGCCGAACGAAGGCATAATATGGAAACTAAGCCATAAGTGAATATGTAGGTTGTAGAGTATCAATTATAACTTTATAGAACAACTCGTTGTTTTGATATCCTTTCCAGCGGTTCTCTAATACTTCTTTGATTTCAATACTTTTCTACTATCCAAATCGGTAAATGATAATAATAATACAAAGCTTTATTCATGAACTTAACTCACAATCCAATCGGCCACCCAAATTATCTTCTAACATTTTCTTGCATGTATAGGGCCTTTAAAACTTAGAAGGCATATAGAGGCAAGCCTCAAGGAACTACCTTGAAATGGAACACTGTTAAGGTGGTTGGTTTTTAACAAAAAAACTTGTATGTCATTTAGAATATAAATTCATTTTGAAATGATTATTAAATTATCTTGTAATATTGCTAAGGTGTCCTTAACAATCTAGATCAACTGATTGTGAATATTATGCGACGAGGTATATATATGATATAGTAAAAACCACATCAAAGCATTGATTTAATAAGGTACCACTTTAGTTTTTTTCTTTCATATTTCATATGAAATAATTATATGATTAAATTTTCAAAACAATTGTTTAATCGCAGGACTATGTACAAGACGGTTCTTATAGCTAACAAGTGATGGACAAAATTCGGGATAATTTTTCTGTTTATATCATACATAACAAGATGTAGTTATCCTTTCGTTTGGTGGTGCAGCTTTTTGAGGTTAACGATCATGCTGTTTTTGGATAGGTAAATGACATGGCAATATCTTCCATGGTTAGTAATAATATATATCACTATTGAAAAAAATTGAATTATTTTTGCCACTAGGTAGCTAATGATTAAAGAGGAAATTTATAAGTCCCAAGTCAAAATCCTGACATGATGAAACTTTAGCATTTTTTGTGGGCACACATAAAACGTAATACTTTAGCCTTATTCATAAAATGTTATGGGCATCCTTGTTCTTTTATAATTTCCCTACCTACCGTTCAGCTCAAGAAACTGAAGAAGATCGATAAAAAATGGAGTGTGCAATTTGTTTAGGAGTTTTTGGTGAAGGAGAATGGATGAGACTGCTGCCAAATTGTACACATGCGTTTCATGCTGCTTATGTTGATGTTTGGTTGAGAACTACTTCTTTTTGCCCACTTTGTAGAAATGACGTTTTGAAATCGGAGATTGGTTCCTAAGCTTTAGGATGTGTTTGGAATTGGAATTGAATATATTCATTATGATGCTTTGGGAAAAATCCCCATTTTTAAGTTTAAGAAATGAAAAAACTAAATAAATAAAGAGTAAACAAACATATTTATGCTATATACCCTTTAAGTAACCGCTCTTTTATATATCAAGCTGAGATTTGAAACAAGTAAACATATATAAAATAAAGGTGATTCTTCAGGAAACTGTATCAAATATTAGAACCAAATTTGTCTTTAGCAAATATGGACAATAGTTTATGGCTTCTTAAATCAACTAACTATATCCATAAATAAATATTGATACCAATAAAACATATGTGATGTTGTGATGATACTTACACTATTGGTATAAACAATTCTTTAACATTTCACTGTATCTTGCTAATCAGTATTTGCAGGTCCTACCTGCATCATTTCAGGCCAATAAGGCCACATGTATGCAACTTATCTCCTATGTCACGACCTTCATGAAAACGAAAATACAATAGCCAAAAGTTATTTATCACACTAGAACGACATCCCTATATTTTTCAAACATAATTCCCTTACCCATTTAGCATCATGCATGTAGAAAATTTTCATGTTATTTCTATTCATTGTTTTCAACCATTTTATATGTAGATTAACCTGTTATCTTAAACCTGGCACATTCATCATGACTCAACTATACTTTGGCCTACTCACATTCTAAATTATGCATTTCAAGAGCATTTAGAATTGAATCCTTTTAGCTTTAGGATTTGTTTAAAGAGGTATGCATATGTGCGCATATTACACTAATCAAAGACATGGCACTATAGTTTGATTTGTGACATTATAAATAATATGAGAAAAACATGTTTCCTGATTGCATTATATTATAATATAGTAATAATTTATACCCCAACACAATCAACACAGTGCAGAATGTCTCCATTTTCTAGCAATATATATATATATATATATATATATATATATATATATATATATATATATATATATATATAGCCACATAGAATGAAAGTTGGCATAAATAAGTAGGTCTCAATCTTGTCGGTTATGATATATTCATATCATGAATACAACTACAATTTGAATGCATAATTTCTTAGTCTTTATGCAGAAAAACATTACTGTAACATTAACGGATTTTCGTTCTCCGAAAATCCGACATCGACACTCACTTTGTCGACTGCCGAGAAATCGAAGGCCGAAAACACGAGATGTTATGGGTTTTAAAAAAGAATTGAAAAGAAAGAAGAGAGAAAAAGAAGAAAGAAAAAGAAAAATAGAAAAGAAAAGAAGATAGACAATTTTTAGAAAACAGAGAATTAGAAAAACAGAAGATAGAAAATTTTAAAAATAGAACGGGACAGAAAACAAGAACAGAACAACAACAGAATCTCACAATTCGCAGCGGAACAACATATAATAATAAATGAATAATCTTTAAACAAAGAACTATCAGTTATTACATTACATTTCATTACATCATATCATCAGAGTGTACAACAACATACAACATCAAACAGTGCAGCGGAAAAAGAAATACTATATAAACTAGTAATACGCCATGCCATCCAGCTTGCCTCCAGCAACTCCAGAATATCCAGAATATCCTGATAAACCTAACTCTTAACTGCCCGTGTGGAAATTGGTGGGCACCCAGAGTTTAGGAAGGAAAACAATAAACTCCAAGTCAGTCATGTGACTGGTGTGAGAACTCAAAACAGTTTATTTAACTTTAAAATCAAAATAGAGGAATATTTTTATTTCAATTCGCAATGCTTTTAAAAATGAGACTACCATAAGGCCTCCCGCACACACACACATGCAAACGCAGAATCGGAGGAGATTTCTCCTTATGATAGTCAAAGATGCTTGATACGCATTTAAAATAACATTTGATATTATTATTAGTGTATAGTGTAGAAAAAATTCATTTCGAAAGTAGAATATAAATCTTAGCCAGCATAGACATTTCGAACTATGCCTACTATAGCTACCATCCAAACAGTGGTGACCACCATAAGTGAATGGAAGGTTCTACAACTAATACCGTACAAGTTTCGTATTGGGAATTGGATTTCCAACAAATGGTCAGGCCAAGGAACTTCCCATTGCCACTGAGAATGCCTCTGGAAAGACATCCCCGAGAACCAAACCGGATCTCTGCCAACACAAGGCCGGGTTACCCCTAACTGGGTAACTACTGACACGAGCACGCCATTCCCCGGTCCTTTAGGACCTTTTCAACCGAGCGCTCGATATCCAATTCACACAATCATAAAGTGTTTTCAACATGAGTAAGTATCTGGGCTCCATACCATGATACCACCCCTTTCCAGAAGGAAATGCACATACCCTAAGGGGAGCTACAGCAACCCCTAATAACCTTGCCGCATCTTTCCTGTTTTGACCATTTCCGGGATGTGAGGCTCGACGAAGTCACGTCCACAAAAACATACTTTATACAAAAGCCATGCTTTGGGTCAACAAATGATCAACACAATGATCACTAGGATAGACGATCAAATAAACGATCCTATCACAAATAATCAACACAATGATCATTTCAGCATCACTCAGCATGTCACATTACCAAAATGGGATATATCGCTGATAACTTCAACTATATAACCTTTGAGCTCGTACGTCTCAAAGAAGGGTGTTAAGCAAAGAATAAATTCTCCGCCACCAACAGAAATATATTTGAAAGAAATCGGCTTTATATCTCAACTTGTAATGTCAGACATACAATCCATACAAGTTTGTTCCGGGCTCGAACAAAACCGAAGGCACTTCTTACGAAGCCCTTGCAATACGGGTATTCACAATCCCGATCGAATTTCCCATCACTTAGGAGATCTCAATACCAGGAGCTACCCAGTGCAGAGACAATCGATAGGTCATCCTATCGCTTTCACAAATACTCGGTCTTCAACACCGACCTTCAAATGCAATTCATAACGACGTATCACATATTCGGAATGGGTTATACGACCCCATGGTCCTTTCCCGGTTAACCCGAATAGTGAGCGCTTATTCAAAAATAAGTGTGCATTCAAATTCAAACAATTCACATCAAATACCCATTCAAAGGGAAATACTGATAGTCGGCTATTGAACTATCACTGGATATGCACACATCACCAGATTCCAAATAATTTTCCAAATTATTTATTTTCCCAAAATATCTTTATAAGATATATTATTTCAACACTTCAAAAATAAATCAATATTTATTTTCAACCAATTTCACTTTTCACATATAAATTCCATAATGAATTTATATTTCAAAAATATCTATGCATATACAATTTCAACTATCCATTTCAATTTATCTTCAAAAAGATAAATTCTAATTATTCACTTCACATTGGAAAACATTTCCATACTTATTAAAAATAAGTAATTCTCAAATCTTTTTATTTTCAACACTTAGAAAATATTCAATATACTTAAATCGAATTTAGTATATATTTCATTCTTTAAGGAAATCATTTATTTAAACATATTTATTTGGGCCAAAACGAATGTTACGTAAAACATCGTTACGACAACCCAAAATCACTAGTATAAGGATTCGGAATTAAAATAGATATATAAATCCCAATACTATACAAAACATTTCCTTTCGGAAATCATTTACTATAACAACAGTGTTATAGTCCACCATTTCCTTTTATTTCTCGAAAACGTCTATTTCAACAATAAATGTTGAAATCTATGATTTCGAATCTCAACACAATTAAAACATCGTTAAATCGTTTTAATTCTATTTAAAACATTCACATTCTAAACAATTTCTTTAACGTGTTATTCACTGTTCAAAAACGTGAATAAACTTCTTTAACAAATTCCATCCTTTTATTCATTTTAATTCAAAGGATTATTCACTGTCTAAAAACGTGAATATAACTCTATTTCTAAGTTATAACAATTAACTTATCAAAATAAGTCGTTTGCGAATTCATAAAACAACGTTTATAAATTCCATTTCTATTTATTTATAAAAACTTCTTTTTTTATAAATTCCTTTATTAACATATTTCAGTTTATAACTCAATTATAAACTAAATGTTTATATTATAAGTTAAATACTTATAAAACGATTATTTTATAAAATCGTTCTTTAAACTTCCTGATTATAAATCTTATAACTTATAAGATTCATTTATTTAACCAAATCTATTCTTCAATTAACTTCACAAATTTATAAATCTTACTATTTATAAATTTCATTTATAACTTCACAGTTTATAATTCTATAAATTTCATTCATTTATGAAATTCATTTTCACTACATTCAAACACTTATAAAAACTCGTTTTATAATGTCTATATTTCAATTTATAAATATCCATTTATAAATCTCTTAATATAAATCAGTTTATATTATTATTCTAAAACGTCTTTAAATTCCTTTATAATTTCATCATTTCGATTTATAAAATAATCAAATTTTTATAAATCCTATATTTAAACTTTTATCATATATTCAAAAATCCAATCTAAATTATTTTATAAAATCATTAGTTCATATTTCTTAAAAATCAACTTTTAATCGTATTTCTAAAAATCAGCTTTTTTACTATATTTCACAAAAACCATAATTTTTATAACTTTAAAAATTATAACGTTTATTTATTTATAATGGATCAATTCCAAAAATATAGTATACTTTTTAAAAATCACTTTAAAAATCATTTTAAAATCCCAAAATCTGGGTCCAATGATGCTACACACCAAATAGTCAATCACGACTAACAACGATATCATATATCGATATGATAATCCATCAAATATCAAAATATCTTAAATAAAATAAATACTGTTGAGGAATCCAGTTGGATCCCTCCAACCTGTTTCCTGCATCCAAAAACATTAGCACAATACCAATTTCGCTCCAGTACGAAATTATCGCGGTATATGTTCTTAATAAATATTATCCGCTTAATAACGGCGTAATAGGGTCTCATCCGCTAAACAAAAAATGCGGGAAATCAACAACTGCAATATATACATATGCCAATATATATATATTGATATTATATATAATACCAATTTCACTGTTTATGAAATATTCGCGGTATATGTTTATATTAAATAACATCCGCTTACTAACGGCGTATAATGTCTATTTTAACAATCAATAATTTACAGTCATCATTCAAACATGCATCCAAATATTTTAAATCTAACTATTTAAAATAAAATCGAAATCTATTCGATTGAGTGAGAAATTCTCACCTTGGTTTTAATTTCCGTTTTAGCTTTTATTTCGAATAAAATTAAACGCGCGTTTAATTTTACCCGAAATTCTCACTAACTCCAAACGACTCCAAACCAACTCCATCGCGTAGTGCTCGTCCATACGATTCCAACGCAACTGGGTTTGCATTTTTTCGACCTCGTATGAAAAAGATATCAAATTTTGAAGTTCGTACACGATTTTAATAACTTAAATTACAACTATACATATATTTTTAAACCTACATCACACTACAGCCATAGGATCTTGAACCCCCTCATCAACACCGCTCCTTTGTTTCTTCCCCAAGCCCCTCACGCAACTCCCAGATAATCAAAACGCATAAGAACCCATACAATCCACACTAGGGTTTAATAATTCGATCTCATCTCTCAACGAAAACACGATCAGGAAGCGCCGTTGCGAAGCCCCCACCTCCAGCTACACTCGACCCAAACCCCAAGGCACTCGGCCTCCTAGATCTGCGTGCGCACGCACGAGAACAGCCACGAACGGCCATGCTTTGCTCCCTCATCGTTGCTCCATCCCCGATCATATCCGTATGGATTTAAAGCTCATCTCGTGCTCTTCAATCTTCGTGTTGAACACCTCTCCTAATTCTTTGTAGATTGGAAGAGATTGAGAGTTTAAATTGGGCAATTTCTGGCCATTGACTAATTAGGGCCGGCTAGGGTTTAATGTTTGTTATTTTTTTTTTATTTAATGAAGGGTGTGTCTCCTTTTATAGAAAAAGCAAGCGTAAACACTATTCATCCCGGGAATTCCGAACTCCGATTTAGACGCCGTAACCAGCGTACCTAGGGTTTATCCCGCGTACCGGACACAATGGAACAGGTTTCGGAAGCTAATTCGGAAGTATGTGCGAGTTATGGCTGAAAACGCTCAATTTGAATTAAACCGATTTAAGTCGATTTCTAGGCGTTTTAATTTGTACCGGACAAACGGTAAATCCAATTGACTTGAAATTTAAAACCTTACAATAATATCACATTACGGATCCGATGAAACTGGTTTCGTCGAAATCCGAGACTTTTTGAAAAATGGCTATTTTGACTCGCCAAATTTAAATTAAAAACAATTCGATGCGTTTCGAGCTGCCACGATCAAACGATAACTCCGATTGACACGAAAATTGAAATCCGGTAATAACTAACTATTACGGATCCAATGAAACTGGTCTCGTTCAATTCTGAGACTGTTCAAAAATTGGCTATTTTACAGTCGATTATTAAATATTAAAATATTCAATTTTCACAGATTAACTTTTAATTCGATTTTAAAAGTTCTAAAATATCATTCTAACTCCAATATGATAAAATAAAATTTTACAAATCATTTTCTATCATATTTAACTCCATTTTCAATTATTTCCATAATTTCACATATTAATTTATCGATTTAATAATCCAATTAAATCCAAAAATTCAAATAAAAATTTATTTGACTTATAAATTCACTTATTAATATTTAAAATAAATTAAATATTCAAATTTAAATTATTAAAAATTCTGGGTCGTTACAATCTTTCCCCCTTAAAAGAATTTCGTCCTCGAAATTACAAGTAAGAAAAGTTACAGAATCTATTACTTTTCCAAAATTCATAATTAAACTTTTTACCAATCTTTACTAAGTTTTCAAATCATACTTAGTTATCTTTTCAAAAACAACTACTATTGTTTAACTTTCAATTCCAAATCAAAGTTAAAGTTTTCAAAAATTTTCCAAATTTTCTCAAATTATTTTCTAACGCCTTAAATTTCCGGAAAAATTCGCCATAGTCTCCTTTGCGCGGCTCGATCCGAAAAAAAAAATGACAGTATATATATCACAAATATACATCTCATCAAGTAATGAGGCATCCCGAAGGGAAAAAAGTGTAAAAGTGCGATATTTAATCCGAGATATGTACCTTATATTTTATTAGCAAGCATATACGGCTAATATAGCGCTAAAGCGAACTCCAAATGCGAAGCAAACGCGATCCGCACCTACTAAACACTCAACAAACAACATGAGAATCATGCATATATGAAAATAGTATCAATATACAACATATAGCAACATAACTATACATGTCACATAGAAAATGCAACCAAACAACAAATGCAAACATCAACCAACTACCATCCATAATCAAATGAATTTTCATTCATATTCTCATTCATATTCAATGAATTTGGGTTTTCACTTTAAATCATATTTGATTTATTTACATTGGATTTTATCACATTCATTCTCAATTTTAATTAGTTTGCATTCACTAATTAAATCCCATTCACATTCAATTCTATTCAAATTTATTTACTTCTAATTTGAATTCAATTTCATAGCTTTCAATTTCATTAAATCTTAATGAATTATAAACAATCAACTAACAACCATATAACAATCAATGTTTATTAATTTCAACCAAATTCCTTTACTTATATTCATTCAATTTGGTTTAACACCATCACTTTCAATTTGTTTAATTAAATTGATTTCATTCAATTTATTCAACTCCCAATAACATTTGATTTCAATGAACTAACACTTATATTCATTATTTCTTATCAACTTGATTTACATTTAATTGCTTAACATTCATTTAATTCAATTGCTAAAGTTGAATTTCATTCACATAACTCAAGTTCATATCCATCACTTAACTTAATTAATTTAGTTTGATACCAATATCAACTTCATTCAACAATTCTAAAGTTATACTTCCATTTAACTTTAAATTCATTTCTTATTTATAACTCATATTCATAAATATATTCATATAGTTTCACTTCTTATATATATAAGTTTATTTCACAATTGTAAATTACTTTAATTATAATTCAATTCTTATAATTCTTTTACTTATACAATTATTCTTTTATTTAGATTATTCAAACAACCTAACAATCAACTTACATACACTTTAATAATTCTGAAAAATTATTCCTTTACATATAAAAATATAATCAAGGCAAAATTATTCCATTTACCCAATTTAAAAACAATATTGTGCCGAATTGTTCTATTCAAGTGTTTAGAAACCCCTTCGGCATAGTCTTGCGGACCACGCTGACGAAAGTTCATATACCACTCAATAAACCAATCATCACAATATAAAACAATTTTTATATTCACTAACAAATACGCTCTCATAGCTATTATTACACTCAAACTCAATCTAGAGTACTGCTGACTTTATCTCTAATGAGTAATACCCAACAGAACCATGGTTGTCGCTTAACCATCAGAGCTCTGATACCAAATGTAACATTAACGGATTTTCGTTCTCCGGAAATCCGACATCGACACTCACTTTGTCGACTGCCGAGAAATCGAAGGCCGAAAACACGAGATGTTATGGGTTTTAAAAAAGAATTGAAAAGAAAGAAGAGAGAAAAAGAAGAAAGAAAAAGAAAAATAGAAAAGAAAAGAAGATAGACAATTTTTAGAAAACAGAGAATTAGAAAAACAGAAGATAGAAAATTTTAAAAATAGAACGGGACAGAAAACAAGAACAGAACAACAACAGAATCTCACAATTCGCAGCGGAACAACATATAATAATAAATGAATAATCTTTAAACAAAGAACTATCAGTTATTACATTACATTTCATTACATCATATCATCAGAGTGTACAACAACATACAACATCAAACAGTGCAACGGAAAAAGAAATACTATATAAACTAGTAATACGCCATGCCATCCAGCTTGCCTCCAGCAACTCCAGAATATCCAGAATATCCTGATAAACCTAACTCTTAACTGCCCGTGTGGAAATTGGTGGGCACCCAGAGTTTAGGAAGGAAAACAATAAACTCCAAGTCAGTCATGTGACTGGTGTGAGAACTCAAAACAGTTTATTTAACTTTAAAATCAAAATAGAGGAATATTTTTATTTCAATTCGCAATGCTTTTAAAAATGAGACTACCATAAGGCCTCCCGCACACACACACATGCAAACGCAGAATCGGAGGAGATTTCTCCTTATGATAGTCAAAGATGCTTGATACGCATTTAAAATAACATTTGATATTATTATTAGTGTATAGTGTAGAAAAAATTCATTTCGAAAGTAGAATATAAATCTTAGCCAGCATAGACATTTCGAACTATGCCTACTATAGCTACCATCCAAACAGTGGTGACCACCATAAGTGAATGGCAGGTTCTACAACTAATACCGTACAAGTTTCGTATTGGGAATTGGATTTCCAACAAATGGTCAGGCCAAGGAACTTCCCATTGCCACTGAGAATGCCTCTGGAAAGACATCCCCGAGAACCAAACCGGATCTCTGCCAACACAAGGTCGGGTTACCCCTAACTGGGTAACTACTGACACGAGCACGCCATTCCCCGGTCCTTTAGGACCTTTTCAACCGAGCGCTCGATATCCAATTCACACAATCATAAAGTGTTTTCAACATGAGTAAGTATCTGGGCTCCATACCATGATACCACCCCTTTCCAGAAGGAAATGCACATACCCTAAGGGGAGCTACAGCAACCCCTAATAACCTTGCCGCATCTTTCCTGTTTTGACCATTTCCGGGATGTGAGGCTCGACGAAGTCACGTCCACAAAAACATACTTTATACAAAAGCCATGCTTTGGGTCAACAAATGATCAACACAATGATCACTAGGATAGACGATCAAATAAACGATCCTATCACAAATAATCAACACAATGATCATTTCAGCATCACTCAGCATGTCACATTACCAAAATGGGATATATCGCTGATAACTTCAACTATATAACCTTTGAGCTCGTACGTCTCAAAGAAGGGTGTTAAGCAAAGAATAAATTCTCCGCCACCAACAGAAATATATTTGAAAGAAATCGGCTTTATATCTCAACTTGTAATGTCAGACATACAATCCATACAAGTTTGTTCCGGGCTCGAACAAAACCGAAGGCACTTCTTACGAAGCCCTTGCAATACGGGTATTCACAATCCCGATCGAATTTCCCATCACTTAGGAGATCTCAATACCAGGAGCTACCCAGTGCAGAGACAATCGATAGGTCATCCTATCGCTTTCACAAATACTCGGTCTTCAACACCGATCTTCAAATGCAATTCATAACGACGTATCACATATTCGGAATGGGTTATACGACCCCATGGTCCTTTCCCGGTTAACCCGAATAGTGAGCGCTTATTCAAAAATAAGTGTGCATTCAAATTCAAACAATTCACATCAAATACCCATTCAAAGGGAAATACTGATAGTCGGCTATTGAACTATCACTGGATATGCACACATCACCAGATTCCAAATAATTTTCCAAATTATTTATTTTCCCAAAATATCTTTATAAGATATATTATTTCAACACTTCAAAAATAAATCAATATTTATTTTCAACCAATTTCACTTTTCACATATAAATTCCATAATGAATTTATATTTCAAAAATATCTATGCATATACAATTTCAACTATCCATTTCAATTTATCTTCAAAAAGATAAATTCTAATTATTCACTTCATATTGGAAAACATTTCCATACTTATTAAAAATAAGTAATTCTCAAATCTTTTTATTTTCAACACTTAGAAAATATTCAATATACTTAAATCGAATTTAGTATATATTTCATTCTTTAAGGAAATCATTTATTTAAACATATTTATTTGGGCCAAAACGAATGTTACGTAAAACATCGTTACGACAACCCAAAATCACTAGTATAGGGATTCGGAATTAAAATAGATATATAAATCCCAATACTATACAAAACATTTCCTTTCGGAAATCATTTACTATAACAACAGTGTTATAGTCCACCATTTCCTTTTATTTCTCGAAAACGTCTATTTCAACAATAAATGTTGAAATCTATGATTTCGAATCTCAACACAATTAAAACATCGTTAAATCGTTTTAATTCTATTTAAAACATTCACATTCTAAACAATTTCTTTAACGTGTTATTCACTGTTCAAAAACGTGAATAAACTTCTTTAACAAATTCCATCCTTTTATTCATTTTAATTCAAAGGATTATTCACTGTCTAAAAACGTGAATATAACTCTATTTCTAAGTTATAACAATTAACTTATCAAAATAAGTCGTTTGCGAATTCATAAAACAACGTTTATAAATTCCATTTCTATTTATTTATAAAAACTTCTTTTTTTATAAATTCCTTTATTAACATATTTCAGTTTATAACTCAATTATAAACTAAATGTTTATATCATAAGTTAAATACTTATAAAACGATTATTTTATAAAATCGTTCTTTAAACTTCCTGATTATAAATCTTATAACTTATAAGATTCATTTATTTAACCAAATCTATTCTTCAATTAACTTCACAAATTTATAAATCTTACTATTTATAAATTTCATTTATAACTTCACAGTTTATAATTCTATAAATTTCATTCATTTATGAAATTCATTTTCACTACATTCAAACACTTATAAAAACTCGTTTTATAATGTCTATATTTCAATTTATAAATATCCATTTATAAATCTCTTAATATAAATCAGTTTATATTATTATTCTAAAACGTCTTTAAATTCCTTTATAATTTCATCATTTCGATTTATAAAATAATCAAATTTTTATAAATCCTATATTTAAACTTTTATCATATATTCAAAAATCCAATCTAAATTATTTTATAAAATCATTAGTTCATATTTCTTAAAAATCAACTTTTAATCGTATTTCTAAAAATCAGCTTTTTTACTATATTTCACAAAAACCATAATTTTTATAACTTTAAAAATTATAACGTCTATTTATTTATAATGGATCAATTCCAAAAATATAGTATACTTTTTAAAAATCACTTTAAAAATCATTTTAAAATCCCAAAATCTGGGTCCAATGATGCTACACACCAAATAGTCAATCACGACTAACAACGATATCATATATCGATATGATAATCCATCAAATATCAAAATATCTGAAATAAAATAAATACTGTTGAGGAATCCAGTTGGATCCCTCCAACCTGTTTCCTGCATCCAAAAACATTAGCACAATACCAATTTCGCTCCAGTACGAAATTATCGCGGTATATGTTCTTAATAAATATTATCCGCTTAATAACGGCGTAATAGGGTCTCATCCGCTAAACAAAAAATGCGGGAAATCAACAACTGCAATATATACATATGCCAATATATATATATATTGATATTATATGTAATACCAATTTCACTGTTTATGAAATATTCGCGGTATATGTTTATATTAAATAACATCCGCTTACTAACGGCGTATAATGTCTATTTTAACAATCAATAATTTACAGTCATCATTCAAACATGCATCCAAATATTTTAAATCTAACTATTTAAAATAAAATCGAAATCTATTCGATTGAGTGAGAAATTCTCACCTTGGTTTTAATTTCCGTTTTAGCTTTTATTTCGAATAAAATTAAACGCGCGTTTAATTTTACCCGAAATTCTCACTAACTCCAAACGACTCCAAACCAACTCCATCGCGTAGTGCTTGTCCATACGATTCCAACGCAACTGGGTTTGCATTTTTTCGACCTCGTATGAAAAAGATATCAAATTTTGAAGTTCGTACACGATTTTAATAACTTAAATTACAACTATACATATATTTTTAAACCTACATCACACTACAGCCATAGGATCTTGAACCCCCTCATCAACACCGCTCCTTTGTTTCTTCCCCAAGCCCCTCACGCAACTCCCAGATAATCAAAACGCATAAGAACCCATACAATCCACACTAGGGTTTAATAATTCGATCTCATCTCTCAACGAAAACACGATCAGGAAGCGCCGTTGCGAAGCCCCCACCTCCAGCTACACTCGACCCAAACCCCAAGGCACTCGGCCTCCTAGATCTGCGTGCGCACGCACGAGAACAGCCACGAACGGCCATGCTTTGCTCCCTCATCGTTGCTCCATCCCCGATCATATCCGTATGGATTTAAAGCTCATCTCGTGCTCTTCAATCTTCGTGTTGAACACCTCTCCTAATTCTTTGTAGATTGGAAGAGATTGAGAGTTTAAATTGGGCAATTTCTGGCCATTGACTAATTAGGGCCGGCTAGGGTTTAATGTTTGTTATTTTTTTTTTTTATTTAATGAAGGGTGTGTCTCCTTTTATAGAAAAAGCAAGCGTAAACACTATTCATCCCGGGAATTCCGAACTCCGATTTAGACGCCGTAACCAGCGTACCTAGGGTTTATCCCGCGTTCCGGACACAATGGAACAGGTTTCGGAAGCTAATTCGGAAGTATGTGCGAGTTATGGCTGAAAACGCTCAATTTGAATTAAACCGATTTAAGTCGATTTCTAGGCGTTTTAATTTGTACCGGACAAACGGTAAATCCAATTGACTTGAAATTTAAAACCTTACAATAATATCACATTACGGATCCGATGAAACTGGTTTCGTCGAAATCCGAGACTTTTTGAAAAATGGCTATTTTGACTCGCCAAATTTAAATTAAAAACAATTCGATGCGTTTCGAGCTGCCACGATCAAACGATAACTCCGATTGACACGAAAATTGAAATTCGGTAATAACTAACTATTACGGATCCAATGAAACTGGTCTCGTTCAATTCTGAGACTGTTCAAAAATTGGCTATTTTACAGTCGATTATTAAATATTAAAATATTCAATTTTCACAGATTAACTTTTAATTCGATTTTAAAAGTTCTAAAATATCATTCTAACTCCCATATGATAAAATAAAATTTTACAAATCATTTTCTATCATATTTAACTCCATTTTCAATTATTTCCATAATTTCACATATTAATTTATCGATTTAATAATCCAATTAAATCCAAAAATTCAAATAAAAATTTATTTGACTTATAAATTCACTTATTAATATTTAAAATAAATTAAATATTCAAATTTAAATTATTAAAAATTCTGGGTCGTTACAATTACCAATTGTCAAGAAAATTAGAACGCTTGTAATGATATATGGATTGATGGATTTGTATGAAAAAATATGTTAATTCAATTCCTTTCTTCATTTTGAATCCATTTACTTTCTAATTTTGGCAGGGTGCTAATTTAATCTTTAATTTTATCTGAAAATGGCGAAGGAACCTGTATTCTACAATTGTGCGGTTCTATGTATGTTGCAAAGTGCAGTAAAATGTGTAACTTTCTTTGAGCATGTCTTTAAACCTCGATTGCTTATATATGAATTCAAAGCCTTTAATGCACCATTTTACAAAATTTCAGTTGGTTTCACATGTAGTAATTTTATTCTTTTTCTTAAATAGTAGAGTAAATGGTCTATTCCATATTTAAAACATTGGTTTGATGTATATGTTGAATTTGATGTACAACCTAACTCGTTTGTGTATATGTTTAATTTGTAAGCTGAATTATCTAATTTTAATTTTTGTTAGATTTCTTCTCTATTCGCGTTATTGGTTTGATTTATATGTTGTACGACATTGATCCGTGAGATGAATTTGTGCATCGACATGTGAGCTGAATTTGTTCGACAAGTAATTTTTTACTTCAACTGGCATTTTCTTTGATTGTCATATAACAACCGAAGCAATTGATCTTCTCTTGCTTCGGTTGTCATGTGACAAGTGAAGCAAATAGAAAATAAGTATTCGATGATAAACGTACATTTGCTTCGGTTTTCATGTAAGTACAGAAGCAAAAGTGGGTTATTTGTTTCAGTTGTCATGAAACAACTGAAGAAAAAGCCTCAATCAATTGCTTTGGTTGTTTAAAGAACCGATGCAAATGACCAACTATTACTTTGGTTTAACAACCGAAGCAACATGTTTTGGCCCATTACTTCATCTTCATTTCCTTTGGTTGTTGAACCGAAGTAACATGGGATAAATGACTGAAGCAAATGGCCTATTTATTATTGTGATTCCATTACGTGAACTCTTGAAACTAAAGGAAGTAGGGACAAGTTTCCTCGAACCATCCTATTTGGCCTGTAATAGGTCCATGTTCGACTTGGGCTTGCTGCAAGTATTCAGACATTGAAATTTTAGTTCAACTATCAAGTCTTCTGTACATAATCAACTATAGGTATTCAGATGTCTGAACATACTTTCAAATGCCTTACTTAGGTTTCAGATATATGGCTTAGGTTTTAGGTATCCGAACCTAGTCAGATTTCAATGCGTTTCTTTTTGTTTTGTACAGCTAAAAATTTCAGGGGCTCGATCTCTCAATTTCAACATCCTGATTATATCTTTCGTTTTCATTATATTCAATGTTAGGACATGTAACTATGTACGATTTAAAACTTACTTTTCTCCAAACTTTCTTTGTATCTTATGCTAGTAATTGTATGCAATTATCCAACGGTCCATTTCCCTATATTACTTTATTAAAAGTTAATTAAACTGGGTAATGTAGTCTCCAAATCAGATGTTCATAGATTTATCTCTTTTCCACCTAAATAAATTTAAATCTACCATACACAACATGCATTTATGGTTTTAAAGGTAAATCCTATCTACCCTCCCCCTAAATTCCACAATTATATTAACAAGTCATACCTAGGGATCTCTAATTGTTTCAGTTCATACATACATATATTTCATAATAAGATTAATTAATTCAAATTGAATAACATATTTTTGTTTCTAAACAAATATATAACTGAAATTTACAGTTATCTACATCATACTCATTTGTACATAAATCCATACACCTTTGGGTGCTGATGAAAGAAACCTCTCCCTTAATTCGACTTAATTGGTATTTCTTCCTCATCTTCTTAGCTTGTAATTGTTGTTGATTCTTCTTTTCTTCACTTTGATTATCTATTCTAATTTGAAGTTTTGATTTTATTTTATTTAAAGAGTTTATTTTAGGATTTGAGGAAGAAGAAGAAGAGATATGAAGAATGAGAGAAGCAACTAGAAAGTGAAAGAGAAATGGTAGGTGAGCTGAATTAGGGTTAGAAACAACCTATATATAGGGAGAAAATGTGAAATCCCCCTCAACCCCACCTAAACCTTAACTCGTTTTGCTCCGTAACACCCGATATGCTAAATAATTCATATCTTCTTCATAAGGCCGATGTTTTGTATATGAATTTGGGTTATAAAAAATCGCTTCACATGATTGAAAAGTCGAATTTTCCAAATTCCTCCATTTGTAAGATTTCATTTTTCCAAATTAATGTAAAATTATCTAAATTCCTTTTCAATTTCTTATGCGTTATTTTATTTTATTAAAATTACGAGTGTTAAATTTTCCCACCTTAAAAGAATTTCATCCTTGAAATTTCAAAAGATGGGAAAATGCAACACGTGGACTCAACTCAACTCTAGCAACCATGTATATGTGCAATACATATACTCAAATCACACCACACAAAGCATCCAAACAATCCATATCAAACATATTTGTTCCTAAAAATTTCTGCCAACGAGGTATGACATCCATAGAGGTATCCACTATAATCTAAATCTAGGTAGCAACATGTAACAATTGGAAAATAATGTAAATAAACGATACATATCAATAGTCAAATAGACGCAAATAAATAACATTCGTCCGTCATAACAACATATGTGTAATACCCCATATTTTTAGTAACATTATTTAGGATATTTAATTAGCTAAATAAAATAAAATAATGTAAGATGATGATTAGGGGATTGAGATTTGCGATTAACAGGGGTAGTCGTGCCATGTAAATGAGTAATTCAAAACGAGATAACACGAAGTAAAATAGGTAAGGGCAAAATAGGCAGAAGGATATTCTTACATCCTGAAGACTTAGGAATTTACTTCCAAACATTCATTTCATTTACCAAAATTTATCAAGTAGAGGTCGAAAAAAGCTAAAGGAAGAAGCTAAATCAAAATAAAATTCACTCAATTCTCAAATCCTTAATCTTAAAAGCTAAGGTGAATAATCACTACATCTCTTGTTCTTAAATGTTTTCGGTTTTAAGGAAATCCGAATTTGTCATGTATAGTTTAGCCAAGATTTTGAAGGACAAAATATTTATATATGCGTGTTGATGATTTATGCTTATTCACATAGATTTTCATTTTTTGATGTGAAAACCTATTTATTGACATCCAAATACCTTGTGATTTTAGATATAGATCAGAAATGATATTTTAGAGACGGGTTTCAATTTTCTTAATTTTTTGAGTTAATGTGGATTTTATATTAATTTCTAGTGAAGAAAATTATTTATTGGGTTTAAAATAATCGATTAAATTATATATAATTTGGATATGAAATTTTTATATGTTAGAAAACATATTTAAATGGATTTTATAGAATTTTTTGTTGATTTTCCTAAGTGTTTTGATGAATATATAAAATTATTTAAGGTATGGGACTTAAATGTTTTATATATTTATAAAAGGAGAGAGGGTATTTTGTAAATAAATTAAAGTGTTTATTTTTGAAATTTTGGCAGTGCTTTTAGAAAAGAAAATTTGCAACCAATAAGGTTTAGACAAATAAGGCAGGTTAGTTAAAAAGATTACGTAAAAAGGTTAAAAATCAGTTTTACATGTAAAATGTATTTTTCACCATTTTCGTCACCCTGCTTCCGACTTAGACGGCTTTCGACTTAGTTCCTACACCTTCATATCTATCAAAACCAATGCACGTGGCATCAAAGACTTAGTGCATAGTGAATTGGAAAGAAGGCAGAAGGTATGAGGTCAAAACCAGGGGTTTCGAAGCGCTACTTTGTTTTAAATAAAAATGCACCTGCTTTGCTTTCGATAGTATAGCTTTCGACTTGGTTTGCTTTCGACTAGGTCAATGGTTCTAAAAGAATTATTTTAAAGAGGTAGCGCTTTTTTTTAAGTATATGCTTTCAACTAGGTCGAAGCCCTTTTGCTACCGCTTCTCCAATGCTTTCAGAAGGATGGTTTCGACACCATCACTTCTTTACTCTGGTTTTGGCTTTCGATAGATTTGCTTTCGACCCTATTTTTTGTGACCCTTATAAATTTTTAAAGATTAACCCAAAGGTTTCAAAAGAGATGGTTTTGAATGGTTTCGAAAGGTGTTTCCACATGTTTTAAAAAGTGAACCCAAATGTTTTCGAAAGGTTTAACGTTTTGATGCTTTCGAAAGGTTTTTAAGGAAGGTATCTAAGGGGTGGTTCTCTAATGGTTTCAAAAGGTTTAAAGGGAAGGTTTTTCCGATGGTTTTGAAAGGCTATGTTTAAAGGTTTTAAAGACAAGATGTCTAAGGTTTTTAGCTTTCGAAGGAAAAGATATATCAATGGTTTCGAAAGGTTTATGTAAATGGTTTCGAAAGGAAGGTTTGGCCTTTCGGCCTAGATGGAAGAAAAAAAATTTCAAGGAAAATTTAAGGGAAGGATACCTTAAGTAAAATGACTCGGATATTAAAATATCAAATGAGACTAGTATAAGGTCGCACCCTATACATTAGATATTAGCCATAGCTAATTTAGTCCAAAATTCCAATGTATAGGTCTTTGTCACAGGTAAAACAAAAATTATGATTACATACAGGAAGGAATATATATTTGTATAAAGATAGGTTATTGGTGAGCCCGCAAAACCATTAGGATTAGGTGACCCTGGGAGATGATAAGTTAGGGACAGTCCGTCCCGAAGAGGAGTATTTAACAAATAGTTTGGGATAGACCATCCAGAAGAGGAGTGTCTAATGGGTGTTTGATCATTTTGATTATATTGTCTGATGGGCACGAGTCAGTCAAAGGTTAGTAGTTAGCCAAACAAAACTATTGTGTTCAGATAGAAAGTTCAATTGTTACCAGACATGTATGTTAATAATGCTTTACAGTTTTAACCAGATTTGGTTGCAGGATGGTTTTCAAAAGATATGTTTTAAAAAGATATTAGTGAGAACCCGTTTCGCTAAGCGATGTGTTCTCACTTAATATCAAAAAACCGAGATGTATAGTAGTATTCACACCAAGCTTTATGTCTGACTCAAAGTTTACGTTTTTTATTTTAAACTCTCGGATGCTCAAATTTGATTTGAGTAGGCTGAGGGTTGAAATTTTATAGGTTTTGTAGGTTGTCGAATAAAGCTTCCAGAGATGAGCAGGTGGCTGATGGATAGCTATTTAGGAGTTGTAGTTTTGTTTTCTTTTATTCCTCTGTGTTGTATTTAAGACAGTTATGTCAATATAGTACTCTGGTCAACCAAGGGGAATCATCATACGTCGCTGTTGGCGTACTTATGTAATAAATATATTTTATCTAAACCTAGGAAACGATTATGGGATTATGTAATTTGAATGTGAAATATTTTTTTTGAAATGTAATCAATAAAATGTTTTTTCTTGGAGATTGATGATTTTGTTGCATATTCAAATGCTTCTGATATTGTGGATACCATTAACATAGCTGTATATAGTCATCAGAAGATAATACTACAATGACTACAACATCTGTAGCGCTTAGTATGGGCCCTAGATAGGGGATGTTACAACTTGATATCAAAGTATAGGTTTATGAAAAACTTTAAACTAAAATGATTTTTGAAAACATAATCCTAAGGAATTAGAGTAATATCGGGGTATGGGATAACGCTATGGTAACATAGTTGTATTTGCTATATATAAATATATGTTATATCTTTAGTTTCCTATCTCACTTAGGTTATTCTTTTGTATCCTTCGAAGCTTGAATACAGATATGGACGCTATAAGAGGAAGAGTGAATCTTGGAGGAAGCACCACCACAAATGGAAATGTCAGACCGAATATCAGGAGAAACCAAGGTCAGGCACAAGTAGGGAATGTTGGTGCTGGAGTCCTACAAATGGATATGGGAGTTATGTATCTGTTTTTTTGTGAATATGATGTAGGTAGGTGTGGCTACTGGAATGGTTGGAGGAAATGACGGAGTATTAGTTCAAGAAGCTCCCGTGGTCAACCATTATGCTCTCTTGAGCAGAGATTATGCTAGGCTTCGAGGAAAGTCCTTTATTGGAACTGAGGATGCTATAGAAATGGAGAACTGGTTGCTACATTGTGAGATGATTTTTAAAGACATAGGACACAATGATGAGCAGAAGAGGAGGCTTGCTTTGAGAAAGCTTCAGGGAGCAGCTTTATTTTGGTGGAATAGTGTAGCGGTTAGAGTAAATGAAGAGGAGATGACATGGGCTGAGTTTAGGAGAAGGTTTCAGGAGTGGTTCATGTCTGTAATGGCATAGTCTGCTTTGCTCAAGAAGTTTGCTGGGTTGGAACAAGGAGAGATGTCTGTTTTGGAGTATGCTAGAAGATTAAGGAGTTCGCTAGGTATGGGTATGCTACTGTGGATACTGTGTTGAAGAGGAATGAGAAGTTCATAAGGGGGTTGACGCCTGAGTTAGCAAGGGCTGCCTTACCTCATATCAGAGAACATTGTGATGTGGTTGTAGAGATGGCTTTGAGACAATAGGAGATGCTTGCTTGCCTAGAGAAGATTAAGGTGAAGGAGGACAATGTTGGGGAAGGTCAGAAAAGGAAGTTCTTTCATAAGAAGGTTGTTAAGAAAGATGGAGGGACAAAGAAGGGAAAGTCAGAGGTTGTGTGCTTCTAGTGCGACAAGAAGGGGAATTTCGCTAATAAGTGTCATATTGGAAAGGCGAAGGAAATGATTGGGAAGAAGAAAATCAGATGTTTTAGCTACGATCAGATTGGCCACTATAAAAATTAATGCAAAGAGCCCGCTAAGGATAGGAGGGGCAAGGTATTTGCATTGGAGCCTGCTACATCGTGACCAACGATGCAGGAGAAAGGAAATGCAGTGCAGGGAGGTACGCTTCAGATTCATGGTGTGACTGTTAGCGTTCTATTTGATACTGGTGCATCACATTCTTTTATATCTCGTTGTTTGTTAAATAAGCTTAACCTAGAACCCACATACTTAGTTACTTCCTTAAGGGTTGCAAATCCGAGAGGAGGGTATGTGACACTTGGGATGAAGTGTAACCACTCAGAGCTTGACTTGCTAGGTTACACCTTTATTTGCAGTTTGCATACATTTGACTTTGTAGGGCTCAGAATTATATTGGTCATGGATTGGTTAAGTAAGTACGATGCTAGGATATTTTTCCACGATAGGAAAATATCACTTAGACACCCTGATTGTAGTGATCGTATTATATATACCTTAGAAAGCCCTAGCCTTGAGGTGAATGCTTTGTTGGGAGTTATGGAGTTAGAAGACGAGTTGAATTGAGTTTTTGCAGTTAGAGAATTCACAGATGTCTTCGAACCGATAGTAGGATTTCCATGAAACGAGCCATTGAGTTTCGAATAGATTTATTGCCTGGAGCGGAACCAGTTAGTAGGCCGGTAAGTAGGATGACATCTACAGAGATGAGAGAGCTAAAGGTGCGGTTGGTAGATTTAGAAGGGAAGAATTTAATCAGACTTAGTAGTTCACCTTGGAGGGAAGCCATAGTGTTTGCTAAGAAGCCGGACAGATGGTTAAGGTTATGTATTGATTATTGTAAGATGAATGAGAAGATGGTAAAGAATGATATCCGTTACATAGAATTGACGATTTGTTCGATCAGTTGAGTGAAGCCAAGATATTTTCTCAGTTGGATTTGGCTACTAGTTTCCATCAGCTTAGAGTAGCAGAAGATAGTATACCTTTGACAGCGTTTAGGACCAGATATGCGAATAGTTAGTTATGCCGTTCGGACTAACTAATGCACTGACATTCTTTGTAGACTTGGTGAACCGAATTTTCAAAGAGCACTTGGACAGATTAGTGTTGGTGTTCATAGATGATATTTTGACATACGCTAAGGATGAGAAAGAGCATGCAGCTCATCTTATAGTGGTTCTTAAGACTTTAAGAGAACATCAGCTTAAGGTGAAATTTTCAAAGTGTCACTTCTGAAAGAAGGAGGCAAAGTCTCTTGGTCATGTAGTTTTAGAATAAGGATTGGCAGTAGATCCAACTAAGATCGAAGCAGCGATTAGTTGCATGAGACCAGAAACAGTTACCGAGATAATAAGTTTTCTTTGATTGGCTGGATATTTGGAAGTTTATAAAGGATTTTTCGTGGACATCAGTGCCGATAACCAAGCTAACGTGAAAAGATGTGAAATTTGTTTGGACCGATAAGTGTGAGGAAGCATTCTAAAGCATGAAACACTTATTAACCCATGCATCTATATTAATTGTTCCGGAGAAGAATCAAGATTTGGTAGTTTATATAGATGCATGTGGAACTGGATTAGGAGCAGTGCTAATGTAGAGATGTAAAGTGATTGCCTATGCTTCCAAATAGCTTAGACCGCATGAGGTTAGTGTAACATCCCACCACTTGGAGGCCCAAAACTAACGACTACGGATGCTGCAGTCATCCATAGTAATTAATCCTCGGCGACCAATACGGTGGTATTATTTTAATTGATACACGGAAACACATGAATATGAAATAAAATTAAAACTTCAAATAAAATCACATTCCATATCAAAACATTTTCAGTTCATTACATAATCGCATAGCCGCAAATCACGTGCAGAGAAAATATATTTATTACAGCATACGCCAAGAGCGACATATGAAGATGCACTCTTGGATGATCAGAGTATATACATGCAGTATAACAACTTTTCCATTACAAACAACACTGCGAAATCAAAAGAAAAGAAAACTCTAAATAGCTATAATGCCTCCTGCATGTCTCTAGAAGCTTATTCGTCTTAAGGTGTATCTGAAAACCTCAATTCTCAAACTACTTAAAATCAATTGAGTACCCGAGAGTTTAAGGGGAAAACATAAAATTCGAGTCATACATAAAGCATGGTATTAATAATAATCTACCATCTCAAATCATTTAGATATCTAGTGAGATCACGCCGCTTAGCGGAACCGGTTTTTCCCTCACTAGTATCTTAGAACCTTTATATATTGTGCTCCTACATCCACAATGGTTAAAAAAATTCAAAACAGTATAATATGATGACATGCAAAACAAATGAATTAATTCTGATTTACTCATCCCCATTCATTTTTGACTATTTATCTCAATTATAGTTTCTAGGATTAGTATTAACCTATTAGTTTTCACGGGCTAAATATGTAAGGACTCCCTGTCCAATTCATAGTTTTCATAGGAGCACTAAGAACCTGTTGGTAACTGCAATATCTTTACTCTTATCCTCATTTCATGGGTTGAATGTGAACCTATTGATGACTCCAATACCCTCTCTTCTTACCATAGTTTTCATGGCCTGAGTTGAAACCTATTGAAATCTATCAATATCTTAATCCAGATATAGTTTTCATAGGCTAACTACAAACCTACTGGCCCCTGCTAGTATCAAATCATAGTTTTTATGGGCTTACAATGAACTTGTCTTTCTGACATCTTCCTTTATCCATAGTTTTCATGGGCTAACTATGAACCTATTGGCTCCTGCCAATATCTTTTCTTATACACGGTTTTCATTGGTTTACTGAGAACCTATTGGCCCCTGCCAATATCTCTCTTTAATATTTTAGCATCCTATTTTCTGGTCTTCCTAACCTCTTGGATGGAATTCTACTCATCCAATAGTTTAATCAATTTATATTCACAACTGGGTTAACATAGCTGATTCTTCTACCCTTTATCCCCAAAATACAGTTATGATCCATTATAATGTGAATATATTTATATTTGAAGAAGAAAACAATATTACAAAATAATACCACTCCTATGGGTTTAATGTCCTTGAAACACTTTTCATATAAGATATGGTTACTCCCTTTAATCTACAATTATATCAAGGAAAGCTTCTTCTTAAAACCATTTCAAAACTCCTTTAATTTTAGCCATGGGTTTTTCCGTTAAAATTAAGTTTGGGTAATAAAACCTTTTAACATCTTCGAAACATTGCTTTCGACTTCATAGGATGACCTCCTTCAAAAGCACTAAAATCTCTTATTAAAACATAAGGCTCCTACCGTTCTAATACTATAGCGACTAGGATTTTCGACCCTCGAAAATCGACATTGATACGTTCACCGTATCACGTGCTGAGCAATCAGATGCCAGAAAATCCGATTATTAGCGGAAAAAGAAAAAAGAGAAGATAAGAGAAAAATAAACTGTAACGACCCAGAATTTCAATTAATTAAAATTTGAATATTTAATTAATTTTAATTATTAATAAGTGGAATTTATAAGTCGAATAAATTTTATTGCGAATGATTAGATTTAATTGGATAATTAAATCGATAATTTAAAATGTGAAATTACAGAAGTAATTGAAAACTGGGTTAAATATGATTGAAAATGATTTATAAAATTTTATTATATCATATATTGAAGTTATAATGATGTTATAGAACTTTTAAAATTGAATTAAAAGTTTATTTGTGAAAATTGAATATTTTAATATTTAATCGACCAGTGAAATTAGCCATTTTTCGAACAGTCTCAGAATTGGACGAAACCAGTTTCATCGGATCTGTAATGTGATATTATTGTATGGTTTCAAATTTCGTGTCAATGGATTTACCGTTTGTCCGGTGCAAGCTAAAACGCCTAGAAAATCGTTTAATCGGTTTAATTTTAAATTGAACGTTTATTGCCATAACTCGCACAGATGACCGAATTAGCTCCCGAAACACATTCCATTGTGTTCGAAACGTTGGGTAAACCTTAGAAACGCCAACCGGCATGCTTCGTATGGAGTTCAGAAAAATTCGGACGAATAGTGTTCGCGTATTTTTTTATATAAGCCCCCTTATTTCTCATTTTTGCAAAATAATTAAAACCCTAGGGTTTAGGTTCAGTAGCCGCCACTATTGTTCTGAACGTCCAGAAAACATTCTCGTTTCTCCTTGATTATCTCCTCATTCACTCCCCGATAGACTTCGACTTCAACTAGAAACTTGTAGATCTCGTTGAGACGAATGTATCCAACGGTGGAGATCGCATTTGGAGCTACGGATCTTCATCAATGTGGCCGCGTTCATGGGTATATTGTGCATGTTTTCTGATGTCAATGGGGGGCCGAGCTTCAGGCTATTGATGGTGAAGGTGGAGCTTAGAATGGTGGTTCGTACGGTGGGGGTTTGATGAACTCTCGATGCTCGTGGAGGCCGTGGTTCTAAACCCTAGTTCGGCCTTGGTGGGTTTGTTTTCACGCGTATTGACCTGTAGAAGGAAACGTGATAAAGAAAGGAAGAGGGGTGCGACCTGATGATGGGGAAAGGAAATCAACGGCCATGATAAGTTAGGGTTAAAATTATAAATATATGTTATAAATTTATATATATAAATACGTGTAACTTTAAAAATTCATATCTTTTTCATACGAGGTCGAAAACGCGTGAAACCAGTTGCGTTGGAATCGTATGGACGAGCACTACGCTATGGAACTGGATTGGAAGCGATTGGAGTCAGTGAAAATTTCAGGTAAAATTAAACGTCCGTTTAATTTTATTCGAAATAAAACGCTGGAACAGAACTAAAATCAAGGTGAGAACTTCTCACTCGATCGAATAGTTTCGATTTAAATTTTAAATAGTTAGATTTAAAATTCTTGATGGTATGTTTGAATGATGATTTTTATATATTGATTATTGAAATAGACATTATACGCCGTTAGTAAGCGTATGTTATTTATTAAAAACATATACCGCGAATATTTCACCGTATAGTGAAATTGGTATTATTTATATACTTGGAGTTGATTTTCCACGTCATATAGCGGATGAGACCCTATTGCGCCGTCTACTAAGCGGATAATAATTTATAAATCCTATATACCGCGATAATTTCGTACTGGAACGGAATTGGTATTGTGCTAATGTTTGTGGATGCAGGGAAACAGGTTGGAGGGATCCAACTGGATTCCTCAACTATATTGATTTATTTACAGATATTGTGATATTTGTTGATTATCATATTGATATATGATATTCGGATGTCGTGATTGACTATTTGGTGCTGTTGCATCATCGGATCCATTTTTAAAATTTAAAAATAACGATTTTGATTTTAAAGGGATTTTTAAAGTGATTTTTGAAATTATACGTTTTATTCAAATTTTGAATTGATTCATCTTACATAAAATAAACATTAAAATTTTAATATTTTAAAATTATGATTTTGCGAAATATAGCTGAAATGTGATTTTTGAAATAAGTAGTTGATAAATTATAAAACAGTTTAAATTGGGATTTTTGAATTATTATAAACAATTTATATAAAAGTTGTGTAAAATTGATATTTATAAATTAAAATATAGAAATTATAAAACGAACTTTTATAAGTGTTAAAATAAAGGTTGAACCTAGATTCATAAATAAATAAGAATTTTCGATTTATAAATTATTGTTGATATAAAAGAATGGATTTGTGAATAAATGAATTATAAGTAATTTACTTGTAAACCGGATTTCAACATGTAAATGAAATATAAATAGAATTGGTTAATAAAGGAGATTTATAAAACGAAGTTGTTATAAAATATAGAAATGGAATTTATAGACATTGTTTATAAATCCGTAAACGACTTATTTTGATAAGTTAATTATTATAGCTTATTAAAGGAAGTATATTCACGATTTTGGACAGTGGATAATCCTTTAAATAAAAATGCGTAGAAAGGTTGAATTTGGTTAACGAAGTATATTCACGCTTTTGGACAGCGAATATATTATTAAATAAAATGGATTTATTTTGGGAAGTGATGTTTGAAATAGAATTAAAATGATTTAAAGATGTTTTAAAATATATTATGAATCGAAACCATAGATTTCAACATTTATTGTTGAAATAGACGTTTTCGAGAAATAGAAGGAAATGATGGACTATAACACTGTTGTTATAGTAAATGGTTTCCGAAAGGAAATGTTTTATATAGTATTGGGATTTATATATCTATTTAAATTTTGAATCCCTATACTAGTGATTTTGGGTCGTCGTAACAATGTTTTACGTAACATTCGTTTTGGCCCAAACAAATGTGTTTAAGAGAATGATTTCTTAAAGAATGAAATATATACTTAATTTCGATTTAAGTATATTGGATATTTTCCAAGTGTTGAAAATAAATGGGTTTGTGAATTACTTATTTTTAAATAAGTATGGGAATGTTTTCCAATATGAAGTGAATGTTTTGAGATTTTATCTTTTAAAGATAAATTGAAAATGAATATTAGAAGTCGATTAGAAAATCATATATTCATAGATATTTTGGAAATGTAAATTCACTATGGAATTTATAAATGAAAAGGGGAATTTGTTTAAAAATAAACGTTGATTTATTTTTGAAGTGTGGGAATTAATTTACGGATTTGGAACGTAAATATAAAGTAAATTGTTAAGGATTTATTTATTGGTTTAAATGAACCATGTTGAAATGAAAGTAATCTCGTATAGGGGAATGATTTGAAATTTGTTTTCAAAAGTGGTAAAGGTGAAAAGTGATTTGAAAATTGTTTCAAATGATTAAAGTGTGGAAATTATATATCTAGTAAAGATATTTTGGAAAATAAATAATTTGGGAAATTATTTCGAATCTGGTGATGTTGAGCATACCTATTGATAGTTAAATAATCCGACTATCAATATTTACCTTTAAATAGGTATTTGTTGTGATTGCTTGAATTTGAATGCCACACTTATTATTGAATAAGCGCTCACTATTCGGGTTAGCCGGGAAAGGACCTTGGGGTCGTATAACCCATTTCGAATATGTGATACGTCGTAATGGATTGCATTTGATGACCGGTGTTGAAGACCGGATATTTTTAAAAATGGAAGGATTACCATTGAGTTACTCTGCATCGGCTGATCTCCGATATAGAGGTTTTATCACCCTTAGGGACGGGAAGTCCGGACGTGATTAGAAATTATCCGAAATGCAAGGACTTCTTTGTAAGTGCCTTCGGTTCTGTTCGAGCCCGGAAAAGACTTGTATGGATTGTATGTCTGACATTACAAGTTGAGATATAAAGCTGATTTCTTTCAAATATATTTCTGTTGGTGGCGGAGAATTTATTCTCTTATCTTAACACCCTTCTCTGAGACGTACGAGCTCAGAGGTTATGTAGTTGAAGGTTATTAGTGATATACTCCCAATTTGGTAGTGTGGCATGCTGAGTGTTGCTGTGGGATGATCATTGTTTGATCATTTGCGATATGATAATTTGTTTGATCATTTATCTTGGTGATCATTACTTTGATCATTTGTTGACCCAAAGCACAGCTTTTGTATAAAGCGTGGCTTTGTGGACGTGCAATGACCCCAAAATAAAAAAAAATATACATAGGAGTTTCTGTTGATAAAAATATAAGGAGTTAAGGTGATTGAAAATGATGAATATAGTTCCATGTCTAAGGAATTATATAAATACACATATTTAATATAAGGGGTGTCTCCTGTCTTATTTAAAAATAAAATAAAATGGAGTTTTATAAGGATCAAATAACTTATGTATTTATGTTAGAAATAATTAGCCTGATATATGTGATTTTTATCACATAAATGTGTATAAGGAGTTGCTGTTTTTTTAAGGCTAGAATGAAAACAAATATAGGATTAAATATGAATTTTTCTTCTTATAATTATTTCTTACAAACAACATGGTGAGACAGATTTTTACATCACATAATTATGTATGATAGTGAACATGATTGAATGGAGATAGTAGCTAGGTAGAAAATGCAAGGAGTTTACAGATTCTTTAAACCTAAAAAAAATGAACAAAAGGTCACATGCATATGGCATGAACAAATGGAGTCATGAAAATGGCATGCAGTGTTTAAAATGTTTGATTCCCGAAATAACTAATTGAGGAAATCAAATGTGTACAATTCCAATTAAGGACCACACAAAAATATGATCTGTACATGAATAACAAAGGGGTATCAAAGGGATTACCCATTTTCTTAAACCCTAGAGTGGTTTTATAAAGCCTGTACATAACCATATTCATCACTCTCTCGGGATTAAAACAAACAAAAGAATAATAATAATAAGATAAACATTAACTTGAGACTCTGAAAGGATCCGCTGTCCAGAGGAACAAGACAATAAAAGAAAACACTAGGTGAGCATTAATCTTTTTATGCAACGACATTAAGTTCTCTGGTAGGCAGCCTATAATGTTATGATTCATTTAAAATCTCTGAAATGATTTGTTATGGGTGTGATGGATGTTTGTTTGTGCATTTTTTTTTTTGTTTGGGGTTTTTAACCTGTATGTGAGTTTCCCAAGTTAAAATGGTTTGAGCATTTTTGTTCTAAATTATTCTGATGAAATATGGATCTAAATTATTTAAGAAATAGGCAGCAAGACAGTGATCTAGCTCATGTTTATTTTTTAGATATTGAAGCATGAAACCAAATATCCATATCATAAGTCAGAGGAGAGTTTCTGGATTTTTGGGGGAATTTCCTTAATAAAACTCTTATCCTTATATTCATAGTAATATAAGAGGATCATGATGCTTAAATTATTTTTAGGAAGACTATAGGCATGTTGCATTTCATGTAATAAGGAATATAAAAATGGAAAATATGGGGCAGGACCAGAAAGTATAAAAGTAAATATACCTTTCTGAAACATGAATGAACTGGAAGTTTATGTGATTAAATTCATAAATAGAAGCTTAATAAAATAAGCAGAAACTGGAGGGGGATTTATTAAATTAATAAATCCTATGAATGAATGAAAGAAGAATTAAATTGGTCATTTGGGAGTTAGTCAATGATCTGCTTGCTTCAGGTGGGAGCAAGTATATGCATGGTGCAATTGCATCCTGAGGCCTTTGTGTGTTGGAATGAATTAAATAACCTGGGAGTTTCCTTCACAATGCATACATGGTGTTCATTTGACAGGGAGTTATAGACCACAAAATAAATAGGAAATGGAATTTTAAATCTGGTTTATGATTGTCTAGACAAGGAGTTAAATTAATCAGGTTTTAATATGATGCTCTGATTGATAGCTGGGTGAAATTGGGAGAACAATATTTGAGTTCACTTATTTAAAATTGGAATTATGAATGATGTATGGTTTGCTGAGTATTGGTTGAATGTATGGATGTGTCTTTGAAACTGTTTGGTATTAACTACTGATATGCAAAGTTTGAAACCTGCTAGATTAGGTAAATATTGCAAGTTCACCAAAATTATGAATATATGTATGAAATTTGATTAGTGTGCATACCAGTGTAAACTGACCCTTTTGGTTGCCCTTGCAATCATCTGGGTGTCTCATTGAAATTGAGGCAGCTCAGTGATTTGCCTGTATGAAAGTGAAGTTGGCTTGATGGATGAAGAAGGCATTAGCTACTAGTATAAATGAAAGATACTAGTTTTATATTTGCAGATGCTTTGTAATGATTTCTGTTAGTCAAGATTACAAGTAGTAGTTGAAGTTAATTGTAGTGAATTTTCTGTGTAATTGGTTTAAAAGCATGTACTTAAGAAAACCTATTTTGAATGACTGTTAATGGTGAATGATTAACTACTATTTTTATGAGAGATCTTGTTTGGAGAAACCAGGGAATGAACATACTATATAAATATGATATGTGTATGTGTAAATTTCTGATTTTTATTGCTTGAGTTTATTTTGTAATTTTATGAAAAAAAAACCAAAGAATTAAGATAAATGATCTTTAAGAGGAATGTGCCTGCAAGATTTTGCATAAGAAATAATCTAGAGTAATGAATGCAGGCATGGAAGATAACTAATACTATTTGTACATGAATTCTGGAGAGATTATAATATTGCAATCATGTATCTGATTTCAAAATACAAATATAATAAAAGAAGCAAACCTGTAAGTATTTTGTATTTTTGGTTGTTGGCTTAAATGGAAGAATTCCCAGGAGTTTGCACAAGGCAGTATCATGCTTGTGTTAGGAATAGTATTTGTAGAAGAGTGTTAACATGAGCATAATGGGTTTGAAAGTGGCAATATGGCCGGACTAGATGGCCATGGGGGTCAAGCCATTATAGTCTGAAAGCATTTCACTTCAATTCATGAAGTGTAAGTGTTTCAAAAAAAAACTCCAAGCAACCCTTAAAAAGACTCCAAGCACATTCAACATAAACTCCAAGTATTCAAGTCAGTGTTAGGATAAATTTGAAATTGCAATATAACTTTATTTGTTCAGACTTGAAATGGTAAGTAGGAATCAGTCACAATGTTCATGCTTGCAAGTGTAAATTTTTTTGAAGTTATTTCCTACAAGAACTTGATAACTATCATAAGTACAATCAACTGCCATTTTAATGACTAATAGACTTGTTTAGGCAGAAAGTCTAGAAAATAAAAGGTGCTGTGCATTGCAGTATTATAAATATAAGTATTATAAATGCACAAATATAAATTTTGCAGTAGAGCAAAAATTTAGGGGAAAACAAATATATATCATCAAATATATAATTGTCTTTATGTGTTTTGTGTACTGATATGATTATATTAGTAATCTAGGGTCTTGGGAAAAATATTTGGAAACTTATCTAAATATTCAAATATAGCAGAAAAGAGGTTTAGTGATAAAAAAAAATCTATGTTTTAAGAATAGGGTCACCACAGTTTTGGTGGATGTTTGAATGCATTGTTTGAATTATTAGGATTGGATGCTTTTGTTTATGTCAAAATAAAATGTATGTTTGTGATACATGCACAGAGTGCACTTAAATAAAATAAACAAAGTAAAGACATCAAAAATGATGGGGGTAAACAAACTAACATAAAAATCATATTCATAGCATTATGGTAGGACCAAGACATCACACAGGTGCAGGACCATCATGTGAGCCACCTGTGATAAGCATGGAAGATTTTGTAAGAGCTTTGAGAGATGGAATAGCACCAAGGCTTGACAACCCTCACGAGGAGCTCTCCAAACTGCTTAAGACATGCACCAATTTGGGAGGGAAGGATTTTGAAGGTACTGAAGGAGCTATGGGTGTTCAAACTTGGATAAGAACTATGGAGAGAGTCTTTACAGATATGCAAATCAATGACCAAAGGAAAAGACAGATAGCTTCAAGAAGGTTGAAGGGGGTTGCACTGGATTGGTGGGAGGTTGTGATAGCAGGAAGGCCAGAGAATGACATCACTTGGGATGAATTCAAAGTCATGCTTGAGGCTAGATTTGTCCCAGCATCTGCCAAGGCCACACTGCTAGAAGACTTTATCAGATTAAGGCAAGGAAGCATGAGTGTAAATGAGTACACTCAGAAATTTGAAGCATTATCTAAGTATGGAATGGTGTTGATAGGGAATGCAGAAGCAAAGAATGTAAGGTACATTCAAGGCTTGAACCCTAGTCTATCAAGAGCAATGTTGCCATACAAGGATAAAACCTTTGATCAAGTAATTGATCTAACTCTCTCATTTGAGCAACATGACACCACAAGAGAGAAGTTCAGGAACATGAAGCTCAATAAGAAGAAGGGAGGTCAGAACAAAGTGCAACCTTATGACAAGAAAAATGCAAGCAAGGGAGTTAAGAAGGGGGAAGGAATAGTAGCACCTGAAAGCAAGAAACTCACTCATTGTTTTAATTGTGGAAAAGCTGGACATTATAGTAACCAATGCCCTGACCCTAAAATACCTAGAGGAGGCTGCTATAATTGTGGAAAGATGGGTCATCTAAAGCAGGATTGCCCAGAGATTAATAGGAGAACAGCAAAGGTAGGAGCTTTGGCAGCAAACAACACTGGGAAAGTTGGGCAACTTGAAGGTATAATTTTAATCAATACCCAAACAATATCAGTAATATATGACACTGGTGCCTCACATTCACTAATATCTCTGGAAATTGTAAAGAAGTTAGCACTTGCTTGTGTTTCTATTGATCAACCCTTAACTATATACAGCCCTATAGGAAGTTATTGTATGTTAGGAATGAAGTGTGTGGGTCTGAAACTAATTATAGGAGGTTATGAATTTAATTCAGATCTATATACTTTAAATTGTCCTGGTATTGGGATTATTTTGGGGGTAGATTGGTCAATGAAAAATAAAGCAATTTTAAATTTAGAAAATCTAACTATTTCTTTGGAGACAAATGGAGGCAAAAGAATTACAATCCTAAGTGAAATAACAAAGAATACATGTTTTAATAAAATTTGGAGTATTAATGAAATTCAAAAGGAATTAAAAATATAGGAAATCCCAGTAGTCAATGAATACATAGATGTGTTTGGAGAAGTAAGGGGAATTCCTCAAAATAGGCCAGTTGAATTCAAAATAAAATTAATGCCAGGAACTAACCCAATCATTAAGAAACCTTACAGGATGGGTCCAAAAGAGTTAGTGGAATTAAAACACCAACTAGAAGAATTAGAAGAGAAGGGGTTCATAAGATCAAGCAGTTCTAGTTGGGGTTCCCCAGTGCTCTTTGTCAAGAAGCATGATGGAACAATGAGGATGTGTGTGGATTATAGGGATTTAAACAAGGTGACCATTAAGAATAAGTACCCACTGCCTAGGATAGATGATCTATTTGATCAATTGCATGGAGCTAAAATATTTTCAAGGCTAGATTTAGCCTCTGGATTTCACCAAATGAAGGTTGCAGAGGAAAGCATTGAGTACACAGCTTTTAACACAAGATATGGCCTTTATGAATTTCTAGTAATGCCATTTGGTTTAACAAACGCTCCCTCCTATTTTGTAGATTTGATGAATAGAATTTTTAGAGACTTTTTGGATAAATTTGTTTTGGTATTTATTGATGACATATTAATTTATTCAAAATCAGAAAATGAACATGCTATGCACCTACACTTAGTATTATCCAGGCTTAGAGAACATGAATTAAAAGCCAAGTATTCAAAGTGTACATTTTGGCAACATGAAGTGAAATTTTTGGGACACATAGTGTCACAGCAAGGGGTGAGTGTGGATCCAAGCAAGGTCATTGCAGTTCAATCATGGAGTAGACCCAAAAGAGTGACTGAAGTGTGATCATTCTTAGGATTGGCAGGGTACTATAGAAGGTTCATCAAGGATTTTTCAAGAATAGCCACACCAATGACCAAGCTAACAAAGAAAAACTAACCATATGTGTGGACTGAGCAGTGTGACAAAGCCTTTGAGAAATTGAAGCAAGCATTGGTGGAGGCCCCTGTCTTACAAATACCAGAGGAAAATGAAGGAATGGTTGTATACACTGATGCTAGTGGGTCTGGGTTAGGTGCAGTGCTCATGCAACATGGCAAGGTGGTGGCATATGCATCAAGACAGCTTAAACCCAATTAGACCAAATATGCAACTCATGATTTAGAATTAGCTGCAATAGTGTTTGCATTAAAACTTTGGAGGGATTATTTACTTGGGGAAAAATTTGAATTATTCACAGATCATCAAGCGTTGAAGTATTTATTTTCTCAAAAAGACTTGAATATGAGACAAGCAAGGTGGATGGAATTTCTAGCTGCATATGATTTAGTTATTTTGTACACCCCTGGAAAAGCTAATAGGGTGGCAGATGCTTTGAGTAGAAATCATATTAGATTGGCAAGTTTGATGATTGATGAATTTAAAGACCTTGTAATGCTTGGGGAAGCAGATATATATAGCTAGGATGGAGTGAAATATAAAGAGCATGGTGACATGGTGGAGTATGGTACACTGGGATTGATCACAATGAGATCTAACCTGGTGGAGAAAATTGGCGGCATGCAAGACCATGATCAAAATTTAAAGGAGAAGAAAGAAATGTTATTGAATAACATTGAGTTGGAAAATTTTAAAATAGACCCCAAGGGATATTTGAGGAAAAACGAAAAGCTTTGTGTACCAGACATTGCAGAATTAAAAGAAGAAATCATGAATGAGCATCACAAAACCAAGTACACCATACACCCTGGAGGCACTAAAATGTATCATGATTTAAAAAGGAGCTACTGGTGGCCAGGAATGAAACAAGCAGTGGCAAAATATGTGGCAAAGTGTTTGACTTGTCAGCAAATTAAGGCAAACTATCAAAAACCCTCTGGCCTGTTGCAACCTTTGGAGGTACCTCAGTGGAAATGGGAAAGTGTTTCCATGGATTTTGTAGATGGTTTTCCTAGAACTAGGAAAGGTGATGATGGTATATGGGTAATTGTTGATAGATTAACCAAGTCTGCTCACTTTGTCCCTGTCAGATCAGACAGAAATGCACATAGGCTTGCACAATTATTTATCAAGGAAGTGGTAAGGTTACATGGTATACCAAAGACCATTGTAAGTGATAAAGATACTTTGTTCACCTTAAGATTTTGGGAGAGCTTCTAAGAAGAAATGGGAACTCAACTCTGTTTAAGCACTGCCTACCATCCTCAAAGTGATGGGCAAACAGAGATAGTGAATAAAATATTGGAGGATCTATTGAGAGCATGTGTGCTTGATTTTGGGGGCAATTGGGAGGATCACATCCATTTGGCAGAATTTACTTACAACAATAGCTATCAGTCAACAATAGGAATGGCTCCCTTTGAAGCCTTGTATGGGAGACCCTGCATATCTCCTGCCTGTTGGTTGGATGTAGGGGAGGGTATAATATTAGGGCCAGATCATGTTAAAGAAACTTCCAACATAATTGAGTTAGTTAGGCATAGGATGAAGACAGCACAATCAAGACAAAAGTCTTATGCAGATAGAAGGAGGAAGCCAATGGAGTTTGAAATAGGAGAGTATGTTTTTCTGAAAGTATCACCAATGAGGAAGGTGTTCAGGTTTGGAAAATCTGGCAAGCTTTCACCAAGATTTGTAGGACCATATGAAATTGTACAGAGAGTTGGTACCATGGCCTATAAGCTTAAGTTACCAGAAGAGTTGAGTGGTGTACATCCAGTATTTCATGTTTCTCAATTGAGAAAGTGGGTACATGATAAAGGAGCAATTTTGGAGTCACCTACTCAAATTCCAGTTCATAAGAACTTGGTCTACGAAAATGAGCCAGTAGGGATTGTTGCCAAGGAGGAAAAGAGGTTGAGAAACAAGGTGATCAAACTGGTGAAAATACAATGGAGCTTGGACATAAATGATTGTACATGGGAAGTTGAAGACAAAATGAGGGCTAAATACCCCAATCTGTTTTCTGATGGAGAGGTACGTTTAAGTAGCTTTATGATGGCTTTCTGAATGTTTTTTTTTCTTCTTTTCTGTTTGCTTTTAAAAAAAAAATTGTGAGTATGAGGTTATGGAGTTAAAACCGATTTTGGACTAGAGCTTTCATTTGGAGAAATTAGAAGAAATTATGGGGACATAATTCCTTTAAGTGGGAGGGTATGTAATGACCCCAAAATAAAATAAAATAAAAATAAAAAAATATACATAGGAGTTTCTGTTGATAAAAATATAAGGAGTTAAGGTGATTAAAAATGATGAATATAGTTCCATGTCTAAGGAATTATATAAATACACATATTTAATATAAGGGGTGTCTCTTGTCTTATTTAAAAATAAAATAAAATGGAGTTTTATAAGGATCAAATAACTTATGTATTTATGTTAGAAATAATTAGCCTGATATATGTGATTTTTATCACATAAATGTGTATAAGGAGTTGCTGTTTTTTTTAAGGCTAGAATGAAAACAAATATAGGATTAAATATGAATTTTTCTTCTTATAATTATTTCATACAAACAACATGGTGAGACAGATTTTTACATCACATAATTATGTATGATAGTGAACATGATTGAATGGAGATAGTAGCTAGGTAGAAAATGCAAGGAGTTTACAGATTCTTTAAACTTAAAAAAAATGAACAAAAGGTCACATGCATATGGCATGAACAAATGGAGTCATGAAAATGGCATGCAGTGTTTAAAATGTTTGATTCCCGAAATAACTAATTGAGGAAATCAAATGTGTACAATTCCAATTAAGGACCACACAAAAATATGATCTGTACATGAATAACAAAGGGGTATCAAAGGGATTACCCATTTTCTTAAACCCTAGAGTGGTTTTATAAAGCTTGTACATAACCATATTCGTCACTCTCTCGGGATCAAAACAAACAAAAGAATAATAATAATAAGATAAACATTAACTTGAGACTCTGAAAGGATCCGCTGTCCAGAGGAACAAGACAATAAAAGAAAACACTAGGTGAGCATTAATCTTTTTATGCAATGGCATTAAGTCCTCTGGTAGGCAGCCTATAATGTTATGATTCATTTAAAATCTCTGAAATGATTTGTTATGGGTGTGATGGATGTTTGTTTGTGCATTTTTTTTGTTTGGGTTTTTTAACCTATATGTGAGTTTCCCAAGTTAAAATGGTTTGAGCATTTTTGTTCTAAATTATTCTGATGAAATATGGATCTAAATTATTTAAGAAATAGGCAGCAAGACAGTGATCTAGCTCATGTTTATTTTTTAGATATTGAAGCATGAAACCAAATGTCCATATCATAAGTCAGAGGTGAGTTTCTGGGTTTTTGGGGGAATTTCCTTAATAAAACTCTTATCCTTATATTCGTAGTAATATAACGGGATCATGATGCTTAAATTATTTTTAGGAAGACTATAGGCATGTTGCATTTCATGTAATAAGGAATATAAAAATGGAAAATATGGGGCAAGACCAGAAAGTATAAAAGTAAATATACCTTACTGAAACATGAATGAACTGGAAGTTTATGTGATTAAATTCATAAATAGAAGCTTAATAAAATAAGCGAAACTGGAGGGGGATTTATTAAATTAATAAATCCTATGAATGAATGAAAGAAGAATTAAATTGGTCATTTGGGAGTTAGTCAATGATCTGCTTGCTTCAGGTGGGAGCAAGTATATGCATGGTGCAATTGCATCCTGAGGCCTTTGTGTGTTGGAATGAATTAAATAACCTGGGAGTTTCCTTCACAATGCATACATGGTGTTCATTTGACAGGGAGTTATAGACCACAAAATAAATAGGAAATGGAATTTTAAATCTGGGTTATGATTGTCTAGACAGGGAGTTAAATTAATCAGGTTTTAATATGATGCTCTGATTGATAGCTGGGTGAAATTGGGAGAACAATATCTGAGTTCACTTATTTAAAAATGGAATTATGAATGATGTATGGTTTGCTGAGTATTGGTTGAATGTATGGATGTGTCTTTGAAACTGTTTGGTATTAACTACTGATATGCAAAGTTTGAAACCTGCTAGATTAGGTAAATATTGCAAGTTCACCAAAATTATGAATATATGTATGAAATTTGATTAGTGTTCATACCAGTGTAAACTGACCCTTTTGGTTGCCCTTGCAATCATCTGGGTGTCTCATTGAAATTGAGGCAGCTCAGTGATTTGCCTGCAGGAAAGTGAAGTTGGCTTGATGGATGAAGAAGGCATTAGCTACTAGTATAAATAAAAGAAACTTGTTTTATATTTGCAGATGCTTTGTAATGATTTTTGTTAGTCAAGATTACAAGTAGTAGTTGAAGTTAATTGTAGGGAGTTTTCTGTGTAATTGGTTTAAAAGCATGTACTTAAGAAAACCTATTTTGAATGACTGTTAATGGTGAATGATTAACTACTGTTTTTATGAGAGATCTTGTTTGGAGAAACCAGGGAATGAACATACTATATAAATATGATATGTGTATGTGTAAATTTCTGATTTTTATTGCCTGAGTTTATTTTGTAATTTTATGGAAAAAACAAACCAAAGAATTAAGATAAATGATCTTTAAGAGGAACGATCCTGCAAGATTTTGCATAAGAAATAATCTAGAGTAATGAATGCAGGCATGGCAGATAACTAATACTACTTGTACATGAATTCTGGAGAGATTATAATATTGCAATCATGTATCTGATTTCAAAATACAAATATAATAAAAGAAGCAAACCTGTAAGTATTTTGTATTTTTGGTTGTTGGCTTAAATGGAAGAATTCCCAGGAGTTTGCACAAGGCAGTATCATGCTTGTGTTAGGAATAGTATTTGTAGAAGAGTGTTAACATGAACATAATGGGTTTGAAAGTGGCAATATGGCCGGACTAGATGGCTATGGGGGTCAAGCCATTATAGTCTGAAAGCATTTCACTTCAATTCATGAAGTGTAAGTGTTTCAAAAAAAAAATTCCAAGCAACCCTTAAAAAGACTCCAAGCACATTCAACATAAACTCCAAGTATTCAAGTCAGTGTTAGGATAAATTTGAAATTGCAATATAACTTTATTTGTTCAGACTTGAAATGGTAAGTAGGAATCAGTCACAATGTTCATGCTTGCAAGTGTAAATTTTTTTGAAGTTATTTCCTACAAGAACTTGATAACTATCATAAGTACAATCAAATGCCATTTTAGTGACTAACAGACTTGTTTAGGTAGAAAGTCTAGAAAATAAAAGGTTCTGTGCATTGCAGTATTATAAATATAAGTATTATAAATGCACAAATATAAATTTTGCAGTAGAGCAAAAATTTAGGGGAAAACAAATATATATCATCAAATATATAATTGTCTTTATGTGTTTTGCGTACTGATATGATTATATTAGTAATCTAGGGTCTTGGGAAAAATATTTCGAAATTTATGTAAATATTCAAATATAGCAGAAATGAGGTTTAGTGATAAAAAAAATCTATGTTTTAAGAATAGGGTCACCACAGGACGAGACTTCGTCGGACCTCACACCCTGGAAATGGTCAAAACAGGAAGGATGCAGCAAGGTTATTAGGGGGTAGCGCCCCTTTAGTGTATGTCATTCCTTCTGGATAGAGGTGGTATCATGGTATGGAGCCCAAATACTTAACCTATGTTGTTGCTGCAAATTTATTGCTTTGTGGTTGTTGGAAATCGAGGATCCTCGGATAGATCGGTTACGATCGGGGGATGACATATTCATGTCAGTAGTTACCCAGTTAGGGGTAACCCGGCCTTGTGTTGGCAGAGATCCGGTTTGGTTCTCGGGTCGTCTTTCCAGAGGCGTACCCATGTGGCAATGGGAAGTTCCTTGGCCTGGCCATTTGTTGGAAATCCAAAGAAACAATACGATCTTGTATGGTTTTAGTTGTATAACCTGCCATGGAATGTGGCGGTAACCTGCTATTGAACATGGTAGCTATAGTAGGCATAAGTGCGAAATGCCTATGCTGGCTAAGATTTATATCTTTATTTTCGAAATGATTTTTCCCACACTATGCACTAGTAATAATATCAAATGTTTCTTTTTAATGCGTATTAAGCATCTTTGACTATCATAAGGAGAAATCTCCTCCGATTCTGCGTTTGCATTGTGTGTGTGTGCGGGAGGCCTTATGGTAGTCTCATTTTCTAAAAAGCATTGCGAATCTATTTTAAAACTATCATGTTCTTTATTTTAAAGATAAACAGTTTTGAGTTCTCACACCAGTCACATGACTGACTCGGAGTTTATTGTTTTCCTTCCTAAACTCTGGGTGCCCACCAATTTCCACACGGGCAGTCAAGAGTAAGGTTTATCAGGATATTCTGGAATTCAGGAGTTGTAGGAGGCAAGCTGGATAGCATGGCGTATTCACTAGTATATAGTATTTCCTTTCTGTTGTTTGTTGTTGTACACTCTGATGATGTAATGTAATGAAATGTAATGTAATAACTGATATAGTTCTTTGTTTAAAGATTATTCATTTATCTATTATATGCTGTCCCGCTGCGAATTGTGAGATTCTGATGTTGTTCTGTTATTTCTTTCTGTTCTATTCTTTTTTTTTTCTGTCTTCTTCTACCTTTTTCTTCTTCTTTAACCCTAATGGTTCGATTTTTCGGCTTTCGATTGCTTGGCAGTTGATACAGTGGACGTATTGATGTCGGTTTTCGTGGACGAAAAATCGTTATCGTTACATTTGGTATCAGAGCGAATGGTTAAGCGACAACCATGGCTCTGTTGGGTATTTCTCATTAGAGATGGAGTCAGTAGTACTCTAGAATGAGTTTGAGTGTAATAATAGCTATGAGCGCGTATTTGTTAGTGAATATAAAAAAATGTTTTATATTATGTTTTCTTATCCATTGAGCTGTTTGTGGATTCTGATCGGTAGATGGGACGCCATATTATCGATAGGGATTTCTAAACTCTTAAACGAGGCAAGCCAACATAGTATCATTTTAAATTGGGTAAATGAAGTAATTTTACCTTGATTATATTTTATATATAAAGGAATAATTTTTCAGAATTATTAAAGTGTGTATGAATTGATTGTTTGGTTGTTGAATAAGTTAAATTAAAACAACAATTGTAAAAGAATTATAAAGTATGGAAATATAATTAATGTGATTTACAATTGTGAAATAATCTTATATACAAGAAGTGAAATTATATAAGTAAAAGACTTATAAATGTGATTTATATTCTGAAAACAAAATTCCAGAGAAGTGTTTTGAAAAGATTTGATATTTTGGGAAAATTATTTTGGAGAAGTTAAAGCTCTAAACTCTTTTCGGTCGCTGGAAAATAATTCTGATGATGATTGCAACATCATCGGTGTTCATTTTCGGGTTTCCAAAAGAGGGATTGCGTCCAAATTGTTTAAAAGAAAGTTGTTTGGAAAATTTGGATTTGGTTTTGGAAATTCAGAAGGTAATTTTTATTGATTTCAAAAATGGTTTTGAAAGGTTGAAAAGACTCTGGAATCCTATTTAAAAAATATTTATAGGAATGATAAATGAGTTGATAACTTATACAATTTGAATTTTGGTAGAATAAATTTAATTTAAAGGATGGAGTTAAATAAAAGTAAGTATAAATAAATCAATAAAAATCCAAGTTGTAAATTGATGAATTTAAGTGAAATAAGTTTTGAACTTATGATACGAGTTAATAAATTTAGCTTTGGTAAAGGTTAAATAGAATTTACTTTAGAATTGAAATCTAAATTGGATTTATAAGTGGAGTCTTAAGTTAAATTGAAACAAATGATGTTGGAATTGAATATAACTTAAGTAAAGTTGAATAAAGTTGATTTTGGTGTCGAAATAAATTAATAAGTGAATTAATGAAATGAAGTTATGAATGTGAACTTGAGTTATATAAATGAAATTCGACTTGGAATGTTAATCAATTGAATATAAATAATTGATATTAAACAATGAATATAAGTGTTAATTCATTTAAAGATAATGGAATAACTGAATGTAAGTAAATTTAATATCAACCAATTGGAATTAAATGTGTTGAACCAAACTGAATGTAAAGTGAATAAATTTGGTTGTATTGAATAAACATTGGTTGTTATTTGATTGTTGATTGATTGTATATAAATTCATTAAGTGTTAATGAAATTGAATTAGCGAAATTAGAAGCTAAAGTAATTGAATCCAACTTGGAAGAAAATGAACTTGAATAGAATTGAATTTGATTTGGAAGTGAACCAACTTGAATGAAAATTAGTGAATGCAAACTAATATAAATTGAATATGAATGAATGTTAGTAAATCCAATGTTAATGAATCAAATGTGATTTAAATTGGAAAACAAATTCATTGAATATTAATGAGAAATGAAAGAATATTGATTTGGTTATGGATTTGTTGGATGATAGTTGTTTGATGGTTGCATTTGTTGCTTTAGATGCATTTGCTATATTAACATACGTAGTTGTTGGTATATGTTGTATATTGATGTTATTTTCATATATGCATGTTACTCATTTGTTTGTTGAGTGTATAGTAGGTGCGGATTGCGCTTGCTTCGCTTTTGGAGCACGCTTTCGCGCTATATTAGCCGTATATGCTCGCTAATAATAAATAAGGTACATATCTCGGATTACATATCGTACTTTTACACTTTTTCCCCTGCGGGATGCCTCATCACTTGATGAGATGTATATTTGTGATATATATACTGTCATTTTTTTTCGGATCGAGCCGCGCAAAGGAGACTATGGCGAAATTTTCCGAAAATTTAAGGCGTTAGAATATTTTTGAGAAAATTGAGAAATTTTTGAAAACTAAGTTTGGATTTGGAAACTTAGTAAAGTTATTATAAGAGGTTTAGCTATGAATTTTTGGAAAGTTAAACACTTAAGAGATTTGAAAAAATCTAATTTGAATGGTTTGTTTTGGAAAGTTAATGAATTCTGTAACTTTTTCTTACTTAGTAATTTCGAGGAAGAAATTCTTTTAAGGGGGGTAGTCTGTAACGACCCAGAATTTCTATTAATTAAAATTTGAATATTAATTAATTTTAATTATTAATAAGTGGAATTTGTAAGTCGAATAAATTTTATTGCGAATTATTAGATTTAATTGGATAATTAAATCGATAATTTAAAATGTGAAATTACAGAAGTAATTGAAAACTGGGTTAAATATGATTGAAAATGATTTGTAAAATTTTATTATATCATATTGAAGTTATAATGATGTTATAGAACTTTTAAAATTTAATTAAAAGTTTATTTGTGAAAATTGAATATTTTAATGTTTAATCGACTAGTGAAATTAGCCATTTTTCGAACAGTCTCAGAATTGGACGAAACCAGTTTCATCGGATCCGTAATGTGATATTATTGTATGGTTTCAAATTTCGTGTGAATTGGATTTACCGTTTGTCCGGTGCAAGCTAAAACGCCTAGAAAATCGTTTAATCGGTTTAATTTTAAATTGAACGTTTATTGCCATAACTCGCACAGATGACCGAACTAGCTCCCGAAACACATTCCATTGTGTTCGGAACGCGGGGTAAACCTTAAAAACGCCAACTGGCACGCTACGTTTGGAGTTCGGAAAAATTCGGATGAATAGTGTTTGCGTATTTTTCTATATAAGCCCCCTTATTTCTCATTTTTGCAAAATAATTAAAACCCTAGGGTTTAGGTTCAGTAGCCGCCACTATTTTTCTGAACGGCCAGAAAACATTCTCGTTTCTTGACGCAGCGGATTAATCAAACAAAACTTCAATCGATGGAATGTAGCAATCGGTGAGTTGAAGATACCAAAATGCCCAAGTTCGTTGATCCAAAGATACCGAACTCTAGCTATCTCAAACACGTTGATAGCGCACTATACCGTGTTCAAAGATCTACGATTCTTCGCACGTTGATCTAGCGCACTAGATTCCGTGAATCGGCTTCTACGATCGTTGAATCGAGCGCACTCGATTAACCGAAAGAGGAGATAGGAGATTACACTCAACTACCAATTGGTATGAAAGCACAAAGCTAACAAAAGAGAATTTTATTCAAAAAAATCAACAACTCCAAAAATGTACAACACACGCGTATTTATAGGAGTTACAACCCAGCCTTAAGTCGTACACGACTCATCCCCCACGACTCACGACTTAAGGCTCTCGACTCAACAATACAACACAACGTTGTACAACTCATAGGTCGGCACCGACTCAACGCAAGCGACTCAAACACGACCGACTCATCATAAGTCGTTACCGACTTAACTACACAACACAGTTGACACGACTCACACATATCCGACTTAACACAAGCGACCTTCATACAACTCCCCTTAAGTCGGTAGCGACTTAAATCACACGACTCAACATAGTAACACACATGACCGACTCAAAGTAAACGACTCAACAATACAAGCGACCCACGACTCAACTACATACCGACTTAAGAAACCCACGACATAAGACTTCACCGACTCATAGCTTCCTTACGGCATATCCCCTCCACCCGAGTCAACTCCGAACGACTTAATGATGAGTCGTTGAGTCGTGTACGACTCATCAAGCACGAACACCTCAACTTTCCCTTGAGTCGTAACCCTGCTTTATTAACCCGTGTACGACTCAAGCAGTTGTTATCTCGGGTCTCTTCCTTGTCAAGTTGTACCTCCCCTTCTCTCTCCCAGTTAGGTCGGAAACGACTCATGCTTCTCTTGAGTCGTGGACGACTCAAACCCGATGCCTTGTTAACTCGGCCTACCTTCCCCCTTAGCTTGTTAACTCGTGGCCCTCCTTCCTTAGCTCGGAACCGATTCAAACCTTCATTGAGTCGTGGACGACTCATCACACTACACCACAAACTCGTGTTTTCAGGAATTAAAGTTTGCACAACCTCTTCTCTGGCCTTAGCTGCATCATCCTCCCCTGGTTGAGAAAAATTCGTCCTCGAATTTGCAAATTCTTTCTCATCAAAATGTTCATCTCCATAATATGGCACAAGATGCTTAATATTGAATACGTCAGAAGTGTAAATATCCTCCGGCAGCTTCAACTTATAAGCATTATCATTAATTCGTTTCATAATTTCGACAGGACCAATTTTTCTGGCTTTCAACTTATTATATGCGCCCACTGGAAAACGATCTTTGGTCAATACAGCATAAACCAAATCACCTTCGTTAAATTTAACATTTCGTCGCTTTAAATCTGCAGACTTCTTATACTTCTCATTCGATTTTTCCAATCGTTCCTGAACGATTTTATGACATTCAGTCAGCTCATCAACAAAATCAACAGCTCGTTTAATTGTTCCTTTCGCCTGTGGTACTACTGCCAAATCCAACGGTCCCCTGGGTAAATTTGAATAAACAATCTGAAATGGACTGAATCCTGTGCTACGATTCACTGCATGATTATGTGCAAATTCAGCTTGGCATAACTTCATGTCCCAACTTCTCAAATTATCCTGTACAAGGCATCGCAACAAATTTCCCAATGACCTGTTAACAACTTCTGTCTGTCCATCTGTTTGTGGATGATAAGCACTACTAAATTTCAGTTTCATTCCCACCGTCTTCCACAAACTCCACTCAATTGATCTAACAAAACTTCAATCGATGGAATGTAGCAATCGGTGAGTTGAAGATACCAAAATGCCCAAGTTCGTTGATCCAAAGATACCGAACTCTAGCTATCTCAAACACGTTGATAGCGCACTATACCGTGTTCAAAGATCTACGATTCTTCGCACGTTGATCTAGCGCACTAGATTCCGTTAATCGGCTTCTACGATCGTTGAATCGAGCGCACTCGATTAACCGAAAGAGGAGATAGGAGATTACACTCAACTACCAATTGGTATGAAAGCACAAAGCTAACAAAAAGGAATTTTATTCAAAAATCAACCAAAAGTGACTCAGAAAACGAGTATCTCTATCCGACACAATAGACTCTGGTAAACCATGAATTCGATAAATCTCCTTGAAAAATAACTGCGCCACTCGAACTGCATCCGCTGTCTTTTTGCAAGCAACAAAATGTGCCATCTTCGAAAATCTGTCCACCACAACAAATATCGAATCATTTCCCCTTTGAGTTCTAGGCAAACCCAAAACGAAATCCATGCTAATATCAACCCATGGCTTAGATGGTACTGGTAATGGCATATATAACCCTGCATTCGTTGCTGTTCCCTTTGACACCTGACAAATATGGCATCTCTCCACGAATCTTTCAACCTCTTTTCTCATCGACGGCCAAAAATAAGACTGTGAAATCAACTGCAAAGTACGATCACGGCCCACATGCCCTTCCTCGTGCAACTCTTTGACAATTTTCAACCTCAAGCTACAGTCTGGAATGCACAAACGATTCCCTTTAAACAGAAAACCATCAACCAACATAAATTCATCGGTACTCCCATCCTTCACTTTTTCAACATATTTCATAAAGTAAGGATCTTCTTCAATCATTTCTGGCAACATTTCAAACCCCGTCACTTCAACCTTCATTGTCGTTAATAAATGACTCCTCCTACTCAAAGCATCAGCTACCCGATTTGTCACCCCTGATTTGTGCTTAACGACAAAAGTAAATTGCTGTAAATATGCAATCCATGATGCATGTCTCGCCGAAATTTTATCCTGCCCCTGTAAATGCTTTAATGCTTCATGATCTGTGTAAAGAACAAATTCCTTCTGAAATAGATAGTGTCTCCAATGTTTAACAGCTTGTACAACAGCATAAAATTCAACGTCATATGTACTGTATCTCATCTTTGCCCCTGACAACTTTTCACTGAAATATGCAATAGGTCTCCCCTGTTGACTCAACACTCCTCCAATCCCAACCTTCGAAGCATCAGTATGCAATTCAAACAATAACTGAAAATTAGGTAGAACAAGAATTGGTGCAGATGTCAACAATTCCTTGATCTTCTCAAAGGCAACCCCCGCTTCCTCTGACCATGCAAACTGTTTCCCTTTCATGCAATCAGTAACTGGAGCCATCACGCTACTGAAGTGTGGAATGAATCTTCGGTAGAATGACGCTAGCCCATGAAAACTTCTCACTTCTGTAATTGTCTTTGGCTGTGGCCAATTCCTGACTGCTTCAACTTTACTCTGGTCAACTTGAATACCTTCTCCTGAAACAACATACCCAAGAAATAAAACAGTATGCGTCATAAACACACATTTCTTCGTTGCAGCATAAAATTGTTCCTCACGAAGAATAATCAGTACTTCCCTCAAATGTTGAACATGTTCCTGTGTACTCCTGCTATAAATCAGAATATCATCGAAATAAACCACGACGAACTTCCCAATGAATGGTCTAAAGATTTGATTCATCACCCGCATGAATGTACTAGGTGCATTTGACAAACCAAATGGCATAACCAACCATTCGTACAACCCTTCTCTCGTCTTGAAAGCTGTCTTCCATTCATCTCCCGGTCTAATCCGAATTTGATGATAACCACTCTTCAAGTCAATCTTTGAAAATATAGTTGCCCCACTCAACTGATCCAGCAAATCATCCAACCTCGGCATAGGAAATCTATAACGAACAGTAATCTTGTTCAAAGCTCTACTATCTGTACACATTCTCCATGTTCCATCCTTCTTCGGCACCAACAAAGCTGGTACTGCACAAGGACTCAAGCTTTCCTGAACACGTCCCTGTTCTAATAACTCTTCCACCTGTCTTCGTAACTCTTCATGTTCCTTCGGACTCATTCGGTAATGTGGTCTATGTGGTAACACTGCTCCCGGAACAAGATCGATTTGATGTTGAATGTCTCTCAATGGTGGCAACTCCTTAGGCAACTCCTCTGGAAATACATCTTCAAACTCTTTCAAAACTGGCTTTGCTTCTTCAGGAATTTCAACCTCTTCACTGCTCTCACGCCCAATCAACACGTATACTTCAGGCTCCTCTTCAACTTCTTTAACAAACTCCTTCAAGGATAATAAAGTTTTCAATTCCTCAATCTCCTCCAGCTTGCTCTCCTTCTGTTGTTGCTTCTTGGGAACCAAAGTAATTTTAGTACCCTCGAACATGAAACTGTAGCTATTGGCACGACCATCATGTTGAACTGCTCTATCGAACTGCCATGGTCTGCCCAACAACAGATGACATACGTCCATGTCTACAACGTCACACCAAATTTCATCTTTGTACCTTTTCCCAATAGAAAAATTAACACAAGCCCTTCGACACACCTTCACTTCACCACCCTTCCTTAACCATGCTAGCTTGTACGGTTTAGGATGCTTCTCAGTTTTCAAGTTCAATTTCCTCACAGCCTCTGTAGAAATAATATTATCGCAACTTCCAGCATCAATAACGAACTTGCAAACCTTCCCCAGAATAGTGCATGTCGACTGAAAAATATTGCTTCTCAACCAACTATCTTCTTCCTCTTGTTTTGGCGTCAAACAAGACCTCCTCATCATAAGATTACAACCTTCATCTCCAAACAATTCTTCTTCCTCCTCAACATAAGGTGTATTTGAACATTCGGCCTCCTCACCATCATCCTCCTCAACTTCTGCAACCAGTGCTCTCTTCTTCGGCTTCGGACATTCATTACTTTTGTGACCCAACTCCTGACAATTATAACATTTGAAAACACTGCTAACCTTCGCCTTCTCAGCCTCCTTCACCACTGGTTTGGCAACAGCTTTAGGAACATTAGAACTTCCACCAACAACCCTCGCTTGATTATTGGAATTAGTAAACACACCACCTCCACGCCTTCCTTGTTTCTCCCAAGCCAACGCTTTCTGATGTGCCTCTGCCACTGATCTAGGATCGAACATATTAACCATATCCTGGATCTGCATTCTTAATCCCCCAATGAATCTAGCAGTTAGTTGTTCTTCCGTTTCCATAATATCATTCCTGGCAATGAGTTGGTAAAATTCATCTGCATAGTCATTAACTGATTTCGTCCCTTGCCGTAGGTTCTGTAATCTCTGGTACATAAGCGATTGATAGTTGTATGGTAAAAATGTAGCTCTCATCAACTTCTTCATCTTATCCCACGATTCTATCTTTGACTTCCCCATTCTCTCCCTTGTAAGTTTAGTTGCTGCCACCACGCCAAAGCTCTCCCCCTCAACCTAGTAGCAACCAACTTTACTCTCCTATGCTCAGGAACCTCCTTGAAATCAAAGATCTCTTCAACATTTGATACCCAATCAAGAAATTCTTCAGCTACCATCCCTCCTTTAAACTCCGGAATCTCCATCTTCATACCCGATTCCCATCGACGATCATCTTCAACATCCCGATAAGAATTTCGAACTTGGTCTCGATCTCGATAATGAATACTAGCTCTATCACCCTCTTCAACAAAATCAAAAGTACGCCTACATCGATCTCGACCATTATCATCCCTTCGTTCATGCATGCTTCTTTGACTATGTCTCTCTTCATCTCTATATGCTTCATTGTCAAATTCACGTTGACTTCTTCTTTCTTCATGTGCATAGTCATGATGATCTCTTCGTGATGATATTGATGTTTCTCTTCTATCTCTACATGAATGTGGTGATACCCTCCTCGCTTCCGTAACCGATGGCGAAACTCGGTTTCCTCCATGGTTCGAGTTTGGTGATCTCCTCCTTTGATTCAAATCATTCATCAATTTCTCCAATTTTCCAATGCCTTCATCAAATTTTTCATTAATACGTTGTTCCATAAGCTCGGCTTCTTCTCTACGATACAAAGCTTCAACGTTTTGATGACGATTAGCTCTCCTTGGTGGCATGATTGAAAAACTTCTCAAACTTCAACAATTCAAACACAAAAATTCAAGCTTCAACAAAAGAACAAGTCACGGCTCAACACTTAACTCTTCAAGGCTTTAGCTCGGCAATGGTTTTACACGGCTCCACACTTCAAATCTTGGCGCGCAAAACTCCAAGACAAAATCCAAACAATATCCAACTCCTCGATCCAAAATGAAATGGATCAAACACTCCAAACTTGATGCAACTTCAATATGAACACGATGAACAACTTCAAACTTCAAAAACTTGGCTCCAAGAATCAACTTAGCTATGATTGGCTAAGTATGGCTCTGATACCAAAAAACTGACGCAGCGGATAAATCGAAACAAAACTTCAATCGATGGAATGTAGCAATCGGTGAGTTGAAGATACCAAAATGCCCAAGTTCGTTGATCCAAAGATACCGAACTCTAGCTATCTCAAACACGTTGATAGCGCACTATACCGTGTTCAAAGATCTACGATTCTTCGCACGTTGATCTAGCGCACTAGATTCCGTGAATCGGCTTCTACGATCGTTGAATCGAGCGCACTCGATTAACCGAAAGAGGAGATAGGAGATTACACTCAACTACCAATTGGTATGAAAGCACAAAGCTAACAAAAGAGAATTTTATTCAAAAAAATCAACAACTCCAAAAATGTACAACACACGCGTATTTATAGGAGTTACAACCCAGCCTTAAGTCGTACACGACTCATCCCCCACGACTCACGACTTAAGGCTCTCGACTCAACAATACAACACAACGCTGTACAACTCATAGGTCGGCACCGACTCAACGCAAGCGACTCAAACACGACCGACTCATCATAAGTCGTTACCGACTTAACTACACAACACAGTTGACACGACTCACACATATCCGACTTAACACAAGCGACCTTCATACAACTCCCCTTAAGTCGGTAGCGACTTAAATCACACGACTCAACATAGTAACACACATGACCGACTCAAAGTAAACGACTCAACAATACAAGTGACCCACGACTCAACTACATACCGACTTAAGAAACCCACGACATAAGACTTCACCGACTCATAGCTTCCTTATGGCATATCCCCTCCACCCGAGTCAACTCCGAACGACTTAATGATGAGTCGTTGAGTCGTGTACGACTCATTAAGCACGAACACCTCAACTTTCCCTTGAGTCGTAACCCTGCTTTATTAACCCGTGTACGACTCAAGCAGTTGTTATCTCGGGTCTCTTCCTTGTCAAGTTGTACCTCCCCTTCTCTCTCCCAGTTAGGTCGGAAACGACTCATGCTTCTCTTGAGTCGTGGACGACTCAAACCCGATGCCTTGTTAACTCGGCCTACCTTCCCCCTTGGCTTGTTAACTCGTGGCCCTCCTTCCTTAGCTCGGAACCGATTCAAACCTTCATTGAGTCGTGGACGACTCATCACACTACACCACAAACTCGTGTTTTCAGGAATTAAAGTTTGCACAACCTCTTCTCTGGCCTTAGCTGCATCATTTCTCCTCGATTATCTCCTCATCCACTCCCCGATAGACTTCGACTTCAACTAGAAACTTGTAGATCTCGTCGAGACGAATGTATCCAACGGTGGAGATCGCATTTGGAGCTACGGATCTTCATCAATGTGGCCGCGTTCATGGGTATATTGCGCATGTTTTCTGATGTCAATGGGGGGCCGAGCTTTAGGCTATTGATGGTGAAGGTGGAGCTTCGAATGGTGGTTCGTATGGTGGGGGTTTGATGAACTCTCGATGCTCGTGGAGGCCGTGGTTCTAAACCCTAGTTCGGCCTTGGTGGGTTTGTTTTCACGCGTATTGACCTGTAGAAGGAAACGTGATGAAGAAAGGAAGAGGGGTGCGGCCTGATGATGGGGAAAGGAAATCAACGGCCATGATAAGTTAGGGTTAAAATTATATATATATGTTATAAATTTATATATATATATAAATACATGTAACTTTAAAAATTCATATCTTTTTCATACGAGGTCGAAAACGCGCGAAACCAGTTGCGTTGGAATCGTATGGACGAGCACTACGCTATGGAACTAAATTGGAAGCGATTGGAGTCGATGAAAATTTCGGGTAAAATTAAACGTCCGTTTAATTTTATTCGAAATAAAACGCTGGAACAGAACTAAAATCAAGGTGAGAACTTCTCATTCGATCGAATAGTTTCGATTTAAATTTTAAATAGTTAGATTTAAAATTCTTGATGGTATGTTTGAATGATGATTTTTATCTATTGATTATTGAAATAGACATTATATGCCGTTAGTAAGCGTATGTTATTTATTAAAAACATATACCGCGAATATTTCACCGTATAGTGAAATTGGTATTATTTATGTACTTGGAGTTGATTTCCCGCATTATATAGCAGATGAGACCCTATTGCGCCGTCTATTAAGCGGATAATAATTTATAAATCCCATATAGCACGATAATTCCGTACTAGAACGGAGTTGGTATTGTGCTAATGTTTGTGGATGCAGGGAAACCGGTTGGAGGGATCCAACTGGATTCCTCAACTATATTGATTTATTTACAGATATTGTGATATTTGTTGATTATCATATTGATATATGATATTTGGATGTCGTGATTGACTATTTGGTGTTGTTGCATCATCGGATCCATTTTTAAATTTTAAAAATAATGATTTTGATTTTAAAGGGATTTTTAAAGTTATTTTTGAAATTGTACGTTTTATTGAAATTTTGAATTGATTCGTCTTAAATAAAATAAACGTTAAAATTTTAATATTTTAAAATTATGATGTTTGCGAAATATAACTGAAATGTGATTTTTGAAATAAGTAGTTGATAAATTATAAAATAGTTTAAATTGGGATTTTTGAATTATTATAAACAATTTATATAAAAGTTGTATAAAATTGATATTTATAAATTAAAATATAGAAATTATAAAACGAGCTTTTATAAGTATTAAAATAAAGGTTGAACCTAGATTCATAAATAAATAATAATTTTTGATTTATAAATTATTGTTGATATAAAAGAATGGATTTGTGAATAAATGAATTACAAGTAATTTACTTATAAACCGGATTTCAACATGTAAATAAAATATAAATAGAATTGGTTAATAAAGGAGATTTATAAAACGAAGTTGTTATAAAATATAGAAATGGAATTTATAGACATTGTTTATAAATCCGTAAACGACTTATTTTGATAAGTTAATTATTATAGCTTATTAAAGGAAGTATATTCACGATTTTGGACAGTGGATAATCCTTTAAATAAAAATGCGTAGAAAAGTTGAATTTGGTTAACGAAGTATATTCACGCTTTTGGACAGTGAATATATTATTAAATAAAATGGATTTATTTTGGGAAGTGATGTTTTAAATAGAATTAAAATGATTTAAAGATGTTTTAAAATATATTATGAATCGAAACCATAGATTTCAACATTTATTGTTGAAATAGACGTTTTCGAGAAATAGAAGGAAATGATGGACTATACCACTGTTGTTATAGTAAATGGTTTCCGAAAGGAAATGTTTTATATAGTATGGGGATTTATATATCTATTTAAATTTTGAATCCCTATACTAGTGATTTTGGGTCGTCGTAACAATGTTTTACGTAACATTCATTTTGGCCCAAACAAATGTGTTTAAGAGAATGATTTCTTAAAGAATGAAATATATACTTAATTTCGATTTAAGTATATTGGATATTTTCCAAGTGTTGAAAATAAATGGGTTTGTGAATTACTTATTATTAAATAAGTATGGAAATGTTTTCCAATATGAAGTGAATGTTTTGAGATTTTATCTTTTAAAGATAAACTGAAAATGAATATTACAAGTCGATTAGAAAATCGTATATTCATAGATATTTTGGAAATGCAAATTCACTATGGTATTTATAAATGAAAAGGGGAATTTGTTTAAAAATAAACGTTGATTTATTTTTGACGTGTGGGAATTAATTTACGGATTTGGAACGTAAATATAAAGTAAATCGTTAAGGATTTATTTAATTGGTTTAAATGAACCATGTTGAAATGAAAGTAATCTCGTATAGGGGAATGATTTGAAATTTGTTTTCAAAAGTGGTAAAGGTAAAAAGTGATTTGAAAATTGTTTTCAAATGATTGAAGTGTGGAAATTATATATCTAGTAAAGATATTTTGGAAAATAAATAATTTGGGAAATTATTTCGAATCTGGTGATGTTGAGCATGCCTATTGATAGTTAAATAATCCGACTATCAATATTTACCTTTAAATAGGTATTTATTGCGATTGCTTGAATTTGAATGCCACACTTATTTTTGAATAAGCGCTTACTATTCGGGTTAGCCGGGAAAGGATCTTGGGGTCGTATAACCCATTCCGAATATGTGATACGTCGTAATGGATTGCATTTGATGACCGGTGTTGAAGACCGGATATTTTTGAAAACGGAAGGATTACCGTTGAGTTACTCTGCATCGGCTGATCTCCGATATAGAGGTTTTATCACCCTTAGTGACGGGAAGTCCGTACGTGATTAGAAATTATCCGAAATGCAAGGACTTCTTTGTAAGTGCCTTCGATTCTATTCGAGCCCGGAACAGACTTGTATGGATTGTATGTCTGACATTACAAGTTGAGATATAAAGCTGATTTCTTTCAAATATATTTCTGTTGGTAGCGGAGAATTTATTCTCTTAGCTTAATACCCTTCTCTGAGACGTACGAGCTTAGAGGTTATGTAGTTGAAGGTTATTAGTGATATACTCCCAATTTGGTAGTGTGGCATGCTGAGTGTTGCTGTGGGATGATCATTGTTTGATCATTTGTGATATGATCATTTTTTTGATCATTTAGCTTGGTGATCATTACTTTGATCATTTGTTGACCCAAAGCACAACTTTTGTATAAACCGTGGCTTTGTGGACGAGACTTCGTCGGACCTCACACCCCGGAAATGGTCAAAACAGGAAGGATGCAGCAAGGTTATTAGGGGGTAGCGCCCCTTTAGTGTATGTCATTCCTTCTGCATAGAGGTGGTATCATGGTATGGAGCCCAGATACTTGACCTATGTTGTTGCTGCAAATTTACTGCTTTGTGGTTGATGGAAATCGAGGATTCTTGGATAGATCGGTTATGATCGGGGGATGACATATTCGTGTCAGTAGTTACCCAGTTAGGGGTAACCCGGCCTTGTGTTGGCAGAGGTCCGGTTTGGTTCTCGGGTCGTCTTTCTAGACGCGTACCCATGTGGCAATGGGAAGTTCCTTGGCCTGGCCATTTGTTGGAAATCCAAAGAAACAATACGATCTTGTATGGTTTTAGTTGTATAACCTGCCATGGAATGTGGCGGTAACCTGCTATTGAACATGGTAGCTATAGTAGGCATAAGTGCGAAATGCCTATGTTGGCTAAGATTTATATCTTTATTTTCGAAATGATTTTTCCCACACTATGCACTAGTAATAATATCAAATGTTTCTTTTTAATGCGTATTAAGCATCTTTGACTATCATAAGGAGAAATCTCCTCCGATTCTGCGTTTGCATTGTGTGTGTGTGCGGGAGGCCTTATGGTAGTCTCATTTTCTAAAAAGCATTGCGAATCTATTTTAAAACTATCATGTTCTTTATTTTAAAGATAAACAGTTTTGAGTTCTCACACCAGTCACATGACTGACTCGGAGTTTATTGTTTTCCTTCCTAAACTCTGGGTGCCCACCAATTTCCACACGGGTGGTCAAGAGTAAGGTTTATCAGGATATTCTGGAATTCAGGAGTTGCAGGAGGCAAGCTGGATAGCATGGCGTATTCACTAGTATATAGTATTTCCTTTCCGTTGTTTGTTGTTGTACACTCTGATGATGTAATGTAATGAAATGTAATGTAATAACTGAGATAGTTCTTTGTTTAAAGATTATTCATTTATCTATTATATGTTGTTTCGCTGCGAATTGTGAGATTCTGATGTTGTTCTGTTATTTCTTTCTGTTCTATTCTATTTTTTTCTGTCTTCTTCTACCTTTTTCTTCTTCTTTAACCCTAATGGTTCGATTTTTCGGCTTTCGATTGCTCGGCAGTTGATACAGTGGACGTATTGATGTCGGTTTTCGTGGACGAAAAATCGTTATTGTTACATAAACAATAACACATAATCTCACAGTTGCAGCGGAAACATATATAATAGATAAATACAGATCTTTATACACGATGAAATTGTAACTGTTAATATACATACAATCATCAAAGTACAACAACTAACAAATTAATATGGACGGTTATTATAACTTGTCCTCACCAGTGCTGAATATATAGCCTACACACAGTGGATTATGATCAAGTACGTGGAATACGCATGAGAGTCCTTTAGCTTATCTCCTGAGCTCCATAACATCCTAACCAGAATCTGTAATACTCGATCTGACCCAAGCATTATAATAAAATAACACCCGAGTCAGTCTGGAAAACCAGCATATGAAAAATACACTCAATTTGAATTATAACAGTTATCAAAATACTTCGACAAAAAGGTATCTTGTAAGATCATGCCACACATAAACACGATGGGTTTTTACCTTACGATAAACAAAACATTTTTATATAAAAATCCGGTGATATTATAATAATGTCTAAGGGTCAAAATAATAATAATCAAGTAGTAGTGATGTTCATGTTGTGTACATCATAACAATGCAGGTACAAAATCAAAACTCGGTAAGGCTCGTTCGCTAATTGTGTAGGATTCCATGGAGGTGCCTTCAATACTTTGAGAACGGTCCTCTTGCACAAGGATCAGAGTTATCCTTCCAAAGCATCATACCCGTCTTGTCGAGGTATTATAGGAAAAACATACTGGTCTTGCTAAGACCGAATACATTGCTCCAGCATGCCGAAAACAACTGAAAGTATCAGTATTGCTAGAAAAAGGAGCCGAATACACCATATGGGTTTGCCAACCCTACTGGCTATGCCTCTGGTATCTGTTTATAGCCATTTCCGCTGATGAAGCTACGTCCGACGTTCCAGCTTACACACCGCTCTATAAATAGATTACGAAATCCCGTATGATTCCCACACCACAATGGCCTTGGAATCACATACAGATTCCCACATCTCAAATAGATCTCGGAATCACACACGGATTCCCATACCCAATGGTCTCGGAACCACACATGGATTTCAAAATCTCAATATAACACGAAAACTCATCCATAGAACCGTATATGATTTTTTGGAGTGGTAACGGTTCTGAGTCATATCTTATGAGTACACTCTCCCCTTCCCGGGGGCTCTATAAACCAATCCTCGATTTCCAGAATGCTCAATATCGGTTCTTTAGGAAATATTCTAACAATACATAAGAACGGGGATAACCCCCTAACCGTTTAAGTGGACGGATCTCCTTATCATTTGTCCTAGAAGAACAACGAGTTTATACATAGAGTATAGCACCATCGATGGTAACTGTACCATACAATTTCTGTGTTTCCCCTAGATATTTCCAGAGTTAAAACCTTCGATGTTAAGTAGGAAATCATTTACTACCACCAAAATTAAGAAGGATTTTATATTCGGGCCAAGATTTGATAGCCAATTATTTAACCATCAAATAAATAAACATTCAACCAAAAATTTCATTTCCGCTGAAATCTCTAAGCCTCATTTAATTTAAATTTGATAAATTTGAATTCCTCATTTAAAACAGGCATATACTTATTTCATCTGAACAAGTATATTCACAAATCCTTTCTTTCAAAAATACTTGAAAACTCATTAAAATAGATATGGAAGTACCATTCGGTATTGACCATGGATCGCAGCTCGATGGTATTGTCTCTGTCCTAGAAAAACCAAACTTAACTTAGGCAATCTCTGCCTCCCGATTTCCGCCATGCAATCAATCATAAATCGCAGTTTGCACAATGGTTACGTTGCTATCTCAGCGAAAACATCCCAAACTGTAGGCAATCACTGCTCTTGAATTATGCTACGAAAATATACCATTATTTTCCAATTTTTTTATTTCATAAATATTTCTAAGCCTATTTATAAAACTTCTTTATAAATTTCAAAGTTTAATTTTGAGAAATATTTCTTTACAAATTTTAAACCATTTGTAATCTTCCTTTATAAATTTCAAAAATTATCGATCATACTTATTTATAATCCAATTAACAATTTATAACCCCTTTATTAAATTCAGATTCATTTTCGAAGTTTATGTATCTAAACAATTTGGAAATTTCCTTTTCTCTAATTTTCTGAAGTTGTTGAATTCCATTACAAGATTTTTCTTGTAAAATCACATCCATTCAATATAATCCTATCTACAAATCTTAAGTGTATTTATAAGCAACTTCAATAAATTTCCAAAAGTAATAAGTATTCTAAAGTAAAAGAATAAATTTTCAAACACATTTAAGCCATTATTTAAAATATCACCACCCCTTGTTAAATGATAATGATAGAAATTTTTTAATTCACTCCTAAATAAAAATAATAGATTTTCGAAGTTTATTATGAAAACTAGAATTTATTTCAACCAATATTAAATATTTAAGTAGCTAACTTCCTGAAATATTTTAGTCTAATTAATAGTTTGATAAATAAAAATACTTTTCTAAAACAAATTCATTTCTTGATAAAAATGTATTTTAAAATCCAATACAACCATTTTTATACTTATAAATTTCCCTCAATTTATCACAATCCGATTTACATTTCCAAATTCACAACTATTTTCAAATTCCAAATAGAATCCACTATTTCTTTCTAAACCGGTTTCCTTATCTCATTTTAAATTCACACTGTGAATTTATATTTCTCATTTAATAAATGATAATCATTCCACTTATTTATAAACATCATTTATAACTTTTCATAAACTCATTCCCAGTATGTACATTTTTATATTACAAAAACCTTTTTATAAACCGACTTCTAATAAAATTCCATTTACAAATCTATTTCTTAAATAATCCAAACTATATTCCAAAACCCTTCAAATCTCGATTTTAACTTCCATTTCGTATTCTAGAAATCCCTATTAAAAATCCACTATCTAAAAATACTTAAATTAGATTCTCAATTTGAAATCATTTTACAGAATAGCTAAATAAATATCAAAAATTAAATTGTTTATTTTATTCAAATCAATTTCCTTTTAAAATAAGCCCAAAATTAATATAAATATATTCACTTACAAATTGGCTTTGAATTTCCTTCTTAAATTCAAATATATTATTTATGATATTTCTAATACCAAAATCAAGGACGGTGCTACAATAGCATCTAATAAATTCAAATCACATCATAATCTATCACAAACTATTCGAACACATCCTATATTACCATATATGAAATTAAAAATCAACATTTTTGAGGAATCCGGTTGGATCCTTCTAACCTGTTTCCGTGCAACCACAAATGTTATACAATATAAAATACCAATCCGCTTCGAGGCAGGATATCGCGGTAATATAGGATCATCTGCTATTATGCGGGGCACATAGTGTATTATCTACTCTAATAGGCGGAAATATATCCTATTAATATAATGTTCAACAGATAATAATTTATCAATCCATCCAATCAACCAATAATTAATTTTAACTAGTTAAAATAAAACCAATTATCCACGATGAGTGAGATTTGCTCACCAGAATTCCAATTATTGCTTTCGCGTTTTGGTTGGTCTACAGTCGAACGACGTTCTACTATAGCTAAAAGTTCGACTAGTTTGAATCTTCTCGAATTCAGTTCCAAAGCAAAGATCTCGTTAATATGAATCCAACGTGACTGACCATATTGGATTTGGACCTAAAGTTAACAAGTTATGAATTTTATAAGCTTTTGCATTTTTCAAACCAATTTATATTCACTTAAATAAATTTATAGTTCCATACCCATATAACACAACCCGGCTAACAAAGCAACCCGACCCCCATTTGCTTCGTCCTCAAATCATGCTCCTCTCCTTTCTCTTTTTTTGGTGAACAAAAACAATGTGCACGCTCTGCACCGTGCCTGCCCAATAACTCCACCATCGCTCAACCGGAAACCACCCATGACGCACGCCTCGCCTCATCCTCCGCCTGCACCCTCTCGCTTCACCTCCACAACCCCCAAACACAACGCGTCCATCGCGACATCTCGATTCAGCTACAGTAGTCGCCTCCCTCTATAGTGAGCAGCGACCTCTTCGGCTTGGCACCAAAGTGCTGCACACCACCACGATCCCAACTCCAGGCTTTGCTCGATCCAATTTTGCCTCGATTCCAAGAAATCGTCAATCCTAGCTGCCAAGCTTTCATTGTTGAGCGACATACAAGCTCGCACCCAATAATAAGCGCATGGAAAGAAAACACTCCTCGATTTAAGGATTTTAAAGCCTATTCCATAATCATATACTAGGTAGAATCTTATATTTTAATTTTTGAATTCCATTTCCTTTTTTTCTCTCTGTGAATGCCTGAAAGAAGAAGAGGGAAGAAACAACTTTTAAAAAGAAGGTGGGTACATCGTAGGGTGGCTGATGTGGGGGATAGAGTGGCTGAGATATTGACTTTGAAAATTTGTGATATTATTTAATTCAAAATATCTCGTTTAAAGTAACTTAAAATCCTAAACCCCGATCGAGGTGTGCCGCCTGGCATCCCTAACGTTATACTCCTATTCTGAATGCAATGGAACAGGTTTTGAGACCTATTGGATCGTATGGAGCTTTTTAGACCCACTTATTATATTAAATTTTTAATATTAATTTCAATGCGTTTCTATCCCATACGACCAGACGATATCTCCAAACGCTACGACATTTAAAATCTGGTAATAATCCACTATTATGGATCTAGTGGAACAAGTTTCGTCGAAATCCGAGACTATGCCCCAGAAGTCTATTTTTATATGTTAATTAAAATGAGTTAATTTAAAAATTAAGCAAATCACTTTTAAATCAAATTTAAAAGTTTATTATCTTCATTCTTGTTAACATAAATTTACTAAGCCTTCAAATCATTTTTATCCAGCTTAAAACTTAATATTCAATTATTTAAACGATTTACAATTATTAAATTAAACAATTAAATTATCCAATAAAATCGTTATATTTGAAATTCAAGTTATTAAATCTGCAAGATTAACCTTTAAATATTTAAAATCAATTAAATATTCCAATTTACAACATCCAAAATTCAGAGTCGTTATATTCTTCCACCCTTAAAAGAATTTCGTCCCTGAATTTACCAAGTTAGGAAAAATGTCCAAACCCATTTCTTTTCTAAAATTATAACAACCCGAATCCTAATGGTACAGTTTTTCACAAAAATGCTAAAAACCAAGCCTACTAAAGCCCGAGTTGGGTATCTGGTATCCAACAATTAGGCAAAGACAAATATATCAGAGCTCAATAATTTATCTCACAGTAGGATTGACTAAAATATAATAGTAAGTAAATACTTAACCAAATGATAACACTTTCTAAGAAAGTGTCATAAAGCTGAGAAGTCACTGCCATCTACCTAACCTGTAGGATGTTATGGGGAGGGGGTCAGTACAAAAGTCCTGGTGAATGAATAAATTATATACTTCTAGGCTTAATTCTACATATAACGTTTTGTTTCCATTTACTCTTATATTAGGTTCATGAGGTTACAATACTCTTGTCTCTGTTCATGAACCCTGCCCATGTACTCATATTAGATTAATACCTAATAACTAATATATAATACATATATGTAGCTATATGATCAATGACCATATTGGTCCTAGATACCACCCATGGTACGTTCTGTATCCTCCTCAAAAAGGGCTCCATCGTCTTGCTTCGAGAGCATTCCGTAACTACATCTTTAAAGGACTGCTTCGCACAACCTACAATACAAATACTCCATCGTCTTGCTCCATAGCCATATCAGAAAAGGACTGCTTCGTAAGGCCTACAATATAGATACTCCACTACTTACTATGAAAACGTAAATCGCGTCCGCACAAGTCTATGCCAGTGCTCGGACATCCACAATGTACCACCTAGTGCGTTGATTGAGGACTACGTAATCATTCTGTCTACTATCTGAATCCCGCCAACAAGATCTACCTTTTACGCAATTCAACCGAGGATTTTCTATATCTATAAAGGACTGCTTCGTTAGGCCAACAATACAGATATTCTAGTTGGTCTGTCTCTTTTTCATTGTGGCTATGGCCCCACATAGCCATCCCTCAACTAACCAAAAGACTTCCCAAGAGTTAAGTGACCGTGCCTTACTACAAACAATCTAAAATCCAAATGACGGTGCCACTCATCCAATGTCTCGATAGTGAAAGAATCATTGGCTTGATGGTTTAATTCTAGTGTTTCCTGAAATCGCTCTTGGTCTTGATGCTGGCCGATATCTGCATGCGACTATCCTTAAACTTACTTGCAAGTACTGGACATACGAATACCCTACTCCAAACACCAATCTCATCTGACTGTGTACAAAGGTCTACTTCATTAGGCCTAAAATGCAAATGCAGTTAAGGCATACTCTCTTGATGGAACACCTACAGACCTGCCTCCAAAGACGGAGCCTTGTTAGGCCTACCCAGATGGTCATCCTAGAGTATCCTCACGTCCCATTGAACTCTCGTACTTCCTTGAAGCCTAAAAATACTAAGTTGGACATGCTTCTCCATTTCTAAAATCCATGATGAACTGCTTTGTTAGATGCTTCATCCTTTGGGCTGCTCCAAACACATCCTAATTCTTTTATTAGACCCTAAGTTTAATCTTTAAATTTGCATTTTGTTCACTTTCTTATTCTGTTGGCTACTTATTTACCCTAATTAGCATATTCTTGCCCTCATCTCACCTCTATCTATTATGAGATTTCCATTTATTTAATAGGGAATGTTGTTGGTATGAGCCGCATTCATTATCTTGCTTTTTTAACTTAATATAAATCTTAAGTTCATTAAAATAAGCCTCTTTTATCATTCCTACTTTATTTGCTTATTGACTTGATATAGCTTATTTAAATAAGCTTCTACCATTATTATTGCTCATGAATTTGTTCAAAGTCCCAAAGTAAGTTTTTCTGTTTTTATTACTTAATTATAACCTATATTATGATTCAACCTGTAATTGTCATTTTCTCTTCTTTTATAGTCCATACATAATTCTAGCATTTCTTTATCTGTTCTATTCTTCCTTCTTTTATTATGATATAGATTATTATTTTATTCTCTTATATTATATAATTCATTTATCATAATAACTATCTTCTTAAATAGTCTGTGCGGTGAATGCAGACCTAGGTTCATTATCATTTACAGCTTCAAGTTCTTATCTAATAATTTACTTGATTCATGTCATACTTTGCTTTATTATCTTCTATTCTAGGAAGTAATTCTATTTTATTTAGTCGGCTATGAAAACTGTATTTAAAAATCCATTTTCAATAATTTAACATTAAATAATACTATAAATAATAATTCGTAACTGCTAGATATTTCTTTTACTATTTTGGAATAGTGTAAAATACAGTGGTTTTTCTATTTTACACTAATTCTCTTTTTTTTTTCTTTTATTCTGGCAATTACGTTCATTGTTTTCTTTGAAATATTAAATGATAGAAATTTATTCTATTTTCTAAACCAACCAATTAACCTCGTAGTTACTCCCAAATCCAGTTATTAGATTAATGAACTTTTCTCATTATAACGTAATTTATTACAGTAATTCCATTCCTTAAACTTTCATTACATTACATCTTATTTCCTTCATTTCAGTATTCTTAATTGTTTAATCCATATTCATGTTTAATCTATTCTAATCCATATGCGAAGAAAGAGGAGAAAATAGAAGAAGAATGACGCTTGCATATATATCCAAAACGTAGAAACATGTGTAAATAAATAGTAGTACTGTAAATAAACTATAAATTCCCTATAGTTCAACATAACTTAATTAGTAGGACTAATTATTGGATAAATTTATCTAAATGGGAATTTAACTATAATATATCTTAAACTTAAAAGATATATAATTAAATCCACTCACATTGCTAGTTTACTAAATCTCACTGTTTTTATATCTGATCTGTCCCTATCATCTATATTCACCTCCCTTGTAATCCTTATTTTGAATTATTTACAGATCTATAATATTTGAAAGAGAAAAGGAAGCGGTTTGGATTAGAAATAGAAAATAAAACTCAGATCTAGGGTTTCACCTTTTACATAACCTTCTGATTTGAACCAATTCATTTTCCCTAATTAATTTTATTCTCTTTCTATTTAGATCTAAATTCGTGTGAATTAGATCTGAAATTTTGTTATTAAGAAAGCTTAGAAGAGATAGAAAAATGGAAGACCTTTGGTAAGCAAGAGAAAAATAATGAGAATAAAAATGAGACTCTGCATCTATATTTATAGTGGTTCAAATCAGTGCTAACCATTAGATATAAAACCCTAAAATCTAAAGCTTACACTTAGTTTATGAAAATTAAATTAATATTTTTTCTTCTGTGTTTGTTTTTATGTAATGACCCACTATTTTGAACCGTTCAAATCGACAATCATCCACACGTGTCAAACTTGAATTGTTCAAAACAACAGATTGTTAATTTATATTTGGCAAAACTTATCATATATAGTAAATAAATCAATCACAGAATCACATATACAGAGTAATATGACAATAAGCGGTGGAATAGATAAATAGTGGTTCATGAAGCTACTATAAAACATCAGAGTCTGAAACAAAATACCACAGAATCTCAAATACAAATGAATCTCTAATACATAAGTAACCGACAAGTCTGAACATAAATACTGGAACAAACTGAAATAATTGAAAGCTGGATGGATAGATCTTCAAACAAAGCTCCAATCTCCATAGGTGAGTCTCAAATGCTGTGACACTCAGTCTGACTTGAGCACAAAGCAAAATACAAAACACTCGAGTCAGGATTGACATTCTTATACCAGTAAATTCAACTCAAGTGAAATGTCAACTAAAATACAAGTAAGTTAAACGATGTCTGGGATACCCATCCTCTAAGGATCCATGGAACTATCTACTATATAATAATATATGCTATTATAATATGCCTATCAGTAAAATAAAGTATTAAAATAGCGTTAAGGCGTCTCCCATATCCCCCTTAACACATTTTATAAAATGCCATAGTCTATACAATACTGTGAACTCCACCAAATTGGTGGGTTATCAGGGAACACTCCACATGTACGACTGTAACGACCCAAAATTTCTATCATTTGAAATTTGTATATTTAATTGATTTTACATACTTAAATGTTAATTTTATAAGCTGAATGAATTATATTTCAAAGATAAGGATTTAATGGGATAATTAAATTGTTAATTTAATATTTTAAATTGTGTGAATAATTGGAAACTGGATTTAATGTTAATGAAAATGATTTATAAAGTTGAATTAAATCATATTTGAATTAGAATGATGTTGGTAAACTTTTAAAATTGAATTAAAAGTTAAATTACAAAAATTGAATATTTTAATATTTAATTAACGAGTGAAAATGGTCATTTTTCATTCAGTCTCGGATTTCGATGCAACTAGTTTCATTGGATCCATAATATTATATTATTGTAAGATTTCAAATTTCGTGTCAATCGGATTTACGGTTTTTTCGAGGCAAGCTAAAACACGTAGAAATTTGTTTAAGTGAATTTTAAATTAAAATAGTCGATTCGTAAACCTATCTTCCAAATAGATCGAATTAGCTTTCGATATACATTCCATTGTATTTGGAATAGGGGTAAAAGATTATAAACGCCAGGCGACACACTTCTTTTGGAGTTCGAAAATTTTTCGGGTGAATAGTGTCATAAAATTTTCTATGAAAGGACCTAGCCTTTTCTATTTTTCACTAACCCTAATTGGTTAAGCCTTAGCCGCCATATATCATTTCCATGGCAAGAAACTCATGGTCATCTCCCCTTGATTCCTCCCAATCCCTTTGTTTTCACGCTTCGGCTTCTACACGAAAGTTGGAGAGCTCGACAAGCTCCACAAGATCAACGGTCATGATCTGGAACGGCGCAATGATGGGTAGAAAAATGGCCACATTTTTGCTGCTGTTTAGGGGTGTTTGCATAAGCCTGGGGAGTTCATGGGTGACCGAATTTCGGTCGGAGGTCGAGCAGGGGACGTTGCACGTGGCGGTGGAGTCGGATGAAGCTGTGGGGTGACGTAGGAAGTGCGGCAATCAAGGGAAGATGGCAACAATGGGTTTTCACGTTTCTATAAACAAACGAAGAAGAAGAGGGATTAAAGATTTAAGATGGTGATTAATTAAGTTAATGACGTTGTTAATTATTTTAAATCGTGAATATTATAAAATCCATAACTTCTTCATACGAGATCCGTTTTTGACAAAACGAATTGCGTTGGGTACGTATTGACGAGCACTATATTACAGAGCTAGTTTGGAGTCGATTGGAGCTAGTGTAAATTTTGGATAAAATGAAACGCCTGTTTAATTTTATTCGGAATAAAACACTACAACTGCCATTGAAAGCAATGTGAGTGCAACTCACTTTTTCTGACTCACTGATATTTTTATATAAGTGAGAAATAATTTATTATATGATGATTGATGACTGTTTGGATGAGATATGACACATTATATATATTGATCGGTATTTGGATATATTCCTGCCTATTAGAGCAGATGAGACCTTATACATTCCCGTGTATGAGCGGATGACCCTTTGTATGCGCGTCTGCCTCGAAGCGGACATTATACACATATTCTAATATGTATATTTTTTGTAGGTGACAGGTTGGAGGGATCCAACTGGATTCCTCACCATTATTGGTTTATCTACGAATATTGTTATATATGTTGTTATGATGTGATATATGATGTTTTGGATATCGTAATTGAAGTATTTAGTGCTATTGCAACATTGTGCCTATTTTTGGAAAATTAAAAATATTAAAGTGATGATTTCAATTTAAAAGGATTTTCAACTGATTTTGAATATAGATGTTGTATTAAATTTTAAAGTGTTAAAGGAATGAATTTATGTTATAAAAATTATGAATTTTGTGAAATATAATTGAAATTTGAATTTTGAAACATGGAGTTAATAATTTATAAATAGTTTAAATTGGGATTTTTGTCGTTATTATAAATGGTTTATATATAAGATTTATAAAGTTGATATTTTTATAAATCAAAAGTGATGAAAATTGTAAAGGGGTTTTATAAGTATTAAAATGAAGTTATAAATGGATTTTATAAGTAAATAAGATTTATGAATTTATGAAGTTATAAAATAAATGAATTTGTAAATAGATGATTTATAAGTAATTAACTTATAATTTGGATTTTGGTATATAAATGAGATAAATGGGGTTTTTTTAGTAAAGGAGATTTATGAATTGAAGATTTTATAAAAAATAAATGTGAATTTATAAACATTGTTTTACAAATCCGAAATTAATTGAATTTGATAAGTTAACTATTATAGTTTATTAAAGGAATTTCATCCAAGATTTTGGATAGTGGATAATCCTTTAAATTAAATGTGAAATAGTAATGAATTTGGTAAAGGAGATATATCCACGATTTTAGATGGTGGATTATCCTTTAATTAATGCGTAGTAATATTGGATTTGGTAAACGAAGTATATTCGTGATTTTGGATAGTGAATAATATATTAAATAAATGGATATTTTTGGAAAATGATATTTTAAATGGAATAAAATGGTTGAAAGATGTTTTAAAGTGTGTTAAGTATCAAAACCATAGATTTCAACATTCATCGTTGAAATAAACGTTTTCGAAAAATAAGGAAATGATGGACTATGACACTTTTGTTATAGTAAATGATTTTTGAAAGAAAATATTTTGTTTAGTATATGGGATTTATATATCTATCTATTTTTTGAATCCCTATACTAGTGATTTTGGGTTATCGTAACGATGTTTTACGCAACATTCGTTTTGACCCAAATAAATATGTAATGTGAATGTTTTCCTTAAAGAATGAAATATATACTTAATCTTGATTTAAGTATATGTAATATTTTATAAACGTTGAAAATAAATTGATTTGTGAATTACTTATTGTTAAATAAGTATATGGAAATGTTTTCCAATATTGAAATGGTTTGAGAATATATCTTTTTAAAGATAATTTTGAAGTGAATATTAGGCAGATGATTTAATTAATAAAAGATTAATTAAAAGGTCCTAGTGATTGTTATAGTGCTGAATATTTATTTGTTTATTTTGATAGTTAAATAACCGACTTTCAAATTTGGCCATTTTAGTTCCTCGACTGGATGTCGGAACTATTTAGTCATACACTTAGTATGTAGCCTTCTATGTAGGCTTGATTATTATCTGTGTTGAGGATGTTGATTCGTATAGTGCGGAGTATTATTCCAATCTATCGAGCTTCCTTCTTGGCCCGAAGGATAAAAGGTTGAAAGTTGGAGACGTGGCAAGTTTATGAGATTTAGTTTCTGTGTGAGGTTGAGAAACACTTTTGTGATGTTGATGCAAAGAGACCGGGATTGATTTATCTGAAAACCACTTCGGACCAATGTAAATGCAACGATTGTGCAGGTTGCTTGTGATGATAATGATATTCTGGATTTTCATAGTGGGGGAATGCTTGTTGATCATTTGGGGTTAAAATCCCAATATACATAGAGTAGCAGTGGTCTCTTCATTATGAAATATCCAATGCAAGGACTATTCGCTACTAATCCTAGGGATTTTCCGATAGGATGTGGTAGGAAAGTACCTTCGGTTTGTCCTGTTCCTGGACAGCTTGTATGGATGTTTGTCTGAAATTGCATTTCTATAGATTACGTACATTGGTTTTTACAAACGTATATCAGTGGCGGCGAAAAAGGCAACTTCTCTTAGCTTAACACCCTCCTTGAGACGTATAAGCTCAAGGGTTGTATTTTTGTGGAAGACAATTAGTAGTTAAAGGAAATGGCCGTGTGGCAAAGTGATGTGATTGTGATTTGTGAAAGGTAATCGTTACCTCAGGCCTCATCAACTGAAAATGACCAAAACAGGGTTAGATGCGGCAAGGCTAAGTAGGTCGCTTCCTAGTAGGGTATGACCATCCTCTTCTAAATATATCTTTGCACGCTATGACGTCGTGTATCTGATTATTGTGGTTTGTATGCTATGAGGGCCCTCGGTAAAGGTCGGTAATGATCGGAGGATGATATATTCGGTACCATCTAGTGATAGAGGTGGGCCGGTCTTGTTTTGGTATATGATCCTTTGTGATGGTCCTCGGTGCATTCTTCTAGAGATGTACTGCCGGAAGGTATCCCTTCACCTGGTCATTTGTATGGAAATCCAAACTCCACTACGTACCTGCCATTTTAATTGTATTACCCATTTTGGGCTATATGCTGGAATTTAATCAATGTAACAATTTCAGCTATGACTAATATTATTTGTATACTAGACACTAGTATAATATAAGAGGATTTGATATGAGATGTTTTAGTTATCGTAAGGTAAAAACATGTCTGTGTTTATGTGTGGACTTGTCTTACGAGATACTCCTGTTTTTATAAAGGAAAAGTTTGGTAATTTAATAAATTCAGTTGAGTGTGTTTGTTATGCTGGTTTACCAGACTGATTTGGGAGTTCTTCCCTTTCAATGCTCGGGTCAGACTGAGTATATTTATAGGTTTAGATTTGATGCTTTTGGAGCTTCAGTAGGAGAGCTGGAGATCTTCATTTCGTATACGCATATCCATTTTGATTATTGATTATCCACTGCTTAGTTGTATATTAGCGACAATTGTAAGGACAGGTTACTATAACTGTCTACGCTGATAACTATTGTTTGATTGTCGAACTCTATTAATGTATGTATATATAGTTTCTGTTTTGTAAAGATCATTGATATGATATTATATGTTTTCCACTGCGATGTGAGATTCTATATTGTTCTGTTTGGTTCTATCTTCTCTCTTTCTTCTCTTCTCTTCTTCTCTCGTCTTTTCTTTCTCTTGACTTTCCATCGGTCTGTGCTTTTTGGGTCGGACGTGTGTAGTTTATTGTCGATTTAAAGGGTATGCTTTACGGGTCTTCACACGTGGTATCAGAGCTTAGATTTTGTATATTCCTAAGCTTTGATGTGTACTTAGTATAGATAGGGACAGTAGCACCCTAAATTGAGTTTGAGTGTATTATATATATGAGCGTGTATTTGTTAGTGATATAAAATCTTTTATATTGTGTTTACTTATCCGTTGAGTAGTTTGTGAATTCTGATCGGTATATGGGACGCGATATTGTCGATAAGGATTTCTAAACACTTAAACGAGGCAAGTCGACATAGTATTATTTTAAATTTGGTAAATGAAATAAATTTACCTCTATTATATTTTATATATAAAGGAAATAATTTTTTCGGAATTATTAAAGTGTATATAAATTGATTGTATGGTTGTTGAAAATGTAAATATATATAAGTTAATAAAAGCTATTTGAATAATCTTAAATAAAAATAACAATTGTAAAAGGATAAATTGTAAAAGCTAATGAGTTATAAAGTGTGGAATTATAATTAATATGATTTATAATTGTGAAATAATCTTATATATAAGAAATGAAACCATATGAATATATTTATAAATGTGAGTTGTAAATAAAAATGGACTTAAACTAAGAATTTGAAAATTTTAAATCCTACTGATTTTGAAAGTTGGTTTCAAAATTAAACAGATTATATAATTATAAATCTAAATAAGATAAATTAATTTGGAATGGTCTTATGTAAGTAAAGTTAAATAGTGAAATTATATAAGTATAAGTTTGTAAATGTGATTTGTAAATAATAAAAGAAAATTTAAAAGAACATAAAGCATTGAATTCACTACTTTTGCTGGAAAATAATAAGGGTGATGATTGCAGCATCATCAGTATCATTTTCGAGTTTCTATGTGATGGATTTGCTATCAATAATAAATTGAAAATTGAAGTTTTGTTGTGGTACACAAATTTGAATTTAAAATCCAAGTTGTAATTGATAAATATAAGTGAAATGAGTTTTGGACTTATAATATGAGATAAAAAATGTAACTTGGTAAAGTTAAATAAATTAAATTTGATTTGAACCAGATTTGATAAGTTATTGGAATGAAATTAAACGTAAGGGGTAAGTGATTATATAATATGAATTTGGACGTTTAGATAATTAATTTATAACTTAGAAAATGGGAAAAGATAAGTAAAACCAGTTGTTAAAATGGTTAAACATTTTTTCTAAGTAAAACAAGATCTAAATTTGAATAGTGATATGAAATTTGACTTAAGTAAAGTTAGATAAAATAGAATTTGAATTAAATTAGTAGTGAACTTAAGTTGTATAGTGGAAGTAAATGCGAGTGAGAGTGAAATGAAATTTAACTTAAATAATGTTGAATCAAGTTAATTTTGATAAATGAAATGAATATGCAAAGTAGAGTTGAATAATAAGAAGTTAATAAAGTGAAGTAATGAATATGAAAGTTATAAAATTAAATTCAACTTTAGTTGTAAAATGAATCAGCATTAGAAATGTTGTTACTAGAATTTAACAAAATTAGGTTATTGATTGATAATAAACATTAGAAGTGCTATATAGAAATGTGAATATAGTGAATATTAGAATTCAATCTGAATTAAATATTAAATCAATTGAAATTAAAAATGTGTTGACGTAAAGTAAATTAAATTAATTTGGTTATGTTGGTTGTGCATCGATTGTTATTAGTTGATTGTATAGAAATTCATATGAAATTGAATTAGTGAGATTGAAAGCTAAATAATTGAATTTAAATTGGAAGTAAGTGAATCTAAATAGAATTGAATTTTAAAGTGAACTAACTTGAATGTAAATTAGTGAATGTAAACTAATTGAATTTGAATAAATGAATGTTAGTAAAAATCCAATGTTAATGAATCAAATATGACTTAATTGAAAACCAATTCAATGAATATTAATAAGAAATGAATGTATATGGGTTTTGTTATGGATTTGTTTGATAGAGATTGATTTGTTGGATGTTAGTTGGATGATAGTTGTATGATGGTTGGATTTGTTGTTTTCGATTGCATTTGCAATATTGGCGTATATAGTTGTTGTATTGGTATGTGTTGTATATTGATATTACTTTCTATATACATGTTTCTCATTTGTTTGTTGAGTATTAAGTAGGTGCGTCTGGCGCTTGCTTCGCATTTGGAGCTCGCTTTCATGCTATATTAGCCATATATGCTCGCTAATAATATATAAGGTACATATCTCAGATTACATATCGTACTTTTATACTTTTTTCCCTACGGGATGGCTTATCCTCGAAGATGAGATGTATATTTGTGATACGTACACACACACACACACACACACACACACACATATATATATATATGTTGTGATCCTACTACGACCGAACCACGCAAAGGAGACGCTGGAGAATTTTTTTTGAAAATTTGAGGCGTTAGAAAATTTTGGAATTTTTTTTAATAACTATAATTTTGATTTTAAGCTAAAGTTAAATGATATTAGTTGGTTTTGGAAGGATAAATAAATATGGATTTGAACACTTAGAGAAAGTTTTTATAAGAAGTTTAACTATTGGATTTTGAAAAGGTTAAAAAGTTTAAATGAATTCGGTAAATCTAGTTGAATGAATTGTTTTGAAAAAAGTTAATGGATTTTGTAACTTTTTTCTTACTTGGCAATTTCGAGGACGAAATTTTTTAAGTAGAGGAGAATGTAATGACCCAGAATTTCTATCATTTGAAATTCGTATATTTAATTGATTTTAAATATTTAAATGTTAATTTTATAATCTGAATGAATTATATTTCGAATATAAGAATTTAGTGGGATAATTAAATTGTTAATTTAATATTTGAAATTGTGTAAAGAATAGGAAATTGGATTTAATGTGAATGAAAATGATTTATAAAGTTGGATTAAATTATATTTGAATTAGAATGATGTTGGCAAACTTTTAACATTGAATTAAAAGTTAAATTACAGAAATTGAATATTTTAATATTTAATTAACGAGTGAAAATGGTCATTTTTCATACAGTCTTGGATTTCGACGAAACCAGTTTCATTGGATTATATTATTGTAAGATTTCAAATTTCATGTCAATCGGATTTACGATTTTTCTGGGGCAAGCTAAAACGCATAGAAATTTGTTTAAGTGAATTTTAAATTTAAATAGTCGATTCGAAAACCTATCTTCCAAATAGATCGAATTAGCTCTCGATATATATTCCATTGTACTTGAAATAAATGGAATCGGGGTAAAAGATTATAAACGCCAGGCGGCACGCTCCGTTTGAAGTTCGAAAATTTTTAGGGTGAATAGTGTCATAAAATTTTCTATAAAAGGTGTCATAAAATTTTCTATAAAAGGACCTCGCTTTTTCTATTTCTCACTAACCCTAATTGCTCAAGCCCTAGCTGCCACATATCATTTCCACGGCCAGAAAATCATAGTCATCTCCCCTCGATTCCTCTCAATACATTTGTTTTCACGCTTCGGCTTCTACACAAATGTTGGAGAGCTCGACAAGCTCCACGAAATCAATGGTCATGATCAGGAACGGTGCGACGATGGGTTAGAAAAATGGCCACATTTTTGCTGCTGTTCAGGGGTGTTTGCATAGGCATGGTGTAATGACCCGTAAATTTCAATGATTAAAAATTGTTAAATTAATGAGATTTGTAATTAAATTTAGAAAGAACTAAAAGCTTTATAATCTATAAATGGAATAACATTGAAACAAATAAAATTTGTAAATGAATAATGAGATAATAACTAGGATGAAGTGTAACAATGGTTACTAAAGCTAAAATTTTGATAGATTGAATTAAACTACAATAAATGAAATAGGGTAAGTGTTATACCTGGATATAAATTGAATATGAAAAATATAAGGTAGGTATTGAATTAATTAATGAAAGAACAGATTGTTACAGTAGTTGAATGTAAATTAAGAAAATGTGTCAATGCAAGTTAATAATTAATGAACTAGAACGAACATTCCAATTTAATAAAATAATTCAAATGTTATGACTTAGTTATAAATGGAATATAATAAAAGAAAATGTAATTATTGAATTAATGTTTGAAATAATATAATAGGTGGTAATTAGTTGGGAAGAATGAACATACAAGATAATTAAATGTACTTTAATGATAATTAATATAATAACGGAAAGAATGAATGTAAATTAAAATAGTAACGTACATTGCTTATAAGGTAGTAATTGGTGTAATAAATTTATTAAGAGTATTAATTGAAATTGGATGCAGATTAAAGTAATAATGTTAACGCAAGGTAAGCAATGCTAACTAAAGTTAATAATAAATGAATGGTAAGGATGTAATCTAAGCTAAATTTTCGATAGATTGAATGAGATTTACGATAAATTGAAATTATGTAAATGTTGTAACTTGGGTCTACAAACAATAAACTCATAAATATATTTAAAAGTAAACGATGGCAATAATTGTGTGTTGCCCGTTTATTTAGTTTATTAATTGAAATGAGAAATCAAATTTTTATAAATATAAACAAAAGTTACATTAATGTGAGAAGTAATACAATGTTTAAAACTTGTTAAATTAGAGTATATTTGGAAATAAAGATTTATTAATGTAAAACTTAATAAATTGATAAATTAAAATGAAAGGTCAGGTGAGATTTTGAAATTTGGTATAATTGGTTATGAGATTGAATTGTAAGAAGCGAATGTAAATACTTAATTAGCTAATGTAATAACAATAATATAGTTAATGTAACTAAACAAAAGCAGAAGTATTTAAGAACAGTAATGGTTGCTTGATAATAGGGAATGCATGAGTGTAATTAAAGGCATGGTAACACTTGTTATAAGTTACCTGTTTATTTGGTTTAATAATAAAATTGAAAATCAATTAGAGTTAAATGAACCTTAATGTTATATTAATGAGAATTAATGCAATAACTAATTTAGTGCAAATAAATTTATGGAACCAACGTTTATTTCATCCATTGGATAATAATGAATTGAATAATAAGAATGAAAAGTAAATTCAATGGGATTATTGAGAATTTAAATTATAATTTGTGAATATAATGAAATTGAAAATTTAACATTGGAATTGATAAATTAATCAACTCTAAAGTGACATTTGAATTTGGTTAAACTAGTGTAAATAATTAAGAAAGTTAAAATTGATGAAATTTGTTAATTATAGGGTTGAAATTGAAAAGCGATTTAATTTAATTAATTAATTAATTAATTAAATTAAAAATAGCCATTTTGGTCACTGACTCGGATTTCGATGAAACCAGTTTCATCGGATCCGTAACGGTGAATTATTATAGGAATTCAAATTTCGTAGCGATCGGACTTGTCGTTTGATCGTACGGACTCGAAACGCCTAGAAATCAATAAAATTGAAATCAATTTGAAAATTTTGATTTTAGCATAACTTCTTCATACGATGGAATTTGGACTTGAAAACTTTTCCATTGCGTTTAAAATATTTTAAAACATCTATTTTGATATACGGGTTGACCCAATTTCGTTGCGGAGTCAGAACAGGCATTTCGGGCCATTTATCATTCAGCACGTTTATAAATCGGGTCCATCTATTCTATGTCAACTTTGCCTATTAAAATCCTGTTATAAACCCTAGCCTTTCTATTTCTCATTTGTCTGTACGTACAATTTAGATGTTCCTCCTACTCAATGGCAGACAAAACAAAATTTTCCAAATTACAATTCCAAATCAAATCCAAAGCTAAAAATTTCAAACTCCACAAACCCTATCGAATTTTAAATGGATTTGAAGCTCTCGAAGAGCGCATCTCAATTCTGCTGTTCATTTTTTGATCTAAGTTTTCGTTTGACCAGGATTGCTCGAAACAGTTACAGCCGTCCATAGGTGGTTTTTGATCGGCGACCGATCGTCTTTTCTAGGGTACCGTTGCGGAGAGGAGGTCGAGTGGATGACATCTAGATAGTTTGTAGGAGATGTTAACGGCTTGATTGACGAGATTAATTCATCTAGGGTTTAAATATTCAGTGGCGGTGACTCATGTTTTGGTTCGATCGGGTCGTGCTGGTGGTCTCGCGTGGGGGACTGAGGTCGACGCTTGCGAAGGGATGGTCGGCGTGGCCGCAGCAGCGACGTGGGGGGCGATTCTCGTGGCGGCGCGCGATGGTATTAAGGTTTTGTTGCTCGACCGTGGTCTGGGGAAAACGTTTTCATGTGCAGCTTGATTTTGACGTGGCTGTGGTGAGACGATTTTGTTCTAATTTTATTTATTTATTTTATTTTAAATCGTTTATCGTTCTAGCGTGCATAACTTTCTCATGCGATATCCGATTTGCGCGCAGTTTCTTTTGTTAGGATCGTATTGAAATTCCGAACAGTTTGACGCTGGTTTGGACGAATTTGGAGACTGTGCAATTTTTGGGTTTAAATTGGATTTAAATTCAAAAGGTGAGTGTTTTAACCCACTCATAACTTCTAAAATTTCTTATATTCGTTAAACTTAATTTATGCTATGATTATGAATTCATTTATGGCTGTTTTGTATATTTTTAATCATCATCTCAGTTAATTGCATTTAGTTAAATTAAATCGTTATTTAATTTATTATTGAATATAACTGCCAGTAAATTTCATGTTATTTACTATCAGTTATATATTGAATTTGATTGATTGTTTTGAATGATGATTGTGATGGATGTATGATGTTATAATGGATGAATGGATGTTTTATTTATATCATCAAAATCTGCAAGTTATTTATTTGTCATTTTGATTCAAGATTGCGGTTTGAAATGATATAACCGTAGTTTTTGTTTTAAATTGCGGATTGAAATGATAAATATCCGTATCACTTGACCATAGGGTAGAAAATTATATACAGACACCGTGGTTTATATATAATATATTTTGAAATAATTTTCTATGGTTTTGGAAGTAAAAATACGGTTTAATAAATATTAATTTTTGATATTATATAAATATTATTTTAAATATATATAGTTAAATTCTTGAATTTAATCTATGTATAAATTTGTTTAATAAAAATAAGTTGCATAATTGTAACAACCCTGTATTTTGTAATTATTTTATTGTATATTTTAATGTAAGATTTTGATTTAAAAACTTATTTTACTTATTTGAAATGATTAAATTTATTATTTAAATATAATCTTGATCTTTATATGAGTTATAATTTCAAACTTGTGTAAGTTGAATATTTGCCTGAAATGCTGATTTTGGTCAAAATAGTCAAACTGTGACTTTCAACTTAAAATTTTAAAAGTTTAAAAATTTTAATTTTTTCTTTTATTATGAAAGTACATAAAATTCTAAGAACACCACTTTTCGTTTCGTTGAATTTGGATGTAAATTGTGAAAGTTATACCCGTTACAATATTGTGCGTATATAGGGTTATTTAACAATGACTATTTTAAATTGTATAAGTTACTTCTTCTTTGTTATATTTTACTTTAATATGTGATAATATGTTATATTATGTATATTTCGACTTTAAGTATTTTCAAAATGATAATATAATTTTTCTAAAGTTCATTTGAATTTATTTCTAATTTTAAAGCCTAGTCTACAATTTTAAGCCATTTTCTTAATTTAATTATATATAATTAAAATTTATTTATTTATTTTATGCACCCACTTTTATTTGCTGTGTTTTACTTTATTTTATTCATTTTACATGTATTTAAATTAAAGTAAATTTTTCCAAAGTATATTGAAGTTATTTCTAATTCTTAAGTCAAGTTTTCATTTTCTGTGCTATTTTTCTTATTTTAATCATATCTAATTAATATTTAATTATTAATATTTTGTTTATCTATTATACTTTCAAATTTTAACTGAGATTTTAATTATTTTCAGTTATTTAGATGTATATAAATATATATGAGAAATTCGAAAGGGTTAAAGGCTAAGAAACGTAAAAAACGTTTCACTATTTCTTTTGCTGTTTCTTTTGTCATCAATACATCTGTTTTTTTGGCATTTCCCTATACCATCTCCAGCCGACTTTCCTTGCTCATTTGTCACGAAATTTTTCTCTTTCTCAACCCTAAAAAATAATTATGGCCTCCTTGTTCAAAAACTTAGGTAAATCTTCTTTTCTATTTCACTTTTTCTTTGTTTTATATTGATTTGCACTTGTCTCTTCCTCTTCTAGGTTCGGCCCTGGCTCCTCTCCAGCCCCTGCTGCCTCCACCACCACTGGAACCCATCACCACCACCTCCTCCTCACTGGCCATCCCAAGCCGAGCCACCCTTGGTGGTAGATCTATCACCAAATACAATATAATTCACCTACATGACCTAACCGAGCAAATCTATGCATCCACCACCTTCCACCACCCATTGCCGCCACTAACACCACCTCCACCACCTCCAGTACCACCTGTACTCTCGGCCACACCATCCCCTTTGACCCCAAAGTACAGGCCATGAACATACTAGCCTTGACCGTGCCTTGTAGTGCCTTGAAAATCATGTGTATGTTGATTGTTGTGTTGTTTTCCCTTCTCCACACTTTTGCACCATGTTAACCTATGTTAGGCTGACCATACCCAACCAAAACCTGATCCAAATCTTACCTTAGACCTGTAGTATACCTTATGGCTGAACCTAGAGTGTGTTGGAAGCAAGTACATAGCAACTCTGCCTTGATTTATGCAGTTACTTCTAGCCTAGTTTAGTCGTTTTTGAAATGAAAACTTATGTATTATTGTATTGTTTTGGGTATATGTTTACAAGACAAATATCAAGGCTCTCCATTCATTCAAATCAAAAGTCATGCTATATCGTGCTTGTCGTGCTTTTGGAATCGCACTTGTGTTTGTTGTTTTGGTCTTCAGCTTGAAAAAGTGAGTCTTTCTCACTCTGACATTTATACTTATGAAAAGTGAATTGATGACAAGTGTTTAGTAATATAAAATGTTTATGCAAGTTAATGGTGATCATATGATATGCTATGCCATGTTATTACCATATTATTACCATGTTAAAACTGTTAATTTTCACCTGACATCTGATATATGACTGTATATTGTGATATTGACCTTGTTTATATTATTTCTGTATATGATCACACTGCAAGTTCCCTGTTAGAAAAAAATGTTATGGGCTGAAATGATAGGCCTGAATGGTTTTAAAATTTTCATTTTGACTTGGGATTGCGGGTTTGAAATGATAAAACCCGGATTTTTCTTTGTAAATTACGGGTTGAAATGATATATTACCAGAAAATATTATACAGGCCCATAGTTAAAATATGTTTTTCTAAAATTTTAAATATTTTAGAAATTTAATTATTATAATATTTTGATTTAAATTTAATCAAAAAAGGATTTTTGTAAATTATTATTGATTTTCTGAATAATTGTAAGTGAAATGAATTAATGAAAAAGTTAGAAATTTTGAACGTAAGTTATTTTGGAAATTTTGATTTAATTATAATTGAAAATTTAATTGAATATGAAATTATGATAAATTTATGATAATTTGAATTTTAATGAATTTAAGGTGATTTTTATACCATATTAATGATTTTAATAAAGTTGAAATGTGAAATGAATGAATATTGTAAGTTAAAATTTTGAAATATAACTAAAACTGGAAATTTATGAAATTGACGTAAAAGTGAACATTTAGTTAAGTAAATAAAAATAAAACAAAGTTATATTTGAGAATTTGAACTTAAGTGTTAAGTTGAAATTTAATGTAATGGATTTTAAAAATTCAACATTGCATTTTAATAAGTGAATTATTATTAAATCTTGATTTTTGAATGGAAATTTAACTTAATAAAATCATGAACTTGAGTAAAATTAAATGATGTTTATAAATGTGAAAATGTATGATTTTATAAGTTAAAAATGTTTTTAATAAAAATATAATTGGTTGAGAAATTTTATTGAATATTTGAAGTTAATTGACTGCATTTTTTGAAATGCTATTAATTACAATGTAAATGATATTACAGCATTTGTAAACGCTGTAGTTGATGATAATGAACTAAAAAGCTAAATTGAATTAAAAGCTATTATAGCAATCTTTGTAAGTGCTATAATTTTTGAATTTAACTAAGTTATTCAAAATTTAAGTAAACCTAGTATAACGTTTTAAAATGCCGTCTTTTATTAAATTGAACTGTTTTGAATGTAACTTTCCGCATAAGTTTTTTAAATAATGCGAAAAGTGAATTTTCACGGTTTTGATAAACTTAAGTGAATAAATAAACTTTGGAAGTTGAAATTTTTGAAAATTTAATAATTTAATTATTAAACATAATAACTTCATTGAAATGATAAAAAAGAATTTTCGGAATATAAACTGTTTTGAAATATGAATTGAAATGGTATTTTAGATTGAATAAAATGAATAATGATTTGAAATGAATGAAGTTTGAAAAGATACGATATTTTGATATATTAAAATGATTTGAAACGAAGTTTTGAAAGGATATGATATTTTGATATTAAAATGATTTGAAACGAAGTTTTGAAAGATATGATATTTTTGATATTAAATGATTTGAAAACGGAGTTTGAAAGATAGGACATTTTGATATTAACATAATTTAAAAAGAAGTTCTGAAAGATATGATATTTTGGAACTGAAACTTTGAAAGGTTATGATATTTTGATATATTAAAATGATTTGAAAGGTAGTGTTGAAAGGGTATGAAAATTTAATATATTGAAATGGTTTGAAATGACTTGATATTTATTTTGATAAATATTTGAATTGAAAGATATTTTACGATGATATATTGAAATGGTTTTGGAAATGATTTAATCTTTATTTTGATAAAGATTTTGATTGAAAAGGATATTTTATTTTGAAGTATAAAATATTGTTTTAAAGTTATAACTACGAGTTATAATAACGATTGGTTGTTAAAGAGACCGGGATCGGATATTGTCTTATAGCCGGCCAATACCGAAAACCACTTTAACAACTGTGTACGCGGTGGAGATTGCAGAATGAAGTAGGATGGTGGCGACGTTCTCGAGGTATATTACGTGGACCCAACTCTCGTGAGTTGGCATATATGACTTAAACAGGAGCTATACCGGGCTACACAAAGGGTCACACCCTTTCATCGAGCATGCTCCATCGGAAACCATTCTATTACTGATTTGATTCGATTCGGTGGCGACATTTTGATTCGGGGGTATTGTTCGAGGTGGGCGGAAGCTGCTGGCTTGCCGTCACCACCGGTCCGGGAGTGTAAGCGGTGTATCCACCCTGGCATTGCCTCGCGTGCCATGTCATATCCTTATATCGAGCCCACTACGATTTTGGTTTTAAAGATCCGACCGCGTTAAGGTTCACCATCCCCTTAACGCTATTTTCTATATGATTATACTTTACTGATTAGACACTACCGTATATAGCGTATATTACTACATAATAAATAGTTTAACGGATCCTTAGAGGATGGGCGGTCCCAAGCATCCTTTAAGTTACTGATGCATTTTGTTACTGTTCACTTGAGTTGATTTACAATTTATAAGTATTTATGTCCTGACTCGAGGGTTTTGTATTTTGCTTTACGCTCGGGTCAGATTGATTGAGTTAGTGTTCAAGATTCACCTTCGGCGTTGGAGCTTTCCTTGAAGATCCAGCCATCTATTTTGTTTCAGTATCCAGTGGTTCAGTGATGTATCTGATTTGTACCTGATGTATCCTGTTACTCTTCTGTTGTATCTTATTTAACTCTGATGTATCTTATATTTTATATAGTAGCTTCATGAACTACTATCTCTTTTTCTTCCGCTGCATTTTTATATACTCTGTGTCTGTGATCTGTGATTTTTATTTACTGTATATTCTGAGGTTTGCCAAAATTTTATTTACAACACGGTATTTTGAGAAATTCAATTCCGGCATGAGTGTTTGCCTATGCACTTATAATGGATGCAAATGGTTGAAAATACCGAGTCGTTGCAGTTGGTATCAGAGATTTGGTAGCTCTAGGCAAAACTCAGCATATGGAGTAGATGTAATTACAGAATCACTTTCATTCGAGTTGAATCTTTTTCTTTTGACTCGATTCCTTTGAATTTTGGAACGTTCCCTACAGTTCCAAAATCCATTCGTATCCCTCACTATTCATCTTCTTTTGATTCTGGAGTAACCCATAACTCCGCTTCGAATGATCTTTCTAGTGAGTCGGCGGTCACGCCAATTTCAAATTTAATTGAAAAAGGGGGAAAACTCCTTTGCAGTTAGCATTGATTCACCAGAGATTCTTATCTATCCTTGGTTTAGATGCTAATATCTTTTGTTATTTCAAACTCTAACTCTTGAGATCAAATGTAGATTTACCCTAGAAAAATCAACATTGATATTATTCTTTAAGTCACGGTTGACCCGGTTAAGGTTGCCCGTGATTTATATAAGCTTATCCATCTTCCTATTCTGTTATTTAATCATGTCATCCTTGTTTCCAACTTATTTTTAAATCATAATCTCCTTTGATTTGTGTTAATAAAAAATTTGAATCTCTATCCTTCTTTTAAAATCTATTCATGTATAGTGTATTTGTAAACTAATATTTAAAATTAAAATGTTTTATATATTGTGTTGTTTGAGTTGTTGATGTTGATTTGGGTTTCCAATCGATTCGTCTGATCAACGATATCGATAGGATTTCTAAAACACTTTGACAGAACAAACTGACACAATATTATTTTAAAAATTTTTGGTTAATGAAATAAATTTTGATATATAAGTAAATTTATGGAACTTAATGAAATGATTTAAATTGATAATTTGAAATGATAATACTTGATTTATCATTTATTGTTCTACAAATAGATCTATAAATATTTGTTTATAAATTTATTTGGGAACTGAAATGAATTTAAAACAAGAATTTGAGGATTTAAAATTCCGATTATTTCGAACTTTGGTTTAAAGTTTTAAAAGGTTATATTATTTAAAGTATTTTGAATAGAATTTGTTTTCAAAGAATTTTAAAGGTTTAAAATTAGTGCTCTTCTCTTTGTCGCTGGAAAATAACTTCGGTGATGATCGCGACATCATCGACGTTCATTTTCGAGTTTCGAAGTTAGGAGACTGTTCTGTAGTCTTGCTACAGCTTTGTTTTGGGAAATTAAATTGATTTGAATTTCTAAAATATGACTTGATTTATAATATATATATATATATAGATATATGATTGAAATTTGATTTGACATATTATATATGTATATATATTATTACTTATCTCTAAATGGTTTGAAGAAATCGAAAATTTAATTCTTAAATTTTATTTTAAAGAATAATTCCAAAAAAAAAATCTATCAAAATTTTGGATGAATATCAAGCATGAAATGATTGAATTGGAAATTTTATTTGTATAATACAATTGCATTCAAATATAACTTACCAAAATTTCAGAAGTTAAAAATGTAATTGGATAATATAGAATATAAAAAAGATGTGTAAATAAAATTTGAGTGGTTATAATAAATGCTATACACTTAAATTTAAAGTTATAAAACGATTAACAGAGTTAAAGAATAATAAAGGGTAATTGAATAACTTACAATAAAACAATGTTAGAAGAACTAAGAATAAAATAAAGCAGTTATAATAAGTGTAAGTATATTTAACATAAGTGATGAATATATTGAGAGGAATAAATTTAAGTTTAATTAGGAATAAAGAAGAATTAAATTTATTAAGTACAATGTGAGTGTAATAAATGATTATTTTTCAAACCCATGGTTTTAAAAATTGTTAAGATAAGATGATTGGATAATAAGATAATGAAATTTGGGGTAGTTAAGATTTATTTAACTTGTGTAAAGATTTATTCTCTATTTAAGTTGAAATTTCCATGTTTTCAAATTTATTTCCTTATTTTATTTTTCAAACTATCTTTTGGTTGTCCTTATTATCCTTGTCTTGCTATAGACCGGTATAGGCATCTTTATATAATCTTTCTGTTTATAAATCTTTCTATAATCTTTGATAGACCTTTGGTAATCATTTTGAATCCACCTTTTTCGTGCTTGTGTTCTTGATTCTGGAGGATCTTGGAAAGATCACCTCCACCTTGTAAAACTTACCTATAACAATAGTTATCAGGTATAACTTCAATCTTTTTGTCATCTTATCTTAATCCTATTTCACTCTATCTTTTCTGTGCCCTTCCATACCTCATTCCTTTTCGGGGACGAAAAGTTTTGAGTGGGGGAGAGTGTAACAACCCTGTATTTTGTAATTATTTTATTGTATATTTTAATTATTTTAATGTAATATTTTGATTTAAAAACTTATTTTACTTATTTGAAATGATTAAATTTATTATTTAAATATAATCTGATCTTTATATGAGTTATAATTCCAAACTTGTGTAAGTTGAATATTTGCCTGAAATGCTGATTTTGGTCAAAATAGTCAAACTGTGACTTTCAACTTAAAATTTTAAAAGTTTAAAAAATTTAATTTTTTCTTTTATTATGAAAGTACATAAAATTCTAAGTACACCACTTTTTGTTTCTTCGAATTTGGATGTAAATTGTGAAAGTTATACCCTTTACAATATTGTGCGTATATAGGGTTATTTAACAATGACTATTTTAAATTGTATAAGTTACTTCTTCTTTGTTATATTTTACTTTAATATGTGATAATATGTTATATTATGTATATTTCGACTTTTAAGTATTTTTAAAATGATAATATAATTTTTCTAAAGTTCATTTGAATTTATTTCTAATTTTAAAGCCTAGTCTACAATTTTAAGCCATTTTCTTAATTTAATTATATATAGTTAGAATTTATTTATTTATTTTATGCACCCACTTTTATTTTTTGTGTTTTACTTTATTTTATTCATTTTACATGTATTTAAATTAAAGTAAATTTAACAAAATTATATTGAAGTTATTTCTAATTCTTAAGTCAAGTTTTCATTTTCTGTGCTATTTTTCTTATTTTAATCATATCTAATTAATATTTAATTATTAATATTTTGTTTATTTGTTATACTTTCAAATTTTAACTGAGATTTTAATTATTTTCAGTTATTTAGATGTATATAAATATATATGAGAAATTTGAAAGTGTTAAAGGCTAAGAAACGTAAAAAACGTTTCACTATTTCTTTTGCAGTTTCTTTTGTCATCAATACATCTGTTTTTTTGGAATTTCCCTATACCATCTCCAGCCGACTTCCCTTGCTCATTTGCCACGAAATTTTTCTCTTTCTCAACCCTAAAAAAAAAATTATGGCCTCCTTGTTCAAAAACTTTGGTAAATCTTCTTTTCTATTTCACTTTTTCATTGTTTTATATTGATTTGCACTTGTCTCTTCCTCTTCTAGGTTCGGCCCTGCCTCCTCTCCAGCACCTGCTGCCTCCACCACCACTGGAACCCATCACCACCACCTCCTCCCCACTGGCCATCCCAAGCCGAGCCACCCTTGGTGGTAGATCTATCACCAAATACAATATAATTCACCTACATGACCTAACCGAGCAAATCTATGCATCCACCACCTTCCACCACCCATGGCCGCCACAAACACCACCTCCACCACCTCCAGTACCACCTGTACTCTCGGCCACACCATCCCCTTTGACCCCAAAGTACAGGCCCATGAACATACTAGCCTTGACCGTGCCTTGTAGTGCCTTGAAAATCATGTGTATGTTGATTGTTGTGTTGTTTTCCCTTCTCCACACTTTTGCACCATGTTAACCTATGTTAGGCTGACCATACCCAACCAAAACCTGATCCAAATCTTACCTTAGACCTGTAGTATACCTTATGGCTGAACCTAGAGTGTGTTGGAAGCAAGTGCATAGCAACTCTGCCTTGATTTATGCAGTTACTTCTAGCCTAGTTTAGTCGTTTTTGAATTGAAAACTTATGTATTATTGTATTGTTTTGGGTATATGTTTCCAAGAAAAATATCAAGGCTCTCCATTCATTCAAATCAAAAGTCATGCTATATCGTGCTTGTCGTGCTTTTGGAATTGCACTTGTGTTTGTTGTTTTGGTCTTCAGCTTGAAAAAGTGAGTCTTTCTCACTCTGACATTTATACTTATGAAAAGTGAATTGATGACAAGTGTTTAGTAATATAAAATGTTTATGCAAGTTAATGATGATCATATGATATGCTATGCCATGTTATTACCATATTATTACCATGTTAAAACTGTTAATTTTCACCTGACATCTGATATATGACTGTATATTGTGATATTGACCTTGTTTATATTATTTTTGTATATGATCACACTGCAAGTTCCCTGTTAGAAAAAAAATGTTATGAGCTGAAATGATAGGCCTGAATGGTTTTAAAATTTTCATTTTGACTTGGGATTGCGGGTTTGAAATGATAAAACCCGGATTTTTCTTTGTAAATTACGGGTTGAAATGATATATTACCAGAAAATATTATACAGGCCCGTAGTTAAAATATGTTTTTCTAAAATTTTAAATATTTTAGAAATTGAATTATTATAATATTTTGATTTAAATTTAATAAAAAAAGGATTTTTGTAAATTATTATTGATTTTCTGAATAATTGTAAGTGAAATGAATTAATGAAAAAGTTAGAAATTTTGAACGTAAGTTATTTTGGAAATTTTGATTTAATTATAATTGAAAATTTAATTGAATATGAAATTATGATAAATTTATGATAATTTGAATTTTAATGAATTTAAGGTGATTTTTATATCATATTAATGACTTTAATAAAGTTGAAATGTGAAATGAATGAATATTGTAAGTTAAAATTTTGAAATATAACTAAAACTGGAAATTTATGAAATTGACGTAAAAGTGAACTTTTAGTTAAGTAAATAAAAATAAAACAAAGTTATACTTGAGAATTTGAACTTAAGTGTTAAGTTGAAATTTAATGTAATGGATTTTAAAAATTCAACATTGCATTTTAATAAGTGAATTATTATTAAATCTTGATTTTTGAATGGAAATTTAACTTAATAAAATCATGAACTTGAGGAAAATTAAATGATGTTTATAAATGTGAAAATGTATGATTTTATAAGTTAAAAATGTTTTTAATAAAAATATAATTGGTTGAGAAATTTTATTGAATATTTGAAGTTAATTGACTGCATTTTTTGAAATGCTATTAATTACAATGTAAATGATATTACAACATTTGTAAACGCTGTAGTTGATGATAATGAACTAAAAAGCTAAATTGAATTAAAAGCTATTATAGCAATCTTTGTAAGTGCTATAATTTTTGAATTTAACTAAGTTATTCGAAATTTAAGTAAACCTAGTATAACGTTTTAAAATGCCGTCTTTTGTTAAATTGAACTGTTTTGAATGTAACTTTCCGCATAAGTTTTCTAAATAATGCGAAAAGTGAATTTTCACGGTTTTGATAAACTTAAGTGAATAAATACACTTTGGAAGTTGAAATTTTTGGAAATTTAATAATTTAATTATTAAACATAATAACTTCATTGAAATGATAAAAAAGAATTTTTGGAATATAAACTGTTTTGAAATATGAATTGAAATGGTATTTTAGATTGAATAAAATGAATAATGATTTGAAATGAATGAAGTTTGAAAAGATACGATATTTTGATATATTAAAATGATTTGAAACGAAGTTTTGAAAGGATATGATATTTTGATATATTAAAATGATTTGAAACGAAGTTTTGAAAGATATGATATTTTTGATATTAAATGATTTGAAAACGGAGTTTGAAAGATAGGACATTTTGATATTAACATGATTTAAAAAGAAGTTCTGAAAGATATGATATTTTGGAACTGAAACTTTGAAAGGTTATGATATTTTGATATATTAAAATGATTTGAAAGGTAGTGTTGAAAGGGTATGAAAATTTAATATATTGAAATGGTTTGAAATGACTTGGTATTTATTTTGATAAATATTTGAATTGAAAGATATTTTACGATGATATATTGAAATGGTTTTGGAAATGATTTAATCTTTATTTTGATAAAGATTCGGATTGAAAAGGATACTTTATTTTGAAGTATAAAATATTGTTTTAAAGTTATAACTACGAGTTATAATAAAGATTGGTTGTTAAAGAGACCGGGATCGGATATTGTCTTATAGCTGGTCAATACCGAAAACCACTTTAACAACTGTGTACGCGGTGGAGATTCCAGAATGAAGTAGGATGGTGGCGACGTTCTCGAGGTATATTACGTGGACCCAACTCTCGTGAGTTGGCATATATGACTTAAACAGGAGCTATACCGGGCTACACAAAGGGTCGCACCCTTTCATCGAGCATGCTCCATCGGAAACCATTCTATTACTGTTGTTATTCGATTCGGTGGCGCCATTTTGATTCGGGGGTATTGTTCGAGGTGGGTGGAAGCTGCTGGCTTGCCGTCACCACCGGTCCGGGAGTGCAAACGGTGTATCCACCCTGGCATTGCCTCGCGTGCCGTGTCATATCCTTATATCGAGCCCACTACGATTTTGGTTTTAAAGATCCGACCGCGTTACGGTTCACCATCCCCTTAATGCTATTTTCTATATGATTATACTTCACTGATTAGACACTACCGTATATAGCGTATATTACTACATAGTAAATAGTTTAACGGATCCTTAGAGGATGGGCGGTCCCAAGCATCCTTTAAGTTACTGATGCATTTTGTTACTGTTCACTTGAGTTGATTTACAGTTTATAAGTATTTATGTCCCGACTCGAGGGTTTTGTATTTTGCTTTACGCTCGGGTCAGATTGTTTGAGTTAGCATTCAAGATTCACCTTCGGCGTTGGAGCTTTCCTTGAAGATCCAGCCATCTATTTTGTTTCAGTATCCAGTGGTTCAGTGATGTATCTGATTTGTACCTGATGTATCATGTTACTCTTCTGTTGTATCTTATTTAACTCTGATGTATCTTATATTTTATATAGTAGCTTCATGAACTACTATCTCTTTTTCTTCCACTGCATTTTTATATACTCTGTGTCTGTGATCTGTGATTTTTATTTACTGCATATTCTGAGGTTTGCCAAAATTTTATTTACGACAAGGTATTTTGAGCAATTCAATTCCGGCATGAGTGTTTGCCTATGCACTTATAATGGATGCAAATGGTTGAAAATACCGAGTCGTTACAATAATGAAGTTTGATTGTTTTATATCATACGGTTAAGTACCTATTAAGATATTGTATATATAGAGTTTTAATGACTTAATAAAAATTAAGTTGGAAGACAAATATGAAATAGGTTGAATTGAATTATTTAAGAATTATACTCGAATAAATTTGATTTGAAATTTAAATAAAAATTGAGATTTTTAAAGGGTATGATTCTTATAACTTGATTTGGTTTAGTGTCATTTAAATGAATATAAAGTTGATTTAAATGATATATCAAGTTAAATAAATTGAAAGAATATCCAGTTGTTTGAAGTTAAAGGTTTTACTTAAATTATATTGGATTTACTACGTAAACATTTCAAATCTAAATAATAGTAATTAAATTTCATATGTATGGAATTATAAAGAATTAGTTTTGAAATTGTGGAATATTTAAAGCTTTGAATTATATGGAAATTGAAATGGTTTAATTGGAGGTTCAAATCGGTATTTGGAATTTATTTGTGAAATTTTAAAAGCTATTTTATTATATAAAGTAATTTAATATTTAAACCATTTAAGTATTCGGAGTTATATTTCAAAGCTATGGGGTTCAAAGTATATAGATTTGAAAGTACTATGATTTTACAAAAAGGATATATTTTGAAATAAAAATAATATCATATTGATTTGGTTTTTAAAACGAAAATGATATCGTATTTTAAATGGTTTTGAAATGAATGTTTTATTCTGGTTTTGAAGTATAATTACTTTAAAATGACCGCGGTGTTATAATAACGTTTGGTTGTTGAAGAGACCGGGATCGGAAGTTGTCATACTCTCTACCAACTCCGAAAACCACTTTAACAACCGTGTAGCGGTGGAGATTCCAGAATGAAGTAGGATGGTGGCGGCATTTCCTTTGAAGTAAATACGTGGACCCGACACCCCTGAGTTGGTATAAGGTGGCTAAAACATGAGCGATTGACTGGTTAAGAAGGTAGCACCTTTTATGGGACACATCCCTTCGATATTATACTCTGACTTTGGATTTATTCGGTAGCCACTTTTGATTTCTGATTTAGGGGTGTGGCCCGAGGTGGGCGGTAGTAGCTGCTACGCGTTACCACCGACCCGAAAGCATAATTGGTATATCTACCCTGGCATTGCCTAGTTGTGCCGTCTCACCCACCCTAGCGCGCCTTGTACGAGTTTTGTTTTCTCCCGTAGCCCATGTGGTATCCTCTGTTGGCTACTGGATCAGGAGGGACTATGATATTGGATGGACTACTGGGACTATTACGTGTTAAGGAGAATATTGGGTCACTCCTTAACGCTATTTAAAAGTAAGTTTATTTTACTATAGACACTATTATAATAGCGAAATATTAATATATAGTAAATAGTTTAACGGATCCTTAGGAGATGTGAATCCCGAGCATCTCTTAAGTTACCGCACTCATATTTATTTCTGTTGATTTAACTTACATAAGATCTTTTAGTTCTGACTCGAATGTTTTGTCTTTTCAATTCGCTCGGGTCAGTCTGAGCATTTCAGGTTTGAAGACCTTACTTCTGGAGGACGAAGATTTTATAACTATTATTATTATATATATTCCACTGCATTAATATCGTTCCGCTGCATAAATTATATTCTATGGTATGTGTAACTCTGATATACATTGTATAAGTATAATCAAATGGTTTTGTAAAACAGCTTCATGAACTGTTTATTTGCTTATTATATTTTATCGTTTCGCTGCAAGGTTCTGTTTTGTTCTTTTCTTTCTCTGCGTTTCTTATTTACCCCATAACAATCCGCCCTTCTGTATGGTTTAATCTGGCGTGTGTGGTTTATTGTCGATTTAAACCGTGCGAAAAGGCGGGGCGTTACATCTGGTATCAGAGCTTTGGTTTAGCGATAAACCTTAGCTCTGTGGGGTCTGACTCTTTATTAATAGGGTAGTAATACCCTATGATGAGTCGCTGAGTGTATATATGAGAGAGCGTATTTGTTAGTGCTATAAAAAGGTTTTAGTATTGTGTTAATTTGTTCCGTTTTGTATTTATAAGTTCTGGTTGGTGCATGGGACGCTATGACATCAATAGGGATTTCTAAACACTTAATAGGACAGATCGACATAATATTTTTTTTGAATATAGGTGAATGAAATAATTTTGCCTATTATATTTTCTATATATATAAAATAAATTTTTATAAATGATATATATTTGGTTGCAATATATTGGTTGATAGGTAATGAAATTTATAAATAAAGAGTTGAAATGAGATTGAAATTTTAAAATAAATTAAATTGGAAATTTTAGAACTTAAGTTCCGGGGTTTGAAAATTTCTTTCAAAGGACTTTGAAATATAATGATATTGTTTATAAGTATTTTCTCATATAAATATTTCAATATAATTTGAAAGAATTGTTTAAAGAAATTTTGAAAAGAAATAAATTGTACTCCCCTCTCTGTCGCTGGAAAATAATTTCGGTGATGAGTGCATACATCATCGATATTCATTTTCGAGTTTCGAAGTGGGAAGGCCACTGTGGTAGTTTTACTGCAGATTTATTTCGATAAACAAATACAAAATTTTAATTGTTTTAAATTTAATGGGATATATAAAATACGTTTATCTATTATTTTAAAATTGATTTGAGATTTAACCTGGTATTTAGTTCTCAAGTTTCCATTGATTAATAGTCTCAATTATTGAAGTGAAATGGAATGTAACTAATTAATAATTGGAGCCTTTAATTAAAATAAGAGATTTAATGCTAGGTTATGAATGAAATTAAAAGAAATTTGAAATTTGTAACTTATGAAACAAAGGATATAATTGTTGAACGATGAATTAGTTAAAAGAAATAAGATAAACTTGTATAATTTTCAATTGCATTCTTAAAAGCATATATATATATATATATATATATATCTTACCAAATAATAAAAGTTACAATATTTAATAAGAAATTGTAATAGAATATTATACAAGTAAAAATTTGAAATAATGAAGGTATTCAATGAAATTCTTTAATAAATAAGAACTGGGAGTTGTAATTGTTATAAACTTAAGTATAATTGAAATAATACTAATTAAATATAATGGAAGGTGGGTATTGTAAGTAAGTAATGTTAAACTTAAGTAAATAAGTTAAAGTTATTTCTAATTAAATTGTAAGAAATAAATGTAAATTAAAAAGATAAACTATTTTATGAATGAAAAGGAGAAATCGAACAACAAATGTATGAATGGAAATAATAAGGATAAACTAAATCTGTTTTTTGAAATTATTGTTGTTTGTTTTGGTTTATGGTTGTTTGGGTAAGGATACTTAAAATTATTTGGATGTATGAATAATCTATTTAGCTTCATCAGAGACTGTTGAGTAAATGGTGCGCTTAGTAGTTTATTTTTCATCCTGTACAATTTGAAGTTTTGAACCCGAACAACTATTTGTTTGTTTTGTTGATATGAATGAATGGCTGATTTGTGATGATTCTACGTGATGGTTGTGTGCCTTGTTGCAAGCGATTGTTGTTTGTATTGATTTGTTGTTTATGGTTGAAACAACTTTAAATATTTCATTTTATAAAATTATTAATTCTTCTGGATTATATAAGTGAAATGCAGGTTATGGAAGCAATTGCTACAGCTTTTGGTTCCATAATTAAGCGTGTTTGCTCGACAAATAGGTACATTTCGGATTACGGTATTATAGCGCTATTATATTGTTTTCCCGTGTTGGGATATATATTATTTTGTAAAATATATGTTGTATATTGTTATATTGATATTATATTTTTCTCCCGAGTCTCTCCGTACAAAGGAGACTCTGCTGAAATTTTCCATTAATTTTGGACTTTGAAATTAATCTGAAAATGTTTTCCAAACTTTATTAATTTGAGTATACAAAGATTTAATGGTTATAAATTGGTATATTTTATCTAAATTAATTAATTTTGTAAATTGATTTGTTTATAAAATTTGTATTTTAAGTAAGATATATTGATTTCTTGATTCTTCTTTTTAATTTTCGGGGACGAAAAGTTTTGAGTGGGGGAGAGTGTAATGACCCGTAAATTTCAATGATTAAAATTTGTTAAATTAATGAGATTTTTAATTAAATTTAGAAAGAAATAAAAACCTTATAATTTATAAATGGAATAACACTGAAACAAATAAAATTGGTAAATGAATAATGAGATAATAACTAGGATGAAGTGTAACAATGGTTATTAAAGCTAAAATTTTGATAGATTGAATGAAACTACAATAAATGAAATAGGGTAAGTGTTATACCTGGATATAAATGGAATATGAAAAATATAAGGTAGGTATTGAATTAATTAATGAAAGAACACATTGTTACAATAATTGAATGTAAATTAAGAAAATGTGTTAATGCAAGTTAATAATTAATGAACTTGAAAGAACATTCCAATTTAATAAAATAATTCAAATGTTATGACTTAGTTATAAATGGAATATAATAAAAGCAAATGTAATTATTGAATTAATATGTGAAATAATATAATAGGAGGTAATTAGTTGGGAAGAGTGAACATACAAGATAATTAAATGTACTTTAATGACAATTAATATAATCACGGAAAGAGTGAATGTGAATTAAAATAGTAACGTACATTGCTTATAAGGTAGTAATTGGTGTAATAAATTTATTGAGAGTATTAATTGAAATTGGATGTAGATTAAAGTAATAATGTTAATGCAAGGTAAGCAATGCTAATTAAAGTTAATAATAAATGAATGGTAAGGATGTAATCTAAGTTAAATTTTCGATAGACTGAATGAGATTTACGATAAATTAAAATTATGTAAATGTTGTAACTTGGGCCTGTAAACAATAAACTCATAAATATAGTTAAAATTAAGCGATGTCAATAATTGTGTGTTGCATGTTTATTTAGTCTATTAATTGAAATGAGAAATCAAATTTTTATAAATATAAACAAAAGTTACATTAATGTGAGAAGTAATACAATGTTTAGAAGTTGTTAAATTAGAGTATATTTGGAAATAAAGATTTATTAATGTAAAACTTAATAAATGGATAAATTAAAATGAAAGGTCAGGTGAGATTTTGAAATTTGGTATAACTGGTTATGAGATTGAATTGTAAGAAGCGAATGTAAATACTTAATTAGCTAATGGAATAATAATAATAATATAGTTAGTGTAATTAAATAAAACCAGAAGTATTTAAGAACAGTAACGATTGCTTGATAATAGGGAATGCATGAGTGTAATTAAAGGCATGGTAACATTTGTTATAAGTTACCTGTTTATTTGGTTTAATAATAAAATTGGAAATCAATTAGAGTTAAATGAACCTTAATGTTATATTAATGAGAATTAATACAATAACTAATTTAGTGCAAATAAATTTATGGAACCAATGTTAATTTCATCCGTTGGATAATAATGAATTGAATAATAAGCATGAAAAGTAAATTCAATGGGATTATTGAGAATTTAAATTCTAATTTGTGAATATAATGAAATTGAAAATTTAACTTTGGAATTGATAAATTAATCAACTCTAAATTGACATTTGAATTTGGTTAAACTAGTGTAAATGGTTAAAAAGGTTAAAACTGATGAAATTTGTTAATTATAGAGTTGAAATTGAAAAGTGATTTAATTTATTAATTAATTTATTTATTTAATGTAAAAATAGCCATTTTGGCCACTGACTCGGATTTCGACGAAACCAGTTTCATCGGATACATAACGGTGAACTATTATAGGATTTCAAACTTCGTAGCGATCGGACTTGTCGTTTGATCGTACGGACTCGAAACGCCTAGAAATTAATAAAATTGAAATCAATTTGAAAATTTTGATTTTAGCATAACTTCTTCATACGATGGAATTTGGACTTGAAAACTTTTCCATTGCGTTTAAAATATTTTAAGACATCTATTTTGATATACGGGTTGACCCAATTTCGTTTCGAAGTCAGAACGGGCTTTTCGGGCCATTGATCTTCAGCACGTTTATAAATCAGGTACATTTATTCTATATCAACTTTGCCTATAAATATCCTGTTATAAACCCTATCCTTTCTATTTCTCATTTGTCTGTGCGAACAATTCAGATGTTCCTCCTTCTCAATGGCAGACAAAACAAAAATTTCCAAATTACAATTCCAAATCAAATCCAAAGCCAAAAATTTCAAACTCCACAAACCGTATCGAATTTTATATGGATTCGAAGCTCTCGAAGAGCGCATCTCAATTCTGCTGTTCGTTTTTTGATCCGAGTTTTCGTTTGACCGGGACTGCTTGAAATAGTTACGGCCGTCCATAGGTGGTTTTTAATCGGCGACCGATCGTCTTTTCGAGGGTACCATTGCGGAGAGGAGGTCGAGGGGATGACATCTAGGTGGTTTGTAGGAGATGTTAACAGCTAGATTGACGAGATTAATTCATCTAGGGTTTAAATATTGGGTGGCAACGGCTCATGTTTGGGTTCGATCGGGTCGTGCTGGTGGTCTCGCAGGGGGGACTGAGGTCCACGCTCGCGAGGGGATGGTCGGCGTGGCCGCAGCAGCGACGTGGGGGGGGGGCATTCTCATGGCGGCGCGCGATGGTATTAGGGTTTTGTTGCTCGATCGTGGTCTGGGGAGAATGTTTTCATGTGCAGCTTGATTTTGACGTGGCTGTGGTGAGATGGTTTTGTTCTAATTTTATTTATTTATTTTATTTTAAATCGTTTATCGTTCTAGCGTGCATAACTTTCTCATACGATATCCGATTTGCACACAGTTTTTTTGTTAGGATTGTATCGAAATTCCAGACAGTTTGACACTGGTTTTGACGATTTTGGAGACTGTTCAATTTTTGGGTTTAAATTGGATTTAAATTCAAAAGGTGAGTGTTTTAACCCACTAACAACTTCTAAAATTTCTTATGTTCGTTAAATTTAATTTATGCTGTGATTATGAATTCAATTATGACTGTTTTGTATATTTTTAATCATCATCTCAGTTGATTGCATTTATTTAAATTAAATCGTTATCTAATTTATTATTGAATATAACTGCTAGTAAATTTCCTGTTATTTATTATCAGTTATATATGGAATTTGATTGATTGTTTTGGATGATGATTGTGATGGATGTATATGTTATGATGGATGAATGGATGTTTTATTTATATCATCAAAATCTGCAAGTTATTTATTTATTTGTCATTTGATTCGAGATTGCGGTTTGAAATGATATAACCATAATTTTTGTTTTAAATTGTGGATTGAAATGATAAATATCCGTATCACTTGACCATAGGGTAGAAAATTATATACAGACACTGTGGTTTATGTATAAAATATTTTGAAATAATTTTCTATGGTTTTGGAAGGAAAAATACAGTTTAATAAATATTAATTTTTGATATTATATAAATATTATTTTAAATATATATAGTTAAATTCTTGAATTTAAGCTATGTATAAATTTGTTTAATAAAATAAGTTGCATAATGGAGTTTGATTGTTTTATATCAAACGGTTAAGTACTTGTTAAGATATTGTATATATAGAGTTTTAATGACTTAATAAAAATTAAGTTGGAAGATAAATATGAAGTTGGGTTGAATTGAATTATTTAAGAATTATACTTGAATAAATTTGATTTGAAATTTAAATAAAAATTGAGATTTTAAAGGGTATGATTCTTATAACTTGATTTGGTTTAGAATGATTTAAATGAATATAAAGTTGATCTAAATGAATATATCAGGTTAAATAAATTGAAAGAATATCTAGTTGTTTGAAGTTAAAGGTTTTACTTAAATTATATTGGATTTATTAAGTAAACATTTCAAATCAAAATAATAGTAATTAAATTTGATATATATGGAATTATCAAAGTATTAGTTTTGAAATAGTGGATTATTTAAAGCTTTGAATTATATGGAAATTGAAATGGTTTAATTGGAGGTTCAAATCGGTATTTGGAATTTATTTGTGAAATTTTAAAAGCTATTTTATTATATCAAGTAATTTAATATTTAAACCATTTAAGTATTCGAAGTTATATTTCAAAGCTATGGGGTTCAAAGTATATAGATTTGAAAGTACTATGATTTTGCAAAAAGCATATATTTTGAAATAAAAATAATATCATATTGATTTGGTTTTTAAAACGAAAATAATATCGTATTTTAAATGGTTTTGAAATGAATATTTTATTCTGGTTTAGAAGTATAATTACTTTAAAATGACCACGGTGTTATAATAACGTTTGGTTATTGAAGAGACCGGGATCGGAAGTTGTCATACTCTCCACCAACTCCGAAAACCACTTTAACAACCGTGTAGCGGTGGAGATTCCACAATGAAGTAGGATGGTGGCGGCATTTCCTTTGAAGTAAATACGTGGACCCGACACCCGTGAGTTGGTGTAAGGTGGCTAAAACAGGAGCGATTGACGGGTTAAGAAGGTAGCACCTTTTATGGGACACATCCCTTCGATATTATACTCTGACTTTGGATTTATTCGGTAGCCACTTTTGATTTCTGATTTGGGGGTGTGGCCCGAGGTGGGCGGTAGTAGCTGCTACGCGTTACCACCGACCCGAAAGCATAATTCGTATATCTACCCTGGCATTGCCTAGTTGTGCCGTGTCACCCACCCTAGCGCGCCTTGTACGAGTTTTGTTTTCTCCCGTAGCCCATGTGGTATCCTCTGTTGGCTACCGGATCAGAAGGGACTATGATATTGGATGGACTACTGGGACTATTACGTGTTAAGGAGAATATTGGGTCACTCCTTAACGCTATTTAAAAGTAAGTTTATTTTACTATAGACACTATTATAATAGCGAAATATTACTATATAGTAAATAGTTTAACAGATCCTTAGGAGATGTGAATCCCGAGCATCTCTTAAGTTACCGCACCTCCTACGTCACCCCAGAGCTTCAATTCGAGCAGGGGACGTTGCACGTGGCGGTGGATCGGATGAAGCTCTGGGGTGACGTAGGAGGTGTGGCAATCAAGGGAAGATGGCGATAATGGGTTTTCATGTTTCTATAAACAAACGAAGAAGAAGAGGGATTAAAGATTTAAGATGGTGATTAATTAAGTTAATGACGTTGTTAATTATTTTAAATCGTGAATCTTATAAAATCCATAACTACTTCATATGAGGTCCTTTTTTAACGAAACAAATTGCGTCGGGTCCGTATTGAAGTGCATTACATTTTAGAGATGGTTTGGAGTTGATTGGAGCTAGTGTAAATTTTGGGTAAAACTAAACGCCTGTTTAATTTTATTCGGAATAAAACACTGCAACTGCTATTGAAAGCAATATGAGTACAACTCACTCTTTCTAACTCACTGGTTTTTTCTATAAGTGGGAAATAATTAATTATATAAGGATTGATGACTGTTTGGATGAGATATGAGATATTATATATATGTTGATTGGTATTTGGATATATCCCTGCCTATTGGAGCAGATGAGACCCTATACGTTTCCGTGTATGAGCGGATGACCCTTTGTACGCGCGTCTGCCTCGAAGCGGACATTGTACACATATTCTAATATGTATATTTGTTGCAGGAGACAGGTTGGAGGGATCCAACTGGATTCCTTACCCACATTGGTTTATTTACAGATATTGTTATATATGCTGTTATGATGTGATATATGATGTTTTGCATGTCTAATTGATGTATTTAGTGTTGTTGCAGCATTGAGCCTATTTTGAAAAATTAAAAATATTAAAGTGATGATTTTAATTTAAAAAGGATTTTCAAGTGATTTTGAAGATAAATGATTTATTAAATTTTAAAGTGTTAAAGGAATGAATTTATTTTAAATAAATAAATGTAATAATTTTTATGTTATAAAAATTATGATTTTTGTGAAATATAATTGAAATTTTATTTTTGAAATATGGAGTTAATAATTTTGTAAATAGTTTAAATTGGGATTTTTGTAGTTATTATAAATGGTTTATATATAAGATTTATAAAGTTGATATTTTTATAAATCAAAAGTGATGAAATTGTAAAGGAGTTTTATAGGTATTAAAATGAAGTTATAAATGGATTTTATAAGTAAATAAGATTTATGAATTTGTGAAGTTATAAAATAAATGAATTTGTAAATAGATAATTTATAAGTAATTAACTTATAATTTGGATTTTGGTATAGAAATGAGATAAATGGGATTTGTTAGTAAAGGGGATTTATGAATTGAAGTTTTTATATAAAATGAATGTGAATTTATAAACATTATTTTATAAATCCATAATCAATTGAATTTGATTAGTTAATTATTATAGTTTATTAAAGGAATTTCATCCAGGATTTTGGGCAGTGGATAATCCTTTAAATTAAATGTGAAATAGTAATGAATTTGGTAAAGGAGATATATCCACGATTTTGGACGGTGGATTATCCTTTAATAAATTTGTACTAATATTGGATTTGGTAAAGGAAGTATATTCATGATTTTGGGCAGTGAATAATATATTAAATAAAATGGATATTTTTGAGAAGTTATATTTTAAATGGAATAAAATGGTTTGAAAGTTGTTTTAAAGTGTGTTAAGTATCGAAAACATAGATTTCAACATTCATTATTGAAATAGACGTTTTCGAAAAATAAGGAAATGATGGACTATGACATTGTTGTTATAGTAAATGATTTTTGAAAGAAAATGTTTTGTTTAGAATATGAGATTTATATATCTATCTAATTTTCGAATTCCTATACTAGTGATTTTGGATTGTCGTAACTATGTTTTACGCAACATTCGTTTTGACCCAAATAAATATGTAAAGTGAATGTTTTCCTTAAAAAATGAAATATATACTTAATCTTGATTTAAGTATATGTAATATTTTCTATGTTTGAAAGAAAATTGATTTGTGAATTACTTATGATTAAATAAGTATATGGAATTGTTTTCTAATATTGAAATGATTTGAGAATATATCTTTTTAAAGATAGTTTTGAAGTATATTTGGCAGACGATTTAATCAGTAAATGATTAATTAAAAGGGCCTAGTGATTGTTATAGTGCTGAACATTTGTTTGTTTGTTTTGATAGTTAAATAACCGACTATTAAATTTGGCCATTTTAGTTCCTCGACTAGATGTGGGAACTATTTAGTCGTACACTTAGTACATAGCCTTCTGTATAGGCTTGATTATCATTTGTGTTGAGGATGTTGATTCGTATAGTGCGGAGTATTACTCCAATCTATCGAGCTTCCTTCTTGGCCCGAAGAATAGCAAGTTGAAAGTTGGAGACATGATAAGTTTATGAGACTTAGTTTCTGTGTGAGCTTGAGAAACGCTTTTGCGTTGTTGGTGCGAAGAGACCGGGATCGAATTTATCTGAAAACCACTTCGGACCAATGTATATGCAACGATTGTGCGGGTTGCTTGTGATGATATTGATATTCCGGATTTTCTGGGGACTGCTTGTTGATCGTTTGGGGTTAAAATCCCATTATACATATAATGGCAGTGGTCTCTTCATTATGAAATATCTAATGCAAGGATTATTCGCTGCTAATCCTAGGGATTTTCCAACGAGATGTAGTAGGAAAGTACCTTCGGTTTGTCCTGTTCTTGGACAACTTGTATGGATGTTTGTCTGACATTGCATTTCTATAAATTACGTACATTGGTATTTACAAACGTACATTAATGGTAGCGGAGAAGACAACTTCTCTTAGCTTAACTCTACAAACGTACATTAATGGTAACGGAGAAGGCAACTTCTCTTAGCTTAATTCCCTCCTTGAGACGTATAAGCTCAAGGGTTGTATTTTTGTGGAAGGCAATTAGTAGTCAATGGAAATGGCCGTGTAGCATTCAAAGTGATGTGATTGGGATTTGTGAAAGGTAATCGCTACCTCAGGCCTCATCAATCGGAAATGACCAAAATAGGTTTAGATGCGGAAAGGCTAAGTGGGTCGCTCCTTAGTAGGGTATGATCATCCTCTTCTAGATATATCTTTACACGCTACGACGTCATGTATATGATTATTGTGGTTTGTATGTTATGAGGGCCCTCGGTAAAGGTCGGTTATGATCGGAGGATGATATATTCGGTACCACCTAGTGATAGAGGTGGGCCGGTCTTGTGTTGGTAGAGGATCATTTGTGATGGTCCTCGGTGCATTCTTCTAGAGATGTACTGCCGGAAGGTAGTCCCATCACTTGGTCATTTGTATGGAAATCCAAATTCCACTACGTACCTCGTTTTGATTGTATTACCCATTTTGGGCTATTTGTTGGAATTTATTCAATGTAACAATTTCGGCTACGATTAATATTATTTGTATACTAGACACTAGTATAATATAAGAGGATTTGATGTGAGATGTTTTAGTTATCATAAGGTAAAAACATGTCTGTGTTTATGTGTGGACTTATCTTACGAGATACTCTTGTTTTTATAAAGGAAAGGTTTGGTAATTTAATAAATTCAGTTGAGTGTGTTTCTTAGGCTGGTTTACCAGACCGATCCGGACGTTCCTCCCTTTCAATGCTCGGGTCAGACCAAGTATATTTACAGGTTCATATTTGGTGCTTTTGGAGCTTCACAGGAAAGCTGGAGATCTTCATTTCATATACACGTATCTGTTTTGATTATTGATTATCCACTGCTTAGTTGTATATCATCAGCAATTGTGTGGACAGGTTATTATAAATGCTCAAGCTGATAACTATTGTTTGATTGTTGAACTCTGATTGATGTATGTATATATAGTTTCTATTTTGTAAAGATCATTGATACGATATTATATGATTTCCGCTGTGATGTGAGATTTTGTATTGTTCTATTTGATTCTATCTTCTCTCTTTCTTTTCTTTTCTTTTCTTTGTCTTGACTTTCCGTTGGTCTGTACTTTTTGGGTCGGACATGTGTGGTTTATTGTCGATTCAAAGGGTACGGATTTACGGGTCGTCAAAACGACACAAACCAAAATGGTAGTGGGCACTATAACGTAGATGACAAGGCACACGAGGCTATACCCTGGGTAGAATTCTACCAATTTACACTTCTGGGCTAGTGGTAACACATAGCTGCAGCTACGGCCTACCTCGTACAACACTCCCAAAATCAAAGGTGCATCCAATCAAATCACAAAGTAATAGAATGGTTTCGAAGAAGTGTGTCCGACCAGAGGAGCTACCGCACTAGGCCCGTCAATTGCTTTATTTTTTGTAACATTATTTATAGATCGTTTCATACCTCAATATAGCAATGTCATCAAACCATCCTACTTCGTTCTAGATTCTCCATCACGTACACAGTTGTCAAAGTGGTTTTCGGTATTGGCAGGGAATATGACAATATCCGATCCCAGTCTCTTTAACAACCAAACGCTTATTTCACATCGTGGTCATTTCATTTCAAATAGTTCATACTTCATATCAAAATATCATATTCATTTCAAAACCATATCAATTTGATATCTTTATTCCCTTTATATAATATCATTTCCAGAATCATAACAGTTTAAAAATTATAACACTTTCGAAATCATAACACTTTTGAAATCGTAACACTTCTAACTTAAATAGTTTAGATATTGAAAATAGTATATATATCAAAATGTTATAAATTAAAATAGTTTATATATTACATAGTTGTAAATTAAAAATAGTTTATACATAATAAAAATAGTTTCCTCAAATTTCACAAATCGATACAAATCAACTTAGATTCCAAAAATTCAATTTTATTCAATCACAATTCATCAATTTCAATTCAATTCAACTTCTCAAAAACCCATTTCAATTCATATTGATTTCAAATCCAGGTTTGAACTATCACTTCAATTCCAATAAGATTCAAAATTTAATTATTCAAACATTTACAATATAAGTTTCATTTATATTTTCAAGATTTAGCTTTTTTTCAATTTGAAAAATACTCACTTAATCATTTTAATAACGAGTAAATAAAATCTCAACTTATACATTTAAATCAATATTAAATATTTGGTCTCAACTTTATTTAAAATTTAGAATATTCATTCAATCACTTTTTATCCAATCAAGTTATAAATCATATTTTTCAAAATCTCACAAATCAATAAGTTCAAATAAATTCTTATTTAAATTCAATTATTAACCAACTAAATTTAAAGTCAATTATACTATTTTTCCAATCTCTATTTATTTAAAGTTGTTACGAAAATCTATTTAAAAATATAAATTTAAATTTTTAAATAAATTTTTAAACATATATATATACACACACTAATTTAATTTAATTTTAATAAATTATGTCTAATTAAATCTTATCAATAAATCTAGTTTAAATCTTATGTTATATATATAATAATATTATAAGTAAAATCTTTAAATTTATATTTTCAAAACTAACTTATAAATTTAAAATTTCCAAACACATAATATTTTTTTTCAAATCTAATTTTTTTTCATATATTAAAATGAATTCTTTATATTTAAATTTTTAAAATCAATATTTAATAAAATCCATATATTTCCTTTCAAACTTTGGAAACCATTTTCAAAATATAGACCGATGGTGTCCGTAAATAATTTTCTATCCTAGGGTCATGTGATACAGATATTTATGATTTCAATCTGCATTTAAATATTTACGGATATATATCATTTCAACCCGCAATCCTAAAATTTCAAAATCAATGAAAATCACTTGGGTTTATCATTTCAACCCATAACGATTTTCTCCCAATTTATAATATCGTTCGGGTATGTATCATTTCAATCCATAGGGATTCCCAAACTAACATGAACTTGCAGAGTGAGAACAGATATGATAATTATAACATATCAACAATAGGCATATATCATCAACAACAAATTTAATTATAATATAAACAACAGGTGATGGCGTCAATTGTTAAAGGCGAACATATTACAAATAATGGCATATCACATAAAGCAATAAAATTATAAGCAACTCATATTTCAATTGTCATTTCAATGTGAATTAAATTGATTAAATATAAGAATGTTAATCGTGGGTGATCACTCACATTTCGAGGCTAGAGAAATAAACAAGAACAAGATGCGACAATCCAAGCATAAGTTTCCAAAGCACGATACAATAAATATGAACTCGACTATCAAAGCAAGGCTGGAATAACTTGAAATTGATGAAAACAAATCATTAGCTAGATATTGATGGAACAAACTATATATTCATATTTTACTTCGTAAAATTCAATATTCGATTTAACCCATATTTAAAATAAAACTTCGTATTATAATTTAAAGATCAATATTTTGTTAACTCATATTCTCAAAATTCAACAACCTATTTATTTAAACATAATATATGTACATTTTAAAGCTATTACAACATTTTATTTTTAAAGATATTAACATAATTTAAGTAAATATTGTAATATTCTATATATTTTCAAACATATACGTATAAAAATTATCACATCAAAAGAAATCTAAATTTAAATATAGTAAACAGATAGAAACAATATGGATGCATATAGAAGAAGTCTGCTAGGCTAGACAAATATTCATTGTTAATTTATATATATGAGTGGGTACATATATGTAATCAAATACATTTAAAATAGCAAGCATAATTATAAAAACTTACTTTTAAAAAATGTTAGCGTGAATGCTTCAGAACCTACATACTTCAAAACACACGAAATAACACTATTTATAAAACACACACACACACACACACACACATATATATATTACCCAACAGAGAAGCCTTACTGGAATAATGTTACAGGAGGCTTCTGATATGCATGCTTTCACATACAAATTCTCTTTTCTTTTTCTTTTTATATAAAGGACAAGAAGTTGGATATGAGGCAGAGAGGCTATTGCATACGACTGTTGAGGAAGTTTGGAGATGCAGGCTCGAGTGCTATCGGGCGCGGAGGTTGAGTCTGGTGTTGAGGTCGTGGAAATGGGGAAGGTGCAAGATGCAGTGTTTTGGTCGATAGTGGTGCAGTTCACGTGGATGTGGAGCTCAGACACGGTGATGGGTTTTGTTTGAGCAGTGGACAGAGGAAGAGGCGGTTAGCTCAGTGGTTGGAGAGAGGTGAGTGGGCAGCAACTCACAGGATAAGGGAAGTAAGATATTATATAAATTTATATATGACTTTACATATACTTTTTTTCTTTTTTGAAGGAGAAAGCTCAAAATAGGAAGGGAAGAGGATAAGGCAGCTGGTACTTATGTTTGTCTCGGTAGTTTGAACAGTGGAAGGTGGATCAGAGCTAGGAGTGATGGACGTAGGAGTTGGCCAGAGGTTGGAGGATTATGCTCTGTTAGTGCGGTTGGGTTCAAGGGCGTGGTTTAGATGGTTTCATGGACGAGCAGGAGGTTGCGAGGGTTTGTAGCAGCTTCGGGCTACGGAGGACGTGGACTTGAAGGAAGGAATAAGCAGCGTTTGTAAAGAGAAAGGAGATGGCACATTTCCAAGCATAGGAATAGGGAGGAGAACGTGCTTCACTTCTCAAATCTATAAATATTATATATATATATATATATATATATATATATAATTTTTTTAGAAGAAGCATAGAACAACCAAAACGAAAGGGGAGAGAAAGAAGTGAAAACGAACCAAAAAATGAAGTAGCAGATATAAACTGAAAAGGTGGAAAAACAAAAGTCAAAATGTTGAAAATATTGATTGTAGATGGCTATTTATTTGCACGTTGGGTAATGAAAGGACATAAGAACAAAAGGCACAAAACGGGTACCATTATCGTTAACAGTTTCGCAGATCTCCCCATGCACCGGACACTGAAATGCATAAATGAATATACTATAGAGATCGCCATGATGAAACGAACAAAATGGTACATAGATACGAGCGATACAATCATCCTGTCAAAAGTCGATATTCATCGTCAAACTACTGTTATTTCGCCGAAAATAAGATAAAACGGGGCTACAGCAGTCCAAATTTGGTGAAACGAATTATGATGTCTCAATCAGAAAATAAGTCTACATTTCTATGATGTAAAAATATTCAAATTTCAATAATATTTTATTTACATCAATTTAAATTGATTTTAAATTTGAATAAAATTACACAACAAAATAAACTTCCATATAATCTGATGAAAATCTTACATTTTCTACGTTTAAATAGATGCATACCAAATATCAAATTTTCATTGCAAAATTTATATTTATGTTTTTCATGAAAATTTCAGTTAATTACGTTATAAAAATCATTAAAATATCTAGGTCATTACACAGTCCTCTACTCAAAACATTTGATCCCCAAAAGGAAACGAGATAGGAGAATAGAACAACCGAAGGAAAAAATGATTCAAAATGTATAATGTTAGATATAATAATTGATTCAAAACCATAAATTTCATTAGTTTCAAATTGATTAATATTTAACAAATTTGGTTTCCATCCATTTTATTAAATCAATAAATTTAATTCAACTATTTAATTTCAATTTATTAACATCTTCTACAAAAAATTTCTTTCAAAACAAAATTAATTATATTTAAATTGTTTACTTACTCCATTTACGTTCAGTTAAGTTGATTCCACTTAAAATTCAATTACAACTATGCTTTAGTTCATTTTATTTACTCACTCCCTTTTTTATTATTAAATTTATTTCGATTAGCATTTCTTATAATATAGGTTAAGTGTATAAAATTTATTATAATCACCTAAATTTTTATTTATAAATTTCCTAACAAAATTCATTTTGGACATCTTATTTATTATCGTATATTATTCAATTACATTCAAACCCTTCCGTGTAAGTTTTATTAATGTCTTTGAATATAATTGAACACTATACAAATTTAGCTTTTATTTACAACATTTTTATTAAGCAAGATTTTAGTTCGAACAATTTATTACTTAAGTTTTCTCTTGTAAGACCTTCGATTACCATTAACATACATTTTTAACTTTTTGAATATTCGGGTAAGTTATATGTTGTAAATTGCAATTGAGTATTATACAATAAATTATATCCTAATTCAATTGTTTCAAGTTGTTTAAATTCCATTTCTTAATTTAAACACTCCAATTATTCAAAATTTTGCATTCTTTCAATCATTGAAACAATCAGTTAACATAAATTTAAAAGTTAAATTCCCGGTTTCACTTTAAACAAATCTGAAGCAATTATATATATATATATACACACACACACACACACATACATATTTTATACATCAAATCATATCAAAAATTCAAATCAAATCCATTTCGCAAAACAAAAGTGTAGCAAATCTACTAAGTGGTCTCTCCACTTTGAGACTCGAAAGTGAATGTCGATGACGCTGTAGTCATCATATTATTTTCCAGTGGCAAAGAGGAGAGTACTGAGTTATTCCTTTTTAAAATTCTTTGGAAACAATTTCCATTCAAATATATTTTCAAATAATATATATATATATATATAAATACTTTGAAATCCGGATTTTTTTGGCAAGCACCGGAAATTAAATTCTCAAATCCTTAATTTAAATTTGATTCATTTGCAAATCAGATTTATAAACTATATTTATAAAATTTCATAGAACAATAGTTGATGATTAGGAAATGTTGACAAAACAATATATGACAACCTAGTATTATCATTTCTAACAACCAATTCATTTAACTATCTAATTTCAGAAAATTATGCTCTTATAAGTAGAATGTAATTATACATAAATTTATTTCATTTACCATCTCGAAAACAATATTGTGTCAGTTTGCTTTGTTCAAGTATTTTTTTGAAATTTCTACTGATAGCTTTTTGGCCAGACGAATCGATCGAGACCCAAAATCAAACTTAATAGCTCAAACAACACAATAATTACAAATACGCTCCCATGATGAGTCAAGAATGGATTTCAAAACAAGGATAGAGATTCAAATTTAGATGAACCTTAGTCAAATAAAATTTTAACTATGAAGGTACACTCGAAAGGAAGATAAAATAATTAAATTACAAAAAAAGAAATGATTAGACACATTTTTATCGTGGTGACCTTAACCGGGTCAACCGAGATTCCAAGAATAAGATTGATGCAGAAATTCAATTTCCCGCTTAAATGGGAGAGATGTGACTTCACCAAAACATCAGGATATTCCCTGATTATTAGGGTGTAGTCAAGATCACTAGGCTGAGTATCAAACGAAAGGTAGAACTACCTGCATAACCGAAGGCATTCGACGTTCGATCATAAAAGATTTTTCCTGGGTCATCTACTAGAGAACAATTCAGGCTTTTTAAGAAATAATAGTATTCTAACCGAGGACGTAGAAATAACCGGTGAATCGACGCTCGTTATAAAGGAGTTTCACCCCTTTACAAATCATATTTATGTTGGCGGGACCGCCAATGGGATTAGTCACACGAAGGATGAAGTTGATAGTTGAGGTTAGAGCTACGGGATGCCCCAGTATCAAAAGAACGCGAAAAGGAAAAGACAGGGATGGATTTTAGAAACGAGGAATGTTCCAAAATTAAAAGGAAACCCGAATCAAAGAGGAAGAAATTTAAGCTCGAACGAAGATGATTCTATAGTTAATTTTACTCCATATGCTAAGTTTTGCCAAAACCAGAGCTTTGAAACCAACTGTAACGACCCGCTATTTTGAACCGTTCAAATCGACAATCATCCGCACATGTCAAACATGAATTGTTCGAAACGACATATTGTTAATTTATATTTGGAAAAACTTATCATATACAGTAAATAAATCAATCACAGAATCACAGGCATAGAGTAATATAACAATAAGCAGCGGAATAGATAAATAGTAGTTCATGAAGCTACTATAGAACATAAGAGTCTAAAACAAAATACCACAGAATTTCAAACACAAATGAATCTCTAATACATAAGCAACTGACGAGTCTGAACATAAATGATTGGAATAAAATGAAATAACTGAAAGTTGGATGGATAGATCTTCAAACAAAGCTCCAATCTCCAAAGGTGAGTTTCAAATGTTGTGACACTCAGTCTGACCCGAGCATAAAGAAAAACAAAAAACACTCGAGTCAGGATTAACATTCTTATACCAATGAATTCAACTCAAGTGAAATATCAACTGAAATACAAGTAAGTTAAAGGACCGTTGGGATACCCATCCTCTAAGGATCCGTGGAACTTTCAACTATATAATAATATGTGCTATTATAATCTGTTTACCAATAAAGTAAAGTATTAAAATTGCATTAAGGCGTTACCCATATCCCCATTAACACATTTTATATAATGTCCTAGTATTGTAAACTCCACCAAACTGGTGGGCTATCAGGGAGCACTCCATAGGTATGACACAAACCAAAATCATAGTAGGCTCGATAAGGAAGATGACAAGGGACGCGAGGTTATACCCAGGGTAGGATTCTACCAATTTACACTTTCGGGCTGGTGGTAACGCATAGCCGCAGCTACCGCCCACCTCGTACAACACTTTCAAAAACAAAGGTGCACCCAATCAAATCACAAAGTAATAAAATGGTATCGAAGAAGTGTGTCCGACCGAAGGAGCTACCTCACTTTGCCCATCAATTGCTCCTGTTTTAGTCATCTTATTTAAGGCTCGTTTTATACCTCAATACAGCAGCGTCGTCAAACCGTCCTACTTACTTCTGCATTCTCCACCGTGTACGCAGTTGTTAAAGTGTTTTTTTTGGTATTGGCAGAGAGTATGACAATATCAATCCCGATCTCTTTAACAACCAAACTCTTATTCCACATCGTAGTCATTTCATTTCAAATAGTTCATACTTCGTATCAAAATATCATATTCATTTGAAAATCATACCAATTCGATATCATTATTCACTTTAAATAATATTCATTTCCAGAATCGTAACACTTTAAAAATTATAACACTTTCAAAATCATAACACTTTTGAAATCATAACACTTCTAACTTAAATAGTTTAGATATTGAAAATAGTATATATATTGAAATGTTATACATTAAAATAGTTTATATATTAAAATATTTTATACATTAAAATAGTTGTAAATTAAAAATAGTTTATACATATTCAAAATACTTTATATAATAAAAATAGTTTTCTCAAATGTAACGACCAGCTTTTTTTGACGGTTTAAATTGACGATAAACCACACATGTCAGACTCCAACCATTCAAAGGGATAGATTGTTATAGGGTAAATAAGAAAAAGAAGAGAAAGGAATAAATAAATACAGAATCTCGTAGCGGAATGATAAAATATAATAACTAAATAAACAGTGGATGAAGCTATTTACAAATAACTTTCATTATTCTTTTTAAAAATACAGATCAGAGTTACATACAACAAAAATAAATAATAAACAAATGCAGTGGAACAACATGATGCAGTGGACTAAATATAATAGATAATTATAGTACAAAATCTTCGTCTTCATCCTCCAGAAAGCAGTCTTCGATAAACTGAAAAACTCAAACTGACCCGAGAAAATTGAAAAGACAAAACACTCGAATCGAAACTAAAAGATCTTATGTAAGTTAAATCAACAGTAAATAAATATGAGTGTAACGGCATCGGAGATGTTTACGGGGTTTGACATCTCCTATCCAGTGTCTAACATAAGTGCAATAACTTAAGAGATGTTCGAGATTTCCATCTCCTAAGGATCTGTTAAACTATCTATTATGTAGTACAATATGTCGTTATAATAGTGTCTACGGTCAAGTAAAGTATTAAAATAGCGTTAAGGAGGTACCCAAACCCCCCTTAACACATTTATATATTTATATTCCCATAGTCTATACAGTACTGTAATTCCTCCGTAAACTGGAGGGCTATCAAATGGCATTCCATAGGTATGGTACAAACCAAACTCATGGAAGGCATGATAGGGCATGTAAACATGGCACTCGAGGCAATGCCAAGGTAGATATACCAATTGTGGATCCGGCATAGCTGCTACTACCGCCAACCTCGGAATATACACTCCCATAATTATAATCAAGGGGGGCCACCAAATCATCACAAAGTCATAATATGGTATCGAATAAGCATGTCCGATAGGAGGAATGGCCTCATTTGGTCCGACGTGGCTCTTATTTTAATCACATCTAAGCCGACTCATGGGAGTCAGGGTCACGTAGATACCTAATACAGAATCATACAACAAACCATCCTACTTCATTTCTGGAATCTCCACCACATACACAGTTGTTAAAGTGGTTTTTGGTATTGGCAGAGAGCAATATCCCATCCCGGTTTCTTTAACAACTAATCGCTTATTTCACAGCAGATGGTTCTTTTACATTTCAAAAGTCAATTTACAATTGATATCAAAATATCTTAATCTCAAAACCATATCACTTTCAAAATCATATTTCCTTTTGAAATTATCGATAAGATAGGTTAATTAAACCCCATTCCAAAACCATCATATTTACTCAATTATGTCATTTCACAAAAGGGTCAAATTCCAAATTAAGGTTGTATCATCATTAAGGATTTAAATATAAATACTTTAACTTTACATAGTCTGAAATTTTAGAAAATAGTTTAAATGGTTATAAATAATTTTTAATAGTTTAAAATAGTTAAAATACTCTAAAATAGTTTAACTAATTTAAAATAGTTTGAAATAGATTAAAATATTTTAAATAGTTTAAATAAATTTAAATTAGATTTAAAAATGGTTTAAATAGATTTAAAATAGATTAAATAGATTTAAATTATGTTAAATAGATTATAATAGATTAAATAAATTAAAATTTGAATTAATTAAAATAGTTTAAATTCAATAAAAAAAAGTCTAAATTAATTTAAAATAGATTTCTAAGTTATATCCAAACATTTTCAATAACTCAATTCCAAGAACTTCATTTATATTGACACTTCAACTTGCAACTCCAATTTAAATCCTTTAAACAATTCATTAAATCAATTCCAATTAATGATCGAATTATCAAAAATAATCCAGTTTATACAAAGAAATTTAAATTTCAAAATAGCATTTAACTGAATTAAAATTTTTAAAGATTCAAAATTCATTTAATTTAACCAATCCGGTGTCCGTGTATAATTTTCTACCCTACGGTCAACTGATACGGATATTTATCATGTCGATCCGCAATTTACAATTTTACGGTTATATATCATTTGAATCGCAATCCCGAATTAAATAAAAATCCATAAAATCACTTGAGTCTATCATTTCAACCCATAATGATTTTTCCATAATCTATAGATCGTTCGGGTATGTATCGTCTCAACCTATAGGGAACTTGTAGTGTTATAACAATGTAAAATAAAACATCCAATCATTCAATATCAACAATCAAACAACCATCACAATCATTATCCAAACCAATCAATAAACATCAATAGATAACTGAAAATCAATAACAGGAATTAGATTGGCAATTAAATTAAATATTCAATTAAACGCTGATTAAATGCAATAAAAGTCAAATTTAACTAGAATGACAATTAAAATATACCAAACATCAACCAATCAATTTCTAAACACATCATAAATTTAAATTAATTAACATAAGATAATTTAGTAGTTGTGAGTGGGTTAAAACACACACCTTTGATTTCAAATCGGTTTGAAATCCAAATAAAAGCCCATAATTCCAATAGAAGAAATAGCACGAGGAATCGAAGTTTATATGCAAAAGATATTCATGTTATAAGAAATATTATTAAAATAATAATTGGTACACGTCTTAATAAAAAAATAAACAAAGTTTAATGCTTACATTTTTCTCAAGATAAGGCTTCAGGCAAAGATTGAAGAACAAACTAAGAAGTAGGCAGGACATGTAGGAAAAATGAAACTCATGTTTCCTAAAAGAAAGCTTTTGAATTTGCAAAAATGAGAGCTTTTGAATTTGCAAGTTCACATTAAAATGATTCAGGGGAAGGTAGATTTGAAATGGAGACCTAAACATAGGAAATGAAGCGGTGACAAAAAAATGAAGAAACAATTAAAAAATGAACAATTTGCTGATGAGATTATAGCTTCAGCGAAGAATAATTTGAACTAAATGAATATGAGATGTCAGGAGAAACAAAGATAAAAGAAGAAATAAAGTGGAAGGTTATTTAAAAATAAAGAAATAAAGGTGGAGGGACAAAAATGAATGTCACGTTTCTAAAATGGAGGCTTTAGAAAATATAAGCTACCAAAATAAAAACAAAAATATGAGGTTGTGGAAGAAGGCTACAGGAAAACAAAATGAAAAGAATTGAAGTGGCTGTGGAAATATGAAATGAGATGGAGAAAACAACGAACTCATATTTCTTTTTAGGAATTGGAGGTAGGATACGGTGTAAAAGGTGAAGAAAGGTTAAATAAAAAAATACATGTACGCATATAAAATGAAACTCACGTTTGAGAAGATGCAGCTTCAGGAAAAAGGGGAATGAAATAAACGAAACCGAAGAAACAACAAAAATGAGGAAAAAATGTGGTATGTATTAAATAATGATAAAAGAATGCACGGACCAGATGTACACTACCAACAAGCCATTGGAATTCAAATGTTTTGAAACGTAACCAAATTAACTTATTAACTCAAATAATATTCAAATTTGTACGCTTTTTGGTTTTTATCTACACATAATAAAAAAATTAAACTTAGCTTAAAAATAAAAGCGTTCAATTTGGTTTTTCCAAATGATCTTTTATTTCCATTAAACACCCTTTTTGTTTAACACAAAACGTGCATTTCTTTTATTAAATTTATTAATTGCAATCAATGTTTTCTTTCCTTTTAATTGAAATATTTGAATTATATTAATTGCAATTACTTACAATGTTAAATTTCAAAACAGACAACTAAAATGGATGAAAAATAGAACAATTGTTTTTTAAAGACGTTTATAAATTTGTTATTTATACATAATAGTAATAAATAACATACTAAAATAGATTTTTTTTCTATTCTTGTAATCAATCTGTAAGCTAAAACACAGTTGAAATAAACATATATTTCTTCCTTTAAAATCAATCATTCTATTCTTCATCTTAACGAAATTAAACCTACATTCACACAAATGAAACTTTCATTTTATTTGATGTAAATATTCTTTTCATTAAATCAAACTTTCCTTATATATCACAAAACATAAGCTACTTTTAATTACACTTATGAATTTACAATTTAGTACTCTCTCTCCTATTAATTGAAAATTTTAAATTACATTAATTTTAATTGATTAAGTTTCAAAATGGACTAAATGAATGTAACGAGAAGTAAAACAATTATTTACTATCTAATAGTAGTTTAAACATATTTATACAGTATTGGATACAAACAGTAATTATACATTTCTTACTAAATAATAGTTTCTCGTCCCTACAATCAGTTTTTCATATACCAAACATTTCAATTAAATAAACATATATTTACTCCTTTACTAAACTTATTTATTTTTATTCTTTTATTTTGATTTACACTCATACTATTAAATCAACCAATACCTTATGAAATTATTAACATTGGTTTCTATCTTTTATTTAAATCAATTATTGCCTCGTGAATATAATTGAATTTCTGTACATTTTATTGCATTCTCCTTTTACTGTAATCTTCTTAACTCATTTTACATAACATTTAATTTCATTTAATTATAATTGATTAAATAAATTGGTAACAAACAACAATTGTCACCATTTCTATATCTAATCACATTTATATGTTTGTTATCTACACACAAATGTTATAGTTATTTACGCAACACTAATTTTATTCAATTACAATTTATTACTTGCTATTTCATTAATTAATATAACATTTAAATTATAACTTACTCTTTTAATTCAATTATCAATTAATACACACATTATTACAATTAGTTTACAATCTATTACCAATTATAACTCTTTAGTCATTTTAATTAATTGGAATTACATTTAAAGCGGTTATCAATTACATTAAATTATTAATATTACATTTCATTCCAGTTATATTCCTATTATCAAATCACATTTTTTTCTCACAACATTAAATTCCAAAAATTATTAAATTATAAATTTAATTATCGAAATTTATGGGTCGTTACACTCTCCCCCACTCAAAACTTTTCGTCCTCCAAAATGAAAAAGAAAGAATTAAGGAATTAATATATCTTACTCAAAGCATTCAATTTGTAAACAATTAATTTATATAATTAAATAATATAAATAAAATACATCAATTTATAAACAATTAGATCCTTTATATACAAGTAAATAAAGTTTGAAAATATTTTTACTTTCACAAAATTTTCAAAGTCCAAAATTCATGAAAAAATTCGGCAGGGACTCCTTTGTACGGAGAGTGCAACAACCCGCATATTTGTCGATTTTATATTTAAATATTTTATCGATACTCGAAATTTAGTCCGAAAAGCTACTTTTTGCATACGGTCGAATTAGGACTCGGGACCACCCCCATTGAGTTTAAAATGACGTTTGCGACCTTTTTGAGTATAAGCTTCGATATGTTTGGAGTAAGTTGATTTTTACCACTTTTTCACTTAGGGCTTTGGTTTGGGATGAACCCATTAATCACTTACTAACTCAGCCCCAACCCACTCCAACTCTTCATTACTTCATTTCATATTCCTAACACTCAAGCTTAAGTAAAAATGGTGGAAGAGAATGGGAATTAGAAACTCCAAGCCCTAGTTCCTCTTGCTATCTCAAGTTCTTGCTCCAAAATCAAAGAGAACCCATTAGTAAGCATTTCCTTCTTCTTCTCCAACTCATTCTCTCTTTGATTTCAGAAAATTCCTAAACCTAACTTTGGGAATGTTCTTCTTTTGAGCATAGATTCAAGCTCGTTTGGGTTGAGTTGAAGAGTGGTTGATTCTCCCTTTGCTTTCAAGGTTCTTCTTCAATTGTTTGGGTTCAAAGGTGAGATTTTTATCTCACATATTAGTCTATAACTATCTTCGATTGTTAGGTATGAATTCCTAACACTTATTCATGTGCATTTGCTTTTGGTTTTGATTGATTTGGTGAATATTCCAATTTTTGGTGTTTTGGGTTCAAATCTTTAAAAATCCTAACTTTGATGTTTGAATGGGTTTTTGGTGATGCAACGAAGAGCTTATATGGCCGGGTAGTCGATTGGCGTAAACCCTTAGTGTCGTTGCTCGACGGTTTGCAAATTGAGGGAGTTTGCACCCCTTTTGAAATAGGGTAGGAAGTGCAAGTATACAGGTTCGGCCGACCGAGCTCAGGGTCAGGTCGACCGACCTGCTACCCAGGCACTTCCTGCCTCTGTTTTGGAAGTGCTGGTTACAGGCTTCGGCCGACCGAGCCCCTGGGCCGGTCGACCGACCTGGTGCCCGAGCACTTCCAACCTCTGGTTCGGTCAACCGACTCAGGGAGTCCGGTTGACCGACCTGCTCCTATCTGCCTACTATGTTTTTTTTGCCTAATTGTTTGAATTTTCAACTTTAATCGATTCGTGTTGTTTCCTATTTGTTGTTATCATTTGTTATTGACTTTGATGACTTATTTTCTTCAGGAATTTTTGGAATATCCATTTCGATGGATTCGGTATCGATTTCTTTGGATTCTATTCACGTCTTCGAATGTGAATTTTAGTGATTGATTGTTCCTACAATCTTCTTTGTGATTTGTCACTTTAAAAATATAAAGGTTTTCTATACTAGTAGTAAATATCAAAACTCTTTCTTCAAATGATTTCAACACTATTTTATTACAAAGCTTGTTTTCTCAAACCGACTTCCAATCTATTAGTATATACAAACATTTACCTCACTCGTATGAGAAATCTAATTAAACGGCTTAGTAAAACAAGTGGTATGAAACGCTTGCGTTTATTTCGTCGGTTAATTCTTGGACTTGTTCGATTGAATCTCATGTGACAATTTTCTAGTGGAGATCTACAATTTGTTCGTAAATATTTAAGTTAAGCTAGTGGTTATGGGGCATGAAGCTAAGCTCATATATTTACTAGCTTATTGTAATTGACACTTCTCTTTGATCATGACGATCATTTTATGTTTTAGACTAGCATTGTGCGATGTCTTTGTGATTTGGTTCATCGGATGTCACGCTGTACGACGTCGTTGTTCCCTTCGATTGTGATTTGGTTCATCGGATGTCACGCTGTACGACGTCGTTGTTCCCTTTGATTGTGATTTGGTTCATCGGATGTCACGCTGTACGACGTCGTTGTTCCCTTTGATTGTGATTTGGTTCATCGGATGTCACGTTGTACGACGTCGTTGTTCCTTTTGATTGTGTTTTGGTTCATCGGATGTCATGCTGTACGACGTCGTTGTTCCCTTTGATTGTGATTTGGTTCATCGGATGTCACGCTGTACGACGTCGTTTTTCCCTTTGATTGTGATTTGGTTCATCGGATGTCACGCTGTACGACGTCGTTGTCCCCTTTGATTGTGTTTTGGTTCATCGGATGTCACGCTGTACGACCTCGTTGTTCCCTTCTAGAGTGTTTCTGGATCGTCGGACGTCATGCTGTACGACGTCGATGCTCCGAATTATTTGATTTCTGGATTTCTTGTATTGATTTCTGGAATTCATGTTTCACCAACTTTTACGATTGGCATTGATATATATGTCATTTATTGTGGCTTGGTGAATGAAATTAGGAGTATGACATTCCTTTTGATCCTTGAGTAGATTTTTTTGATGTTGATTAATCTCTTGTTGATTTTCAATTACTTATACATATCACATCTTGGCATTGTGATTATCATGTGTTTAGTCATATCTCTTATTCTATATCGTTTCATCTAATATTTATAGCTAGACTGATCCGTTTATTATTTTCTTCTTAAATAATACTCGGGTCAGACCGAGATGTTACAGGTGCTTCAGCTTGACTTCTCACCTGGGATTGATTTCCCTGACTTTTGGCTAACTGCTTAGATTAGTAGTTTATTTTGTTGTATACACTTGAGATATGGACTCATAGTTGTATTCTTTTGTATAGCACGTGTTGCTATTCTTTTCTATTATTGTGGATCTTCTTGACTACTACTCTGATGAACACTTTCATGTGTTAGTTATATATTCATATCTTCTTCCGCCTTTGTGATATGAATTGTCTATGACTGATTTGTGTTATGCTTATTTCTATATTTGTTTCCGAAGATTATTATAGCCACTGTGTAGTAGCCTTGTGTTTATATCGGTATGTCGGATTTTCTCTTGAAATAAAATGCATGTTATACTATCTGACATATCGGTGCTCGCGCAAAGTAATTACACGGATGGTCGCTCCTCAACAGCCTTATTCTCCGTGCTAGTTGACAGCATTACACAGTAGTGTTCTTGGCTAGCGTGGGTATAGAGGTGGGGCGTCACATCTTGGTATCAAAGCCAAACTTCGGAACAATATGGAATATTATAACAAGGATCATCGTCCTAAGCCTTTCTTAGGAGTCGTGCTTTAGGATTTAATTCGAGTCTTCGTACCGATTCATCCTATTTTCTTTATGATTCCTTGTTTTATCTATCAAGAATTGCTTGATATTTATCTTGAGAATAACTTTTTCTTCTTCTTTATTTCTTTCTTAAAGAAGAGAAATGGTTAGACCAGGCCATCCCAGTGCCGGTCAATCTAGTGCTACTCCCTAAGATGGAGTTTTTATGTCTGCCCAGCAGCTTCTTGATCTAGTAAAGAATGCTCAAGCAGCCGGTCCCAATCCAGAGCCTACGCATCCTAGATCTGGTTTTGCACGCTTGTGTAGAGACTACACCGATTTGGGTGGAAGGCCATTCAAAGGATCCGAAAGTGTTATAGAAATTCAAGCTTGGCTCAAATCATGCGATCGCATCTTTTCTCGCATGAACCTTATTGATCTACATCGAGTCCAGGTGGCTTCTAGCATGCTCCAAGAAAGAGCATTAGATTGGTATGAGCTTTTAATTTCTGAAATCGTTGAAGCAGATCTCACTTGGGAGCAATTCCGAGAAAGATTCGAATTGAAATTCGTGCCGGAGGCTGAAAAAGCAACTTTAGCACGGCGTTTTATTGACCTTGTTCAAGGTGGATCTTCTGTGACAGACTATGTCGCATCTTTCGAATCTCTTTCCAAATACGGGGTTGAATACATTAACACCCCATTGAAGAAAAATCAGAGATTTGTCTACGGCTTGAATAAGAACCTTAAGAAGCCATTACTTCTGAAACTTGAGGTTTCATTTGATCAGCTTATTGATATTGCTCTTCGTCTTGAAGAGGCCGATAGAGAAAGCGATATTGAAGTTGTGCGTGCCAAACAGAACTTCAACAACAACATGAAGAGGCCTATTATATTCAAAGGCCCCAATCCCATCAAAAAAGGGAAGCAACAAACTCCGATAGCAAAGACTCCTACCTCTAGCCGTGGACGGTGCTACAATTGTGGTTCCACGGATCATTATGCAAGGGAGTGCCCGAAACCTCTCTTTTGCCGTTATTGCAAAAGTTCGGGTCATCTTATATCTACATGTCCCATTCTTCAAAGTAGGAGAGAGGGAGAGCTGAATATTGTGCAAACTCCTAGTGACACTTCTCTTGGTCAAGGTATTTTTCACTCAATCCTTGATGGCATTGTTTTATTCCGTGATCTTCTTATTTGAGTTCTTTTTGATATGGGTTCTATCTCACTATTTTATATCAAAAGAACTTGTGATTCTTTTTCTTTGAAAATATTTTGGGCTTGATGACTTCTTTGAGGATTGTGAATCCGGACGGTAGATCCGCAACACTCAATTTGTCTTTATTGATGTCGAAATTATTTTATGTGATTTTTCTGTCCGAGCTGATTTTTACCTAGGCTTCGGAATTGACCTTTGTAAGGATTGGCTTAATTATTATGAGGCCATATCCTTTGTCCCGTATGGACTATTCATCTTCGACATTTTCAATCCGTTAAGCAGATTTCTATTTTTCCTTTATGATTTTGATTCCACTTTGGTGGAATCATTTTATTCTTTAAGCTCACATGATGAGGAAAGTGTTATTTCTCTCATCTAAATAGTTTGTGAAACTTTCCAGTATTTTTGAGCTTGTCTTAGGATTATCACCTAAGTAATCTTTTGTGTGGTGTTAAGGTCTTTCTAGTTCGACCTTGCCATCGATTTTCATTTGGCTACGAGTTGTGGGAGTCTGCATTCCACTTACCGCATACCGCACTCGTTACGATTCTTATAAATGACTTATTTTGTCATTCAGTTTGTCCAGCTTATTTCATCCATTTTATGAATCGAGTATTCTACGAATATCTCGTTGACTCCATTCATGTGTTTATTGATTTTGGATGAAAACAGCAATTTAAAATTTTGCAAATCTTTTTAATAAGATTTATTTATAAGTAAAATTGAATTTTATTCTTGAAACGAACGAAGAATATTCTTAAAAGTCTTTTAAGAAACATGTTTATTATCTAGAAGATGATTTTGTGATTGTATTTCCCGCTGAGTGCTTTAAGAATTTTGGTCGACGCGCTTGATCAACGTTATCGATATGAATTACCTAAACGCTTTGATGAGACAATCAAACACAGTAAAATTCACTTTAAATAAGTAAAATTTTCTAAAAAGATGATTACATAAGTTAATTGTAATTTTGAAAGCTTTAGCTTTTCGGGAAAGAAGATTATTTAAAAGAACTCTTCTTTTCGATACTCTTATTCTTGTGATTCCTGAAGGGGAACCAAGACTTTGGTATTTGTACCGATACTAGACATATTGGTTTGGATGCCGTTCTATTGCAAAAGAGAACGTGCTATCACTTGTGCTTCTAAAATTATTAGAGCCGATCGAGACTAGGTATGCCACTCATGATCTAGTGCTCGCGGCTATTGTTTTCATTTTTAGAGTTTGGTATCATCATTTTTGGGGAAGAAATTTGTTCTCCACCTCGATCATAAATCTTTGGAATATTTATTTTCTCATAAGGAACATCATGTCAACTCGAGTTCCTGGCATCTTATGATCTTGATATTCTTTTTATTTCCGGAAGGGAAATCGTGTTGCCAATGCGCTTTATTGTAAGCAACAAGTGGTTGATTCTTTGATGATGTCTGAATGGAATTATCTTTTTATTAATTTCATCGGACGTTTTGATATACTTCGTTTTATTGAGCTTTATCTCATTCCTTTTATGGACTAGTGTCTGATGTTCTTTTATGGTGTTCGGTTCATTGGACGTACCGTTTTGTACTATGTTGATGTTCCGAAATTATTCGAGCTTCGGATCATCTGGCGTACCGTTTCTGTACTACGCCGTTGCACTGGCTCAATTTTCTGCTATCCTTGACGTTTTCTGCGTCTTTAATTATGGAAATGCTTTTAGGTTTCCTATTTTTATTCTCGAGCCGGTGTTATTGATGAAATTGAAGTCTCACCAGTTTTGACTTATGAGCAACATTCCATTCGCATCATTACTTCGGAGGTTGAGTGCCTTCGGAATAAAGATGTTCTTCTTGTGAGAGTTCAACGGTTCTCAAATCCTAAGGATTGCTCTTGGGAATCCAGAGAATTCATCGAGCGATCCCGTTCAGGCTTACTCTTTCATGCTCCTTATGGTGAACTTCCTATTTCAAATTTTCTTTTGTGTTGACATGCTTCTGTGGTTGTTACTTCTTATTTTTTTTCTTAAGTATTGCGAGGACGCAATTTCTTTAAGGAGGGGAGTCTGTAACAACCCGCATATTTGTCGATTTTATATTTAAATATTTTATCGATACTCGGAATTTAGTCCGAAAAGCTACTTTTTGCATACGGTCGAATTAGGACTCGAGACCACCCCCATTGAGTTTAAAATGACGTTTGCGACCTTTTTGAGTATAAGCTTCGATATGTTTGGAGTAAGTTGATTTTTGCTACTTTTTCACTTAAGGCTTTAGTTTGGGCTGAACCCATATCACTTACTAACTCAGCCCTAACCCAGTCCAACTCTTCATTACTTCGTTTCATATTCCTAACACTCAAGCTTAAGTAAAAATGGTGGAAGAGAATGGGAATTAGAAACTCCAAGCCCTAGTTCCTCTTGCTAGCTCAAGTTCTTGCTCCAAAATCAAAGAGAACCCATTAGTAAGCATCTCCTTCTTCTTCTCCAACTCATTCTCTCTTTGATTTCAGAAAATTCCTAAACCTAACTTTGGGAATGTTCTTCTTTTGAGCATAGATTCAAGCTCGTTTGGGTTGAGTTGAAGAGTGGTTGATTCTCCCTTTGCTTTCAAGGTTCTTCTTCAATTGTTTGGGTTCAAAGGTGAGATTTTTATCTCACATCTTAGTCTATAACTATCTTCGATTGTTAGGTATGAATTCCTAACACTTATTCGTGTGCATTTGCTTTTGGCTTGTATTGATTTGGTGAATATTCCAATTTTTGTTGTTTTGGGTTCAAATCTTTAAAAATCCTAACTTTGATGTTTGAATGGGTTTTTGGTGATGCAACGAAGAGCTTATATGGCCGGGTAGTCGATTGGCGTAAACCCTTAGTGCCGTTGCTCGACGGTTTGCAAATTGAGGGAGTTTGCACCCCTTTTGAAATAGGGTAGGAAGTGCAAGTATACAGGTTCGGCCGACCGAGCTCAGGGTCCGGTCGACCGACCTGCTACCTAGGCACTTCCTGCCTTTGTTTTGGAAGTGCTGGTTACAGGCTTCGGCCGACCGAGCCCCTGGGCCGGTTGACCGACCTGGTGCCCGAGCACTTCCAACCTCTGGTTCGGTCAACTGACTCAGGGAGTCCGGTTGACTGACCTGCTCCTATCTGCCTACTATGTTTTTTTGCCTAATTGTTTGAATTTCCAACTTTAATCGATTCGTGTTGTTTCCTATTTGTTGTTATCATTTGTTATTGACTTTGATGACTTATTTTCTTCAGGAATTCCTAGAATATCCATTTCGATGGATTCGATATCGATTTCTTTGGATTCTATTCACGTCTTCGAATGTGAACTTTAGTGATTGATTGTTCCTACAATCTTCTTTGTGATTTGTCACTTTAAAAATATAAAGGTTTTCTATACTAGTAGTAAATATCAAAACTCTTTCTTCAAATGATTTCAACACTATTTTATTACAAAGCTTGTTTTCTCAAACCGACTTCCAATCTATTAGTATATACAAACCTTTACCTCACTCGTATGAGAAATCTAATTAAACGGCTTAGTAAAACAAGTGGTATGAAACGCTTGCGTTTATTTCGTCGGTTAATTCTTGGACTTGTTCGATTGAATCTCTTGTGACAATTTTCTAGTGGAGATCTACAATTTGTTCGTAAATATTTAAGTTAAGCTAGTGGTTATGGGACATGAAGCTAAGCTCATATATTTACTAGCTTACTGTAATTGACACTTTTTTGATCATGACGATCATTTTATGTTTTAGACTAGCATTGTGCGATGTCTTTGTGATTTGGTTCATCGGATGTCACGCTGTACGACGTCGTTGTTCCCTTTGATTGTGATTTGGTTCATCAGATGTCACGCTGTACGACGTCGTTGTTCCCTTTGATTGTGATTTGGTTCATCAGATGTCACGCTGTACGACGTCGTTGTTCCCTTTGATTGTGATTTGGTTCATCGGATGTCACGCTGTACGACGTCGTTGTTCCCTTTGATTGTGTTTTGGTTCATCGAATGTCACGCTGTATGACGTCGTTGTTCCCTTTGATTGTGTTTTGGTTCATCGGATGTCACGCTGTACGACGTCGTTGTTCCCTTTGATTGTGATTTGGTTAATCGGATGTCACGCTGTACGACGTCGTTGTTCCCTTTGATTGTGATTTGGTTCATCGAATGTCACGCTGTATGACGTCGTTGTTCCCTTTGATTGTGATTTGGTTAATCGGATGTCACGCTGTACGACGTCGTTGTTCCCTTTGATTGTGATTTGGTTCATCGGATGTCACGCTGTATGACGTCGTTGTCCCCTTTGATTGTGTTTTGGTTCATCGGATGTCACGCTGTACAACGTCGTTGTTCCCTTCTAGAGTGTTTCTGGATCGTCGGACGTCACGTTGTACGACGTCGATGCTCCGAATTATTTGATTTCTGGATTTCTTGTGTTGATTTCTGGAATTCATGTTTCACCAACTTTTACGATTGGCATTGATATATATGTCATTTATTGTGGCTTGGTGAATGAAATTAGGAGTATGACATTCCTTTTGATCCTTGAGTAGATTTTTTTGATGTTGATTAATCTCTTGTTGATTTTCAATTACTTATACATATCACATCTTGGCATTGTGATTATCATGTGTTTAGTCATATTTCTTATTCTATATCGTTTCATCTAATATTTATAGCTAGACTGATCCGTTTATTATTTTCTTCTTAAATAATACTCGGGTCAGACCGAGATGTTACAGGTGCTTCAGCTTGACTTCTCACCTGGGATTTATTTCCCTGACTTTTGGCTAACTGCTTAGATTAGTAGTTTATTTTGTTGTATACACTTGAGATATGGACTCATAGTTGTATTCTTTTGTATAGCACGTGTTGCTATTCTTTTGTATTATTGTGAATCTTCTTGACTACTACTCTGATGAACACTTTCATGTGTTAGTTATATATTCATATCTTCTTCCGCCTTTGTGATATGAATTATCTGTGATTGATTTGTGTTACGCTTATTGCTATATTTGTTTCCGAAGATTATTATAGCCACTGTGTAGTAGCCTTGTGTTTGTATTGGTATGTCAGATTTCCGCTTGAAATAAAATGCATGTTATACTATCTGACATATCGGTGCTCGCGCAAAGAAATTACACGGATGGTCGCTCCTCAACAGCCTTATTCTCTGTGCTAGTTGACAGCATTACACCGTAGTGTTCTTGGCTAGCGTGGGTATAGAGGTGGGGCGTCACAGAGAGGTCCGGGAGAAATAGTAATACCAATAATATATATATTATTTAAAAATAAATATCCCAAACCATGGAAAAAATAATATAATATCGTTATAAAACAGTAAAAGCAAAAAACGCTTTATTTTATGAAACCAAAAGAAGTAGCTATTGCTTCCATAAACCTGTATTTCACTTATATAATCCAAAAAAGTTAATAATTATATAAAAGAGAAATATTTTAAGTTTTTTCAATTAGTCATGACAAAATCAACACAACATACAATAGTGACAAGCAACAAAACCATGTAATCATCACATGGAACCAAGGAATTCAACCATCCATCCATAGCAACCAAAATAAATGGTTTGTTCGGGTTTAGAAACTTCCAATCTATAGAAATGATAAATAAACTACTAGGTAAACCATACACTCCCTAGTCGTAGATAAAACTTCATAGATTATTTATACATCTCTATACAAAATAGAAGTATCCTTCCCCGAACCAATCCATAACCCAAACAAACAATAATTTCAATGTTATTTAAGTTTGTTTCGCATCATTTACTATTCTTTTCATTTGTTCATATAATGCTTGTTAAATTACTTTACATTTATCACTTACAAAATTTATTTCCATTCATTTATACAATATCATTTTCATTACTTTACATTCATTGCTTACATAAGTTATTTGCATTTCAATTAATAGATTATTTATTATGTAAATCTCTCTACAATTTAATTCACCATTAATGGATTATTTCTTTTCCACATTCATTCTTTCATAAATATATATAGGATTATTAAATATTAAATCCATTTCTAAATCATTTCAATGTTTTCTAAAGTTATAATCATTTAATTAATATAGTACTCACTTTAATTATAAATGGCTTAAACATTAGCTTACGTTTATAATTATTTACTTACAGTGTTCATCCTTTACTATTCAATCTGATTATAAATAACTTAAAATGTTAATGTAAGTTTATAATTGTTTTCTTACATTATTCACTTTCCTATTACTTTTAGTTAGTAGTGTTTCAAATTATTAACATTAGTTTATAATAATTTATAACACTAGAATTCTTGTTTATAAAAGTAATACCAAAGAACAATTTCATTTACTTAAGCTTTACTTGTATAATATTCTATTACATACCCTTATCAACATTACAACTTTTAATATTTTGGTAAATTATATAAATGTCTTTAGAATGTAGTAGAAAGTTACACAAGTTTACCTTATTTATTTTAGTTAGCAAAATGTTCAATAATCATGTCCTTCAGATTCTCATATCCTTTGATTTACAGGTTGCAAGTTTCAGATTTCTTGTATATTTCATTTATAACTTAGCATCTAATTTCTTATTTTCATTTTATAAGTTCTAATTATTTAATAGTTAAATTTCATTCATTACAACAATTGAAATCTCTAATTTATAGGAATTTAAGAACTAAATACCAGGTTCCATTTCAGTCATTTAAAATAATATATCACCCTATACTCATAACTTATTTACACATTTATCAAATCATATTTAGGAAAATTTAGGTTTATTATCAAACGAAAGTGTAGTAAAACTACTACAGCCGCCTTCCTACTTTGAAACTCGAACATGAATGTCGATGATGCATGCACTCATCCTCGAAATTATTTCCCAGCGATAGAGAGGGGAGTACAGGACTTATTTTCTTACAAAATTCTTTTAAACATTTTTTCCAGATCACAATGAAATATTTATATCAAAAAATACTTCCAAATAATATTAATATTATATTCCAAATCATTGAAATAAATTTTCGAAATCCCAGAACTTAAGTTCTAAATTTTCCAATTTATATTTATTTTATTTAAAAATCTTATTTTCAACCAATATTTATAAATTTCACTACCTAACAAAAAATATATTACAACCAAATATATCATTTGTAAAATTATTATTTTATATACAAAAATATATAATAGGCAAAATTATTTCATTTACCTACATTTTAAAATAAATATTGTGTCGGTCTGCCCTGTTAAGTATTTAGAAATCCCTATCGTTGTTATAGCGTCCTATGCATCGACCAGAATTTATAAATACAAAACGGAGCAAATTAACACAACATAAAACCCTTTATAACACTAACACATATGCTCTCTCATATATACACACTCAACGACTCATTTTAGGCTATTACTACCCTATTTCTAAAGAATCAAACCCCACAAAGCTAAGATTATCGCTAAACCAAAGCTCTGATACCAACTGTAACGACCAGCCTTTTTGGACGGTTTTAAATTGACGATAAACCACACACGTCAGACTCAAACCATCCAAAGGGGAAGATTGTTATCGGGTAAATAAGAAAAAGAAGAGAAAGGAATAAACAAATACAGCTCACAGCGGAAGAACAAAATATAATAATCAAATAAACAGTTCATGAAGCTGTTTACAAATAACATTGATTATTTTAAAAAAAATACAGATCAGAGTTGCATACAACAAGAATAAATAATAAACAAATGTAGCGGAACAACATGATGCGGTGGACTAAATATAATAGTAATAGTGCAAAATCTTCATCTTCATCCTCTAGAAAGCAATCTTCAATAATCTGAAAAGCTCAGACTGACCGGAGCGAATTGAAAAGACAAAACACTCGAGTCAGAACTAAAAAATCTTATGTAAGTTAAATCAACAGTAAATAAATATGAGTGTAACGACGTCAGAGATGTTTATGAGGTTTGACATCTCCTATCTAGTGTCTAATGTGAGTGCAATAACTTAAGAGATGTTCGGGATTTCCATCTTCTAAGGATCCGTTAAACTATCTACTATGTAGTATAATACGCTATTATAATAGTGTCTACACTAAAGTATTAAAATAGCGTTAAGGCGTTACCCATATCCCCCTTAACACATTTTTATATACATTCCCATATTCTATACAGCACCGTAATTCCTCCGTAAACTGGAGGGCTATCAGAGGGGAACTCCATAGGTATGGAACAAACCAAACTCGTAGAAGGCGCGATAGGGCATGTGAATACGGCACTCGAGGCAATGCCAGGGTAGATATACCAATTGCGGATCCGGCATAGCAGCTATTACCGCCCACCTCGGAACACACTCCCATAATCAAAATCAAGGGGTGGCCACCAAATCATCGCAAAGTCATAATGTAGTATCGAAGAAGCAATGTCTGATAGGAGGAATGACCTCACATGGCCCAACGTGGCTCCTGTTCCAGTCACATCTAAGCTGACTCACGGGAGTTTGGGTCATGTAAATACCTCATACGGAATCGTACACCAAACCATCCTACTTTATTTCTGGAATCTCCACCACGTGTACGGTTGTTAAAGTGGTTTTTGGTATTGGCAGAGAGTATGACAATATCCGATCCTGGTGTCTTTAACAACCAATCGCTTATTCCACACTAGATGGTTCTGTTACATTTCAAAGGTTAATTTATAATTGATATCAAAATATTATATTCTCAAAACCATACACTTTCAAAATCATATTTACTTCTGAAATTATAGATAAGATAGGTTAATTAAATCCCCAGTCCAAAACCATCATATTTACTCAATTATGTCATTTCACAAAATGGATTTCAAATTTAGGTTGTATCATCATCAAGGATTTAAATATAAATATTTCAACTTTGCCTAGTCTGAAATTTTAGAAAATAGTTTAAATGGTCATAAATAGTTTTTAGTGGTCTAAAAATAGTTTAAAATAGTTAAAATACTCTAAAATAGTTTAACTGGTTTAAAGTAGATTAAAACAGTTTAAATAGTTAAAATAGTTTAAATAGATTTAAACTAGATTTAAAAATGGTTTAAATAGATTTAAATTATATTAAATAGATTTAAAATATATTAAATTGGATTAAATAGGTTATAATTGATTAAATAAATTAATGTTTGAATTAATTAAAATAGTTTAAATTCATTGAAATAGTTTAAATTCATTGAAATAGTTTAAATTAATTTAAAATAGATTTCAAAGTTGTATCCAAACATTTTAAATAACTCAATTCCAAGAACTTCATTTATATTTGACACTTCAACTTGAAACTCTAGTTTAAATCCTTTGAACAGTTCATTAAATCAAATCCAATTTTAGCGTTAATGCTCGGATTATCAAAAATAATTCAGTTTATATAAATCAATTTCTATTTTAAAATATCAATTAACTGAATTCAAAATTTTAAAGATTCAAAAATCATTTAATTTAACCAATCCGATGTCCGTATATAATTTTCTACCCCGTGGTCAAGTGATACGGATATTTATCATTTCAATTTGCAATTTATAATTTTACGGTTATATATCATTTCAAACCGCAATCCCAAATTAAGTTAAAATCCATAAAATTGCTCGAGTCTATCATTCCAACCCATAAAGATTTTTTTCCTAATCTATATCTCGTTTGTGTATGTATCATTTCAACCCACAGGGAACTTGCAGTGTTATAACAATGTAAAATAAAACATCCAATCATCCAATATCAACAATCAAACAACCGTCACAATAATCATCCAAATCAATAAATAAACATCAATAGATAACTGAAAATCAATAACAGGAATTAAATTGACAATTAAATGAAATATTCAATTAAACGCCGATTAAATGCAATAAAAGTCAAATTTAACTAAAATGACAATTTAAATATACCAAACATCAACCAAGCAATTTCTAAACGCATCATAAATTTAATTTAACTAACATAAGATAATTTAGTAGTTGTGAGTGAGTTAAAACACTTGCCTTTGATTTCAAATCGGTTTGAAATTCAAACAAAAGCCCAAAATTCCAATAGAAGAAATCATGCATGAATCGAAATTTATATGCAAAAGATATTCATGTTATAAGAAATATTATTAAAATAATAATTGGTATACGTTTTATTTAAAAAATAAACAAAGTTTAATACTTACATTTTTTTCAAGAGAAGGCTTCGGGCAAAGATTGAAGAACAAACTAAGAAGTAGGCAGGACATGCAGGAAAAATGAAACAAAAAAATGAAACTCATGTTTCATAAAAGAAAGCTTTTGAATTTGCAAAAATGAGAGCTTTTGCATTTGCAAATTCATATTAAAATGATTCAGGGGAATGAAGATTTGAAATGGAGAGCTAAATATAGGAAATGAAGTGGTGACCAAAAAACGAAGAAACAATTAAAAAAACATGAATAATTTGTTGATGAGATTATAGCTTCAGCAAAGAATAATTTGAACTAAATGAATATGAGGTGTCAGGAGAAACAAAAGATAAAAGAATAAATAAAGTGGTAGGTTATTTAACAATAAAGAAATGAAGGTGGAGGGATAAAAATGAATGTCACGTTTCTGAAATGAAGGCTTTAGGAAATATAGGCTACCAAACAAAAACAAAAATATGAGGTTGTGGAAGAAGGCTACTGGAAAACAAAGTGAAAAGAATTAAAGTGGCTGTAGAAATATGAAATGGGATGAAGGAAACAACGAACTCACATTTTTTTAGGAATTGAGGTAGGACATGGTGTAAAGAGGTGAAGAAAGGTTAATAAAATAATACATGTATACATATAAAATGAAACTCATGTTTGAGAAGATACAGCTTCAGGAAAAAGAGGAAGGAAATAAACGAAACTGGAGAAACAAAAAAATGAGGAAAGAATGTGGTATGTATTAAATAATGATAAAGGAATGCATGGACCAGATGTACACAACCAACAAACCATTGGAATTCAAATGTTTTGAAACGTAACCAAATTAACTTCATTAACTCGAATAATATTCAAATTTTTACGCATTTAGGATTTTATCTACGCAATAAAAAAAATTTATACTTACCTTAAAAATAAAAACGTTCGATTTGGTTTTTCTAAATGATCTTTTGTTTCCATCAAAACACCCTTTTCTTTTAACACAAAACGTGTATTTCTTTTATGAAATCTATTAATTGCAATTAACATTTTCTTTCCTTATAATTGAAATATTTGAATTACATTAAGTGCAATTACTTACAAAGTTAAATTTCAAAACAAACAACTAAAATGGATGAAAATAGAACAATTGTTTATTTAAACACGTTTATATATTTGTTATTTATACATAAGAGTAATAAATAGCTTACTGAAATAGATTATTATCCTATTCTTGTAATCAATCTGTAAGCTAAAACACAGTTCAAATAAACATATATTTATTCCTTTAAAATCAATCATTCTATTCTTTTTTTAATGAAATTACACCTACATTCACAAAAATGAAACGTTCATTTTATTTGATTTAAATGTTCCTTTCATTAAATCAAACTTTCCTTATATTTTCACAAAACATAAGCTGCTTTTAATTACACCTATTAATTTACAATTTAGTATTCTCTCTCCTATTAATTGAAAATTTTCAATTACATTAATTTCAATAGATTAAGTTTCAAAAGGACTAAATGAATGTAATGAAAAATAAAATAATTATTTCCTATCTAATAGTAATTTAAACATATTTATACACTATTGGATACAAACAGTAATTATACATTTCTTACTAAATAATAGTTTCTCGTCGCTATAATCAATCTTTCAGCTACCAAACATTTCAAATAAATAAACATATATTTACTCCTTTACTAAGCATATTAATTTTTTTTTTGTTTAGATTTACAGTCATACTATTAAATCAACCAATACCTTATGAAATTATTAACACAGGTTTCTATCTTTTATTTAAATCAACTATAGCCTCATGAATATAATTGAAATTTCTGTACATTTAGTTGCATTCACCTTTTACAGTTATCTTCTTAACTCATTTTACATAACATTTAATTTCACTTAATTATAATTGATTAAATAAATTGGTAACAAATAACAATTTCCATAATTTCTATATTTAATCACATTTATATGTTTGTTATCTACACACAAATGTTATAGTTATTTACGCAACACTAATTTTTTTCAATTATAATTTATTACTTACTATTTCATTAATTAATACAACAATTAAACTATCGATTACACTTTTAATTCAATTATCAATTAATACACACATTATTACAATACAATCTATTACCAATTATAACTCTTTAATCATTTTAATTAATTGGAATTGCATTTAAAGCAGTTATCAATTACCTTAAATTAATACTATTACATTTCATTTCAGTTATATTCTTATTATCAAATTATAATTTGTTTCACACAATTAAATTCAAAAACTTAAATTTATTACAAATTTAATTATCTAAATTTACGGATCGTCACATCAACTTTCATAAATCGATTCAAATCAACTTAAATTCCAAAAATTCAATTTAATTCAATCTCAGTTTATCAATTACAGTTCAATTCAACTTCTCAAAAACCCATTTCAATTCATATCGATTTCAAATCCAGGTTTGAACTATCACTTCTATTCCATTAAGATTCAAAGTTTAATTATTCAAACATTTACAATATAAGTTACATTTATATTTTAAATATTTAGCTTTAATTTTTTTAATTTGGAAAAATACTCACTTAATCATTTTAATAACAATTAAATAAAATCTCAACTTATAAATTTAAATCAATATTAAATATTCAGTCTCAACTTTATTTAAAATTGAGAACATTCTTTTAATCACTTTTTATCCAATCAAGTTATAAATCGTATCTTTCAAAATCTCACAAATCAATAAGTTAAATTATTATTTAAATTTAATTATTAGCAAATTAAATTTAAAGTCAATTTTACTATTTTTCCAATCTCTATTTATTTAAAGTTGTTACAAAAATCTATTTAAAAATATTAATGTAAATTTTTGAATAAACATTTAAACATATGTATATACACTAATTTAATTTAATTTAATTTAAATAAATTATGTCAAACTAAATCTTATTAATAAATCCATTTTGAATCCTATTTTTTATATATATGTAAATAATAAAATTATAAGTAAAATCTTAAAATTTATATTTTGAAAACTACCTTATAAATTTATAATTTCCAAAACATATTTTTTTTTTCAAATCTAATTTTTTTCATATATTGAAATACATTCTTTATATTAAAATTTTAAAATCAATGTTCAATAAAATCCATATATTTCCTTTCAAACTTTGGAACTTATTTTCAAAATATAGACCGACGGTGTCCGTAAATAATTTTCTATCCTATGATCAAGTGATACGAATATTTATCATTTCAATCCGTAATTCAAATATTTACGGATATATATCATTTCAACCCGCAATCCCAAAATTTCAAAATCAATGAAAATTGTTTGGGTTTATCATTTCAACCCATAACGATTTTCTCCTAATCTATATATCGTTCGGGTATGTATCATTTCAACCCATAGGGATTTCTAAACTAACAGGAACTTGCAGTGTGACGCCCCACCTCTATACCCACGCTAGCCAAGAACATTACGGTGAATGCTGTCGACTAGCACGGAGAATAAGGCTGTTGAGGAGCGACCATCCGTGTAATTTCTTTGCGCGGGCACCGATATGTCCAATAATATAACATGCATTCTATTTCAAGAGGAAATCCGACATACCGACACAAACTCAAAGCTACTACACGGTGGCTATATAAATCCTTCGGAAAACAAATATAGAAATAAACATAACATAAATCAGTCATAGACAATTCATATCACAAAGGCGGAATAAGATATGAATATTACACTAGAAAGTGTACATCAGAGTAGTGGTCTAAAAAGGTCCACAATATCACAAAAGAATAGTTACACGAACTACACAAAAGAATAAGTATACATTAGGGAGTCTATATCTCAAATGTATACAACAAAATAACTACTAATCTAAGTAGTTAACCCAAAAGTCAAGAAGTTAATCCCGGATGAGAAGTCAAGCAGAAGCACCTGTAACATCTCGGTCTGACCCGAGTATTATTTAATAAGAAAATAATAAACGGATCAGTCTAACTATAAATATCAGATGAAACGATATAGAATAAGAGATATGACTAAACACATAATAATCACAATGCCAAGATGTGATATATATATATATATATATATATACTCTTAGTTGATAATCATCAAGAGATTAATCACTGTCACCAAATCTACACAAGAATCAAAGAAACGTCATACTCCTAATTTCGTTCACCATACCATAAATATTGACGATAATATCAACGTCAATCACAAAAGTCAATGACACACAAATTCCAGAAGACTACACAAGAAATCCAGAGACCACTAAAGTCAATGACACACAAATTCACCAATGCACAAATATTGATAAAACTTATCAATGGAAATCACGAAAATTGGTGAAACACAAATTCTAGAAATCTACACAAGAAATCCAGAAATCACAAAAATAGAGGGGGGGGAGGCCTATCACAAACGGGAGCATAAAGCTCACCAACACGTGTATCACAAACGGAACGCTAATTCCATGGTCGCTAACCATCACAAATTGAGCCGAAGCTCCACAAACGGCCCGAAGACCATGGGTTGCTACCCCATCACAAATTGAGTCGAAACTCCACAAAACGGGGTTTAGTCTCCCTCGCAGACAAAGAGACATCGCACATTGCTAGTCTAAATCACAAAGATGATCGTCAAGATCAGCGAGAAGTGTCAATTACACTAAGCTAGTAAATATATGAGTTTAGCTTCATGTCCCATAACCACTTGCTTAACTTAAATATTTACGAACAAACTGTAAATCTCCACTAGAAAATTGTCACAAGAGGTTCAATCGAACAAGTCCAAGAATTAACCGACAAAGTAAACGCAAGCGTTTCATACCACTTGTTTTACTAAGCCGTTTAATTAGATTTCTCATACGAGTGAGGTAAAGGTTTGTTTATACCAATAGATTGGAAAACTGTTTTATAAACGAATTTGGTATTAAAATAGTATTGAAATCATTTGAGGAAAGAGTTTTGATATTTACTACTAGTATAGAAAACCTTTATATTTTTAAAGTGACAAATCACGAAGAAGATTGTAAGAACAATCAATCACAAAAATTCACATACGAAGACGTGAATAAAATCCAACGAAATCGATAAAGGATCCATCGAAATGGATATTCAAAAATCCCCAAAAAGAGTCATCAAAGTCATACTAGATGATAACAACAAATAGGATTATCACGAATCGATTTAAATTAGAATTTCAATCCAAAAAGGCAAATTGGACTCAAACAGCAGGTTCAGTCGACTGAACAGAGTTTTTCAGTCGACTGACCCTGTACATGGAAATTTTCCAGGTTTAGGAAACTTTCTGTTTCCAGGTTCAGTCGACTGTGCAGAGTTTTTCAGTCGACTGAATCATGCCTGGAAACTCTCGGGTTTCGGGTTCAGTCGACTGAACAGAGATTTCAGTCGACTGAATCATGCCTGGGCTGTTTTTCAGCCTTATACAAATGAAGAGCAAACTCTTCCAAAATGCAATCGGACGAACATTGGCTCTAAGGGTTTATGCCAATCGGCAACCCAGCCCTATATGCTCCTCGATGCATCACCAAAAGCATGATCAAACATCCATAAAAGGATTTCACACAAATTTGACTCAAAAGCTCAAAAATTGGAATATTCACAAAACCAATCCAAATCAAGAGCAAATGCACATGAAGAAGTGTTAGGAATTCATACCCAACAACCAAAGATAGTTATAGTCATAGATGTGAGATAAAAATCTCACCTTTTCACAAAATCGAACAAGAAGAAGCTTGAAAGCAATTGGAGAATCAACTTCTCTTCAACACAACCCAAATGAGCTTGAATCTAGGCTCAAAAACAAGAACATTCCCAAGATTAGGTTTAGGAATTTCTGAAATTGGTAAGAGAATAAGTTGGAGAAGAAGAAGAGAAGCTTACCAATGGGTTCTTCTTGAGTTTGGAGCAAGGAATTTGATTTGGCAAGAGAAACTAGGGTTTTGGAATTTTAATTTCCAATCTCTCCCACCATTAACACTCTAAAAACTGAAATGAGAAGAGAATGAGGGTGAGTGGGGAAGAGTGGCTCAAATTTGAGCATAAGTTAACATGGGGTTGAGCCCAAAAACCAAACCCAAAGTAAAAAGTAGCAGAAATCAACTTTCTCCAAACATATCGAAGCTTATATTCAAAAAGGTCGCAAACGGCATTTTAAACTCAATGGGAGTGGTCTCGAGCCCTAATTCGACCGTATGCAAAAAGTAGCTTTTCGGACTAAAATCCGACTAACGATAAAATATTTAAATAAAATATTTAAATATAAAATCGACAAATATGCGAGTTGTTACAGACTCCCCTCCTTAAAGAAATTGCGTCCTCGCAATATTACAAGAAGAAGATATATAGTAACAACCATAGAAGCATATTCAACACAAAAGAAGTTTGAAATAAGAAGTTCACCTCAAAGAGCACGAGAAAGTAAGTCCGGATGTGTACGCTCGATGTACTCTCTAGATTCCCAAGAACAATCCTTAGGATTTGAAGACCATTGAACTTTAACAAGCGGAACATCCTTATTTCGAAGTCGTTTGACTTCCGAAGCAATGATACGAATAGGATGTTGCTCATAAGTTAAATTAGGCGAAACTTCAATCTCTTCCACAACACCGGGCTCAAGAATAGAATCGAAATCTCGAAGACATTTTCGAAGTTGAGAAACGTGAAACACGTCATGCATAGCAGAAAATTGAGCCGGTAATAAAAGGCGATAAGCCAAAGAACCAATACGTTCGGTGATAGGAAATGGCCCAATATATCGAGGCGCAAGTTTTCCCGATCGACTGAAACGTACAACACCTTTCATAGGTGAAACACGAATGAATACAAGATCTCCCACAGAAAATTCTAACTTCCTTCTCCGGTTATCGGCATAGGATTTTTGTCTACTCTGGGCTTCTTTCATCCTATGACGAATAAGATCGATCTTTTCTGTGGAATCACGAATAAAATCTGGACCTAAAGCCAGCTTCTCACCGGCCTCAAGCCAACAAGAAGGAGATCGGCATGGCCTACCGTAGAGTGCCTCAAAAGGTGCCATACCAATACTAGATTGGAAGCTATTATTATAGGAAAATTCAACAAGTGAAATATGATCCTCCCAACCTCCACCAAAATCAAGAACACAAGCACGAAGAAGATCTTCAAGAGTTTGATTCACACGCTCGGTTTGTCCATCGGACTGGGGATGATAAGCGGTGCTAAAATTAAGCTTCGTTCCCAAAGCTTTTTGAAGACTCTTCCAAAATCCACTAGTAAACAATGGATCACGATCACTAACAATAGAAGTAGGAACACCATGCAATTTAATAATTTCTCTGACAAATATTTTGGCCAAAAGAGGAACAGTTCGGTTAGACCGAACGGGAATAAAATGGGCGGATTTAGTAAGTCTATCAACAATTACCCATAAGCTATCATAACCCGATCGAGAACGGGGAAGGCCATCTATAAAATCCATGGAAATTTGATCCCACTTCCAAACTGGAATTTCTAAAGGTTGCAATAACCCTCCGGGCCTTTGATGTTCGGCCTTAACGAGTTGGCAAGTCATGCAACGTTTAACGAAGTTAGCGATGTCAAGTTTCATTCCCTCCCAATAATAAAGTCGCTTCATATCCGCGTACATTTTACTACTACCGGGATGAATGGTAAATTTAGAGTGATGAGAATCTTCTAAAATATCTTTACGAAGATCACTAATATTTGGCACGACAAGTCTACCAAATTTCCGAATGCCGCCACGAGAATCGATATCAAAGTCTTTCAAACCTTCAATATCAATTTTATCCCTAATATTTTGGCCAAGAAGAGCCAAGTCTTGATCTAGCCCTTGAGCTTCAAGAATGCGGTCTAAAAGAGATGGATGAGCCACAAGGCTACATAAAACAAACGATGAGCATATATCGGAAACACGGTCTCAAATTTCGCAAGTGGATAAAATCTCGAGATCGTTCCATTCGGATATCATCATAGAAACAACAGCTTGTTGTTTACGGCTAAGAGCATCGGCGACAAGATTACCCTTACCGGGAGTATAAAGAATATCAAGATCATATGGTGCAAGAAATTCGAGCCAACGCTGTTGACGCAAATTAAGTTCCTTTTGCGAGAATAAATATTTCAAAGACTTATGATCTGTGTAAAGAACAAATTTCTCTCCTAAGAGATAATGACGCCAAATCCGAAGAGCAAAAACAATAGCCGCGAGCTCTAAATCATGAGTGGCATATCTAGTCTCAGCAGGCTTTAATTGCCTAGAAGCATAAGCAATAACGCGTTCCTTTTGCATAAAAACGGCACCCAAACCAATGCGACTAGCATCGGTATAAACAACGAAATCTTGATTCCCTTCGGGAATAACAAGAATAGGAGCATCAGAAAGAAGCTCTTTTAATTTCTGAAAAGAAGCTTCACATTTGTCCGACCAAATGTATTTAACACCTTTCTTCGTCAAGCTAGTGAGAGGCACAGAAATTTTAGAAAAGTCTTTAATAAAACGACGGTAATAGCCCGCCAATCCAAGAAAACTACGAATCTCTGTCACATTCTCCGGTCTCTTCCAATCTTGAATCGCTTCAATCTTTGAAGGATACACGGAAATTCCGGATTCGGAAATAATGTGACCGAGAAACTTCACACGAGATTGCCAAAAATGGCATTTAGAAAATTTTGCCTTTAATTGATTACTCCTAAGAGTTTCCAACACAATCTGAAGATGTTTTTCATGCTCCTCCTCGGTTTTAGAATAAACAAGAATATCATCGATAAAGATGAGAACAAACCGGTCAAGAAAGTCTTTAAAAACTCGATTCATTAAGTCAACGAAATAAGCCGGGGAATTTGTTAACCCAAATGGCATAACAAGCCATTCATAAGATCCATAGCGAGTACGGAACGATGTCAAAGGAATGCTATCCTCTGCAATACGAAGCTGATGAAAACTGGTAGCCAAGTCCAATTGTGAAAAGACTCTAGCACCACTAAGTTGATCGAATAGATCATCAATCCGAGGTAAAGGATATTTATTTTTGATAGTAAGATCATTAAGCTTGCGATAGTCAACGCAAAGCCTAAGTGTACCATCGGATTTCTTCACAAAAATAGCTGAAGCTCCCCAAGGCGAGGAACTAGAGCGAATAAATTGCTTCGTTTCCAATTCAGATAATTGTTTACGCATCTCCTCGTTTTCTTTATTGTACATACGATAAGGAGGACGAGTGATAGGTTGAGCTCCCGGAGTAAGATTAACTCTGAACTCAATTGCTCGTTTAGGTGGTAATCCTAAAACGGGCTCGAATATGTCGGAAAATTCACAAACGACGTGAATAAGAGAAATAATATCACCCTCATCATCATCATCGTCATCACGAGGATTTAAAGAATATAAAGATGCAACCAAAGCAGAATCTGAATCTTTAAGAATAACAGAAACCTGATTGACAGATTGAGGATGTCGAAGATGAATAGTCCGCTCAGGACATAGGATATGAGCTTCATAACGGTTAAGCCAATCCATTCCCAAAATCATTCCAAAGCCTAAATAACGCATGACATGCAAATCGGCTCGGAAAGATAAATCACACAAAATAATCTCGACATCTTTACACAATAAACTGATTGTTGCGGATCCACCAACCGGATTCGCAATCCTCAAAGAAGTCATTAAACACAAAACATCCAAAGAAAAAGTATCAACAAGTTCTTTTGATATAAAAGAATGGGACGCACCCGTATCAAAAAGAACTCGAATAGGATGATCACGAAACAAAATAATTCCATCTAGAATAGAATGAGAAATACCTTGGCCACGAGATGTGTTGCCAGGGGCTTGAGCAACATTTAACTTTCCCTCCTTCTTCCCCTGAAGCTTGGGGCATGAAGATATAACATGACCGGGAACTTTGAAGTAGCGACAAGAAAGAGACTTTGGGCACTTGTTTGCATAATGGTCCTTCGAACCACAATTATAGCATTCCCCACGACCAAAGGAAGATGTCTTTGCCACGGAGGTTGCTTGCTTCCCTTTCTTATTGGGATAAGGGCCTTTAGATTTGTTTGGCCTCTTTCTGTTGTTGAAGGTTGGTTTGGAACCCACCACTTCAACGTCATTCTCTCTATCCGCCTCTTCAAGACGAAGAGCGATATCAACGAGTTGGTCGAAAGAAACTTCTAACTTTAGAAGTAATGGCTTCTTGAGACTTTTGTTTAAGCCATAAACAAATCTATGATTCTTTTTCAGAGGGGTGTTGATGTATTCAACCCCATATTTGGAAAGCGACTCGAAGGAGGCGACATAATCAGTCACGAAGGACTCACCTTGAACAAGGTCTATAAACCGTCGAGCCAATGTCACTTTTTCTGCTTCCGGTACAAATTTCAACTCGAAGCGTTCTCGGAATTTCTCCCAGGTGAGATCCGCTACATTAGTTTCAGAAATAAGAAGCTCGTACCAGTCCAATGCTCTTTCTCGGAGCATACTTGAGGCCACCTGAACTCGGTGAAGATCAATAAGATTCATGCGCGAAAAGATTCGATCGCATGACCTTGGCCAAGCCTGTACTTCAATAACAGTTTCGGAACCTTTGAATGGATCCCCACCCAAATTAGTGTAATCGCTACACAAGCGTGCAAATCCCGACTTTGGGTGAGTAGGTTCCGGGTTAGCTCCAGCTGCTTGAGCATTTGTAACCAAATCAAGAAGCTATTGAGCAGTCATAAAAACTCCATCTTGGGGCGGAGTGCTAGATGGCACGGCTCTGGGGCGGCCAGGTCTAGACATTTCTCTTCCTTTTAGAAAGAAAGAAGAAGAAGAAAAGGTTATTCACCAAATTGAGTATCAAGCAATCTTGATAGATAAAACAAGGAATCATAAAGAAAATAGGATAGAACGGTACGAAGACCGGAATAAAATCCTAAAGCACAACTCCTAAGAAAGACTTAGGACGATGATCCTTGATATAATATTCCATATTGTTCCGAAATTTGGCTCTGATACCAAGCTGTGACGCCCCACCTCTATACCCACGCTAGCCAAGAACATTACGGTGAATGCTGTCGACTAGCACGGAGAATAAGGCTGTTGAGGAGCGACCATCCGTGTAATTTCTTTGCGCGAGCACCGATATGTCCGATAATATAACATGCATTCTATTTCAAGAGGAAATCCGACATACCAACACAAACTCAAAGCTACTACACGGTGGCTATATAAATCCTTCGGAAAACAAATATAGAAATAAACATAACATAAATCAGTCACAGACAATTCATATCACAAAGGCGGAATAAGATATGAATATTACACTAGAAAGTGTACATCAGAGTAGTGGTCTAAAAAGGTCCACAATATCACAAAAGAATAGTTACACGAACTACACAAAAGAATAAGTATACATTAGGGAGTCTATATCTCAAATGTATACAACAAAATAACTACTAATCTAAGTAGTTAACCCAAAAGTCAAGAAGTTAATCCCGGATGAGAAGTCAAGCAGAAGCACCTGTAACATCTCGGTCTGACCCGAGTATTATTTAATAAGAAAATAATAAACGGATCAGTCTAACTATAAATATCATATGAAACGATATAGAATAAGAGATATGACTAAACACATAATAATCACAATGCCAAGATGTGATATATATATATATATATATATATATATATATATACCTAGTTGATAATCATCAAGAGATTAATCACTGTCACCAAATCTACACAAGAATCAAAGAAACGTCATACTCCTAATTTCGTTCACCATACCATAAATATTGACGATAATATCAACGTCAATCACAAAAGTCAATGACACACAAATTCCAGAAGACTACACAAGAAATCCAGAGACCACTAAAGTCAATGACACACAAATTCACCAATGCACAAATATTGATAAAACTTATCAATGGAAATCACGAAAATTGGTGAAACACAAATTCTAGAAATCTACACAAGAAATCCAGAAATCACAAAAATAGAGGGGGGGGGAGGCCTATCACAAACGGGAGCACAAAGCTCACCAACACGTGTATCACAAACGGAACGCTAATTCCATGGTCGCTAACCATCACAAATTGAGCCGAAGCTCCACAAACGGCCCGAAGACCATGGGTTGCTACCCCATCACAAATTGAGTCGAAACTCCACAAAACGGGGTTTAGTCTCCCTCGCAGACAAAGAGACATCGCACATTGCTAGTCTAAATCACAAAGATGATCGTCAAGATCAGCGAGAAGTGTCAATTACACTAAGCTAGTAAATATATGAGTTTAGCTTCATGTCCCATAACCACTTGCTTAACTTAAATATTTACGAACAAACTGTAAATCTCCACTAGAAAATTAACACAAGAGGTTCAATCGAACAAGTCCAAGAATTAACCGACAAAGTAAACGCAAGCGTTTCATACCACTTGTTTTACTAAGCCGTTTAATTAGATTTCTCATACGAGTGAGGTAAAGGTTTGTTTATACTAATAGATTGGAAAACTGTTTTATAAACGAATTTGGTATTAAAATAGTATTGAAATCGTTTGAGGAAAGAGTTTTGATATTTACTACTAGTATAGAAAACCTTTATATTTTTAAAGTGACAAATCACGAAGAAGATTGTAAGAACAATCAATCACAAAAATTCACATACGAAGACGTGAATAAAATCCAACGAAATCGATAAAGGATCCATCGAAATGGATATTCAAAAATCCCCAAAAAGAGTCATCAAAGTCATAATAGATGATAACAACAAATAGGATTATCACGAATCGATTTAAATTAGAATTTCAATCCAAAAAGGCAAATTGGACTCAAACAGCAGGTTCAGTCGACTGAACAGAGTTTTTCAGTCGACTGACCCTGTACATGGAAATTTTCCAGGTTCAGGAAACTTTCTGTTTCCAGGTTCAGTCGACTGTGCAGAGTTTTTCAGTCGACTGAATCATGCCTGGAAACTCTCGGGTTTCGGGTTCAGTCGACTGAACAGAGATTTCAGTCGACTGAATCATGCCTGGGCTGTTTTTCAGCCTTATACAAATGAAGAGCAAACTCTTCCAAAATGCAATCGGACGAACATTGGCTCTAAGGGTTTATGCCAATCGGCAACCCGACCCTATATGCTCCTCGATGCATCACCAAAAGCATGATCAAACATCCATAAAAGGATTTCACACAAATTTGACTCAAAAGCTCAAAAATTGGAATATTCACAAAACCAATCCAAATCAAGAGCAAATGCACATGAAGAAGTGTTAGGAATTCATACCCAACAACCAAAGATAGTTATAGTCATAGATGTGAGATAAAAATCTCACCTTTTCACAAAATCGAACAAGAAGAAGCTTGAAAGCAATTGGAGAATCAACCTCTCTTCAACACAACCCAAATGAGCTTGAATCTAGGCTCAAAAACAAGAACATTCCCAAGATTAGGTTTAGGAATTTCTGAAATTGGTAAGAGAATAAGTTGGAGAAGAAGAAGAGAAGCTTACCAATGGGTTCTTCTTGAGTTTGGAGCAAGGAATTTGATTTGCAAGAGGAACTAGGGTTTTGGAATTTTAATTTCCAATCTCTCCCACCATTAACACTCTAAAAACTGAAATGAGAAGAGAATGAGGGTGAGTGGGGAAGAGTGGCTCAGATTTGAGCATAAGTTAACATGGGGTTGAGCCCAAAAACCAAACCCAAAGTAAAAAGTAGCAGAAATCAACTTTCTCCAAACATATCGAAGCTTATACTCAAAAAGGTCGCAAACGGCATTTTAAACTCAATGGGAGTGGTCCCGAGCCCTAATTCGACCGTATGCAAAAAGTAGCTTTTCGGACTAAAATCCGACTAACGATAAAATATTTAAATAAAATATTTAAATATAAAATCGACAAATATGCGTGTTGTTACAGACTCAGAGTGAGAACAGATATGATAAAATTTAACATATCAACAACGGGAATATTTCATCAATAACAAATTTAATTATCATATAAACAACAGGTGATGGTCTCAGTTGTCAAAGGTGAACAGATTATAGATATTGGCATATCACATAAAGCAATAAAATAATAAGTAGTTCATATTTCAATTGTCATTTCAATGTGAATTAAATTTATTAAATTTAAGAATGTTAATCGTGAGTGATCACTCACATTTCGAGGCTTGAGAAATAAACAAGAACAAGACGCGACAATCCAAGCATAAGTTTTTAAAGCATGATACGATGAATACGAATTCGATGATCAAAGCAAGGCTGGAATAACTTGAATTTGATGAAAGAAAATCAATAGCTAGATATTATGGAACAAACTATATAGACATATTTTCCTTCGTAAAATTCAATATTCAATTTAACCCATATTTAAATTAAAAATTCATGTTATAATTTAAAGATCAATATTTTGTTAACCCATATTCTCAAAATTCAACAACTTATTTATTTAAACGTAGTATATGTATATTTTAAAGTTATCACAACATTTTATTTTTAAAGATATTAACACAATTTAAGTAAATATTGTAATATCCTATATATCTTCAAAAATATACATATAAAACTTATTTCATTCAAAAAATCTAAATTTAAATATAGTTAACAGATAGAAATAACATGGATGCATATAGACGAAGGCCGCGAGGCTGGACAAATATCCATTGTCAATTTATATATATGAGTGGGTATATATGTGATCAAATACATTTAAAATATCAAGCATAAATTACAAAATCTTAATTTAAAAAAATGTTAACACCTATGCTTTAAAACCTACATACTTTAAAACACATGAAATAACACTACTTATAAAACATACATACATACATACATACATATATACATACATACATACATATATACATACATATATATATATATATATATATTACCCAATAGAGAAGGCTTACTGGAATGATGATAGAGCAGGATTCTGACATGCATGCTTTCACACACAAATTCTTTTTTTTTCTTTTTATATAAAGGATGAGAAGTTGGATACGAGGCAGAGAGGCTACTGCACACGACTGTCAACAAAGTTCGGAGATGTAGGCTCGAGTGCTGTCGGGTGCGGAGGTCGAGTCTGGTGTTGAGGTCATGGAAATGGGGAAGGTGCGAGCAGCTGTGTTTTGGTCGATAGTGGTGCAGTTCACGTGAAGGTAGAGCTCGGACATGGTGATGGGTTTTGTTTGAGCGGTGGACAAAGGAAGAGGCGGTTAGCTCGGTGGTCGGAGAGGGATGAGTGGGCTGCAGCTCATAGGATAGGGGAAGTAACATATTATATAAATTTATATATGACTTTACATATAATTTTTTTAGGAGCAAGCTCATAATAGAAAGGGAAGATGATAAGGTAGCTGGTAGTTATGGTTGTCATGGTAGTTTGAAAGGTGGATGGTGGATCAGAGTTAGGAGTGATGGATGTAGGAGTTGGCCGGAGGTTGGAGGATTGTGCTCTTGTAACGACCCGCAAATCCATACCCCTTGAATCAACACTATTCTCCATCAATCAACTCAAGATGTACAGAAATATGAACCATTTGGGTTAAAGAAGAAGAGGTAGAAGAAGAGAAAACAAAACAACATCAGAATCTAACCATCGCAGCGGAATAAAATATAATAGATAATCACAGATCTTTACACCAAAAACAAATGCTATATCAGTTTATACATACATCATCAAAGTACATCATCAGAGTACAACAACATCAATAGTATACAACTGGATACACAACGGAATAATAATCAAGTACGGAAGTACGTATCGCCATCCAGCTCGTCTCTTGAGCTCCACGGCATCATATCATGTATCCTATAATACTCGGTCTGACCCGAGCATTACAGTTAAATAACACCCGAGTCAGTCTGGAATACCAGCGTGAGAAAACCACACTCAAACTGATTATTAACGTTTCACTTACTTTCAATCGCTAACACATGAATTTCACATATAATGCACGTTATATAATTTCCATAAGCACATATAAGGTTCCGGCACTTATTACCATTGCTTACAACCAATTTTTAAACCATTTCATTCAGTTTAAGCAATTTACAACTTACTCGCTTATATCTATTTCATTCTAGGCAAAACAAAATAATATTTATTCCAATTGATTTCAAAATCATCCTATTTCACTTCTAATAACTTATAGAATTTTATCTAATCTCTTTAAATCAAACGATCCATTTTCTAATGCAATTCGACAATATTAATGTGAATAAGTAATTACTTAAGCTTTATAACCATTTAAATTGATTCCAACTCAATTTACACTTGATTCCATCCCATTTTAATTTATTCACAATCTTTTCATTACATTTTCTTTCATATCCAAAAAGTTTGATTCCAAACCATTTTATTAAACTTAACAACCAATATATTAAATAACCATCTCACAATTTACTTAAGTTATTTATTTTCCTCAAACTATTCCACCCAATAACAAGTTTATTTTATTCAACCAACTTCCATTTAAACCTTTGATACGATTTTCCTTTAATCAAATCCCAACCATTTTACTAATTTATTCAATTAGTTTATTCATTTATCCATTTTTAAATTTTAATTCACTTTAACAATTCATTATTGCATTTATTTATTGTAAGGCCATTCAATTTATGTTTAAATTGGATTTGTTTACAACTCACACAAAATCTATTTTAATCCAATTCAATTTCATTCGACCACACTTCCAATTTCAGTTCATTTACTTACAATTATAAATTCATTTATTCATTCACAAATTCGTTTTCAACCGATAATTTTTTTCTCCAAGCATTAATTATTTTTAGTCCATTTGAACTAATTCTGCACTTTATTTTACACAATTTTAAATCAAACATCATCCAATAATCAAATTTCATTTCATTTGCATACCATATCAGTTACTTACTAATTTCAATCTCAAAACTTTGTTTTATTTAGTCCAACTTGACTAATTTTTTTTTTCTTTCTCAAGTTAAAATTTTCCATTCTAAACAAATCTTCAGATTTTATAAGTTTCCAAACTCATTCATTATTCCACAACATTTTTAATAAGATTCCAGAGTATAAACCATTACTAAAATGTCCAAAATTAAATTTTGAAAACATGTATATCTAAACCAAACTATTCCCTTTCACTTCCAAAATCAAACCCAATTTCTCAAACAAACATTAATCCCAAACATCCAGGTAGCAATCCCACTCTTGGAAACTCGAAAATAAACACAAATGATGTCGCGATCATCATCGAAATTATTTTCCAACGACCGAAAAGAGTTCAACGCTTTTATCTTTCTAAAATCCCTTTAAATATTTTTAAATTCCAAATCTTTCTAGATTTCAAATCCGATAATATTTCTCAAATACATATTATTTTCCCAAAATTTTGAGAATCATTTTCAAATTCAAAGGAATTTAAATTTCCAAATTTCAAATTCCAAATCCTTTAAATTTATGTTCAAACATTACTTTGGAATGTTATCCTATTTTTAATAATTAATCATACTATAATTTTCACATTTATAGTTTACATTTACAAATTTCATTTGTATATGAATTTGTTTCTTAGTTTTTAATTATGATTTCAATTCCTTATTCAATTATAAATCACATTTACAGGTCCCGTTTGTACATGAATTTATTTCTTAGCTTTTGGTTATGATTTCAATGTATTATTCAATTTTACACATTAATGATAATAATTTAATATCATCATCCCTAACAACCAAGCATCCATATAACTATAATAATTTACGAAAAATTATTCACTTTATATATGAAAATAACTTGGGTAAAATTATTTCATTTACCCTATATAAAACAATACTGTGTCAGTTTATCTTGTTTAAGAGTTTAGAAATCCCTATCGATAACATGGTGTCCCACATATCGGCCAAAAACCATAAACACTCAACCGATAAATCAACACAATATAAAAACAATTTTATATTCACTAACAAATACGCGCTCATATCTATTAATACTCTCAAACTCGTTCTAGAGTACCACAGACTCTATTCTATGAGTAATTCCCATCAAAGCCAAGTTTCTCGCTTAACCTTCAGCTCTGATACCAACTGTAACGACCCGCAAATCCGTACCCCTTGAGTCAACACTATTCTCCATCAATCAACTCCAGATGTACGGAAATACGAACCATTTGGGTTAAAGAAGAAGAGGTAGAAGGAGAGAAAACAAAACAACATCAGAATCTAACCATCGCAGCGGAATAAAACATAATAGATAATCATAGATCTATACACCAAAAACGAATGCTATATCAGTTTATACATACATCATCAGAGTACATCATCAGAGTACAACAACATCAATAACATACAACTGGATACACAATGGAATATTAATCAAGTACGGAAGTACGTATCGCCATCTAGCTCATCTCCTGAGCTCCACGGCATCATATCATGTATCCTATAATACTCGGTCTGACCCGAGCAATACAGTTAAATAACACCCGAGTCAGTCTGGAATACCAGCGTGAAAAACCACACTCAAATTGATTATTAAAGTTTCAAAATTTCTTTGAAAATAAAAGCATCTCGTAAGACCACGCCACAAATAAACATGTCAGGTTTTTACCTTACGACAGCTAAAACATTTTTATTAAAATCCTCTGATATTATACTAGGGTCAATTTACAAATACTTATTAAAATAGCCGAAATTGTTATATTATTAAATTTCAGCTACTAGCCACAGAGTGGGTAATACAAACAAAACTCGTAAAAGGCGCGTAGGGAGAATGGATTTCCAACTAATGACTAGGCACTGGGGTACCACCTGTCACAGTACCTGGTCTAGATCAGTATACCGAGAATCACTCCCGACCCCCTACAATATAGGACCGGGACTACCCCTTACTGGATAATCCCGAGTGAGATCACCCCACGGTTGTGATCAGAAACCGCACCACTAAGCCGAAATAAAAAGGGACATCTAGACGGGGATGACCTCACCCTGAAGTGGGTGCTACCTACCTAGCCTTGCTGCATAACCCCTGATTTTCAGTCATTCCCGGTTGATGAGGCTTGAGGCTAAGCGTTACCTTTTAGAACATTTCACTTAGAATGCTCATCATCCACCTGATGATGTTCTGAAAGCATTCATCCACACAAGTCCGTCCTGGGTTCGAACGGAACCGAAGGCACTATTCCTACTACATCCATTTTTGAAAAATCCTCAGGATTAGTAGCGTCTAGCCCTTGCACTTCATTGCTCCATCTTCGACTCCAAACTCGTTTTTCCACGAAAACGTACAAACCGGATCGAAGTGGTTTTCGATAAATAAATCTCGATCCCGGTCTCTTCGAAACAATCGACGCATTGGCCAATATTGATAGTCGGTTATTTAACTATCAATTAACATTCACAAACATCCCAAATTATTTATTATCTCAGTCTATCTTCGTAGAATATATTTCAACTTTTCAAACCTTTTTAGAAACAATTTCAAACTATCTTCCCTTTCACAGAATAAATTTTCCAAATATTTTCTATTTCCACTGGAATCACCAAGCACAAAAACTTCGATTTTAGAACAATTTAAAAACACTTTATTATAAAATATACTTTAAAATATTTAAATTAAAAACTACTTTAATACTTTATTAAAATATATATACTTTAAGAATATTTAAATTAAAGCTACTTTATAGAATATAAAACTAAATTTCTCTTTTTAAAAAAAAAATACCAAGTCGCCTTAAATAATTACTATTATAAATAGATTTGAAAAAGACTTACTTTAAAATTTAAACATTTAGAAATAATCAATTTCTAAAACATGGTTTTTAAAACAAAATAAATTATATTTAAAAATTTACGTTGAAAAGTACTTGGCTATCCAGGGAAATATGCTTCTCTTCACATCCTAAAAAAATTAATCACTATTTATTTTTAAAAAATTTACCCATTCCTTAATAATTCCCGTCGTGAAATTATCCTTTCCAATATCTACTGATATATTGCTTTACCTTTAAGTTTATAAGTTTTATATACTCAACTTCCTTTAAAATTTCGATTCCAAAACACTTAGAACAACTTCCAAATTGATTCCCGATTTACTTCATTTTGAAATAAATTTCTTTGCTTATTCAATTTGTTCCAAAACCCATTAACTTCAAATTTTTATTTCTTACTTATGATTTAAAACCTTTTTAACTGAAAAACACCAACTTTAGATTTCCAAAAATTCCTTTGTTATCCTTTAAATAAATTTAAACCTTGAATTTTAAAATAATTCTTTATTCCTTAAATAAGGTCACTTAATTTTTAAAAATTCATTATTTCTCTAATTATTCAAAATTCCTCTTTTCCATACTCGGAATTTATTTATTAGAATTTTAAAATCACTTTATTTCTTTTCCAATTCATTCTTAAATTTATACAAATTTTCTATAATTATTTACTTAAAAATTCACTTCTTTTATTTTCTTTCCAAAATCCAATTTATATATTTTTGGTAACTCATTATACCCAAATATATTCAATCAAACCATAACATTCAATATTCCAATATAATTCATCATAGAATATCAAATTATCATAAAGAGAATATTAAATAATTTAAATAAATGTTGAGGAATCCAGTTGGATCCCTCCAACCTGTTTTCATGCATCCACAGATGTTAGCACAACATAAAATATCAATTCCATTTCGAGGTGGAATATCGCGGTTTATGGGTTTAAATATAATAACATCCGCTATTATGCGGCGCATAGGGTCTCATCCGCTACATAATGCGAGAATTCAATCATTCCAAGATATATTATATACTATAATATAGCACATCAAATCAATTCATCTATTCAACCCATTATTTAAATTTAATCATTTAAATTTGAATTATTACGAGATGAGTGAGATTAACTCACCTTTGATTTATTTATTTTTTGCAATCCGACCCAATCCAGCTTGATTCTCCAAGAATTTTGATCATATACAACATTTACACGGTTTATTAATATCCGAACGAATCGAATAGTCAATTACCAATCTATACGTTTATTTATTTTTATTCTTTTTGGAACCACATAGATGTAAAATAGTCTAAAACTCTTCAAATTTTTTTTTCCTAAAATTCCTATGATTTCCAAAATCTTATATTTATGCATATATATTTATTGCTTGCCAATACATGTATTTATTAAACCCTAATGAAAATAAATTTTCTTCCTAATTTATATATTTACATTTTAAACTAAACAGAATTGCCTATGAAAAAAAGTCTGTATACATATATTTCCTATCTGCCTATCTTAAATTGAACCATGTATGAATATATTTTTTATAAAACAGGATTGTTTTACCTTATTGAAAAATATATTGATGAGTTATATGTATACCTATTAAATTGAAACCCGAATTATTTCTATACTATATGTTAAATTTTAAGTTGAATCATATACCTTACAGCAAAAGGAACTCAGGCTATGAATTTGTAAACCAACTCTTGTATTGGTTGTATCAGCCATGCATGCTTTTTATGCTTGTTATAAACAAACTCTTTCGGACTATCAACTTTTGCTGAACAAGATGAAATGTCATCACCATTCATGTTGCCTAAATTCCCCTGACCATTCCCAATATACTCAAACACTGGGAAAATAAAGACCCTAAATCCACGCCCATTCCCTTTGCTATTTGAAGTCAATGCTGCCGCCATTCTTATGCCTTACTATGACTTTCAACTCAATCATAAATCCTAGTAAATTCAATTCAAAATTTATTCTTGCATCGCAAACTATAGCATCAGTGATGGCGGGGAGGATGTTCTATAGGCCAAAGCAATGGTGCGCTCTGAAATGAGGAGAAAGTCACGATGAAGTTGGAGAAGCGACACATGTGCTGAGGCGCTGCCGAGAAGCAAGTCGCGACGAAGATAGAGAAGTGGCATATGTTGATTTGGGATTTAGGGATTTGGGATCGATGAAAGTAGAGAAGCAAGTCGTGATGAAGGTGAATGAGCGTTTTAAAATGAGAAGAAATTAGGGATTTGAGATTTCTGAAACGAGAAGCAAGCCACGATTTGGGAATTAGGGTTCTAATGAAACTTAAACGGGTTGGAAGTGAACTAAGATTATAAGAGACTCTAAAATTTTAGAATGACGCCTATTTTTTTTCTTTCTCTTTTTCGTGTTCGATTTCAGTATGAAGACTAGAGAGGGAGACGAAGATGTAATATAAATTGGGGATGGCTTCTTGAGTACGAGTGTCCAATTATAAAAATATATTTGACTAGTTGACTTCCAATTTTTATTATATTATAAAACTTCCAAAATGTCTCGTTATACATATCTTGAAATTTTGAACCCCAACGGAGGCATGCTACTAGGAATTTATAATGTTATACGCCTATTCCAAATACACTGGAAAAGATTTCGAGTCCTAATTCGATCGTATGGAGAAGATAGCATTTTGGACCCAGTTATTATGTTAAATTTTTGATATAAATTTCAGCTCGTTTATATATCGTACGCTCACACAACAACTCCGATCACTACGAAATTTGAAATCCGATAATAATAAAATATTACGGATCCAATGGAACTGGTTTCGTCGAAATTCGAGACTGTGCCTCGGAAGGCTATTTTTAAATTCAATTTAAACTATAAATTTTTTTTAAACTGAACAAAACACTTCCAAATTAAATTTTAACACCTTTACTCTCTTCGGTTCTATCAATATAAATTTTACAAGCCTTCAAATTATTTTTAACAGGCTTAAAATCCCAGATTTCATATTTTACCCAATTTCCAATTTTTAGATTCAATAAATAAATAGTGATATTTGTAATTCAAGTTAAAATTAACCTTTCAAATATTTAAAATAAATTAAACATTCCCATTTCAAATACTCAAAAATTCCGGATCGTCACTTCAAGGGCATGGTTTTGATGGTTTCATGGACGAGCAGGAGGTTGCGAGGGTTTGAAGCAGCTTCGGGCTACAGAGGACGTGGACTCGAAGGAAGGAATAAGTAGCGTTTGTAAAGAGAAAGGGGACGACAAATTTCCAGGCATTGGAATAGGAAAAAGAACATGCTTCACTTCTCAGATTTATAAATATTATATATATATATATATAATTATATAATTTTTTTAGAAGATACGTAGAAAAACCAAAACGAAAGGGGAGAGAAATAAGTGCAAACGAACCAAAAAATGAAGTAGCGGATATAGATTGAAAAGGTGGAATTAAAAAAGTAAAAATGTTGAAAATATTGATTGCAGATGGCTATTTGTTTGCACGGTGGGTATTGAAATGACATAAAAACAAAAGGTACAAAACTAGTACCGCTATGGTTTACCATTTCGCAGATTCCATCGTGCATTGGATGTTGAAATGCACAAATGAATTTACTGCGGAGATCGACACGATGAGACGAACAGAATGGTACACAGATATAGGCGATACGATCATCCTATCAAAGTTGATATTCGCAGCCAAACTACTGTTATTTTGCCGAAATAAGATAAATTGGGCTATAGCAGTCCAAATTTGACGAAAGGAATTATGAGCTCTCACTCAGAAAATAGTCTACATTTTTATAATGTAAAAATATTGAAATTTCAATAACATCAATTTCAATTGATTTTAAATTTAAATAAAATTACGCAACAAAATAAACTTCCATATAATCTAATGAAAACTTACATTTGCTACGTTTAAATAGACGCATAAAACATATCAAATTTTCATTGCAAAATTTATATTTATATTTTTCATGAAAATATCAGTTAATTACGTTAAAAAAATCATTAAAATATCCGGGTCGTTGTTTCAAATTTATTCTCCAATAACATTTTCATTGATCACTTTCCCCTTCTCTCTCGCAATCTATGGAAACATATATTTTTAATGTAACGTTTCTTTTAAAAAGATTCCCCTATTAATCACCAAATTAATAGATTTTATATATACCTAGAATTAATTTACTATCCAATTAATCCATGCATGCACTGTGATTTCTTACCAAATTAATATGCCAATCAACACCGTATTAATTCGTCACATATACATATATGTATATTAATTTATTTTATTCCCATAAATATTGCATACCTATATTCTACAATTGAATTTTTTTTTTGGCATGGCCGACGGTTTTATAGTGGACCGACCACTTTTATTACGAACGTAATAAGTTTGAAGTACAGGAGTAAGGTAGAGTCACCTTAGCTACTAATAATGAGAAATAAAAATACAGCACAGGAGTATGACAGACTCGTCACATCTACTAACTATAAATAAGTAGGCTAGTTCTCCTCCGAAGAGGAAGAATCACCAACACCCGTACCAACCCTGGAAGAATCCAGAGAACCACCCCCAAGATGACCAAAAAAGGGGCGAAAAAGTACAGCAAGTGAAGGGTCATAGCAGTCAATATCAGAAGAGTATATAAAGGATCGATCCCAGTCAATATCAGCTAGAAGAACAGAATTATTCTCTGCAAACGAACCATCCATGTCAAGAACCAAGGAATCACCAGAAATACTATAATAAAGGCATCGAAGATCCAATAAGTCATCAGATACATATCTAAAATAGGTGACATCCACAGGGTTGAATCTCATTCCAGAACGACGATCAACCCAACAATGTTCTGTCTCAGCCCAAACAACGCGCGACGGAGAGAGAACCGGTTCAGCAGGGAGAACTGAAGGAACATTACCAAGATCTACAATTGAATTTTTAATCACAATCTTAATTATATATGTTATCATAAGTCTCCATGTTCATTAATTGACAATTGATTACTTGCATAAATTACTCTTCCTCCATTTTATTCTCTTGCACTAACATATATGTTTCTAATCATATCAATTAGTTGCTATAATATATGTTCTCTTTCTTGTCAGTTCTTGTCAATTAATCACCTCTACTAATTAATTGAATATTAATTTCCCTTTTAAACAAACACCGTCAATTAATCTTCCCTATTAATTGATTTTATATAATTTATCTCTCTAATTTATTTGTTGCACTAATATATATGTATTCCAAATAATATTAATTAGTTGCCCCGTTTACAAATATTTCTCTGTTTTAAAATTTCAAGCGTATATAACTTAATTAAATTATTTGCATATATAATTGTAAATTAACGTGGGATGTTACGTTCTCCCCCCTAGGAAATTTTGTCCCCGAAATTTTGTAAGGGTTAAATTATGTAATTTCTCGTATTAATCACATTCATTTTGTGTACATCCAATTTTGCAACAATCCGTGCATACTGCAAAGTGCAATACATTATAAAATATATGCATGTACAAGAATTATTATGCGGTACCTCCTATATGAATGCTTTTTCTTTTAGAAATTCCTTTTAAATATGATGCACACATCCTAAATATACTTGCTATTTCTATATGAATGCAATCTTTTGAAAACTCAAAACATTTTTCGTTCAATTTTTCTTACACTCCTACTGAAGAGGAGCATAGTTCAACAAATTTTTACGTCCAAACCTACAACACAACTTTTAATTTTCGAATTTTAGAAAATTTTAAATATTCAAATTTGATTTCTTATGTTATAAAGAAAGTGGAAAACGAAAAAGCTTCATATTTCTTTGATTTTCCTTTGTGCACATCTTCCTCCATACTTGGGATTTAGACTACTATTCTAAAAAAATTACTTCCCTAGGCGCAGTTTACATAAGAAAATATATCTTTTTAAATTTTTCTGTTGACGGTTCTGTCGCTTTCTTTAAATTTGTTAATTTTCTTTTAGTTATCTTATTCTGCTTTTACTCTTTTTTTACAGCAATTAAACACAGCTATCATCTAGGGCAAGGAGGTCTAGGACCATGTCCACTTAACATAATAAGGTCCTACTCTAGGAATCCAAATAACTTATATGCTCCTCCTGCCGCCAATTACTTGTTATCAACTTAAGCTATGTTACTCATGACGAATAAGATCTATTCAACTCTTCTATTCCATGCTCAAAAAGGAATAACTAAGTCTCATTTACTGCAATGGATAAGGGTTTCAATCTATGCAGTCTCTATCTAAAAAGACAACTAAGCTTGGAAAAAATTTCTCTTTATCTTTCATTTTTCCCCAACTAAGGTCAACCATCCCAACCACGTGTGTCTTATCATCTTACTAATATCATTTCGCTATTCTTTTATAGTCTGCACACATGAAGCAACATTTCTAGGTTTTCAATAGTGTCCTATACACCTCACGGGAACTTTTAGTATCACTAAGAGTAATTACTACTATGACTTTGACTTTTCCTGTTACACCTACGAAATGATTCCTATCTACTCCATATTTAAAAGTCTGATTTGGTTTGATATTTATCAATTTTTATTCAAAAATTAAAACTTCTAGTTTTTAACTTTTCAAAAACTTATTTACTTTTCCACCAAACCATCTTTTTAAAAACATTTCTTGCTTGTTCTTAAAACACTTTTCTTTTTTCTTGACTTTAAAACAAATATCCTCACATGTTTTCAAAATATCCTTTTTTTTACATATTTTCAAATTTGCTAAAAATGGAGTAAATAAAAACAATTATTTTATCAAAAATCTCTTAACTTTCCTACTCTTCCAATTACTTAACCTTGAAAGAGTTACTAACTTACTACACTTAATAGTTTTATACCTTAATGTATTGGAATTACTTTCTCTTATGAGAAACCATTGACGTTAAAACCTTCTATGAATCCTTTAAAGGAGGATTTCATTTTTATGTGAAATTATAAGGAATTTATTTTATATTTTATCGAAATAGGCTTCACAAAATATGGTGCTTTCCATACCTTGTACATCTCTTTCACGTATTCCTTATAACTTGCACAAAACATCTTTATTTGTGATTCATAGAAAATTATATCATTATTCATTTCATTCCAATAGATTAAGGTATGTTTACTCTTTATTTACTTACATAAGACATTTCCTACTAAATTCATTAATTTATCGTACATTATTTTTCAAAAGAACTCATTCTTAAAACTTCTTTATAGCTAGAAAATATTTCATATGCTTATTTAAATAATAAGTGTACATACAAACCACTTTAGAAATTATCTCCAAAACTCATTTGGGTCAAAACAGATGTTGCATAAAACACCGTTACTGCAACCTAAAAATACTAATATATGGATTTAATTAAAATAAATATTAATAAATCCCGTATGCTATGTAAAAACATTTACTTTGGGAGTGACCTACTATAACAATTTATTACAATAATAAATGTTGTAACCTACGTTTTCGATACTTAACACACTCTAGGTTTTTATATTTAAAATCATTGTTTACCTATAAAGAAACTAGTGAGCTATACATGCCCTATAAACAAATAATTTCACTTTTAACAAAATTTACATCATATAAAAGCTAATTTAAATTTTATACCACTTATTTTTTCAAAAACCCAATACTTACTTCCTCAAATATATCAAAAATTATATTTTTCAACTTTTTTAATTCAAAAGTTTCATTATTATTGGGTTAGACATAAAGTGGATTTTCTCCATACTAAAAACCTCTAATTCTTCCAGAAATTAATACACTCTCCCTACTATCCCTAAGGAACTTCCCTACTTTCTAAAACATATGGATACAAATTTTGTCTCAAAACATGGCATATTTGTATGCTAATAACATAGAGCTCAAAATACTTGGGTCATCCCACTAGCAAACTATTAACAAATATACTTCTAAAAACTTTCCATATGTTAAAATCTATGGTTGGGGACTATTTGGATTTTAGTACATAATATATTTATATTTTATTCAAAAATACACATACGTTCACTCACTATCTACCTAGGAATTTAAACTTAGGCTCTGATACCATATGCAACAACCCGAATTCCAATGGTCTGGATTTTCGCAAAAATGCTAAAAACCAAGCTCACTGAAGCCCGAGTTGGGATCTAGTATCCTACAAATAGGCAAAGACAAAATATCAAAGCTTAATAATTTACCTCACAGCGGGATTGGCTAAAATATAATAGTAAGTAAATACTCACCTAAATGATAGCACTTTCTAAGCAAGTGTCATAAAGCTGAGAAGTCTCTACCATTTACCTAATCTGTAGGATGTTATGAGGAGGGGGTCGGAACAAAAGTTCTGGTGAATGAATAAATTATATACTTCTAAGCATAATTCTACATATATCATTTTATTTCCATTTACTCTTATATTAGTTTCATAAGGTTACAATACTCTCACCTTTGTTCGTTAATTGTGCCCATCCACTCCATAGTAGATTAAAACCTAATAACTAATATATACATATATGTAGCTATATGCCCAATGACCAAATTGGTCCTAGGTACCACCCATGGTACTTTCCGTATCCTTCTCGAAAAGGGCTCCATCGTCTTGCTTCGAGAACCTTCCGTAACTACATCTGTAAAGGACTACTTCATAAGGCCTATAATACAGATGCTCCATCATCTTGCTCCATAGCTATATTTGTAAATGACTGCTTCATAAGGCCTATACAGACACTCCACTACTTACTATGAAAACGTAAATCGCGTCCGCACTAGTCTATGCCAGTGCTTGCACATCCATAATGTACCACCCAGTGCGTACATTGAGGACTACGTAATCGTTCTGTCTACCATCTGAATCCCGCTAACAAGGTCTACCTTGTATGGAATTCAGTTGGGAATTTTATATATCTGTAAAGGACTTCTTCATTAGGCCAAAAATACATATATTCTAATTGGTCTGTCTGTTTTTCATCGTGGCTATGTCCCTAACCAACCACCCCTCAACTTACCGAAAGACTTCTAAAGAGTTAAGTGGCCATGCCCTACTGTAAACAATCTAACATCCATATGGCGGTGCCCCTCATTCAATGTCTCGACAGTGAAAGAATCATTGGCTTGATGGTTTAACTCGCTCTTGGTCTTGATGCTGGCCGATATCCGCATGCGACTATCCTTAAACTTACTTGCAAGTATTGGACATACGACTACCCTATTCCGAACACCAAGCCCTTCTGACTGCGTACAAAGATCTGCTTCGTTAGGCATACAATGCAAATGCAATCAAGGCGTACTCTCTTCATGGAACGCCTACAGAACTGTCTCCGAGGGTGCAGCTTCGTTATGCCTACCCAAAGGGCCATCCTAGAGCATTCTCACGTCCCGTTGAAGTTTCGTACTTCCTTGAAGCCCAAAAATACTAAGTTGGACGTGTTTCTCCATTTTCAAAATCCGTGATGAACTACTTCGTTGGACGCTTCATCCTTTGGGCTACTCCAAATGCATCTCAATTCTTTTATTAAACCCTATATCTAATCTTTCAATTTTCATTTAGTTTACTTTCTTATTCTGTTGGCTACTTAATTACCCTAATTAGCATATTCTTTCCCTCGTCTCACCTCTATCTGTTGTGAGATTTCCATTTATTTAATAAGGAATGCTGTTGGCATGAGCCACATTCATTATCTTGCTTATTTAACTTAATATATATCTTAAGTTCATTAAAATAAGTCTCTTTTATCATTTCTGCTTTGTTTGCTTATTGACTTAATATAAATTATTTAAATAAGCTTCTACCATCATTATTGCTTATTAATTTACTCAAAGTCTCAAAATAAGCTTTTCCGTTCTTATTACTTAATTAGAACCTATGTTATAATTTTACATATAATTGCCATTTTCTCTTCTTTTATAGTCCGTACATAATTCCAACATTTCTTTTCTATTCTAATCTGCCTTCTTTTATTATGATATAAAATAGTCTTTTATTCTCTTATATTATATAATTAACTTATCATAATAACTATCTTCTCAAATAGTCTGGCAGTGAATGCAGACCTAGGTTCATTATCGTTTACAGCTTCAAGTTCTTATCCAATAATTTACTTCATTCATGCCATACTTTGCTTTATTATCTTATATTCTAGGAAGTAATTCTATTTTATTTGGTTTTTTATGAAAATTATATTTAAAAATCCATTTCTATATTTTAATATTAATAATACTATAAACAATAATCCGTAACTGCTAGATATTTCTTTTACTATTTTGGAACAGTGTAAAATACAGTGGTTTCTCTATTTTACACTATTTCTCTTTTTCTTTCTTTTATTCTAGCAATTACATTCATTATTGTCTTTCAAATATTAAATGGTAGAAATGTATCCTATTTCTAAACCAACCAATTAACCATGTAGTTACTCCCAAATCCAGATATTAGATTAATTAACTTTTCTCATTTTAACGTAATTTATTACAATAATTCCATTCCTCAAAATTTTATTACTTTACATCTTATTTCCTTCATTTCGGTATTCTTAATTATTTAATCCATATTCCCGTTTAATCTATTCTATTCCATACGCAAAGAAAGAGGAGAAAATAATGAAGAATAATGCTTGCATAGAAATCCAAAATATAGAAACAGATGTAAATAAATACTACTACTGTAAATTCCTTATAGTTCAACATAACTTAATTAGCAGGATTAATTATTAAATAAAATTATCTATATGGGAATTTAATGATAATATATCTCTAACTTAAAAGATATATAAATAAATCCACTCACATTGCTAGCTTTCAAAATCTCCCTATTTTTATTTCAGATCTGTCCATAACATGTATATTCACCTCCCTTATAATCCCTATTTGGAATTACAAATGATATATTTACAGATCTATAATGTTTGAAAGAGAAAAGGAAGAAATTTGGATTAGAAATAGAAAATAAAACTTAGATCTAGGATTTTACCTTCGACATAGCCTTTTGATTTGAACCAATTCTTAATTCCCTAATTAATTCTATTCTCTTTCTATTTAGATCTAAATTCGTGTGAATTAGATCTAAAATTTTGTTATTAAGAAAGTGTAGAAGAGGTAGAAAATGGCAGAGCTTCTGTAGGCAAGAGAAAAATAATATGAATAAAAATGAAGCTTTGCACCTATATTTATAGTGGTTCAAATCAGTGCTAACCATTAGATATAAAATCCTAAAATCTAAAGTGTACACTCAGTCTGTAAACATTAAATTAATATGTTTTCTTATGCGTTTTTTAAAATCCAAATTGATTCTCCAACAATCTTTTCATTGGTCACTTTCCCCTTCTCTCTCGTAATCTATAGAAACGTATATTTTCAAATGCGACGTTTCTTTTAAATAAGATTCCCCTATTAATCACCCAATTAATAAATTTCATATATACCTAGAATTAATTTATCATTCAATTAGTCATGCCTGCACTGTGATTTCATACCAAATTAATATGCCAATCAATACCATATTAATTCTTGACATATATCCATATTAATTTATTTTATTCCCATAATTATTGCATGCATATATTTTACAATTGAATTTCGAATCACAATCTTAATTATATATGTCAGCATAAGTCTCCATGTTTATTAACTGATAATTGATTACTTGCAATTACTCTTCCTCATTTTATTCTCTTGCAGTAACATATATGTTTCTAATCATATCAATTAGTTGCTATGATATACATTCCTTCTTTTGTCAGTTCTTGTCAATTAATCACCTCTACTAATAATTGAATATTAATTTCACTTTTAAACAAACACCGTCAATTAATCTTCCCTATTAATTTATTTTACAAAATTTCTCTCTCTAATTTATATTTTACACAAATATATATATATGTATTCCAAATAATAACAAATAGTTGCCCCATTTACAAACATTTCTTTGTTTTAAAATTTCAAATGTATACAACTTAATTAAATTATTTGCATATATAATTGTAATTTAACACAGGGTGTTAAAAAAAACAAATTAGTTGGAATAACTTTCCCAAATCAATTTGTTGAAACATTGTTATTACTTTAACTAAGTTCCCCGAATTCATTCATAGATTCCAAGTAATATTATTCATTCAATTATTTTAGATTATCTCAAAAATTAAATTTTAGTTATTAAAAAATTTCTTCAGAATTTCTAACTCGTTAAATTTTCGAAAAATTTCGTCAACGTCTCCTTTGCACGACTAGATCAGAACAACTACAAATCGCTGCCGTGGGCCCAAACCAGTAAAAGAAAACAAAAGCCAAGTGTCTCAATCATAAAACCATCAAATTCAAACAACAATTTAAACATGTATCTTTTTGTTGGGCAACCAAATTTTCAAAAGCATCAAATTAGCTCTTGCTTTTAAATATCTGCAATCTTATTTACCAATAATTTCCAATCATATAATTCATAATCATATTATTTTGCATTTTCAATTTCCAGTATTTTCTTTACTTAAGCTCGTACGAACCCGTACGATGTACATATATCATTCGTGCGCAATATCAAATTTGATCGCACACTCGACCGCACAATTTCACTTCCAAACTAGTATCGTTCACACGACCACTCTATTGCGAACTTAGATCTAGTTTCTTGATTATAATCTGTCATTCTCCTTACATAGCCACATGTTATGATAGAGAATTCCAAAATCAATTAAAAATCCATATCCAGGATTCGCCATCTAGAATCGAGCGAAAAATTCCAACTCGGATCGATATAAATAATCTCGAAATTCAGTGCTCGAATCGGGATCAAATCGTTATGCGAATAAAATAATATACGTACAACTTACCTATTTATTTCGATTGATTTCTTAGCTACACCAAATACTTTTTATTCATATTCATTTCTCTTACAGTTAATTATCCACAATCATAATTCAAATTCTCTTATTTACTTAGTATGTTTCTGTTAATACTACTCACCTCTTAAAAAATTTCCATCCAATTTTCTTAAGTCCATTATAAACATTTTATACCAACTTCTTATGGTTATTACCACTTCACTACTTAAGTTATATCCATTTGAACCAAATACAATTTCAATTTCCAATTTCAACCTTGAACTTTATCCATCCACATTCCAAACCATATTCAACCAACTAATTTATTCAATTAGCCCCATCTTTAGTTTATTTCAAATCTCAACCAATTCCATTTCCAAAAATTATTTCGTTTAGCTTAGATCGAATTCCTTTCCACAATTCACTATATTCAACCTAAGTTAAGATTCCTTCAAAATATACTTTTCACAACATTCATATCAATAATTAAAAACATTGTTTTCTCTTACTCTTCTCGAAATTTATAAGTCATAAAACTAATTTTCCTATATTTTTATTAAATACTCAATGAAAATTCTCAGAGTTTAAACACCTAGTTCTCAATTATTCCAAACTAAATTTGAAATCATATATATACATATATGAACGAAATCCTTGGTGTATCAATTCATTTATTTGAATTTTCATAATCAAAACTAGCTTTACTAAAAGAAAACTACATTGGTAGAAATTCCTCTCTTGGAAACTTGTAACATCCCGCCTTTTTGCACGCTTCAAATCGACACACGTGCTAATTCAAACCATACGGAAGGGCGGATTGTTATGGGGTAAACAAGAAAAACAGAGAAGAAATAAAACAAAATAGAATCTCACAGCGGAAGGATAAAATATAATAATAAAATATACAATTTATAAAACTGTTTACAAAACATTTGATTCTTCTATATACAATTAAATATCAGAGTTCACATACCAAAAATATCAATGCAGCGGAATACAGTGCAGTGGAATAAAATAGATAATAGTAATACAAATCTTCGTCTTCGTCCTCCAAAGCTAAATCTACAAATCCTGAAACGCTCGGACTGACCCGAGAGAATTTGAAAAGACAAAAACACTCGAGTCAGAACTAAAAGATCTTATGTGAGTCAAATTAACATAAATAAATATGAGTGCGGTAACTCAAGAGATGCTCGGGATTTACATCTCCTAAGGATCCGTTAAACTATTTACTATATAGTATATTGCGCTATTATAATAGTGTCTATTTGTAAAATAAACTTACTTTTTAATAGCGTTAAGGGGTTACCCATATAGCCCTTAACACAAATAATGCCAATAGTCTATACAGTACCGTAATAACTCCTGATCGGGAAGCTACCAGAGGATACTCCATAGGTACGACACAAATAGAAACTCGTAGAAGGCACGCTAGGGTAGGTGACACGGCACAACTAGGCAATGCCAGGGTAGATATACCAATTGCTATCCGGGCTGATGGAAACGCGCAGCGCGCAGCTACCGCCCACCTCGAACAAACACCCCCAAAATCAAAGAAATCAATAGTGGCCACCGAATCAATCCAAAGTCAGAGTATAGTATCGAAGGAGTGCGTTCGATCAGAGGAATGACCTCATTGGCCCGAGAATCGCTCCTGTTTTAGCCACCTTATGCCAACTCACGGGAATCGGGTCCACGTTTTTACCTTGCAGGAAACGCCTCCACCAACCTACTTCATTCTGGAATCTCCACCGCGTACACGGTTGTTAAAGTGGTTTTCGGAGTTGGCAGAGAGTATGACAACTTTCGATCCCGGTATCTTCAACAACCAAACGTTATTATAACACCGCGGTCCTTTAAAATAATTTATACTTTCAAAACCAGAATAAAACATCTATTTCAAAATCATATAAATACGATATCATTTATATTTTTAAAACCCCAAATCAATACGACATCATTTAGACCCAAACCAATATAATGTCATTTTTATTTTCCAATATACATTCTTTTCCAAAATCATAGGGTTTTCAAAGTAAATTATTTAGAAATCAAACTCTTGAATATAATATTTTCAAATTATACTACCTTGAAAATCATAACCTTGAAACAAGTTTCCATCTCTTAAATGGTTAACTATTAAATTACTTTTATAAAACAAAATAGCTTCTTTACATTTCACAAATCAATTCCAAATATCGATTTAAACTTCCAAATACCATTCTTAATTCTTATGTTTCAAAGCTTTAAATATTTCACCATTTCAAAAACAAACTCATTTGACAAACCCGTATATATCAAATTCAATTACTTATTATTTAGACTTGAAATGTTTACTTAATGAATTCAATATAATTTAAGAAAACCTTTAACTTCACATAACTGGAAAATCTTTCAATTTATTATATATTCATTTAAATCAACCTGATATTCATTTAAATCACTCTACACAAAATCAAATTATAAAAATCATATCCTTTAGAAATTCTAACTTTTTATTTAATTCCAATTTAACTTAATATTCATCTTCCAACCTTATTCTCATTTAAGTCAATAGAACTTCCAGAAATTAAATTTTAAATAAATGCTTAATCGTATTTGATCTAAAAAAATCAAACTTTATTTTATACTTCAAATCAAATTTATACAAAGTTTAAAAACCGGAAATTACTATATTTATAAATAACCTTTATCAAGAACCAAATCAATATCCCATAAACCGTATATATAGCTTTGCAAAACCATAGAAAATCATTTCAAAATATTTTTATATATATATATACACCGCGGTGCCTGTATATAATTTTCTATCCTATGGTCAAGTGATACGGATATTTATCATTTCAATCCGCAATTTAAAATAAAATGCGGTTGTTTATCTTTTCAAACCGCAATCCCGAATGAAATGAAAATGCCTGATAACTTGCAGTTTACATAAGATAGAACACATCATCCATTCAACCAATATCAAACATCAACCAATTTATTTCAATCATCATCAATTTATTTCAATCATCATCAATTTAAGAAACATTAATATATGACATATACAATATAACAGGAAATAAAAGACAGTTATTAACTAACAGTTTATATTCAAACAAATTTATTAACTGTTTAACTATCAGTTTATATGCAAATAAATAAATTTTTACTGTCAATTTATATGCAATAATCAAATTAATTAACAGTTATATTAAATAAATGCGTTTGAACAGAAATAATGAATAAAACATGCCAAACAGTCATAAATATATTTATACTCTTATCTAAAGTCAAATTAACAAACATAAGAAATTTTAGAAAATGTGAGTGGGTTAAAACACTCACCTTTTGAATTTAAATTGGATTTAAATCCAATTTAAACTCAAAAATTCGACGGTCTCCAAATCTTTCCAAACTAGCGTCAACAGATCTGGAAATTTATTACGATCCTAGCAAAAAAAAATTCGCGTAAATCGGAGGTCGTATGAGAAAGTTATACGCATTAATGGTGATTGAAATTTCAAAAAAAAAAGAAAAAAGAAATTATATATCACATCATATATTTTATTTAACTTGCAATGGAATTTTTAGTATTGCGTACCTTTTTGCTTAGCCAGATTTGGATCTGGAACTACTTTCTTATTTTGTTTTGTTTCCTTGCTATCTTAATATTTTATTATTTTATTTTTATAGAAAGTTTTGAAGAGAAGATTATATAAATATGGATTTGAAGAAAAAGACATAGAAAGAAGATAAGATTTAAAAGAGAAAAAAAATTTAAAGAAGAAGAAGAACAGCAACAAAAAAAGAAAAGGAAACTTTGATGAAGAAGAAGATTTGAAGAATAAGAAGAAGAAAGAGGAAAAAAAGCTTTGGAAAAAAAGAGAAAGAAGATTTGAAGAAGAAACATGAAAAAGGAAGAAGGAAGGTGAAGAGTGACAAAAATGAAGCTATAGAAGATGAAATTTTAAAAAAATGAAATGAAGCTACAAGAATGAGGAATGAAACTAGTGAAAAGCTAAATATAAACAAAGTAGGAATTGAAATAAAGTAAAAATATGAACAACCCAATAAAAATGGTAGATATTAAAAGAGGTGAAAGAAAGAAATAAAAATATGAAAAGTATGTAACGTTCGTAAAATGAAAAGGCTTTAGACCATGTAAATGGAAATGAGTAATGGAACAAATGAGGAAACAATTAAAAAAACGTGTGACAATTATTAATTAGAAAGGGAATGAATGGACCAACTCTACTCTATAAACAAACTTTTAGAATTCAAATTTCAAAACATTTGTTCACCCAATTAATTTTTTTTTAACCCCAAACAAACCAAATTTGACACTCATTAAAGATTTAATTACCACAACATAACTAAATTTAAAAAGACCAATTTACATAACGGGGACAGCGGATACATAAATAAAATATGAACCATGATTTAAAAATTCAAATTTAAAAATAACGTTTTTCTCGACACGTAATTATGAACTCAATTATTTAATTTATTTTAAATTTCAAGGTTAGTAATAAAATCACTTCCGTGCAACCTATGCCTGCTATTTAACTACCCAAAAATGTTGTTTTAAAAATTCAATTTTCTCTTTTTACAACGTTATATTTATATTCAGAATGGAAACGTTCACTTTATTTCCTCAACACTATTTTATTTTCCTTAAAATGCTTATTCGTTACTTGCAATTCATAAATGTAAACATTCTTATATTCTAAAATGATCAACTTATACAATATTAAATCCATTCTTATATTTCCAAATAATGTACATTCATAATGAAAACATTCTTACATAAATTTTATTAATTGCACTTTGTTTCTTTTCCTTTTTCAATCAAAATATTTTAATAAATTTATTTCCAATTAATTTTAATCTTCCACTTCAAAACAGACCCTAATTGATGAAATCAATTAAATAAATACGTGAACATTGTAATCCTTATTTATAGTCAAGCAAACATGTCTATAAAATTACAGTTTCCAACAAGCATTAAATTACATACTAAATAAATCTTTTTCTCTATTCAATTAAATAATCAAATGTTTATTCCATCTAAAAATTTTAAGTAGAAGGATTCCATGTTGGGTTCAAAATCTATTATTTTAATATCCTTGAATTTTAGTTTAATCTCTATAAACGAAATATTTAAACGTTAATTTCATTTATTTTGCAATACTTTAATTAAACTAAAATATCGTTTTCTAAACTTAAATCTATGCTCCCATTGATTCATTCAATTTGCACTTATTATGTATTATTTTAACAACTCATTTATAACTTTGAATCTATTCCCCAAATTTCACATTTCTATTGTTATATACATTTGAATTCCATCCTATTTAATATTTCAAATATTACGTCATTATCATTAATGTAATAAATATATTTTTAATTATTGCAATTGATTTTCCGTTATAACTTAATATACTAAATAGGTGGTTAATCTTAAATACTTGTTCTCATTAACGATTTATTTCTACTTACAAATTAATGCAATTATTACCTATTTCCATCTTTATCTCCAATTAACGTAAAATGTGATATTCAAATTCCATAAATTTCGATAGATTCAAATTATCATATCTATGAAGAACATTTACGTTATTCTCCATTTATTACCTTAACTTATTCAAGGTAACATTTAACTTATATTTAATGCAATGATTTCCAAATCAATTGAATTGAATTAAATATATATGTATCACTCATAATAACTTGTGGTCATAACTCTTGATCACCATTAATAAGTTTATTATTTACAATCCAATAATCGCCATTCTATATATATACGAATTAACTAATTCAATATTTCCAATTCGTTTTCCTATCCTAAATTTATTACTAAGTGTATTTACTCCATTCCAACAAGTTGGAATTCCATTTTTTACTATACAATCATTTCCCTATTCACTTTTATTACTAACCCGTCATCATTGCATTTATTGTCTTTTATTGATTTAATCAATTTATCCCATATTCCCTTAAATTCATACTGACGAAATATTCAATTCTATTTATCGCATAAACTCCATTTCATAAATCTACCTGCAATTTCTACCTAGAAAAAAGGTTACATTTCCGTTGAAAATACATTTACATCTTACGTTACTACATTAATAATTAGTAACGTTTATATCATCAACCATCACTTATGAATAATTAGCATTTCCTATTTATTTGGTTACATTCACTTATATTCACTTTATGAATAAATTGGTATTCCCTTTAACCTATTAATTACTAACTTTAATTATTGCAATTCATTTATCTAACACAAATTTTGAATCTATTTCCAAATTTTCATATTTCAATTAATTAACACCTTACAATAGTTTACAAATAAAAGGGATTGTACTAATTACATTATTTATTTTCTTGCATTACTTTATTACCTCCGTTTCTATTCAATTTCCGTAAATCAATATTTTATTCCATTGACAAATTCAATATTTGCAACAATTTCCACTATTACTATTAATTGCAATATATAATTTAATTTGTAAATTTTAATTACCCTTGATACATCAAATTTCAATATTTGCTTTCATATAAATTAATAAGATTTTTATTTCTTTCTAAATTTAAAATAAAATCCTATTAATTTAATTCATTTTAAACATCGAATTTATACGGGTCGTTACACTCTCCCCCACTCAAAACTTTTCGTCCCCGAAAAGGAAAAAAAGGGAAAAGAAGAATTAAATAACAATACATCTTATTCAAAATATTTAACTTATAAATAATAATTTACTAAATTTATTACCTTAAATAAACCGTAATCCGAAACGTATCTATTTGTTGGGAAATTTATGCTTAATTTATGAAACCAAAAGCAGTAGCAATTGCTTCCATAACCTGCATTACACCTATAAAATCTAAAAGGGTTACAATTTATATAAAGTAAGATATTTAAGTGGTTTCCATCACTAATACAAAACAATACAACAACCATCAATTTTAACAGCAGCATACACAACAAATTCAAAGCAACCATTCAACCAAACAAATAAATAGTCGTTCGGGTTCAAAACCTTTAAATCTTATGGAATGAAGAATAAACCATCAGGTGCATCATTTACTCAACAGTCTAAGATAAACTAAATAGATTATTTATTCACTCCAAATCCAATTTTCAAAGTATTTTACCCAAACAACCATAACCAAACAACAACAATTCAAACAACAATCAACTTAACCTTTTATTAATTTCATACCTTTGTTGTTTAATTTCTCTTTTTATTCATACCACATAAATTTTCATTTTATAGTTTACATTTATTTCTAACAAACTTTTAATTTCATTTACTCATTCAATGTTTGTTTCAGTTATTTTTTTTTACTTATTACTTACAATTTTTCATTTCCATTATCTCAGGTCATGCCAGTTCCTTTTATTTCATTATAATTTTTCATTCATTTATTGCATGCCCTCATTTATTTACATTTGTTTATCAATAGTATTCATGTCCCATTTAATTTGTTAGCATTTCCATTTTATTTACTTAAGTTGATATTCATCCATTTGAATTACTTACCTTTAATTATATTCACTTATAGTAAAATTTCAATTGTAACTTAAGTTTATACATTAAATTCTCATTTATAATAGCAAATTCATTGAGTACTTCATTTCCTACTTTTACTTGGACAATTTTCATTACATTTCCTATTTAACATTTCAACTTTTTATATTGGTAAGTTATATATGTTAAAGAAAATGCAAATGAACTTATACAAGTTTTATCTCATCCTTTAATTAAATTTAATGTCCAACAATATTACTCTTTGTTTCATATGTTACAAATTTCAAATTTTCTTTAAATCCATTAATAACTTAGCATTAAATCTCTTACCTAAATTAGAGGTTTCAATTATTAATTACTTACCTTTTATTTTACTACAATAATTGAAACAATTAATTAATGGAAATTTAAGAATTAAATACCGGGTTAAATTTCAAATTATTTTAAAATAATAGATAAATATATTCTTGCAACTTATATATCTCTAATTATATTTAAACAATTCAAAACTTATATATTTTTCGAAAATGAATCTGCAGTAAAACTACTACAGTAGCCTTTCCCCTTCGAAACTCGAAAATGAAAGTCGATGATGCGGCCGCCATCACCGAAATTATTTTCCAGTGACAAAGAGGAAAGTACAAAACTTATTTTCTCCAAAAATCTTCTTTAAAACAATTCTTCCGAATTATATTAAAATATTTATATCAGAAAATACTTATACACAATATTATTATATTCCAAAAAAAAATTTGAAAGAAATTTCAAAACCCCGGAACTTAAGCCCTAAATTTCCAGATTTCATTTATTTTACTTTCAACTTAGTTTCAACCATTATTTATATTTTCATTACCTAACACCCAATCTATAGCAACCAAATATATGTCATTATAAAATATTTTTATATATAGAAAATATAATAGGCAAAGTTATTTCATTCACCTATATTAAAAACAAATATTATGTCGGTCTGTCCTATTAAGTGTTTAGAAATCCCTATTGATGTCACAGCGTCCCATGCACCAACTAGAATTTATAAATACAGAACGGAACAGATTAACCCAATATCAAAATCTTTTTATATCACTAACAAATACGCTCTCTCATATATATACACTCAGCGACTCCCATAGGGTATTACTACCCTATTAGTAAAGGTCAAACCCCAAAAAGCTAAGGTTTATCGCTAAACCAAAGCTCTGATACAAGATGTAACATCCCGCCTTTTCGCACGCTTCAAATCGACACACGTGCCTATTCAAACCATACGGAAGGGCGGATTGTTATGGGGTAAACAAGAAAAACAGAGAAGAAATAAAACAAAATAGAATCTCATAGCGGAAGGATAAAATATAATAATAAAATATACAGTTTATAAAACTGTTTACAAAACATTTGATTCTTCTATATACAATTAAATATCAGAGTTCACATACCAAAAATATCAATGCAGCGGAATACAGTGCAGTGGAATAAAATAGATAATAGTAATACAAATCTTCGTCTTCGTCCTCCAGAGCTAAATCTCCAAATCCTGAAACGCTCGGACTGACCCGAGGGAATTTGAAAAGACAAAAACACTCGAGTCAGAACTAAAAGATCTTATGTGAGTCAAATTAACATAAATAAATATGAGTGCGGTAACTCAAGAGATGCTCGGGATTTACATCTCCTAAGGATCCGTTAAACTATTTACTATATAGTATATTGCGCTATTATAATAGTGTCTATTTGTAAAATAAACTTACTTTTTAATAGCGTTAAGGGGTTAACCATATAGCCCTTAACACAAATAATGCCAATAGTCTATACAGTACCGTAATACCTCCTGATTGGGAAGCTACCAGAGGATACTCCATAGGTACGACACAAATAGAAACTCGTAGAAGGCGCGCTAGGGTAGGTGACACGGCACAACTAGGCAATGCCAGGGTAGATATACCAATTGCTATCCGGGCTGATGGAAACGCGCGGCGTGCAGCTACCGCCCACCTTGAACAAACACCCCCAAAATCAAAGAAATAAATAGTGCCACCGAATCAATCCAAAGTCAGAGTATAGTATCGAAGGAGTGCGTTCGATCAGAGGAATGACCTTATTGGCCCGAGAATCGCTCCTGTTTTAGCCACCTTATGCCAACTCACGGGAGTCGGGTCCACGTTTTTACCTTGTAGGAAACGCCTCCACCAACCTACTTCATTCTGGAATCTCCACCGCGTACACGGTTGTTAAAGTGGTTTTCGGAGTTGGCAGAGAGTATGACAACTTCCGATCCCGGTCTCTTCAACAACCAAACGTTATTATAACACCGCGGTCCTTTAAAATAATTTATACTTTCAAAACCAGAATAAAACATCTATTTCAAAATCATATAAATACGATATCATTTATATTTTTAAAACCCCAAATCAATACGACATCATTTAGACCCAAACCAATATAATGTCATTTTTATTTTCCAATATACATTCTTTTCCAAAATTATAGGGTTTTCAAAGTAAATTATTTAGAAATCAAACTCTTGAATATAATATTTTCAAATTATACTACCTTGAAAATCATAACCTTGAAACAAGTTTCCATCTCTTAGATGGTTAAATATTAAATTACTTTTATAAAACAAAATAGCTTCTTTACATTTCACAAATCAATTCCAAATATCGATTTAAACTTCCAAATACCATTCTTAATTCTTATGTTTCAAAGCTTTAAATATTTCACCATTTCAAAAACAAACTCATTTGACAAACCCGTATATATCAAATTCAATTACTTATTATTTAGACTTGAAATGTTTACTTAATGAATTCAATATAATTTAAGAAAACCTTTAACTTCACATAACTGGAAAATCTTTCAATTTATTATATATTCATTTAAATCAACCTGATATTCATTTAAATCACTCTACACAAAATCAAGTTATAAAAATCATATCCTATAGAAATTCTAACTTTTTATTTAATTCCAATTTAACTTAATATTCATCTTCCAACCTTATTCTCATTTAAGTCAATAGAACTTCCAGAAATTAAATTTTAAATAAATGCTTAATCGTATTTGATCTAAAAAAAATCAAACTTTATTTTATACTTCAAAATCAAATTTATACAAAGTTTAAAAACCGAAAATTACTATATATATAAATAACCTTTATCAAGAACCAAATCAATATCCCATAAACCATATATATAGCTTTGCAAAACCATAGAAAATCATTTCAAAATATTTATATATATATATATATATATATATATATATATACCGCGGTGCCTGTATATAATTTTCTATCCTATGGTCAAGTGATACGGATATTTATCATTTCAATCCGCAATTTAAAATAAAATGCGGTTGTATATCATTTCAAACCTCAATCCCGAATGAAATGAAAATGCATGATAACTTGCAGTTTACATAAAATAGAACACATCATCCATTCAACCAATATCAAACATCAACCAATTTATTTCAATCATCATCAATTTATTTCAATCATCATCAATTTAACAAACATCAATATATGACATATACAATATAATAGGAAATAAAAGACAGTTATTAACTAACAGTTTATATTCAAAACAAATTTATTAACTGTTTAACTATCAGTTTATATGCAAATAAATAAATTTTTACTGTCAATTTATATGCAATAATCAAATTAATTAACAGTTATATTAAATAAATGCGTTTGAACAGAAATAATGAATAAAACATGCCAAACAGTCATAAATAAATTTATACTCTTATCTAAAGTCAAATTAACAAACATAAGAAATTTTAGAAAATGTGAGTGGGTTAAAACACTCACCTTTTGAATTTAAATTGGATTTAAATCCAATTTAAACTCAAAAATTCGACGGTCTCCAAATCTTTCCAAACTAGCGTCAACAGATCTGGAAATTTATTACGATCCTAGCAAAAAAAAATCGCGTAAATCGGAGGTCGTATGAGAAAGTTATACGCATTAATGGTGATTGAAATTTCAAAAAATAAGAAAAAAGAAATTATATATCACATCATATATTTTATTTAACTTGCAATGGAATTTTTAGTATTGCGTACCTTTTTGCTTAGCCAAATTTGGATCTGGAACTACTTTTTCATGTTGTTTTGTTTCCTTGCTATCTTAATATTTTTTTATTTTATTTTTATAGAAAGTTTTGAAGAGAAGATTATATAAATATGGATTTGAAGAAAAAGACATGGAAAGAAGATAAGGTTTAAAAGAGAAAAAAAATTTAAAGAAGAAGAAGAACAACAACAAAAAAAGAAAAGGAAACTTTGATGAAGAAGAATATTTGAAGAATAAGAAGAAGAAAGAGAAAAAAAAGCTTTGGAAAAAAAGAGAAAGGAGATTTGAAGAAGAAACATGAAAAAGGAAGAAGGAAGGTGAAGAGTGACAAAAATGAAGCTATAGAAGATGAAATTTTAAAAAAATGAAATGAAGCTACAAGAATGAGGAATGAAACTAGTGAAAAGCTAAATATAAACAAAGTAGGAATTGAAATAAAGTAAAAATATGAACAACCCAATAAAAATGGTAGATATTAAAAGAGGTGAAAGAAAGAAATAAAAATATGAAAAGTATGTAACGTTCATGAAATGAAAAGGCTTTAGACCATGTAAATGGAAATGAGTAATGGAACAAATGAGGAAACAATTAAAAAAACGTGTGACAATTATTAATTAGAAAGGGAATGAATGGACCAACTCTACTCTATAAACAAACTTTTAGAATTTCAAAACATTTGTTCACACAATTAATTTTTTTTAACCCCAAACATACCAAATTTGACACTCATTAAAGATTTAATTACCACAACATAACTAAATTTAAAAAGACCAATTTACATAACGGGGACAGCGGATACATAAATAAAATATGAACCATGATTTAAAAATTCAAATTTAAAAATAACATTTTTCTCGACACGTAATTATGAACTCAATTATTTAATTTATTTTAAATTTCAAGGTTAGTAATAAAATCACTTCCGTGCAACCTATGCCTGCTATTTAACTACCGAAAAATGTTGTTTTAAAAATTCAATTTTCTCTTTTACAACGTTATATTTATATTCAGAATGGAAACGTTCACTTTATTTCCTCAACATTCTTTTATTTTCCTTAAAATGCTTATTCGTTACTTGCAATTCATAAATGTAAACATTCTTATATTCTAAAATGATCAACTTATACAATATTAAATCCATTCTTATATTTCCAAATAATGTACATTCATAATGAAAACATTCTTACATAAATTTTATTAATTGCACTTTGTTTCTTTTCCTTTTTCAATTGAAAGATTTTAATAAATTTATTTCCAATCAATTTTAATCTTCCACTTCAAAACAGACCCTAATTGATGAAATCAATTAAATAAATACATGAACATTGTAATCCTTATTTATAGTCAAGCAAACATGTCTATAAAATTACAGTTTCCAACAAGCATTAAATTACATACTAAATAAATCTTTTTCTCTATTCAATTAAATAATCAAATGTTTATTCCATCTAAAAAATTTAAGTAGAAGGATTCCATGTTGGGTTCAAAATCTATTATTTTAATATCCTTGAATTTTAGTTTAATCTCTATAAACGAAAGATTTAAACGTTAATTTCATTTATTTTGCAATACTTTAATTAAACTAAGGTATCGTTTTCTAAACTTAAATCTATGCTCCCATTGATTCATTCAATTTGCACTTATTATGTATTATTTTAACAACTCATTTATAACTTTGAATCTATTCCCCAAATTTCACATTTCTATTGTTATATACATTTGAATTCCATCCTATTTAATATTTCAAATATTACATCATTATCATTAATGTAATAAATATATTTTTAATTATTGCAATTGATTTTCCATTATAACTTAATATACTAAATAGGTGGTTAATCTTAAATACTTGTTCTCATTAACGATTTATTTCTACTTACAAATTAATGCAATTATTACCTATTTCCATTTTTATCTCCAATTAACGTAAAATGTGATATTCAAATTCCATAAATTTCAATAGATTCAAATTGTCATATCTATGAAGAACATTTACGTTATTCTCCATTTATTACCTTAACTTATTCAAGGTAACATTTAATTTATATTTAATGCAATGATTTCCAAATCAATTGAATTAAATTAAATATATATGTATCACTCATAATAACTTGTGGTCATAACTCTTGATCACCATTAATAAGTTTATGATTTACAATCCAATAATCGCCATTCTATATATATACGAATTAACTACTTCAATATTTCCAATTCGTTTTCCTATCCTAAATTTATTACTAAGTGTATTTACTCCATTCCAACAAGTTGGAATTCTATTTTTTACTATACAATCATTTCCCTATTCACTTTTATTACTAACCCATCATCATTGCATTTATTGTCTTTTATTGATTTAATCAATTTACCCCATATTCCCTTAAATTCATACCGACGAAACATTCAATTCTATTTATCGCATAAACTCCATTTCATAAACCTACCTGCAATTTCTACCTAGAAATAAGGTTACATTTCCGTTGAAAATACATTTACATCTTACGTTACTACATTAATAATTAGTAACGTTTATATCATCAACCATCACTTATGAATAATTAGCGTTTCCTATTTATTTTGTTACATTCACTTATATTCACTTTATGAATAAATTGGTATTCCCTTTAACCTATTAATTACTAACTTTAATTATTGCAATTCATTTATCTAACATAAATTTTGAATCTATTTCCAAATTTTCATATTTCAATTAATTAACACATTACAATAGTTTACAAATAAAAGGGATTGTACTAATTACATTATTTATTTTCTTGCATTACTTTATTACCTCCGTTTATATTCAATTTCCGTAAATCAATATTTTATTCCATTGACAAATTCAATATTTGCAACAATTTCCACTATTACTATTAATTGCAATATATAATTTAATTTGTAAATTTTAATTACCATTGATACATCAAATTTCAATATTTGCTTTCATATAAATTAATAAGATTTTTATTTCTTTCTAAATTTAAAATAAAATCCTATTAATTTAATTCATTTTAAACATCGAATTTATACGGGTCGTTACACAACTCGAAAATGAACGTCAATGATGTTGTAGTCATCATTGAAATTAATTTTCAACGACCGAGGTGAGTTCAGTGCTTTCTATCCCCTTAAAATCCTTTTAAAAAATATTTCCATTCAAAATTTTTTTCCAAACAATACTGTTATTATCTCCCAAAACCTTTGAAAAACCATTTCCCAAATTAATAGAATTTAAATTCTTTTTACTCACAATTCATATTTATCGTATACTTTAGGAATTTCATTTCCTTTCAATTATAAATCACATTTATAAACCATAATTTCATTTGGTTATATATGATCGTTCCTCTGTTGTTAGTCTTGCTTACATTAAAATATCAACCACTCTATTAGAACACAACAACAATTGATAATCAATTATTCTTTAACATCCAACCACACCATATAATAGTAATTTTTTTAAAAATTATTTCTTTATATGTAAAATATAATCCTGGTAAAATTATTCCATTTACCCAATTCCTAGACAATACCATGTCGAGTTGCTCTGTTCAAGTGTTTATCCTATCAATAGCGTTAATTACTCGTATTGACAAGAATCCATAAGCCACTCAACTGACCAATCAACACAATATAAAACAATTTTTATATCACTAACAAATATGCGCTCATATATATATACACACTCAAACTCATTCTAGGGCGCTACTGACCCTATCTCTAATGAGTACTCCCCACCAAAGCCAAGATTCTCGCTTAACCTTCAGCTCTGATACCAATTGTAATGACCTTGATGGTCGACCGTCTAAAATCGACACTGATATGTTCATTGTACCACATGCCGAGCAATCGAATGACGGAAAACTCGATTGTTAGGGGAAAAAGAAAGAAGAGGAAAGATAAGAGAAAACAAAACAATAACATAATCTCACAATCGCAGCAGAACAATATATAATAGACAAATACAGATCTTTATACACAGAAATTGTAAGTGTTAATATAAATACAATCATTAGAGTACAACAATCAAGTAATCAATATGGACAATTATTATAATTTGTCCTCACCGGTGTTGAATATACAGCCTATACACATAGCGGATTATAATCAAGTACGTGGAATATGCTGAGAACCCTTTAGCTCATCTCTTGAGCTCCATAGCACCCTAACATGAATCTGTAATACTCGATCCGACCCGAGCGTTATAATAAAATAACACCCGAGTTAGTCTAGAAAACAAGCATAAGAAAAACACAATTACTTTGAATTATTACATCTATTAAATCCTTTGAAAACAAAGGTATCTCGTAAAACCACGCCACAAATAAACACGATGGGCTTTTACCTTACGATAACCAAATATTTTTATATACAAATCTAGTGATATTATAATAATGTTTAAGGGTTAAAATAATAATAATCAAGTAGCTGTGATGCTCGTGCCATGTATATCACAACAATAATAGTATAAAATCAACACTCGATAAAGCTCGTTCGCTAATTGTGTAGGATTCCATGGAGGTGCCCTCAGTACTTCAAGAATGGTCCTCCTGCAGAAGGATCAGAGTTATCCCTCCGAAGCATCATACCCGGGGTATTATAGGAAAAACATAAGTGGTTTTGCCAAGACCGAATGCATCGCTCCGACATGCCAAAAACAACTGAAGGTATCGGTATTGCTAGAAAAGGAGCCGATTACACCCTATGGGTTTGCCCACCCTACTGGGCATGCCTCGTATCTCTGGTTTTAGTCATTTTCGCTGATGAGGCTACGTCCCATGTTACAGCTTACGCACCGCTCCAAAAATAGATCATAGGATCCCATATAGATTCCCACACCACAATGGCCTTGGAATCACATACAAAATTCCATATCTCAAATAGATCATGAAATCACACATGGATTCCCATACCTAACGGTCTCGGAACCACACATAGATTTCAAAATCTCAATATAACGAAAAACTCCTCCATATAACCGTATATTGTTTTTGGAGTGATAAAGGTTCGAAGTCATCTCTTATGTGTACACTCTCCCACTTCTCGGGTGCTCCATAAACCAATCGTCGATTTCTAGAATGCTTAATACTGGTTCTTTAGGAAATAATATAACAATACATAACAACGGGGATCACCCCCTAACCGTTTAAGTGGATGGATCTCCTTATCGTTTGTCTTAGAAGAACAATGAGTTTATGCACACAGTATAGAATCACTGATGGTAACTATACCATATAATTCCCGTGTTTCCCTTAGATATTTCCAGAGTCAAAACCCTTCGGTGTTAAGTACGAAGTCATTTTCCTACCACCAAAATTAAGAAGGATTGCATATTTAGGCCAAGATTTGGTAGTCCATTATTTTACTATCAAATAAACGAACATTCAACCAAAAATTTCATTTTTCACTGAAATCACTAAGCCTCATCTAATTTAAATTTGAAAATTTGAATTCCTCATTTAAAATAGACGTATACTTATTTATCCGAATAAATATATTCATAAATCCTTTCTTTTAAAAATAATTGAAAGCGCGTTAAAATGGATATGGAAGTACCATTCGGTATTGACCATGTATCGCAGCTCGATGGTTGCATCTCTATCCAAAAAAATCAAACTTAACTTAGGCAATCTCTACCTCTTGATTTTCGCTATGTAATCAATCATAGATCGCAGTTTGCACAATGGTTACGTTGCTATCTCGAAAAAAACATCCCAAACTATAGACAATCTCTGCCCTCGAGTTACAACTATGAAAATATATCATTACATCCCAAAAATTTCTTTATTTCATAAATATTTCCATGTCTATTTATAAAACTTCTTTATAAATTTCAAAGTTTAATTTAGAGAAGTACTCCTTTACAAATTTTAAACCATTTTTAATCTCCCTTTATAAATTTCAAAAATAATCGATTATATTTATTTATATTCCAACTAACAATTTATAACTCCTTTATTGAATTCAGAGTCATTTTCGAAGTTTCCATATCTAAACAATTTGGGAATTTCCTTTTCTATAATTTTTTTAGTTCTCGAATTCCATTATAAGATTTTTCTTATAAAATCACATCCATTTAATACAATCCTATTGATAAATCTTAAGAGTATTTATTCGTACACATTTAAGTAATTATTTAAAATATTACCACCTCTTTGTAAATAACAATGATATCAAATTTTAAATTCATTCATAAATAATAATAATAGATTTTCAAACCGTATTATGAAAATTCGAATTTATTTCAATCAATATTAAATATTTAAGTAACTAACTTCCTGAAATATTTTTGTCCAATTAATAGTTTAATAAATAAAAATCCTTTTCTAAAACAACTTCACTTCTTGATAAAAATATATTTTTAAAATCCAGTATAACCATTTTTATACTTATAAATCTCCCTCGATTTATCATAATCCGATTTACATTTCCATATTCACAACTATTTTCAAATTCCAAAATAAAATCCACTATTTCTTTCTAAACCAGTTTCCTTACCTCATTTTAAGTTCAAACCGTGAATTTATATTTCCCATTTATTAAATGATAATCATTCCACTTATTTATAAACATCGTTTATAAATTTTCATAAACGCATTCCCAGTTTATCTAGGTTTATATTACAAAAACCTATTTATAAAACGATTTCTAATTAAAATTACATTTATAAACCTATTTCTTGAATAATCCAAACTATATTCCAAAACCCTTCAAACCTCAATTTCGACTTCCATTTCGTATTCCAGAAATCCCAATTAGATTCTCATTTTGAAATCATTTTACGAGTAGCCTAACAAATATCAAAAATCAAATCGTTTATTTTATCCAAATCAATTTCCTTTTAAATAATTCCCAAATTAATATTAATATATTCATTTCCAAATCGCCTTTGAATCCCCTTTTTAAATTCAAATTTTTTAATTATGGTACTTATAATACCGAAATCAAGGCCAGTGCTATATAACATCCAATAAATTCAAATCACATCATAATCTATCATAGACTATTCAAACACATCATATATTACCATATATGAAATTAAAAATTAACGTTTTTGAGGAATTCAGTTGGATCCCTCCAAACAGTTTCCTTGCAACCACAGATATTATACAATATAAAATACCAATTCTGCTTCGAGGCGGGATATCACGGTAATATAGGGTCATCCGCTATTATGCGGGGCGCAAAGTGTCTCACCACTCCAATAGGCAGGAATATATCAAACTACTAATACATATAACAGATAATAATTTATCAATCCATCCATTCAGCCAATAATTAATTTTAACAATTAAAAATAAAACCAATTATCCAAGATGAGTGAGATTTACTCACCAGAATTCCAATTGTTGCTTTCGCGTTCTAGTTGGTCTATAGTCGAACGACGCTCGACTATAGCTAAAAACTCAACTAGTTCGAATCTTCCCAGATTCAGTTCCAAAGCAAAGATCTCGTTAATATGTACCCAACACCACTGACCGCATTGAATTGGGGCCTAAAACGAGCAAGTTATGAATTTTATAAGCTTTCGCATTTTTTTAACCAATTTATATTCATTTAAATAAATTTTTAGTTGCGTACCCATATAACACAACCCGGCCCCCAAAGCAACCCGACCCCCATCTACTTCTTCCCTAAATCAAGCTCCTCTCCTTCCTTTTTTTCCTAAACAAAAACAACGTGCACGCCTCAATACTCCACCATCGCTCAACCTGAAACCACCCATGACACGCGCCTCGCCTCATCCTCCGCCTGCACCCTCTCACCGCACCTCCGCAATCTCCAAACACAACACATCCATCATGACATCTTGATTTAGCTACAGGAGCCACCTCCCTCTACAGTGAACCGCGACCTCTCATGCTTGGCACCGAAGTGCTACGCACCACCATGATCCTAACTCTAGGCTTTGCTCGATCCAATTCTCCTTTGATTCCAAGAAATCGCCATCCCTAGCTACCAAGCTTTAACTGCCAAGTGACATACAAGCGTGCACCCAATAATACACATATGGATAGAAAACCCTCCTCGATCTAAGGAGTTTAAAGCTTGTTCCAGAATTTATATTGGGTAGAATCTTATATTGTAATTTTTGAATTCCCATTCCTTTTTTGCTCTCTGTGAAAGCCTGAACAAGTGAGAGGGAAGAATCAGCTTTTAAAAAGAAGGTGGGTACGTCATAGGGTGGCTGATGTAGGGGATAAGGTGGATGAGATATTGACTTTGAAAATTTATAATACTTTTTAATTCAAAATATCTCATTTAAAGTAACTTAAAATCCCGATCCACTATCGAGGCATGCCGTCTGGCGTTCATAATGTTATATCCCTTTTTCAAACGCAATGGAACAAGTTTCGAACCTAATTCGATCTTATGAAGATGATAGCTGTGTGGACCCACTTATTATATTAAATTTTCGATATTAATTTCAACGCGTTTCTATCTCGTACGATCAAACGTTATCTCTAAACGCTACGAAATTTTGGATTTGATGATAATACACTATTACGGATCCAATGGAACTGCTTTCGTCGAAATCCGAGACTGTGCCTTGGAAGTTTGTTTTTATATGTTAATTAAAACGAGTTAGTTTAAAAATTGAGTAAATCTGTTACATCCCGCCTTTTCGCACGATTTAAACCGACACACATGCCGATTCAAACCATACGGAAGGGCGGATTTGTTATGAGGTAAATAAGAAAAAAAAACAGAGAAGAAAAAAACAAATAGAATCTCACAGCGGAAGGATAAAATATAATAAGAAAATATACAGTTTATAAAAACTGTTTACAAACATTTATATAATACATATCAGAGTTACACATACCAATAACAATGCAGCGGAACAGTGTGAGTGTAGTGCAATACTATGAATAATAATAATACAAATTCTTCGTCTTCGTCCTCCAAAGCTAAAGTCTTCGATCCTGAAACGCTCGGACTGACCCGAGCGAATTTGAAAAGACAAAAACACTCGAGTCAGAACTAAAAGATCTTATGTGAGTTAAATTAACAGAAATAAATATGAGTACAGTAACTCAAGAGATGTTCGGGATTTACATCTCCTAAGGATCCGTTAAACTATTTACTATGTAGTATATTGCGCTATTATAATAGTGTCTATTTATAAAATAAACTTACTTTTAAATAGCGTTAAGGCTTTACATTTTCCACCTTAACACAGAATATATTCCCATAGCCTATACAGTACCGTAATCTCCCCCGTACTGGGCGTCGTCAGAGGGCACTCCATAGGTATGGTACAAAACCAAAATCGTATAAGGCGCGATAGGGTAGGTGACACGGCACAACTAGGCAATGCCAGGGTAGATATACCAATTACGCTTCCGGGTCGATGGTAACACGTAGCCGCAGCTACCGCCCACCTCGAACAAACTCCCCCAAAATCAAAAATAGAAGTGGCCACTGAATCAATCCAAAGTCGAAGTATAATATCGAAGAGGAGTGTCCGATCAGAGGAATGACCTCATTAACCCGTCAATCGCTCCTGTTTTAGCCACCTTATGCCAACTCACGGGAGTCGGGTCCACGTATTTACCTTACAGGAAACGTCGCCCCAACCTACTTCATTCTGGAATCTCCACCGCGTACACGGTTAGTCAAAGTGGTTTTCGGTATCGACAGAGAGTATGTCCATATCCGATCCCGGTCTCTTTACCAACCAATCGTTATTATAACACCGCAGTCATTTAAAAATAGTTTATACTTTAAAACCAGAATATAATCCATTTCAAAACCATAATATTACGATATCATTTCTTCTTTAAAACCCAAAAAGATTCATTTTGATATTATTTTATAAAACCCAAATCAATGATATCATTTCCCAAATATAAATCTTTTCCAAAAATTATGCCACTTTTAAAATTTATAATTCCTTGTAACCAAATATTTGAATATTAACTTTCAACACAATACTTCGAAATCCATAGTTTTTAAAACCATTACTTTCAAAACTAAATGGTTTGGATATTCAACAGTATATAAAATAAGTGGTTTAACTTAAATGTTACTTTGAAAAGAAATATTTCTCGTGGCTTTACAATACATTTCTTTATTTAAAGTTAAAACCAAAATTTAATATCTCTTCAAGTTCCAAAACCATTTCAATAAATTCATATATATACGTATATCCATTTTGAGTATAAATATTTCAACTAAAGTTGGATTTTATTCTTTCAAATCAAATGTTCTATTAATTAGCCTTGAATATTCACATAGAATCCATAATTTATAAGACTTCAATTTCTAGTAATAAATTATATATATTTTCCAATTCAAGTTATACTAGAATATTCATTTAATTTATTTTGGGAAAATCCAATTATAAATATCATATCTTAAAATTTCCAACTTAACATTTAAACATAGGATATAAATTATCAAACTCCATTTACTAAATTTTCTTCCATTTTAATAAAGAGATTTATACACCTTTTTATTTCAAATTTTTCAACTTCATATGTATATAAATATGGAAGAAAACATTTATTCAGTATAAAATTTAAGATTTTTATAAACCGTATTCCATCCAAACCATAGAAATCACATTAAAAATAGTTATATATAGACCGCGGTGCCTGTATATAGTTTTCTATCCTATGGTCAAGTGATACGGATATTTATCATTTCAATCCGCAATTTAAAAAAATAAAACTGCGGTTGTATATCATTTCAAACCGCAATCCCGAATGAAATGTAAATGCATACTAACTTGCAGTTTAATGATATCCAAATAAAACATTCATTCAACAACACATCCATCATCCAATCACAACATCGATCAATATCAATCAATAACAATTATATATATGATCATATATAACAGGTGATAATTGGCAGTTTATTCAAATTAAATTTATCAACTATTAATCTAACAGTTTATTCAGTAATAATTTATACAACTGTTAACTAGCAATTCATATGCAACAAAAATTTCCAACAGTCAATTAATACACAATAAATCAATTAAATTAACAGTTAAATTTAATAAAATGCAATTCAACAGATATGAATGAAATAAACATGCCAAATACTCATAAATAAATTTCTATTCATTTCTAAAATTCATTTAACAAACATAAAAGCTTCTAGTAGTTGTGAGTGGGTTAAAACACTCACCTTTTTTGAATTTAAATTGGATTTAGATCCAATTTAAACCCAAAAATTCGACGGTCTCCAAATCTGTCCAAACCAGCGTCAAAAAAATCTGGAATTTAATTAAGATCCTAAAAAAAAATCGCGCATGAAACGGAGTTCGTATATGGAAGTTAAATGTATTAACGCATTTGAAAAATCAAAAATAAATTAAATTCAAACAAAAATAAATTAAACGAAAATGAAATACCGTGCCACATCCGCTCTTCCCACGTGAAAAATGCGTATGCTTCTTCTTGATTTCAAGCTTTGTTCCATAATTTTTCTTTTATTTCGATTTACTTTAATTTTCCTCCTTATTATATGAATGTATGTATTTTAAAAGGTTTGGAAAAGAAAAAAAAAATATTTGAAAAAGAAGATTTGAAAAAGAAAAGGATTAAAATAAGAACTGAAAATGGAAGAGAAGATCTAGATTTGAAAAGAAAGAAGAAGTATGAAATAGAAGAAAACTTGAAGAAGAATATTTGAAGAGGAAGGAAAAAATTAGAATGAGATATAATAAGGAGATTTGAAGAAGAAAAGAAGGAGAAGGAGATTTGAATGGAGGCTAGGGTTTCATTTGCATCATTTCGTATTTATAAGGTTAGAGTTAGGTTTAGGGACAAATAGATTTGAAAGGAGAGGCTGCTATTAATTAGAAATAAAGTGAATATGAACACTTGGTATTGAAATATAGCAAATATGAACAGTCCTCTTTTTTTTTTTTAATGTAGCAGGTATTAAAAAGAGGTATTTATTAATTAGAAAGAAAATGAATATGGAGGGACAAAAATAAATGACACGTTTCGTTAGTTTGATTCTAAATTAATTAAGTGCTAGATACAGAAAAATTTGAATACATCATATATATATATATTCATACTTTAACTGTGTGACAAAATTGCTAAACATACATCAAGTACGATTAATTAGTGACAATATATAGGAATAATCAACAATAAATGTGGATGCAATCACATAAGGATCTAATAGGGAAGGAGATAAAAAGTAACGACGTTGATTAATTCCACTTTCCCACTTTAGCCAATCCAATTTAAAATTTTAAAAAATTTCTCTCCTTTGATTTCTTAAACAATTTTAATAATTAACAACAAGTTCTATGTTAATTCAATCATTAATCATTTCGCCAATTACCAAATTAAATTTCAATTATTCGCAATAAATCAAATTATAAATTTTTCATTCCAATAAATAAAATAAATCTTGATTTTTTTTTCTTCCATCCTTATTAATTCCACAACTTGTTCAATTTGAAAATCATTATCATATTTTCCAAATGTTACCTTAATTTAACACTTATGTAACGTATTATTAGATTCGTTGCAAGATTTCAATTTCAATCCCCATTTCTTAATATACTCAAATTCTGGACATTTTTATTTCCTTACCCATAAGTGTAACATTTATTGCCAATTCCATCCAAATTTAACAGGTAACCCTTAACAATGTTTTCAATCCAAAGGTTATACTTAAGTTTACGTTGTATTCTACAACTTATCATATTATGAAGAAAATTCACATTATTCCCCAATATTACCTTAATTCATATTAACTTAACATTAAATTTACTCTTCATTCTATTATTAACCTATTAGTATTAAATAGATGAAATTAACATTGGTTTTACACTCTATTACGTAGATATCCTTAAATTTTATCTAAGTTTATATTTACATAATATTCCAACATTAAATTTCATCCAATTTTTTTTCTTCCTTTTTATTTTAATTAAATCCAATTTCCCTAAAGTTACATTCAAACAAGTAAATTTTGATTTCCAATCAATCATTATACTATAACATTCTTAACATTTTTTCATTACACTACTAAATTCTACCTTGATAAGTTTACGCTTCTATTGCTTTACTTTCACACTTCCGTTAAAATATAAATTAATTCTAAAGTAACGTTTATTGTTGACCCCGCCATTTTAATTACTCATATTTAGATGAACGTTATTTCAAATAAGTTCATTGACTCATTTAAATTAGGTAGTTTATAGTAGTTGTTATCCCACCCTTACAATTATTTCCTACTAACGTGCTACCAACTCCTTTAATTAAAATTTGAATTCCAAACCTTATTTAATATACTAAGTAAGATAAATAACATATATAGATTGCTACCAACTTTCCTTTTCTTGCATCTATGTGTTTATTACTTGACACACCAGTAAATATTACATATACACAAAATTCCGTTATCACTTGCCTAACAAGGTTATTATCACTTAAGATCTCACTGCATCCACATTTTCACATTTTCATTTCCTAGTTTCTTTACTTTATTCTACATAATTTATTACAAATGGGATTTTCTTTGGTTTACATCTTATTTGTATTTAACATTTCTCAATCACCAATTCATTTCACTTTAACTGCGGTAAATTGGCGGATAAATTGAATTTGATTCCCAAAATCTAAATTAACAAGAAACAAGGGTAGGTAACATACAATAGTCATTACTCCAAATTCTAGTCACCTAAATAGTCTTTTATTCCTTGCAAATAAATGTTACTATTTATTTTCATAGTACAAATCTCAATGATTATTCCATTTTATATTTGCTTAGGCCATTTATAGTCCACTATACATATCTACATAAATGGGTAATTTATTCAATTCATTAAGTGTCAATTCTATTAAGCCCTGTTTGTATCTTATGCATTCTTCTATTACTTTACAAAAGGGAATAACTTTTAAACTCATACACTTAATAACAAAACCGTTATAAATCCAATAAACTTCCAAATCCAAGTTTGTACACATTTTACACAACTATTATGATTTCTCACAAACGTTGAATTTATTAAATGACCATTTATTATAATTTAATTCCCTTAATTGAATCAAATGCTTATTATTATATATATTCTTTTCATTCTACCATTCCTTCCCATTTTATATTCATTAACGTATTTACACATCTCTATCTTTCAAATATAAAATAACCAAACTGATTACAAACACTGTTTCTATCAATTTTCATAAGTTTGTTCAAAACTATACTTTTGTTTACATAAAATAAATTTTATGTTTCTATTAGTTTTCTTTTCCTTTCACTACAGGCATAAATTATTACTATCTACACTAATTACATCTTTGTATTAATGAACACCATTTAAGTTAATATTTATACTAACATTCACAAATTCAACATTTATTTGTTTCTTCAAAATTACTTTAAATCAAGTTGTGAAAATTTACATTATCCACATCTATTATCATAAAATTTTATAGTTACACTAAATTGCAACCACTATACCAAATTTCTACATTTAGTCTTAACAAAATTAGAAATTATATTAATTCATTTTATTAAATATCATAAATTTAACGGGTCGTTACAATCTCCCCCACTCAAAACTTTTCGTCCCCGAAAAGGAAAAAGAAGGGAGGAGGAAGATTTACAGTGCATCTTATTTCAAATATTAACTTATAAACAATATTTTACTGGACTAATTTCCTTTAATGAAATATACTTGTTTCATAATCATTATATCCTTTACTACTTGAATTATTAAAGTTGGAAAAATACTTTCACAAAATTCTAAGTCCAAAATTTCCTGAAAATTTTGGCAAAGTCTCCTTTGTACGGAGGGACTCTGGAGAAAATATAATATCCAAATATACAAATATATTACACATATTATCCAAAATAAAATATCCCAACACGGGAAAATATATAAAATAGCGCTTTATACGTAATCCGGAAACGTACCTATTTGTCGGACACTATACGTTTTTATTTTGGAACCAAAAGCAGTAGCAGTTGCTTCCATCACCTGTATTCACTTATATAGTCTAAAAGTTAAATATTTATATTACAGTGAAATGTTTGGGTAGATTCAATCATTCATATCCAATCAAATGCAACAACCATAAATTTTAACGAACAGCACATGCCACCAACAGACAATCATTCAATCAAACAATCAATTTGTTGTTCGGGTTCAAATTCTGAAATTGTACGGAATGAAGAATAACTATCAAGTGCATCCGTTACTCAACAGTCTTAGATGGAACAAAGATAGATTATTTGTTCATCCCATAACTCCAAAATTCCTTACCCAACAAACATACATCAACCAAACAATCCAAACCAACACCAAATTAGTTTATTTACATTTATTTCATAATTCAGTGGTTTGATTTTTCTTTCCTTCATTTATGGAGGAATTTCTTTGTTTCTTACAAGTTTTATTTTCCAACTATCACAAAATTCATTATATTTGTATTTCCTTTTATTACTTAAGTTTATAAAATAAATTCTCATTAATAACAACAAATATTTTGAATATCTTCATTTCCTTACTCTTCACTTGTAAGATTTCCCTTAAATTCTAAATCTGCTACCATTCATTCTTATAAGTGGAAGTTTTTATTTTCTCTTTAACTATGGATTGCAGACATTTCAATTTTTCCTACTTTCCATTATATTAGAATAGGGGAGATTAAAACATACTTAAGTCAATAATCATACAATCAATTCTTATTTTGAATTTCATTTTATATACTTAGGTTCATATCATCTATTAATAATTCTTAACCCTTTTTCAGTAAAATTTCAATTATAACCTAAGTTTATACCATTAAATTCTTATTATAACAGTAATTTATTGAATACTTCATTTTTCCTAAATTCCTACTTGTAAAATATTCAATTCCAGTTTCTCATTTAACACTTCAACTTTTATATTTGGGTAAGTTATTTATGTTAAGGAAATTGCAATTGAACTTATACAAGTTTAATCTCCATTCTTTTAATTAAATTTAATGTTTATCCATATTACTCTTTGTCTCATATGTATGCAAATTCCTCTTTATAGCTTTACAATTATTCTCTTATTTCAATTAGAGGTTTCAATTCATTTATTACTGAACTTTTATTTCACTACAATTTAACAATTGATTAATTAATGGAGAATTTTAGAATTGGATTCCGGGTCAGATTTCAATTTATTTCAAAATAATAGATAAATAAGTTCTTACAACTCAAAATCTCTAATTATAGCTAGAACAATAAAAGAATTTTTTTTTTTTTAGAAAATTTCATAATAAATCTGCAGTAGAATTTACTACAGTGGCCTTTCCCCTTCGAAACTCGAAATGAAAGTCGATGATGCGGCCGTCATCACCGAATTTATTTTCCAGTGACAGAGTGGAAAGTACAGAATTTAAATTTTTTTTTTCAAAATCTTCTTTAAAACAATTCTTCCAAATTATACGAAATATTTATATAAGAAATTACTTATAAACCAAATCAATAAATTTCACAAATTCTTTGAAAGCAGATTTGGAAAAAATCCCGGACTTAAGTTCTAAAATCTCCAATTTGATTTATCATAATTTCAACTTAGCTTCAGTTATTATAAATATTTTATTTCCTAACACCCAATCTATAGCAACCAAATATATATATATCTTTATAAAATATTTTTATATATAGAAAATATAATAGGCAAAATTCTTTCATTTACCTATATTAAAACAAATATTATGTCGGTCTGTCCTATTAAGTGTTTAGAAATCCCTATTGATGACATAGCGTCCCATGCATCAACCAGAATTTATAAATACAAAGCGGAACAGATTAACACAATATAAAAATCTTTTTATTAATACTAACAAATACGCTCTCTCATATATATACACTCAGCGACTCCCATAGGATATTACTACCCTATTAACAAAGAGTCAAACCCCACAAAGCCAAGGTTTATCGCTAAACCAAAGCTCTGATACCAACTGTAACATCCCGCCTTTTCGCACGATTTAAACCGACACACATGCCGATTCAAACCATACGGAAGGGCGGATTTGTTATGGGGTAAATAAGAAAAAAAAACAAAGAAGAAAAAAACAAATAGAATCTCACAGCGGAAGGATAAAATATAATAAGAAAATATACAGTTTATAAAAACTGTTTACAAACATTTATATAATACATATCAGAGTTACACATACCAATAACAATGCAGCGGAACAGTGTGAGTGTAGTGCAATACTATGAATAATAATAATACAAATTCTTCGTCTTCGTCCTCCAAAGCTAAAGTCTTCGATCCTGAAACGCTCGGACTGACCCGAGCGAATTTGAAAAGACAAAAACACTCGAGTCAGAACTAAAAGATCTTATGTGAGTTAAATTAACAGAAATAAATATGAGTACAGTAACTCAAGAGATGTTCGGGATTTACATCTCCTAAGGATCCGTTAAACTATTTACTATGTAGTATATTGCGCTATTATAATAGTGTCTATTTATAAAATAAACTTACTTTTAAATAGCGTTAAGGCTTTACATTTTCCACCTTAACACAGAATATATTCCCATAGTCTATACAGTACCGTAATCTCCCCCGTACTGGGCGTCGTCAGAGGGCACTCCATAGGTATGGTACAAAACCAAAATCGTATAAGGCGCGATAGGGTAGGTGACACGGCACAACTAGGCAATGCCAGGGTAGATATACCAATTACGCTTCCGGGTCGATGGTAACGCGTAGCCGCAGCTACCGCCCACCTCGAACAAACTCCCCCAAAATCAAAAATAGAAGTGGCCACTGAATCAATCCAAAGTCGAAGTATAATATCGAAGAGGAGTGTCCGATCAGAGGAATGACCTCATTAACCTGTCAATCGCTCCTGTTTTAGCCACCTTATGCCAACTCACGGGAGTCGGGTCCATGTATTTACCTTACAGGAAACGTCGCCCCAACCTACTTCATTCTGGAATCTCCACCGCGTACACGGTTAGTCAAAGTGGTTTTCGGTATCGACAGAGAGTATGTCCATATCCGATCCCGGTCTCTTTGCCAAACAATCGTTATTATAACACCGCGGTCATTTAAAAATAGTTTATACTTTAAAACCAGAATATAATCCATTTCAAAACCATAATATTACGATATCATTTCTTCTTTAAAACCCAAAAAGATTCATTTTGATATTATTTTATAAAACCCAAATCAATGATATCATTTCCCAAATATAAATCTTTTCCAAAAATTATGCCACTTTTAAAATTTATAATTCCTTGTAACCAAATATTTGAATATTAACTTTCAACACAATACTTCGAAATCCATAGTTTTTAAAACCATTACTTTCAAAACTAAATGGTTTGGATATTCAACAGTATATAAAATAAGTGGTTTAACTTAAATGTTACTTTGAAAAGAAATATTTCTCGTGGCTTTACAATACATTTCTTTATTTAAAGTTAAAACCAAAATTTAATATCTCTTCAAGTTCCAAAACCATTTCAATAAATTCATATATATACGTATATCCATTTTGAGTATAAATATTTCAACTAAAGTTGGATTTTATTCTTTCAAATCAAATGTTCTATTAATTAGCCTTGAATATTCACATAGAATCCATAATTTATAAGACTTCAATTTCTAGTAATAAATTATATATATTTTCCAATTCAAGTTATACTAGAATATTCATTTAATTTATTTTGGGAAAATCCAATTATAAATATCATATCTTAAAATTTCCAACTTAACATTTAAACATAGGATATAAATTATCAAACTCCATTTACTAAATTTTCTTCCATTTTAATAAAGAGATTTATACACCTTTTTATTTCAAATTTTTCAACTTCATATGTATATAAATATGGAAGAAAACATTTATTCAGTATAAAATTTAAGATTTTTATAAACCGTATTCCATCCAAACCATAGAAATCACATTAAAAATAGTTATATATAGACCGCGGTGCCTGTATATAGTTTTCTATCCTATGGTCAAGTGATACGGATATTTATCATTTCAATCCGCAATTTAAAAAAATAAAACTGCGGTTGTATATCATTTCAAACCGCAATCCCGAATGAAATGTAAATGCATACTAACTTGCAGTTTAATGATATCCAAATAAAACATTCATTCAACAACACATCCATCATCCAATCACAACATCGATCAATATCAATCAATAACAATTATATATATGATCATATATAACAGGTGATAACTGGCAGTTTATTCAAATTAAATTTATCAACTATTAATCTAACAGTTTATTCAGTAATAATTTATACAACTGTTAACTAGCAATTCATATGCAACAAAAATTACCAACAGTCAATTAATACACAATAAATCAATTAAATTAACAGTTAAATTTAATAAAATGCAATTCAACAGATATGAATGAAATAAACATGCCAAATACTCATAAATAAATTTCTATTCATTTCTAAAATTCATTTAACAAACATAAAAGCTTCTAGTAGTTGTGTGTGGGTTAAAACACTCACCTTTTTTGAATTTAAATTGGATTTAGATCCAATTTAAACCCAAAAATTCGACGGTCTCCAAATCTGTCCAAACCAGCGTCAAAAAAATCTGGAATTTAATTAAGATCCTAAAAAAAAAATCGCGCATGAAACGGAGTTCGTATGTGGAAGTTAAATGTATTAACGCATTTGAAAAATCAAAAATAAATTAAATTCAAACAAAAATAAATTAAACGAAAATGAAATACCGTGCCACATCCGCTCTTCCCACGTGAAAAATGCGTATGCTTCTTCTTGATTTCAAGCTTTGTTCCATAATTTTTCTTTTATTTCGATTTACTTTAATTTTCCTCCTTATTATATGAATGTATGTATTTTAAAAGGTTTGGAAAAGAAAAAAAAATATTTGAAAAAGAAGATTTGAAAAAGAAAAGGATTAAAATAAGAACTGAAAATGGAAGAGAAGATCTAGATTTGAAAAGAAAGAAGAAGTATGAAATAGAAGAAAACTTGAAGAAGAATATTTGAAGAGGAAGGAAAAAATTAGAATGAGATATAATAAGGAGATTTGAAGAAGAAAAGAAGGAGAAGGAGATTTGAATGGAGGCTAGGGTTTCATTTGCATCATTTCGTATTTATAAGGTTAGAGTTAGGTTTAGGGACAAATAGATTTGAAAGGAGAGGCTGCTATTAATTAGAAATAAAGTGAATATGAACACTTGGTATTGAAATATAGCAAATATGAACAGTCCTCTTTTTTTTTTTTAATGTAGCAGGTATTAAAAAGAGGTATTTATTAATTAGAAAGAAAATGAATATGGAGGGACAAAAATAAATGACACGTTTCGTTAGTTTGATTCTAAATTAATTAAGTGCTAGATACAGAAAAATTTGAATACATCATATATATATATATATTCATACTTTAACTGTGTGACAAAATTGCTAAACATACATCAAGTACGATTAATTAGTGACAATATATAGGAATAATCAACAATAAATGTGGATGCAATCACATAAGGATCTAATAGGGAAGGAGATAAAAAGTAACGACGTTGATTAATTCCACTTTCCCACTTTAGCCAATCCAATTTAAAATTTTAAAAAATTTCTCTCCTTTGATTTCTTAAACAATTTTAATAACTAACAACAAGTTCTATGTTAATTCAATCATTAATCATTTCGCCAATTACCAAATTAAATTTCAATTATTCGCAATAAATCAAATTATAAATTTTTCATTCCAATAAATAAAATAAATCTTGATTTTTTTTTCTTCCATCCTTATTAATTCCACAACTTGTTCAATTTGAAAATCATTATCATATTTTCCAAATGTTACCTTAATTTAACACTTATGTAACGTATTATTAGATTCGTTGCAAGATTTCAATTTCAATCCCCATTTCTTAATATACTCAAATTCTGGACATTTTTATTTCCTTACCCATAAGTGTAACATTTATTGCCAATTCCATCCAAATTTAACAGGTAACCCTTAACAATGTTTTCAATCCAAAGGTTATACTTAAGTTTACGTTGTATTCTACAACTTATCATATTATGAAGAAAATTCACATTATTCCCCAATATTACCTTAATTCATATTAACTTAACATTAAATTTACTCTTCATTCTATTATTAACCTATTAGTATTAAATAGATGAAATTAACATTGGTTTTACACTCTATTACGTAGATATCCTTAAATTTTATCTAAGTTTATATTTACATAATATTCCAACATTAAATTTCATCCAATTTTTTTTCTTCCTTTTTATTTTAATTAAATCCAATTTCCCTAAAGTTACATTCAAACAAGTAAATTTTGATTTCCAATCAATCATTATACTATAACATTCTTAACATTTTTTCATTACACTACTAAATTCTACCTTGATAAGTTTACGCTTCTATTGCTTTACTTTCACACTTCCGTTAAAATATAAATTAATTCTAAAGTAACGTTTATTGTTGACCCCGCCATTTTAATTACTCATATTTAGATGAACGTTATTTCAAATAAGTTCATTGACTCATTTAAATTAGGTAGTTTATAGTAGTTGTTATCCCACCCTTACAATTATTTCCTACTAACGTGCTACCAACTCCTTTAATTAAAATTTGAATTCCAAACCTTATTTAATATACTAAGTAAGATAAATAACATATATAGATTGCTACCAACTTTCCTTTTCTTGCATCTATGTGTTTATTACTTGACACACCAGTAAATATTACATATACACAAAATTCCGTTATCACTTGCCTAACAAGGTTATTATCACTTAAGATCTCACTGCATCCACATTTTCACATTTTCATTTCCTAGTTTCTTTACTTTATTCTACATAATTTATTACAAATGGGATTTTCTTTGGTTTACATCTTATTTGTATTTAACATTTCTCAATCACCAATTCATTTCACTTTAACTGCGGTAAATTGGCGGATAAATTGAATTTGATTCCCAAAATCTAAATTAACAAGAAACAAGGGTAGGTAACATACAATAGTCATTACTCCAAATTCTAGTCACCTAAATAGTCTTTTATTCCTTGCAAATAAATGTTACTATTTATTTTCATAGTACAAATCTCAATGATTATTCCATTTTATATTTGCTTAGGCCATTTATAGTCCACTATACATATCTACATAAATGGGTAATTTATTCAATTCATTAAGTGTCAATTCTATTAAGCCCTGTTTATATCTTATGCATTCTTCTATTACTTTACAAAAGGGAATAACTTTTAAACTCACACACTTAATAACAAAACCGTTATAAATCCAATAAACTTCCAAATCCAAGTTTGTACACATTTTACACAACTATTATGATTTCTCACAAACGTTGAATTTATTAAATGACCGTTTATTATAATTTAATTCCCTTAATTGAATCAAATGCTTATCATTATATATATTCTTTTCATTCTACCATTCCTTCCCATTTTATATTCATTAACGTATTTACACATCTCTATCTTTCAAATATAAAATAACCAAACTGATTACAAACACTGTTTCTATCAATTTTCATAAGTTTGTTCAAAACTATACTTTTGTTTACATAAAATAAATTTTATGTTTATATTAGTTTTCTTTTCCTTTCACTACAGGCATAAATTATTACTATCTACACTAATTACATCTTTGTATTAATGAACACCATTTAAGTTAATATTTATACTAACATTCACAAATTCAACATTTATTTGTTTCTTCAAAATTACTTTAAATCAAGTTGTGAAAATTTACATTATCCACATCTATTATCATAAAATTTTATAGTTACACTAAATTGCAACCACTATACCAAATTTCTACATTTATTCTTAACCAAATTAGAAATTATATTAATTCATTTTATTAAATATCATAAATTTAACGGGTCGTTACAAAATCACTTTTAAATCGAATTTAAAAGTTTATTATCTTCATTCTTGTTAATAAAAAATTAGTAAGCCGTCAAATCATTTTTATCCAGCTTAAAACTCAATATTCAATTATTTAAACGATTTACAATTATTAAATTAGACAATTAAATTATCCGATAAAATCATTATATTTGAAATTCAAGTTATTAAATCTATAAAATTAATCTTTAAATATTTAAAATTAATTAAATATTCCAATTTCCAATATCCAAAATTTTGGGTCATTACAAATACTTTGAAACCTTCCTTTCGAAACCTTTCGATTGTATTAAAGTATTAACATTTAACTTTAGAAGCATAGCTTCGAAACCAGTTGAAAGTACCCCTTTCGACACCATTGGAAGTAACACTTCTGAAATCATTAAAAGGCCCCCTTTCGAAACTATTGGGTTTATAAAATATTATTTGTTTAAGGTGAATATAGGTGAAAGCATCTCTTTCGAAACCATCCTTTATTATGCATAAAAATATTTAGTGAAACATGATGGCGTCGACACCAACCTTTCGAAAGCATAAAGCATATGGGTAAAATAGCGGAAGGTTGGCTTCGAAACCGTTACCTTCGAACTTCTAACCTTTTTTGAAAGCTATTGGAAATGGCTTATATTTATAAAAACACAAGGCACCTTTCGACAACATTGATATCTTCAATACCATCGAAAGGCTTATAGTTACAGAAGGGTTTCGACTTGGTCGAAACTACCCCTTTCGAAAGCTTCAGCTTAAAAAACTAAGTAACTCCTTTGGAAGCTACTTCTTTAAAAAGGCAGCAGCTCTACTTTGAAAACTTGTTTTAAAATACCCTTTCGCAAGCATTGGTTTCGTGTCCTTCGAAACCTCTTTGAAAACAGCAAGGCGCTTTTCTTTTAAAAATAAATCAAGGTATCGATTCCTTCGGAAGCCACGTTATCGACACCTTACCTTTCACCTTCCTCCAATCCACTACATACCATCTTTGTGATTCATTTTATATTGTTTTTGGCTTAGTAGGTTTCGACTAGGTTGAAGGCGAAAGGTCTATGTCAAAAGGTACTTCCTAAGTAGGCGAAACCATCTTCTCTGAATAAACCTGGTTTTATACTACATAAAGCAAACCTTTTTCTAACTAATCTGACATGTGTAAACACTAGGTTGGTTGCCTTAACATTTTCAAATTCTTTATCATAATAACTGCTGCTAATTTCAGATCTAAACCATGGTTAAGTTAATCAAATATGCCCTTCCATTAAGCAAAACTAATTTTTCAAAGAAGTCCATCTTCTAAAATAATTTAATTTGCATAGCAAATCACTTTGGAAAAATACCCAAAAATTCCAAAAATTCAGTTTAATCATGTTATCTAACATATCAAAATTCTAGACCAAAATTCTTAATATATTTTCCAAAATAAATTTATAAACCCAAATAACCATATTTTCGTTTGAAAATTCATAATAATCTTTCCATAGCTTGGAAAATTATCAAAATTGAAACCCAATTCTAAAATCATGTTTTACATAATATAAAAATTTTCCATGGCATTTAAACATCAACATGTCCTTGTTTTAACCGAAACCGTGTATAAATCCATTTAAACAAACTTGTTTAAATTAAACAAATCAAATTTCAAGCATATCATCATTCAATTCATCATAAAAATGAATTTACCCTTAAATTTGAAAATATATGATTCAAAAAAATAGAGATGGAATTATTATTCACCTTGATTTAGATAAGGAGATTAGATTGAGACTGATTTCCCCTAAGCTTGATTCTCTTGCTTTTAATTGAGTCTCTAGCTTTTAATTGAGTTCCTCTTTCTTAATGGCCAGCCCTTCCTTAATATTTTGATTTGCATTTGAAAATGAAGTGAATGGTGAAATGGTAGGAATGATATATATATATATATATATATATATATATGGGTAAGGGTTATGGGTAGCAAATTCCTAATATACCCTTATGTAATTTAATTAATCCAAAACCATTCTTAAGCTCATTTAATTAACTTATTAGGCATGACCTTAATTAGGTTTATTCAATTCTCAACTCCCTTATCACTTAACAATTACATTATTCTATTTAATTTATCTACTTAATTCCTTAAAAAATATTATCAAAAATTAGGGATGTTACAGTTAGATACCCAACTCATGACTTGGAGTTAGCTGTAGTTATTTTTGCTTTGAAGATGCGATGACATTACCTTTTGGGAGAGAGGTTTGAGCTTTATACATATCATAAGACATTACCAATGCCGATCGACCCTGATCGCACAAATGTCGAGCCATACCACCAAGACCGAACCACCTCACCAATGCTGAGCCGTCCACCAATGCCGAGCAACGCTGACCTCACTAATGCCGAGCATCTTAGCCTCACCATAATGCTGAGCGGAATATCCTCACCTAAACGCCGAGCGGCATAACCTCACCTCAATGCCGAGCGGAATATCCTCGCCATAATGCCAAGCGGCATAACCTCACCTCAATGCCGAACGGCATAACCTCACCTCAATGCCGAGCGGCATATCCTCACCACAATGTCGAATGGAATAACCTCACCTCAATGCCGAGCGGAATAACCTCACCACAATGTCGAGCGGCATAACCTCACCTCAATGCCAAGCGACATATCCTCGCCACAATTCCGAGCGGCATAACCTCACCTTAATGCCGAGCGGCACATCCAGTTGAACTTCATCCCTCTAAATCGAATCCATCATATTTCAGCCTCAATAGTTATGAAGTTGATTAGGTTGAATCCGCCTGTTTATGGCCTTGATAAAAGGTGGGTTGACATTTGCCCGCAAAACATGCTTTGCTATTTGGAAGGTGTGTTTTGAATGGCCTCAAATCCGATATCCGAAATCCATATTCCATTTATAACCATATTATTAAATCCATGACCTCTCCAGTTTTAACCTTGAATCCATAGACCTCACTATTCGCGTTATCCTATTCCAGCCTCCGCTCTTTGGGTAAGGGCTTGTAAGTTCTCTGGCATCGGCCGTTCGGCTAAGGACTTTTATATTCACCGGTGTCGGCACTCCGGCCAAGGACTTTGATATTCACCGGCCTTGGCTCTCCAGCCAAGGACTTTGATATTCACCGGCCTCGGATCTCTGGCCAAGGACTTTGATATTCGCCGGCCTCGGCACTCCGGCCAAGGACTTTGATATTTACCGGCCTCGGCACTCCGACCAAGGACTTTGATATTCGCCGGCCTCGACACTCCGACTAAGGACTTTAATATTCGTCGGCCTCGCCTCTTCTGCCAAGGACTTTGATATTCGCCGGCCTCGGCACTCCGGCCGAGGACTTTGATATTCGCCGGCCTTGGCTCTCCGACCAAAGACTTTGATATTCGTCGACCTCGGCACTCCGGCCAAGAACTTTGATATCCTACCCGAGTCCATTCCATCGCTCTGCGGCATAGGGACTGGTAACTTACGATCACTGTTCTGTCTCACCGGTCGGGACTATGATCGCGAGGCCTGTAATATTTATTACACTAATCCAAATCCATTCATTATAGATTTCAGTTATCAAAGCAAAAGTTCATACAACGAAAGGAAATAAATGTCCAAAGAACCACAGAAGAAACCCGAGTTTGCAAAAAAGTAGAAAGAAAGTAGGATTTTATAGACCCAAGTAGTACGGTTTTTCGTCATCTCAGAGCACGCCTAGGGACCATCCTCGATCCCGTACGTGTGTAAGTGACCTAGCCGTATTACCTTGAGTTCTATTACTTATTCAGAACCATCAAACCATTCAGTTGACAACAAGCCAGTGACCACCAAATCCAGCGCCACCTTCGCTCAAGGTAGGCGGTGGCCGCTCCCGTTCCACTGTTAAAGCTCGATTCCTTTTGTACTGCTGCAGGTGACCACTCCTTACATTCTCCTCCATGATATCTTTCAAATGCCTGCAATCATACGTGTTGTGCCTATCTAGCTCATGAAATAGGCAATGCTTTCCCGGTGTCCGTTCATACTCAGAAGGTTCCCTCCTTGCCGGTCTTCGATACCAGAGGTGCCCTCGAGTACCCAAGTACATCCTTTCTAGAGTCTCGGTTAGATCTATGTAAGAAGAAAACTTTGACTCCCTCCGCAACCTCTTCGGAGTGCTACCATTTCCATCCATTTTCCTTTACTGTTATTTTTATCCGAGCTCCCGCCAGATGGCCTTCCATCCTCAGCCGCATTCACCTCCTTCAATTTCATATCTGAACATGCATCTTTCTGTCGAAGGAATCTCTCAGCTTCGTGAAAGAATTCTTCGAGATGCATTGGTGGGTTCCGTATCAATGACACTTTGAAATCCGAATTATCTTTGACTCCTGACACAACTGCCATCAAAACCATCGATGGATCCGGCCGATCCACCGAAGCAACTACAACATTGAACCGAGTTAAGAAAGATCTGAGCGATTCCTCTGTCCTTTGTTTTACCGATGTTAGCGTCATTACGTTTTTTGGTCTTTTGATATGAACCTGAAACCGCTTCAGAAACTGGTCTACCAAATCTGTCCATGTCCTGATAGATCCCTCTTCCAACTGTCTGAACCACATGATAACTATATCCGTCAACTACAGCGGAAAACATCGAGCCATCACTTCCTCCGATGCCCCCAGCACTTCCATATATCTTATGTACCTCATCAAATGATCAGTTGAATCAGCCTTGCCATTGTACACTTCCAGAGTAGGTAGCTTGAACTCTGGTGGATTTCGGGCCATTTTCATTTCATAGGTAAACAGACTCTTGTTTACTCCTTTTAGATCTCTGTTGGTGACACCTCCATGCACAGTTTGTCTGATAATCTTAGCCAATACAGCATTGTCCGCCAAGGATTGCCCCTCGAGTTCTCGAGGGAATTCCGATACGTACTCCTTATCACGCGCTTTCATATTGCTGCCAGCATCTCATTGTGTGGTATCACCTAGAGTTCCTCCAGGGATCGGTCCACCATTGCCAAGTGGTATGCCCCCTAGCATGGATCTATCCAGATTAGCCGTTATGTGTTGATTAGGGGCTACGCCCTGTTGAGCTGCTTCGCTTGATTACTTGTTGGGTCCTTCTGTTCCAGGTCCGTGGATCTGAACTCCGGCTATCCCTGCTTGTCCAAACTATCGGAGGAGGTTCTGCATCATCTCCTCTTGCCTTTTCATCATCGCTTCCATCTCATCTTTGGCGAAATAAATGGATGCTTGACCTGCTCTAGCTCCAGAGGATGCCTCTTGACTTCCCTCCTGATTGCTTCTTTCTGTCACATGCTTCCTTGCTGATCGCCTAGCCATTGCCTCCTAGAATCCGAGTTCCTTGCTTCAAAATCCCTGAATTCAACTCTCAGTGAAAGCACCAAAATGTTAGTGCCAAAATTGGTCACTAACACCCAAATCTAGATAAAAACACCAAATTCCAGTCACAGCTCAAAGATAGAGTGTATGTAGAGAGTAGTAATGTGAAGAACAGTCAAAACTCAAATGAAAGCAGTAAAGAACAACAGATTTTATAGTGATTCGGCTAACTCCGGCCTACGTCCACTCCAGAAGTTTCCTTTTTATTGATGTTAGAATCGATTACAATCACAAAATGGTAGAGTAACCATAGCCTTAGGAAATAGAAAGCAAAAGAGCGAGCAGAAAGAAGAAGATCCCTTTTCTGAACCCCCATATGCTGTATTTATAGGAAAATCCCGAGTTGTTGGGCTTTCTGAATGCTCCGGGCCCATTAAGGCAATAGCCGAGCCACCTAGAATGTCCATCCACATAAGCCAAGCAACAATGCCAATCCCATGGCTTGCCTGCCAAATGACTCATTCCAGTGCCGAACGGTTCACATGTCGATCCACTAGTGTCCCTTTCCCTTGACCGAAACACCTTATCTAGGCCGAGCCACCCACCAATGCCGATCGACCCTAACCTCAGCAATGTCGAGTCATACCACAAAGACCGAACCACCTCACCAATGCCGAGCCGCCCACCAATGCCGAGCGACCTTGACATCACCAATGCCGAGCGGCAAATCCTCACCTCAATGTCCAGAGGCATATCATCACTACAATGCCGAGCGGCATAACCTCACCTCAATGTCGAGCGGCATATCCTCACTACAATGCCGAGCGGAATAACCTTACCTCAATGCCGAGCGGCATATTCTCACCACAATGCTGAACGACATAACCTCACCTCAATGCCGAGCGGCATATCCTTACCACAATGCCGAACGACATAACCTCACCTCAATGCCGAGCGGCATATCCTCACCACAATGCTGAACGACATAACCTCACCTCAATGCCGAGCGGCATATCCTTACCACAATGCCGAACGACATAACCTCACCTCAATGCCGAGCGGCATATCCTCACCACAATGCCGAATGACATAACCTCACCTCAATGCCGAGCGGCATATCCTCACCACAATGTCGAACGGCATAACCTCACCTCAATGCCGAGTGGCATATCCTCACCACAATGTCGAGCGGCACAACCTCACCTCAATGCCAAGCGGCATAACCTCAACTCAATACCAAGCAGCACATCCAGTGAACTTCATCCCACCAAACCGAATCCATCATATTTTAGCCTCGATACTTGTGAAGTTGATTAGGTTGAATCCGCCTGTTTATGGCCTTGACAAAAAGCGGGTTAACATTTGCCCTCCAAAACATGCCTTGCTATTTGGAAAGTGTGTTTTGAATAGCCTTAAATAAGATATCCGAAATCCAAATTCTGTTTATAACCATGTTATTAAATCCATGAACTCTCTGGTTTTAACCTTGAATCCGTAGACCTCAACGGGTCGTGTTATCCTATTCCAGCCTCCGCTCTTTGGTCAAGGGCTTGTAATTTCTCCAGTCTCGTCCCTCCAGCCAAGGAATTTTTATATTCACTGACCTCGGCACTCCATCCAAGGACTTTGATATTCACCGACCTTGGTTCTCCGCCCAAGGACTTTGATATTCCCCGGTCTCGGCTCTCCGGCCAAGGACTTTGATATTCACCGGCCTCGGCACTCCGGCCAAGAACTTTGATATTCTCCGGCCTTGGCACTCCGGCTATGGACTTTGATATTCACCGGCCTCGGCTCTCTGGCTAAGGACTTTGATATCCGCCGGCCTCGGCACTCCAGCCAAGGACTTTGATATCCTACCCGAGTCTATTCCATCGCTCTCCGGCGAAGGGACTCGTAACTTGCGATCACTGCCCCATCTCACCAGTCGGGACCGTGATCGCGAGATTTGTATTATTTAGTACATTGATCCAAATCCATTCGTTACAGAGTTCAGTTATTAAAGCAAAAGTTCATACAACTAAAGGAAATAAATATTCAAAGTACCACAGAAGAAACCAGAGTTTGCAGAAAAATAGAAAGAAAGTAGGATTTCATAGACCTAAGTAGTACGGTTTTTCATCATCTCAGAGCACGCCTAGGGACCATCCTCGATCTCGTACGTGTGTTAGTGACCTAACTGTATTACCTTGAGTTCTATTACTTATTCAGAACCATCAAACCATTCAGTTGATAACCAGCCGGTGACCACTAGATCATGCGCCACCTTCGCTCGAGGTAGGCGGTGGCTGGTCCCGTTCCACTGCTATAGCTCGATTCCTTACGTACTTCTGCAGGTGACCACTCCTTACATGCTCCTCCATGATATCTTTCAAATGCCTACAATCATTTGTGTTGTGCCCATCTATCTCATGAAATAGGCAATACTTTTCCGATGTCCGTTCGTACTCAGAAGGTTCCCTCCTTGCCGGTCTTTGATACCCGAGGTGCCTTCGAGTACCCAAGTAAATCCTTTCTAGAGTCTTAGTTAGATCTGTGTAAGAAGAAAACTTTGACTCCATCTACAGCCTCTTTGAAGTGCTACTGTTGCCATCCATTTTCCATTTTCCTTTGCCATTATTTTAATCCGAGCTTCCGCTGGATGGCCTTCCATCCTCAGCCGCATTCACCTCCTTTAATTTCATATCTGAACATGCATCTTCCTTTCGGAGGAATCTCTCACCTTCGAGAAAGAATTCTCCGAGATCCATTGGTGGGTCCCGTATCAATGACACTTTGAAATTCGAATTCTCTTTGACTCCTGACACGGCTGCCATCAAAACCATAGATGGATCCGGCCGATCCACCGAAGCAACTACAACGTTGAACCAAGTTAAGAAAGCTCTAAGAGATTCCTCTATCCTTTGTTTTATCGATGTTAGCATCATTACATTTTTTAGTCTTTTGATATGATCCCGAAATTACTTCAGAAACATGTCTACCAATTCTGTCCATGTCCTGATAAATAGACCCCTCTTCCAACTGTTTGAACCACAAGCAACTATATCCGTCAAGTACAGTGGGAAACATCGGGCCATCACTTCCTCCGATACCCCCAGCACTTCCATATGTCTTATGTACCTCATCAAATGATTAGTAGGATCAGCCTTGCCATTGTACACTTCCAAAGTAGGTAGCTTGAACTCCGGTGGGTTCCAGGCCATTTCAATTTCATGGGTAAACAAACTCATGTTTACTCCTCCTAGATCTCTGTTGTTCAAACCTCCATGCATAGTTCGCCTGATAATCTCAGCCAATCCAGCATTGTCCGCCAAGGATTGCCCCCCCCCCTCCCCGAGTTTCCGTGGGAATTTTGGTACGTACTCTTCATTACGTGCTCTCGTATTCCTTCCAGCATCCCATTGTGTGGTATCACCTAGAGTTCCTCCAGGGATCGGTCCATCATTTCTAGGTGGTATACCCCTGCTTGGATCCATCTAGATTTAGCCATTGTGTGCTAATTAGGGGCTACGCCATGTTGAGCTGCTTCGTTTGATTGCCTGTTGGGTCCTTCTGTTCCAGCTCCACGGATCTTAACTCCAGCAACTCCGGTTGTCCCTGCCTGTCCAAACTGTCCGAGGAGGTTCTGCATCATCTCCTCTTGCCTTTTCATCATCACTTTCATCTCATCTCTGGTGATGTAAATGGATGCTTGACCTGCTCTAGCTCCAGAGGAAGCCTCTTGGCATTCCTCCTGATTGCTCCTTTCTGTCACTTGCTTCCTTACTGATGGCCTAGCCATTGCCTCCTAGAATCCAAGTTCCTTGCTTTAAAATCCCTGAGTTCAACTCTCAGTGAAAGCACCAAAATGTTAGCGCCAAAATTGGTCATTAACACCCAAATCCAAATGAAAACACCAAATACCAGTCACAGCTCAGAGATAGAGTTTATGCAGAGAGTAGTAATGAGAAGAACAGTCAAAACTCAAATGAAAGCAGTAAAGAACAACAGATTTTATAGTGGTTCGGCTAACTCCAGCCTAAGTCCACTCCAGAAGTTTCCTTTTTATTGATGTTAGAATCGACTATAGTTACAAAATGGTAGAGTAACCTTAGCCTTAGGAAATAGAAAGCAAGAGAGCAGAAAGAAGAAGATCTCTTTTCTGAACACCCACATGCTGTATTTATAGGCAAATCCTGAGTTGTTGGGCTTTCTGAATGCTCCGGGCCCATCATGGTCATAGCTGAGCCACCTAGATTGTCGATCCACATATGCCAAGCGAGAACGCCAATCCCATGGCTTGCTTGTCAAATGACTCATTCCGGTGCCAAACGGTTCACATACCCGATCCACTCATGTCCCTTGTCCTTGACCGAAACACCTTATCTTGGCCGAGCCACCCACGAATGTCGATCGACCCTGACCTCACAATGCCGAGCCATACCACCAAGACCGATGCCAAGCCGCCCACCAATGCCGAGAGACCCTGACCTCACCAATGCCGAGCGACGTAGCCTCACCACAATGCCAAGCGGCATATCCTCACCATAATGCCGAGTGGCATATCCTCACCTCAATGCCGAGCGGCATAACCTCACCTCAATGCCGAGCGGTATGACCTCCATGCCGAGCGGCATATCCTCACCACAATGCCGAGTGGCATATCCTCCCCATAATGCCGAGTGGCATATCCTCCCCATAATGCCGAGCGGCATATCCTCACCTCAATGCCGAGCGTCATATCCTCACCATAATGCTGAGCGGCATAACCTCACCTCAATGCCGAGTGGCATAACCTTACCTCAATACCGAGTGGCATATCCTCACCTCAATGTCGAACGGCATAACCTTACCTCAATGCCGAGCAGCATATCCTCACCACAATGCCGAGAGGCATAACCTCACCTTAATGCCAAGCGGCATAACCTCACCTCCATGCCGAGCGGCATTACCTTAACTCAATGCTGAGCAGCACATCTAGGTGAACTTCATCCCTCCAAACCAAATCCATCATATTTCAGCCTCGATAGTTGTGAAGTTGATTTGGTTGAATCGGCCTATTTATGGCCTTGATAAAAGGCGGGTTAACAAATAATATCCAAATACCTTGCGATTTTAGATATAGATCAAAAATGGTATTATAGAGATAGGTTTCAATTTTCATAATTTTTTGAATTAATGTGGATTTTATATTAATTTTCTATTGAAGAAAATGATTTATTGGGTTTAAAATAATTTACGGTTAAATTATATATAATTTGGGTTTGAAATTTTGATATGTTAGAAAAAATTTTAAAAAGGATTTTTTGTATTTTTTGTAGAATTTTCCTAAGTGTTTTGATGAATATATAAAATTATTTAAGGTATGTGGCTTAAATGTTTTATATATTTATAAAAGGAGAAGAGGTATTTTGTAAATAGATTAAAGTGTTTATTTCTGAAATTTTGGCAGTGCTTTTAGAAAAGAAATTATGCAACCAATAAGATTTAGACAAATGAGGTGGGGTAGTTAAAAAGATTGCTTAAAAGGGTTAAAAATCAGTTTTATATGTAAAATGTATGTTTCGCCACTTTCGGCACCCTGCTTTCGACTTAGATGGCTTTGACTTAGTTCCTCCGCCTCCATCACTATAGAAACCAATGCACATGGCATCAAAGATTTGGTGTGCAGCGAATTGGAAAGAAGTCGTAAGGTGTGTGGTCGAAACCATAGGTTCCGAAGGGATCGAAGTGCTGCTTTGTTTTAACTAAAAAATGTGCCTGCTTTGCTTTTGCCGGTATAGCTTTCGACTAGGTTTGCTTTCGAATAGGTCAATGGTTTTAAAAGAATTGTTTTAGATAGGTTGTGCTTTTGTTTTTAAGTATATGCTAACGACTAGGTCGAAGCCCTTTTGCTGCCGCTTCTCTAATGCTTTCGGAAGGATGGTTTCGACACCATCACTTCTTTACTCAGGTTTTGGCTTTCGAAAGAGTTATTTTTGACCCTATTGTTTGTGACCCTTATAAATTTTTAAAGATTAACCCAAAGGTTTCGAAAGATGGTTGCGAATGGTTTTCAAAGGTGTTTCCATATGATTTGAAAATTGAACCCAAATGCTTTCGAAAGGTTTAAGATTTTGATGCTTTCGAAAAAGATTTAAGGAAGGTTTCTAAGAAGTGGTTCCCCAATGGTTTCGAAAGATTAAAAGGAAAGGTTTTTTCGATGGTTTCAAAAGGCTATGTTTAAAGGTTTTAAAGATTGGATGTCTATGGTTTTTAGCTTTCGAAGGAAAAGGTATTTCAATGGTTTCGAAAGGTTTATGTAAATGGTTTCGAAAGGTTTCAGACTAGATGAAAGAAAGACTTTTATTTGGTTACGAAAAGGATACTTTCAATGGGTTCGAAAGGGGTACTTTCAAAGGTTTAAATGTTTTCATCAACCAAGATTTGAGTAAAGTATATATAATATACAAGGTGATTTTGAAGCATAGAGTGTATATTTTCCTTGTTTAAGTTTGGTTTAAAGGTATTAAATCAATTTGAGATGAAAAAAAATTTCAAGGAAAATTCAAGGGAAGGTTGCCCTAAGTAAAATGACTCAGATATTAGAATACAAGATGGGACTAGTATACGGTCACGCCCTATACATTAGCTATTAGCCTCAACTAACTTAGTCCAAAATTCCAATGTGTAGAGATTTTTCATAGGTAAGACTAAACTTATGATTATATACAGAAAGGAATATATATTTGTATACAGATAGATTATTGGTGAGCCCGCAAAACCATTAGGATCAGGTGACCCTGGGAGATGATAAGTTAGGACAGACCATCCAGAAGAGGAGTATTTAATAGATAGTTAGGGACAGACCGTCCAGAAGAGGAGTGTCTAATAGGTGTTAGATCATTTTGATTATATTGTCCGGTAGGCCCGAGTCAGCCGAAGGTTAGTAGTTAGCCAACCACAACTATAGTGTTCGGACAGATAGTTCAATTGTTACCTAATATATATATATTTACATAATGATGCTTTGTAGTTTTAACCAGATTTGGTTGCAGGATAAAAGTTTGCAAAAGATATGTTTTAAAAGGATATTAGTGAGGGAAAACCCTTTCCGCTAAGCGGCATGAGCTCACTTAATATCAAACAACCAATATGTATAGTATTATTTACATCAGGCTTTATGTCTGACTCGAAGTTTATGTTTTCCCCTTTAAACTCTTAGGTGCTCAAAACTGATTTGAGTAGGCTGAGGGTTGAGGTTTTACAGGTTTAGTAGGTTGACGAATAAAGCTTCCAGAGATGAGCAGGTGGCTGACGCATAACTATTTAGGAGTTGTTGTTTTTTTTTTGTTTCATTCCATTGTATTATATTTAATACAGTTATGTTAATATAGTACTCTGGTTAACCAAGGGGACATCATCATATGTCGCTCTTGGAAAATTTATGTAATAATTATATTTTATCTGAACGTGGAAAACGATTGCGGGATTATGTAATTTGAATGTGAAACGTATTATTTTGAAATGTAATCGGTAAAATGTTGTTTCTTGGAAATCAGTAATTTTGTTTCATATTCAAGTGTGTCTAATATTATGGTTACCATCCGTATTTAGTCATCGGAAGTTAATACTACGGATGACTACAACATCTGTAGAGCTTAGCTTTGGGCTTCTAGATAAGGGATGTTACAATATGTCATGAATATAGCATGTGAATAATGCATAATACTAACGAAACTCCTATATGAATGCAAAATCATGACTTTATGGGCATGGATGCAAAGCATCCTAAAATATACTAATAGTCTCTATGTATATGCAACGTGTTATATGATAATCAAGTCACATAGTAGTACAAGTCATATGGTAACATAAGTCATAATAATCAAGTCACATAGTAGTATAAGTCATATGGTAACATAAGTCACACAATAAAGCATACCACACAATCTAATTTCCTAATTTAGTTAAGTAAACAAAATAAGAAAAACGTACATCTAGTTTCCTAATTTATCTAAGTAAACAAAATAGGGAAAATGTACCATAAAAGACCGAGGGATGGGAAGCCTGACTTTCTCCATTGTCTTCTAAGCACTCTCAACTGGATCATCTCCCCACTGAACTCTAACTTGTTTAACAATTTTATTATGAAATCTCTTTATCTGATAGTAAATAATGCGGGTAGGTGAACAACGAACAAGTGACTCTAATTCTACCTCAACTTCTTCTAACCGACTCAACTCGATTACGGTATCTGAATCATGCATGCACTTCAGGAAGTGCAACACATGAAAAAATTTGTGAACTCTCGCCAACTATTTAGGAAGATCCAATTTGTAATCCAACTTCCCTGCTCTTGCAAAATCAAAAAAGGCCCTACAAACCACGGTGCCAACTTTCCTGAACTACCAAATCTCATAACATGTCGAAGTGAGGAGACCTTCAAAAAGACCATGTCTTCCACCGTAAACTCCAACCTTATGCGTCTCTTATTAGCATATGATTTTTTTTTCCTGCACAGTCTTCATCCTCCTTTAGATCAAATATACTTTCTCTAAAGTCTCTCTAATCATGTATGGTTTAAGAATAATCCTATCCATAGTGTCCCACCAACAAGATGGAGACCACATGGCCTCCCGCACAATTCATCGAACGGTGCCATTCCAATACTTGCCTAATTTTATTATGTGAAAACTCTGCTAATGGCAAGTGATCCTCCTAAGAACCTTCAAAGTCTAAAATGTACATCTATAGCAAATCTTCCAACACCCGACTCGCCCTCTCAGTCTACCCATTCTTCTATGGGTGATAGGTTGTAATCAAATTTATTTCAATGCCTAATGTCTCATGAAAACTCCTCCAAAACTCACTAGTGAAGAGTGGGTCTCGGTCGTTAACAGTACCAGAAAGAACCCCATGCAATCAAACTACCTCCCTCAAATATAAGGCTGCCAAGGATATGGCTGTCCTTTTACTCCTAATTAGATAAAAATGAACGCATTTGATTAGTCGATCGACTATGACCCAAACATTCCCATTTCCCCTTTTACTTCTAAGTAGATCATCAAAAAAATCCATAGAGATGCACTCCTATTTTCATAATGAAATATGCAAAGGCTGTAGTAATCCACTAGGCTTTCTCTTCTTCCTTTTTACTCTTTAACATGTCATACATTTCGAAACAAACTCAGCTACATGTCTCTTTATACTTGGCCGGTAGAATACCCTCTTCATATCTTGATACTTTTTGTCGTCGCCATGATAATGGACATCACAGAATGATGAGACTCTTCTAGCCCATGTCAACTAACCACTTAACAAGAGGGACACATAACCAACCATCTCTTCGCAACCATCCTCTAGAATCAATGGAATAAAAATCCAACTGACCATAATTCTTTCCTCTATTCAACTTCTTAGAAATTCCATACAATTACGTGTCTTGCTTTTGACTCGTACCGATACGATCCATAAGTGAAGGCTGAACATCTAAAGCCGACAAAAACCCCAGTGTGAGGTCTAATGAAGGTCGAAATAAGCTGACAACAAACCTAATGTGAAAATAAACTCCAAGTGCTTCCACTCCAAAAACATAGAGCTAAGAATCTCATGCTTCTTACTCAGGGCATCGGCTATAACATTGCATTTGCATGGAGTATAAGAGATACCAAAATCGTATGATGTCTAAAAATCCATCCACCAATATTGTCTCAAATTCAAATCCTCTTGGGACAAAAAATACTTTGGGGACTTATGATCCGTGAACAATTCGAATCCTTCCCCTAAAAGATAATTCTTCTAATATTTTAGAGCAAAAACAATAGCTGCTAACTCAAGATCACGAGTTGGATAATTTCCCTCATGTACTTTCAACTCTCGACAAGCATAACAAATAATCATACCCTCCTGCATTAAAACAACGTCAATCCTCTACCACAAACATTGGGATATACCATAAACTCTTTCGAACCATTAAGGAGTACAAAAACTAGTGCATCGGTCAAAAATTCCTTCAGCTTAATAAAAGCATGCTCGCACACTGAGTTCCAGGAGAAAGCTAAATTCTTCTTGGTAAGGCGTGTCAACGGTGCAAAAATCTTTACGAATTCTTTAACAAACTTCCTATAATAGCCAACCAGAAAAAGTAAACTTCTTACCTCTATAGCAATTTTTGGTACATGCCAATCCTATACTACGATGACATTACTAGAATCGACTAGTAGTCCATGCTCGAAAATATGACCGAGAAAGCGAACCTCCTTGCGCCAAAAGTGACATTTGGAAAATTTTGCCTTAACTTATGTCTAAAGAAAATATTAAGCATTTCTCTTAAATGTAACTTTTGGTCATCCTCACTTTCCGAATAAACAAGAACATTCTCTTAATACACGCCTAATCCCTAAGGAATCCTGACCTTAGGCTCTAATACTAGTTGTAACAACCTGCACCTCCGGCACACCGATCAATAGACCAGAAATAACATTCAAACTCGCATTGTTCCAACAAGTATGAACCGTTAGGTTTATGAATTACATGGAACAGAGATACATATTTTTTTAAAGCATTTTAAGCTTTCCGGTCTCATAACGAAAGGAAATAAAATATATATACTGAAAATATCCTAATCAATACTATCTCAAAATAAACATGGTCCATACAAGTAGTGTCTTAGAAAGAGTTTCTAGATAGGAATACAATATAAGTTTGACAGACTTATATAAAATGGTACATAGGAAAATAACTATAAACAAATATATCTTCAAACCCCTTGTCACTTCCTCCATGCATCTTACTCTAGTCGCTTCGCCTACTGTCGAGTCCTCCTAAAATAGGTATAAAAAGGGAGAAATGGAGGGCATAATACAAGATCCGATGGGTGAATTATATAGCTAGTAGTATCGTGTCAATAAGTAATTAAATTATCACCTATAATCTATATAACCTATGGAAGATTGTTTTTATAAGTGCACTTCATATAAGGAACTAGTCAATCTACATGCTATGGTGTAGCAAACCTTTATCTTCCTAACCATATATAGAATGAACATTCTCAATGAAAAACTTCCGAGTTATATACTAAGTAAAATATCTCAAATATAAACCACCTAAGGCCCACATCAAGTAAACAATCTTGGCAGTAAACTTGTATACTGAAACATCGAGTATACAATCCTGATGGTCAACATGTCCTATTTCTTTGCATAGCGTCGAGTATACCTTATAACACCTAATCCTATATTTCCTTTAAATCATTAAGTAACCTCCTTGTTAGTGCTCGTATCCTATGTTTTATGCACAACACCGAGAATACATTATAATGTCTGAGCCTATCTTGTCCCTAAAGCATTGAGTAACCTTCTCTTTAGCACCCATATCTATGCATGGAACCGAGTATACCTCACAACTCCTAAGCTCGTCTTGTCCATAAAGGATTGAGTAACCTCCCGTTGGTGCTCATTTTCTCCAAATCTTATGATGGAATCACACGTCGCATCGACTGTTACATTACATATCATCATGAAATGTGAACCTAGGCACGTCACCAAATATGGAATCAATCCATCGCGTTGCATATCTCCTTGTCGTTATGTTAACTCAAACTAAATGTAACGACCCCAATTTTGACTAACATTATTTAGAACATTTAATTAGATAAGTTAAATAAAATAATGTAAAGGATAAGGAAATTAATATTTGGTAATTATGTTTAGACCGTGCCTTAGTCAATAAACCGATTAGGGAAATAAAAGGTTAGGATAAGAAGGAAGAAAATGATAAGGGAAAAATGGGAATAGCCTTCATTCATACCCTTAAAGCCTTCTATTTTCATTTCCTTCATTCATTAACACACATGCAAACTAAACATAGAGAGAGGTCGGCCATAGAAAAGGGAAAATAATAAGAAAACTAAAAGATTAAGGAACCAAAGCTAAAAGAGATCAAGTCTAGACCAAATCTCATCTTTCTCATCCAAATCAAGGTGAATAATGAATACACATCTCATATTTTTTATTATATTTCGGTTTTAAGTATAAATCCATTTCTTTTGTAAGTATTATGCCATGTTTCCAAAGTCTGAATGATTATATGCTTGTTGACGATTTTCAAAAATTTATATATGAAATTTAGTGATAAGCTTGAGTTGGAAAACCTATTATATGATACCCAAATGACTCTAGATTTTTATGATGTTAGAAATATCATTTTAGAATTGAGTTATTAATTTAACAACTTTCCAAGCAAGTATGGATTTTATATGATTTATCTAAGTAAAGAAATTGGTGAATTCTGGGTTTTATTTTGTAAACATAATTAAATGAAGTTTTTTACCTTGAAATTTTCTATTTCGAATAATATGGTTAAATTAAATTATTATGATTTTGGGGATTATTCCTATGTTTTTAAGTAAGATGAATAAATTATTTAAGCTAGAGGAGCTTAATTGATTTATTGAGATATTAAGATGTAGGGTTAAAGCGTAAAATATTTTAATAAATTATTAAGTGCAGTAGATTTTCAATAAAGAAATTGATAAAGTTTTTATTGGCTAATGAGATTTTGAAAATTACAGGGGTTTGGTGAAAAGATGCTGCCTTTTATAGTAAATTGGCAGTTTTCGAGTTAATTATAGTCTTACCACGTCAACGTTGTCCATTTTAAGCCACACCTCACCACATTTCATCGTCATCGAAGTGGAACAAACCAATACATATGATGTCAATGGGGTTGGCATAAAATGGATTGGGTTGGACCTCGTCGAGGCCGTAATAATAAATATTAAGAGATGGTCCTCGATATGGCCATGTCAATGGCAAGCGTGCCGCATTTTATTTAAAGAGGCTTATAGCCGCATGTGTTCTTTAGACTCGCTAACCCTTATAACCTTGATGTCACATTGTTTTTTTAGTGGGTTCGATTTTCAGCCTCACCGACCCAGATGGTCATCGAGCCGACTCTATGCTGCATTTAACTTGTCGTCGAGCCTAACCCTTATCGCTTTAAATTGTCATCGAGCCTGTGCCACTTTTGGTTAAGTCGACGTCATTAATATTGACGCTGCACCTATTCTACTTTTATACCCTCGAGAAGACATTGATGCCGATATTTGAGTGTCAGTGAAGTTTATCCTTTTATAACTTTACAATATGACTTATGAAGTTATGACTTCGACATCATCCCCACATATATATGTGTGTGTGTGTGTGTGTGTGTGTGTGTGTGTGTGTGTGTTCAATTGAATGACTTCAATATGATTTTTAGTGGGCAATGATTTTTAATGGCAATGATGTCGCCGAGTTTTATAGTCGTAAAGGTATTGCATAGTTTTGGCCTTGTAACCTGAGTTTTGAGAGGGTCGAAGACCCTAATGATTTCTAGTTTCATCAATGGTGTTTTATAAAACATATGTCATGGCATAAGTATTTTGAGTAAAGTAAAGGACTAATGTTTTTCTTGTTTTAAATATGATTTCAAGGATTAAATCATTTACAAAGTTCTTGTTTTCAAGGAAATATGGATCGGGTAGAAAACCAGATGTGATTGGTGTGGGGTCGCACCTTATACTTTAGCTAGTAGCCCCTAGCTAATATAAGTTTAAAATTACACGATGTAGGGCAGTGTCATGGGTAAGACTAAATGAAGGTTATATACAGAAAGGAATACATATAGTAGAGAAAGGTTATCGATGAGCCCACAAAACCATTGGGATCAGTCGATCCTAGAAATAGTAAGTTACAGACAGACCGTCTAGTTTTTCTCTAACAGCAAGTTGGAATATTTATTATGTTTGGTAGTCCCGAGTCAGCCTGATAAAAAAATAATGTTAGGACAAATAGTCCACTGATTACCTATTTTGTATGCATACATGTTATTGTATATTTTTTATTATAACCAGTTTGGTTGTAGGATTTTGATTGTAAAAGATACGCTTTTAAAGGATATTAGTGAGGGGAAACCCGTTCCGTTAGGTGGCATGGTCTTGCTTAATATCAATAAATCAATATGTCATATTATTATTCACACCAAGCTTTTTGTCTGACTCGAAGTTTATGTTTTCCCCTTAAACTCTTGGGTGCTCAACATTTTATTTGAGTATGTTGAGAGTTAAGGTTTTCAAGTTTATTTAATTTTGGCGAATAAAGCATTCGAAAGTATGCATGAGGCAAAGATTAGCTATGTAGGAGATTATCTACTTATCCATTCCACTTTGATAGAACATTGTATGTAATGGTGGATGTTATGACTGTTTATTTAGTAACTCTGATCATCTAAGGGAGCATCTTCATATATCGCTCTTGGCGTATTTTGTAATAGTTATATTTATCTGAACCTAGACAACATTATGAGATTATGTACTGAATATGAAATGCTGATTTCAAATGCAATGAGAAAAGTTGTTTTTAAATTATGTACTGAATATTTCATATTCTTATGCTTTTGATATTATGGATTCCATTAACATTACTACATTTTATCACCTGAAATTAATACTATAAATGACTGAAGCATCTATAACGGTTAGTTTTAGGCCTCAAATTAGGGGATGTTACACTAAAGGAAGTGGGAACAAGTTTCCCCAAACCATCTGCTTGACCTGCACTAGGTCCAGGTTCAACTTGGGCTTGCTTCGGCCATTCAGACATTTGAATTTCCGTTCATACGTCTGATCTCCTATACAAAATCAGTTATATTTATTCAAACATCTTAACTTACCTTCACACATCTAACTCAGGTTTCAGATGTCTAGCTTAGGTTTCAGATATCCGAACCTAGTTAGATTTCAATGTGTTTCTTTCTGTTTCATCTTGTTAAAAATTTAGACGTTTGGTCCCACAATTCAGGCGTCTGACCAGATCATATTTGTCTCATTTTGATGTTTACCTTTATCTCTTCTTTCTAGTCTTGATTATAACTTTTGATTTCATTTTATTCAACGTTTGGATTGGTAATTATGTATCATTTCAATCTTATATGTCTCCAAACTTTCTTTGTTACTTATACCGGTAATCCCATTATCCATTTCCTTATATTACTATATTCAAAGTTAATTAAGTCAGGTATACATGATATATGAAGAGTATGTTCATAGATTTGTTTATTTTCAACCTAAATCAATTTAAATTTATCATATACAATAAGTCTTTAAAGTTTCAAAGGTAGTCCATTCTACCCCTCCCAAGATCCACAATTAAATTATAAAATCATACCTAGGGTTCTCCAATTGTTTCAATTCATACATACATAAATTTCAAATTAAAAGTCATTAATTCAAACTAAATAACATGTTTTTGTTTCTAAATATATGTATAACTAAAATTTAACACTTGTCTACATTGTCTCATTTTGTAGATAAATCCACACACCTTTGGATGTTAATAGGAAAAAACTCTTTCTTAATCTGACTTGATTTGGTGTTTCTTCCTCCTCTTCTTAGCCTGCAATTGTTAATTTGATCTTCTTATTTTTCACTTTTATTTTCTATTATAGTTTGAAATTTGGATTTTATTTTATTTGAAGAGTTTGTTTTAGGGATTGAGGAAGAAGAAGAAGATATTATGAGGAATTAGAGAAGCAACAGCTATAAAGTGAAAGAAAATGAGAGATGAGGTGAATTAGGGTTAGAAACAACCATTATATAGGTAGAAAACCCAAAATCCCACTCAGCCCCTACTTGAGCCTTAACACGTTAGCTCCGTAAAACGCGTTATAGTAGAAAATTCATATCTCTTTCATACAATATCTGCTTCAGATATTTTACATATGTTTTTGGGCTAGAAAAATTCGGTTGATGCGATGGAAAAGTAAGATTTCCTAAATTCCTTCATTTGTAAAATTTTAGTTTTCTAGCTTAATGTAAAATTACCGAAATGCCATTTTCAATTTATTATTCGTTATTTTATTTTTATTAAAATTACGGGGTACCACGTTCTCCACCTTAAAATAATTTCATCCTCAAAATTCCAAGAGATGGAAATACGCAATGCATGGACTCAACTCTACTCTAACAACCATGTATATATGCAATACGTCCACTCAAACCACATCACACAAAGCATCCTGATAATCCATATAAAACATATCTATTTCCTAAAATTTATAGTGATAAGATATGACATCCATATGTGTATCCACTATAATCTAAATCAAGGTAGCTATATATAGAAAATAATGTAAATAAACAATACATAGAAATAGTCAAATAAATGCAAATAAATAACATTCGTCCATCACACCAATATATGTCATGATATGACATGTGAATAATGCATAATACTAATGCAACTGCCATATGAATGCAAGATATTAGTATATAGGCATGGATGCAAAACATCCTAAAATATACTAATAGTCTCTATATGTATGCAACTTGATGTATGATAATCAAGTCACACAGTAATAGAAGTCACACAATAAAGCACACCACACCATCCAATTTCCTAATTTTGGTTAAGCTAAAAAAATAGGGAAAATGTACAGGAAAAGAGTAAGGGATGGGAAGCTCTAGTTATCTCCTTTGGCTTTCAAGTATACTCAACTGGATCATCTCCCCATTGAACTCTAACTAGTCTAATAAGTAGAGTGTCGCACCATTAGCCTCCCCTTATAGAACCCTCGCCACTCTTAGTAGGAACTTAAGCAATAAATTATTTGGTTAAAACATATCCATCGATGACATCCAAGTTCGACCTTCCAAAGAAGGCATTATGCACTATGTGTATAGTCATCACAACATATGTTGTTTTCAAAGATCTTAAAGCTTGCACCAGAGCTAATTTTCACCTTAAGAGTGTATTCCTTGAGTGAAATGACTCCTTCATCATTAAAACTATAAATAGGCGTCTGGCCCGTCTAAAGTACGCTTTCAGGTAAGTCCATCTTAGAAAATGCATGCTTGGCTACACCAGTACCTACCATAATTTTAAAAACTTCTAAGAGACCAAGTTGAGTAGTAATCACAAGAAGATCATTGTAAGGGTGATATATACCTTGCTTATCAAGATCTTCGAAAGTGATTCTTGGCTCAAGCTTCCATACCTTCTCGTATTTGCTTACTTCAAATGTTAATTCTTTACCCCTTTGGGCTTTACTGATATATCTTTTCCAACTATTTTTGTTGGAATTGGCTATATATGGGCCTCATAAGATCACAATAATAAAATTTCAAGGCGTCGACAATGCTTTTGGCATTTGTGTAGATCATTATGCATTTTCGGGTTCAACATAGGGCGTGCCCCTTTGTCCACTATCGATCCTTAAAAAATCATCAAGTTTTTCCCTCCAATAAGCATATTCATAATGTACTTTAGGAATATATAATCTTCTTTATTATGGCCATTTTTCCTATGAGAATAATAGTATGTTCCACCTCAGTCAGGTTCTGGTTCGTCGAAATTTTTCATTCGCGGTTATTGCACCCTATCTTGAGTTATTACATAGATCTAAGTACATAAGTGGTTAACAAGAAAGTCTCTACTGCTTGGAAATCATGTCCTGGTTTCTTTGCTGGGATTAACTTCCAAATTGCATCCATCGATTCTTGACTCTTACCCAAAACCCTCTTTGATTCCTCAATTCATATATTTCTTTGAGCTTTGTAAAAGAACTAATTTAGGGGCATGTTCACTCGTCTCATTATGTCATTCCAGCGTATTTCTCCATAACACCAAAGTAACTGCTATAACTTTGACTCATCCAACATGCTTTCAACATGTGATAATGTCATTGAACCGTTGACAATATTCCTTAAGGCATTCCCCTTTCCCTAGTCGGATGTCAACCAATAAACTCAGCCAGGTCTTTTGAAACAAAAAATTGAGTCATAAATTTTATAGTTAGCCGATTTGGAATGTACCGAGTTTAGGGGATAACTTTGAATGCATTTTAGCGTAAGACCGGTGAAAGTTGCTGGCGAGAATCTACACTTAATTTTATCTGAGGCCCGAATGGCCTGTACCTGTATTTCGTTTAAAGCGATGTGATCTTCAAGATCGGTAATGTAATAAAATAGCTTCAATATTCAAAATTTCATAGGTAATGGGGCCCTCATTATCTCAATAGAAAACGGTTGAATCTTCTTAATTTTTTGTTCTATGTAAGAATTAGATCTTTCTTTCTGAAGCTTTTGTAATTGTTCGGCTAATTTCATTAACAATCTTTTTGAGTTTCGATCGCCGTCGAGACTTAGATAGTCAATCATATATATGTTTTTGTTTTTGGGCCAAAGCCTAATAGGCCTAGCGAGGCTTACCCTTCCAAAGCTCAGTACTAATGCCTTTTCGGGTCGACCTTCTTTTGCTATCTAGGAGGCTTTGGCCCTGGCTTTGATGGCAACATCTCCGGTAATATAGGTTTGGTTTTTCTCTAGTTATGTGTTATTACCAGGGTTTCGATTAGTCCTTGATGGTTGACTGTCTTCATTAATCAAATTAGCACCAGTCCTTTATACAATCCTATTGATCTTTCTCATTTTTAACATGGTATTCATCTAAGCATTTGTTGTATTTTCTATGAATGCCATTGTTATCCCACTTTTTGGTCAAGGTCGGAATATCAACAAATTGGCTGGAAAGCATGGATATCTGGATTGGAGATTGATTGGAAACAAGGCTATGATCGATGTCGTCAAAATTTGGCCGAGATCCAATCAAGGAGGAATCGATTGGGAATGATGATCAAGGCTAAGAGAAGCTACATTTCAAATTTCAAGTCAATCGGAGTCTGTATGCTCAAGATATGGTTGGTGCAATTTCAGCAAAAATCATGTTCGAACCCATCTGTTCGTATCCATCAAAAGGCCACTGTTCGTATCGATCACTTCATATCCATCAAAGGACCGTGTTCGAATCGATCAGTTCGAACCCATCTGGAGCTACACTATACGTATCGATCTGGAAGGACCTTATTCTTATCGATCAAGTATCGACAATTCACATTCGTCCACCAATGCGCCTTATTTCGTATCCATCATGAAGCCACTGTTTGTATCAATCACTTCGTATTGATCGATACGAACATAGCAAGATGATCAATGCGAATGGAGCAAGTTCTGATTGGTTCGAACAACACGTTATTGATCGATTCGAACAACACGTTGTTGATCGACTCGAACAACATATTACCTATTGGTTCGAATCAAAGCACGTGCATAGGGGAGACTCGGTCGATTAGGCGAGAACTTCAGATCGACCCTAAAATCAAGTGCCAGGTCAACTTGTAGGCGAGCGCTCAACACCGGCTCGAACCAATCAATACGAATATATCGATTCGAATCAGATAACCTACCAAAAACTCGAATTTGCATCGATCAATCTCACTATCCATAGGTCGAAATGCCACCAAATTTTCACAGAAGCTTACGTATAACCTAAATAATGTTCCTGCCAAATTTTGAATTGATTGGACCAAATCTTAATCGATATGAAATTCGTTCGTATCAATCACGGATCAAGTCAAAATTATGTGGGATCGATTGCATGGGTCCATTCACGTGCCAAAAAAAGTCTCTTGTGATTTGAGCGAGATATTTGCAACCTACGCCTATAAATAGCACTTCAAGGCCTACAAAAAAGGGATCTTTGAGCTATTTGATGTCTAGACTCTGCCGAAAACATCTTTGCACTACAAGGTTGCTGTTATACTCGAATTTCATCATTGTAACCCGCTGTAATCGGTTGTAACCACTAAGGAAAGTCAATAAAAGATTAACTTGTGAAGTGGACGTAGGCTAGGGATAGTCGAGCCACTATAAATTATGTGTCTCTGTCTATTTCTTTCTGTTTCAAGTTTATTATTCTTCATTTTTATCCTCTACATTACTTAAATCTATGATCTGTGATTATTTACTGCTGATCTATGCTCATACACTGGTGCTTTTGCGGTATTTGGGGTTTGTGACCGATTTTGGTGCAAACAGCCATCATCATTTGCTAAAAGCATTCATCTGCCGTAACTGAAGGGACTGATCCTTAAGTGGCCAAAAAAGCTTCAGTTCAATTGGAGTTTCAAGACTATATTCCTAAGTTGTTGGAGTCTGAGGATTTTTCCTATGGCTAGGTTTACTCTTCATTTTTGGTAGAAGATTGAAAGAAAGTAAATAATGAGAAATCAAATGTTGGAACAGAGGTACAAGGTGGCCCTCCTTCTAGCACTAAAAATATTAAAGGGAATTTTAGTCACATTCTAACACCACATAGTTCCAATGTAAACTCCAAAAGATGTAGTTAAAAGAATAAATGCGATCGATGAAGATGACCTAAATCGAAATTAGTAAGAATAAAAGTGCCAAAAGTAAGAACAAATAAATTTATAGTGGTTCAGAGCTTGTCCCTACATCCACTGTTGTCATGTTCCTTTTTTCCTTTATTAAATGAGCTTAGAATGGATTTACAATACTATTACCATTAATGATCTTTTTGAAAAAGATCAAGCCTGAAAAGTTAAAATGATCACAAATGATTATAGCACTACGCTCTCAATCTTTCAAGGTTCCTATCAGATTTCTGTATATGGGGGTCTGTGCCTTGTACTTATAGGCATCTTGTTGCTAATCGTTAGTGTAGAACGTTTCTCTTCGAATGTTGACCTGACCTGCTCGTAGGGCTATGATTTGAACTCGTGTCGTCATCCGGCTATATTTAGATTGACATGACATTCATATATATAGCTTTGGGTGCCTTGACCCTTATACTTCGTATTATCTTTAGGTTGTACGAGCCATTGATATTTCTAGAGGCTGCTTAGCCGTTAATCTTTATCTTGTAAGAGGTATTCTTGGCCTTAAGTAGAGATAGCTTTGGTCTTATATGTTGAACTAGGTGCTTTTGGCATGCATTCTCGGTTACGGTCATCCAGGGTCATTCTTTAGGTAATGACCATTATATGGGTCTCAATATATAATCTGAATATATTATGTAGCCTTCGAAACTATTATCGTGCCTTTAGTCTTTTAGTATGAAGTTGATATTATTACTTATGCTATCGGTCGAAGTTGCACCTTGGGGCCTATACTTTCTGTTTAAGGTCAGATGGATGACCGTTGCTTTTGGTACGAGGATATATGTGGTCCTTAGCTTTGATCACGTCGTGAGACCGTTCTTCGATTTTGGCATCAGGCTAATAGGCTTGGCATCTATCCTTTGGACATTTGTCTCCGCATTTTTATGGGAGCTTAGCCTTCAATCTGAGACACCAAAGGGAAATATAGAAGTAATATACAAAGTTGTTATTGAATTTTAGTACTTATGGGAAACTAAATACATAGTAAATCTTCGAACTTAAGCCGAAGGGTTAATACTTTTGGTGTTCCTGTGCAATGAGTACCTTGGAATTTTCCCTTTTTGATTTTAGCTATATAGTTAGGGTTTGAATAAAACCGAGTAAAAATTTTGACGTAACAAAGGAGAAAAAAATTGAATTCAATTTTATAAATTGTTTGGATTTTATGTGCATGTGTGTATAAACTTATTTTATAAATTTACGGAAATATATATAGACACACACACTCATATACATATGTCTAAAAAAGATATGCATTTTTTATTATTAATATGTGTGTACAAACCATATACACTATTATAGTATATTTAAACATATGTATATACTTAGGTATTTATATTGCTGATATGCATTTAAATTTATCATATGCATGTGTATGTATAATATATATGTATATACAATAGATATAAATCCCAATATCCATATATATGTACATAATTATACATATGCTCATATAATATTATTTTAACGTGTCATACATAAGTATTCCTTTCCATTTTACACCTTATATGTCCATGTGACCTTTCTTTTATCCAAAGGTGATAAAACATAACTGCTAATTAATTACACTTTCGTCATATTTATGATCTATTAAGTTATACCCCATAAATAACAATACAACCTTTAACATACCTAAATAATATAACATAAAACACCTAACTAAATTACACACACACAAACACACACACACACACACATATATATATATATCACTTATAATATATTTTCAATGTGATTTGTACCTTATGCTATCATGCTATGTTTGATTATACATAATATATTCAAAATAATCATTAAACAAACTTAATTAATATGATTAAATATATTAATATATAATATTTAAAATAAAATTTGATTTTATTTTAATATATACATATTGGATGTAATGCTAGTTAATAGATTTCATATGCTCATTAAGATCCAAATGGGGAAACTATTTTTGAATTTCCTATTTTACAACGTTAACTAAAAAATTAGCCAATCTCGGAATTGCAGTTGAGAATTGATATTAGCAAAGGATACTCACTGATACTTGATGTTTAAATGAAAAATTAAAGGATACACAATTTAGAGTGCTTTGATCTAATTTGATTTACGTTTGATATAAGGATTTTCTTATTATTTTGCTTTTTTGCAAAGCTGAGGTTACAAAAGATAATAACAAGAAAATAAAAGCTTGAGACATTTCAATGTTCGATCCTTGTACAAATGCATCATTGGTGATATTTACAATTGCTGGAAAATGAGTTGGATGGTTGAGATTGTATTTCCAAATTCCAAAAAAAATGCTCTTAGCATTTGGTTTAGGAGCGTGGCTGATGTAAGTACTAGTTAAGATTCCAACTGGATTGAAGGGCTAAGATGCATGCCAGTTGGTGGTTTGTATGTAAGCATGCCATGGTTTAATGATACATGGCATAGGATTAGGGTGCAACATCATAGAGTGGCTTTGCTAGGGTGGCAGTGAAGGACAATAAGTGATTATTGCACATTGCTACTTTTGTCAGATGAACAACATTGTATATGATAGTCTTTTCAAAGTGAGTAGAGTCATTGCTTTTTTTGTAGAGGTTATCATGCGCCTATGGCCAAAAACTGTCGAGTAGAGAAAGAGGGCTATAGAGGGTGCGGGAGAATGAGGTGTATAGTAAGTAGTAGATCTTGTTGAGGGGGCATTGTCCAAGCTGTTCAATTGTGAAGTCCATTTTGCATGTCGGGCTGCTATTTGCCATTGCGGTCTATTGATGACCACATAGGCTTAAGTCGGCTTGGTTGTGCATTGGTGTCGGGCTAGGCTTCCAAAACTTAAATGGGCCCGGAATCCATTCTAGATGCAGGCAAATGGAACTATTAGAGACATCCATTTTATACTTGTAAGAAAAACGAGCAAGACTTTGTCCCTAAGTTCACGCCTGCGAGCAGGGAGGACTTGTCATTTCCGCATTTAATGCTACCAACATGTGCCTTTGTGTTATGGCATTGGCAGTTGGTTTCTCAAGGCGTTGTGGTTGTAGTTTAGAGCCATGATAACTGATTCGATAGTGATGATGATACCTATAAGGTCTAGATCGTCTCCTGCTTAGTTGATCTGACGACTTAAATCGACTATCATTATTTATAAATACCCATCTCATTCTATTCATTATTTACAGAACCTTTACAAACTTCCACTAAAGAAAATTACAAGCTTTCGACTTCTTGTCTTTCAACCAGCATATTCAAATTCGACTTTAATCGATATGCATTACTTATTCCGATTTTTTTACGCTTGGCTTTTAATTTTGATGCTATGTTACCCCTTGATTCATGATCGAATGTTGAGTAGATTTATCTTTTTAATTGTGACTTGATTTTTCTATAGGTCTTTTCTTTCGCCTTTACTCTTTCTTTGTTGATTTGAACATCATTGTTTCACTAATAAACTTTCACGGATATGGCATCGAACGATCATCGTTGTAAAATCAACGTCGATCGTCATTGAACACTTTCCCAGTCACCTAAAAAAATCACAAGTCATGCCAATATTATGGAATGATCCCTCCTATTTGAGTAGCAAGACAGTACAATGGACCTTGGCCTACAACTATGATTAAGCAAAGTACCGATAATCGCGTAGGTCATCCGACCCACTTAGAGTTAGGGTTTGGGCTTAAATGGGTTTGAGTTGGGTGACCCTAAGTTTCCCATATTTGTGTCGGGTGAGCTGATTGCTCTCTAGTTTAAGTAATTCCCAAGTCAATCGGGGTGGTTCGATAATTGGGTTGTTTGCTAATTGCAGACGATTGGAGCAACGTCTACAAATGGGTAACTTTAGATATATAGTTTTGTCAAAGATCCGAGAAGATAGATTTGACCTTGCAAAATCTCGGGCTCGTTATGGTTGTGAGAGGATAGAGCCTCTTTATCCTTTAACCACCGATAGAGATAACCGAACCCTAGTTGGCTTCCTTACCTAGTTGCTTGCCTACATATGGAGCGGGGTGACGCTCCCACTCCATCCTTTCTTCGTTTGGTTCCTTAATGATCATATCGCACCCAAAAGCTAGCTACAGCGTTATGGTTGGGCTATTCATTATGTTGCAATGATCCTTATATCCCGAAGCCGAACCCAACCCTTGCCAGGATGGTTTTCAGGATGTACAAGTAGACAATGATCTTAGCCGACCACCACAACCATCTTCAGGGGATCAATAATCCCATATCTTCTAAGACCTCCCAAGCAAGGTGATAGGCTATCAAGACCACTTCTTCTTTGTGTTAAAGACTATGAACCCCACTCTAATGAATGTGCCTTTAATATCCCAGGTATGCTCCATTCTTAAAATCTCTACTAGCTTGAACTTTTCGTTGACAACAGCTTTAATTTTTTCTTGCAATAACTCTTGCTAGTGCCAGTCTAGGTTCGTCCATCTATGAAGACCAACTTCATAGGATCATGGAGACTCCCGACGGGTCCAGGAATCTAGCCTTAATTTTGATAAATGAAAATCTCTGCCACCTAGGTTGTTTTGAACAATTAAACCATGGGAGAGGGTGAATTAATAGCTCAACCTTTAGCTGGATAATCGGCTAGGCCTATGTGGGTGATTATCAGGGAGCTGCTTCTAGGGCCGATGATGGATATTGAGAAAGAGGCCACTGAGTCCAATTTAGGCTGCAGCGATGATGAGTGGGAGGCCTATGATTTGAGGATTTTGGAGGAAGTGATATGATGATGAGTGCAGGCTCCTCCTTTGAGATCTCCCCCACCCGTGGTTCTCCAAATCGAGTAATAAAAATCGCGTCCGCTAGCACACAAACTTTCTATGGGCATGATCTAGCAGTAGCAACACAGATTCCCCTTGCCCACCTTTGATTTGGAGGAGGCGAAGGGCTGTTATGATGAATGGTAGCTCTAATTTTTGTAGCATTGTCTACTGTATTTGAAACCTTTCTAACTCTCATTTATTTTATGTTTTGCAGTCGTTCTCTTAAATTTTATGCAACTAGTGAATATGGATGGCTCCGAGGGGCTTCCCAACAAACACAACAACGATAGCCCCAAGACACCGCAATCGCACATCTATAGACTACTTCGACCTCTCAACCAGGCCATTCTAGGGGATGCGTCTTTCCCATGACTAATCTTACACTCCAACAATAGCCTTTGGAAAATTTCACCGGCTCGCTTGGGGCCACTACGAGCTTAGAGAAGATATAGTCTAAGAAGCCACACATAGATGGGTCGGAGAGCTTCGACGGTGGTCCATCCTTTAAATTTTGGAGGAAGGCGGTCTAGAAGACTGTGTTGAAGTTCATCGTGTGCTAAAGGTGGTGGTGGTCATTGCTAGCTAGACTCACCCATTAGTTTTGACTCCAGATTAGATTGCATCTTTGAGTGGCGCTCCCACTGGATCACCCACAGAAATTGTTTTGTAGGTCGATAAGGTGATGAAGAACAATGACGCATGTTGAACCATCAGATGCCTTCCAACTCTTTGAGTAGTGGAGTGAATGGTTTTCTTTTTGCTTTTTTTTTATTGCAGCAGCAAAGACGCCTTCCACCCCTTTAAGTAGTAGAGCCATCAGATGCCTTCCAACTCTTGTAATGAAATGCTTTATGATGTAATGAAACCATGTTCTAACTCGATTGTTGTTATCACTATGTTCTGTATTGACTTGTTACTTTCCAGCTAATATTCTACATACATGCCCATCTACCATGTTTACCTTTATTTTTGTGTTCAGTGTTTACTTTTGAGTGGCTCAAGCGACCCTCGAATTTTCTAGGGAAATACATAGACTTAGGCATATATGTATATCATAAAAAATAAGTAAATGAATACAAAACACAAGTAAACAATCAACAAGCTATTTTTTTAAACAAACGGTTAGCCATTAGCACATATAGACGGGTTGAGTTGCAACAAAACATCCTTTTTGGGATGTCGAGCCCTCATGTTTTCGGTTAGCTCTTTGAGTGGCCATAAGTGACTTGTTGATTAGTCGGCTATTTTTATGATGAGGCTACCTTGGATGTTTAAGATGGATAACACTATAAATGCTAGAATTGGGGTTACTGCATGGGTAACCATGCCTATCTTGGTACAAGTGTCTCGCCTTATTAGAGGGATAGGCAGCATCACAAGCGAATGAAATGAGGCCATGATATAGGTGGTCCTGTTATTTGTTGGTCGATTCCTCCAGTATAGAAGGTAGAGTTGATTGGCTCGTGCATCCTCATAAAGAAGCACCATGGATGCTAGATTCGGTGTTACTTCATGAGTATTGATGTCCATCTTAGCATTAGTGCCCTACGTCATTGTAGAGATGGGCAACATCATGGTTGAACAAAACGAGACCATAACATGGGTTGTCACACCATCCGTCCATCGATGCATCCAGCACGGAACGGAGAATTGATTAACTCATGCATCCTCAAAGAGAAGTACACCACGAACATTGGAAATAGGGCCATGGCATAGGTGGTCATGCTACCCATGAGATAGTATCCTCAACATAGAAGAGAGCATTGGTTGGCTTGTGTACCCTCACGGGATCATATTGGCATTCCCTGATGGGGTAAGTAGCGTTGCATGGCTTGAACCCATTGAATAGCCCTGATTGTCAAAATTTCCCATCCAAGAAGAGATCGTAATGTGTATTGTCCTTGTCGGAAGCCCTATTACTATTGTTGACATTGTGCGATGATCGCTTCGGAATATCCATTTTACATAACATATGAATAAAATATTACTAAATTCCTCTCGCCTTACCATTGTGAATTTATGACATTTTTAGACATAGTAAGCTCAAAGGTGCTCCAAGTTCCAAGTATGCAGCATGTGGCGCTGTTTGGATGCGAGAGGTGGTATGTCTCATTGCCTACCGTGGAACAGATTACATACCGGACTTCCCAGTTTGGCCCTAAAACTCCCTCTACCTAGTGTTTTCGTATTTTTGAAGACTCGACATAGAACTAGGTTATCGACAAAGATGTTTGGCTATCTTTCTTTTGTAGGCATCAGTGCGGAGCTCTGCCTTGGCTTTGGTTTCTTCCAATGCATCAAGCCCGAGCCTTAGTAGATCATCCTTCCGCTAGAGGTCATGAGTGAGGCACCGAGGAGATGAGTGTGTTCTTTAATGAGAAACATGACATTATACCCCTAGGCTAGGGAGAAAGGCAAATGCCCTGTAAAGGCTTGGCTTGAAGTCCGATATGACCAAAGCACAAGTAATAGGTCTTTGGACCAATTCCTCTTTTCTTTGGTTAGGCGCTTCATCAATGTCAACTTGATGATCTTATTCAAAACCTCAACCAACTAATTATTTTTTATAAATGGGAGATTGAGGAAAATCACTTCTTGATCCTATTCCTCTTATAGAAACCCTTAAAAAGGCTGCTTTCGAATTTCCCGCCGTTGTCAGTGATGATCTTCTTTAGAATTCTGAAGTGGCAGACGTTGTTCTTGATTACAAAGTTTAGCACGATGCCTCCAGTGAGGGGCTCTACCTCAGCACACAATGTGAAATAGTTGATGGAGATGATGACATGATTATATCCTCCTTTAGCAATGAGGAGTTTCCCAATCAATCAATTCCTTATGTGTCAAACGACCAATGGGACATTATGGTAGTTAGCAAGTTTAAGGGGGCACTAGGAATCTTAGCGAACCACTGACCTCGATCACATTTCTGATGTAGTCCATTGCATCCTTGACATGGTTAGACAATAATTACTTTGTTGGGAAGCCATCTTTGCTAGGCTTTCCCCCAGCATGATCTCTGTAGAAGCCTCATGCAGTTCTCCCATTATATGGATGGCTTCTTCATTTGTTACATAACATTATAGGGGAATGGGTTACCCCTACCAGTGTAGTTTCCCATCAATGATTATATAGTGGGGCATAGGTAAAGAACTTTCTAGGCTTATTTCCTATCTATAGGCAAGTCACTACCCATAAGATATTGTAGCAACAGAGTCATCCAGGTACCAATATAGGCTCCATCAATTTCTGTTGCAGTTTCCCCCGACTCAAAGAAAGGGGCAGTATGCACCTTTAACGGCACCCAAGGGATACTTTCTTTGGGGTCGCTTACCTCCTTAGCCAATTGGTTGGCCTTGGTGTTCTTTTAATGTAGAATCTGTTCTAGCTCAAAATCTAAGAATGTGCTGATGAACTTTGTGCGTTCTACAACATATAGGGCCAAGTCTTTCTATTAACCTAGAATCACTCGTCGATCTGGTTAACAGCTACCGATAAGTCACCGAATGGGTGTAGAGATCTATTCATAGCAGCCATACCGGGACTTGACATGATGGCTTCGTATATAGCTTCATTATTAGTGGCCTTGAAGCTAAGATAGACGAAAAAGCATGTTATTTTACTGTGGGTGTGACTAGGACTATGTCGACCCCAACCCTCTCATTGGATGTGCTTCTGCATATATTTGTCGTGCTTGCTAGCTGGAGGGTGTTTCTTCCTCGCCCTTGTCTGAGCTTAAGCATTTCGCAATAAAATCAACCATAACTTGACCTTTTATGTATGTGTAGGTATATAAAGAGATGTAGTGAAGCCCGAGTTCCATGGACCACTTCAAGAGTAGGCACGTTGTATTAGGCCAGCATAGTACCTAAATCAACGATTGGTTGGTGAGAATTTTGATCAGGTGAAGAGGTCAAAGAAGGGTTTAACCTATTTGTTGCTTTTGATACAAAATAGCTAAGTGTTGTAACCATACCATTCAGACTCTGTACTTGTTTGACCATGCGAAGGATTGCGTATCTTGAATTGGTTGAATCTTGTCAGGGTTGGTTCCAGTTCCCATGGCACTTACAATAAACCCAAGGAACTTCCCTGATTGGACAGTGAAAAAACACTTCTTAGGGTTGAATATTATACCAACGGAGGATATAAAGATTCATGATCAGTTTCTTTACATACCTTGTGGCCTCTTTGAACTTCACTAATATATCGTCCACATACACCTTCATGGACCAACCGATCTATTCTGTGAACATTCTATTTACGAGCCGCTGGAAGGCTGCACCCGCATTGCGAAGCCCAAATAGCAAGAATTTATAGCAGTAGAGCCTTGCATTAGTGATGAAAGAGGTGTGTTCCTGGTCTGGACCATGCATTGTAATCTTATTATATTCAAAATAGGCATCCATGAATGCGAGTATCAAATGTCCGTTAATCGCATCCATAAGTTAATTGATGCGAGGTAGCGGGAACAATCTTTTAGGCAGGCCTCGTTGAGATTTAAGAAGTTGATGCAGTTCTCCAGTGAGGGATATGGCCATATTTATAGTTGAAAACTAAGTTTATTAGGTTAAATCTCGAGATTAATATTTATAGAATGTTATTGGGTCTATTTTTCGCTAATTTTGACCCATTTTATCAAATATAACAAGTTGTATATGTTTTCCGACTGTAAACAACATTTTGGATGCAATGGAATAGGCCCTATGGCTTAACTCGAATGTTTGTGAAAGTTTACTATTTTTTCTTTTATGTAAAATTATACTTCTACCCTTATTAGTATTTTATTTTATTATTAAAATTTCTAGGATGTTGTATTCTCCCACCTAAAAGGATTTTGTTCCCAAAATCTCTATAGATAAAAAATGCAACTTGCTTACGGGAAAACCAATATCTACAACCATCTACTCAACCATCAACCACTTGCAAACATTGTCTTTAGTTTAATATTTCTATTGCAGCATGTATATATAGGTATGGAATGAATATAAACATATAGATAATGAAAAATTAGGTGGTCTCCTGAACTAGTCAACCTTTTGAAATGCATATACTTATGCCATATATCCAAAATATATTGCCACGTCCTATATATATTTACATTTTTATATGAATGAGAAACCATTTAATACATATAAAAAAATGCTAAAATCATTATGCATATAACCGAGATAATAATATGGACACGGTAATGTACTTCGTAGGCCAATATGAACATATCAGCCCACATGTGCAATACTAAATAATAAAATACATCCATTAGCAACCATCATCGAAAACATGTCATAATGACACATTCACATCCATGCCTAACATCCATACAAACTTATCTTTGGAATATACTAAGCTAAATGCTTTGCATTTGAGAAATCATACTAACTTAAATAGGAACTCGGTAGAAAAGAGTTGTAGATTGATAGCGTAGATTTTCTCCTCAGGCACCCAAGCACTCTCAAGTAGATCATCTCCCTACTTAAGTTTAACTAATCAAATTACCTTATTATGGAGTCCACCGTCCTATGTTCAATAATATGAGTGGGCGTAAGGTGAACAAGTGGCTCTCTCTCCACTTCAACTTCTAATTTTGACTCTGCTCGACCATATTAGCTGAATCGTGTAAACACTTCCGCAAGTGTGATACGTGGAAAACATTGTGTACTCTCTAGCTTTTTAGGAAGATCCACTCTATAAACTAGCTTCTCTAATCTCTCTAAGATTGAAAAAGTCCCTACAAACCTCGATGCTAACATTTTCGAACTATCAAACCTCATGTCTAAGCGGCTAGACCTTCACAAAGACCATATCGCCTCCTACGAGCTCTAACTCTGTGCATCTCTTATCAGCATATGATTTTTTCCTATGTGTATTCTTCATCCGTTCATGGATCAAATCTACTTTTTCCGAAGTCTCTCTAATCATTTCTGACCAAGAATGATTTTATCCGCAGTGTCCTATTAATAAGATGGAGATCTATATGGCCTCTCATACAATGTCTCGAATGGAGTCATTCTAATACTTGTCTGATAATTGTTATTATATGCAAACTCTACTAATGGTAAGTGATTGTAACATCCCGCCTTTTTATATGGTTTAAATCGACACACGTGTTAATTCAAACCATACGGAAGGCGGATTGTTATGGGGTAAATAAGAAAAACAGAGAAGGAAAAAAAATAAATTGTAACGACCCGCAAATCCGCACCCCTTGAGTCAACACTATTCTACATCAATCAACTCAAGTTGCACAGAAATACGAACCATTTGGGTAGAAGAAGAAAAATGGAAAACAACAACAGAATCTAACCATCGCAGCGGAATAAATATAATAGATAATAAACAATCTTTACTTGAAAATCAAATATCTCTGTTTAAATATATTACATCATCATCAAAGTACATCAATCACAGTTCAAATAACAACAACATACAAATGGATACACAGCAACTCAACACAGCAGAATATATATATAAACAAGTACGGAAGTACGTATCGTCATCCAGCTTGTCTCCTGAGCTCCACTGCATCATATCCTGTATCCTATAATACTCGGTCTGACCCGAGCATTATAGTTAAATAACACCCGAGTCAGTCTGGAATACCAGCGTGAGAAAATCACACTCAATTGATTATTAAGTTTCAAAAATCCTTTGAAAACAAAAGCATCTCGTAAGACCACGCCACAAAGAAACATGTCGGGTTTTTACCTTACAATAGCTAAAACAGTTTTTATAGAAATTCTCTGATATTATAATAGGGTCTATATACAAATACTTATAAAATAGCCGAAATTGTTACATTATTAAATTCCAGCTACTAGCCACAAAGTGGGTAATACAAACAAAATTCGTACAAGGCTCGTAGGGAGAATGGATTTCCAACTAATGACGAAGCACTGGGGTACCACCTATCACAGTACGGGGCCTAGATCACCGTACCAAGGAGTACGCCCGCTCCCCTACAACACAAGACCGGGACTACCCCTTACTGGATAATCCCGAGTGAGATCACCCCGCGGTTGGGATCAGCAACCGCCCACTAAGCCGAAATAAAAAGGGACATCTAGACTGGAATGACCTCACCCTGCTTGGGTGCTACCCACCTACCCTTGCTGCATAACCCCTGATTTTCAGTCATTCCCATTTGATGAGGCTTGAGGCTAAGCGTTACCTTTAAAGAACATATCCCTTAGAATGCCCACCGTCCACCTGGCGATGTTTCACAAGCATTCATCCATACAAGTCCGTCCCGGGTTCGAACGGAACCGAAGGCACTACTCCTACTACATCCATTTTGGAAATATCCTTAGAATTAGCAGCGACTAGCCCTTTCACTTCACTGCTCCATCTTCGAATCCAAACTCGTTTCCACAAAACGTACAAACCGGATCGAAGTGGTTTTCGAGAAATAAATCTCGATCCCGATCTCTTCGAAACGATCAACGTATTTGTCCAATATTGATAGTCGGTGATTTAACTATCAATTTATATTCCCAAATGTCCATCAAACAATAAATATTTCCTAAATTATTTATTTATACCAAAATATCTTCACAAGATACGATTTCGCTTTTAAACCCTTTTGAAAACAGTTTTCAAACTATCTTCCCTTATCTCAGAATAAATTCTGAGTATTTCCATTTCCACTGGAATCACCAAGCACTAGACTCTAGATTTTTAAAATAGTTTTAAATTACTTTATCGTAAAATATGTTTAACATTTAATTTAGAAAATTTTACTTTAGTACTTAATTTAAAATAATACTTTAAGAAATAATTAAAATAAGTTTACCTTATAAATATAACTAGATTTTCTTCTTTAAACAAAATACCAAATCATCCTTTAAATAATTATGACGATAATGGATTAAACAAAACACTTATTTTGGAATTTTCTTTTAAACATTTAAGTTAAAACTACTTCAATGATTTACTAAAAATACACACTATATAAACATTTGAAAATAAAGTTACTTAATGAAATATAAAACTGGATTTCTATTTTTAAAAACAAAATACGAACTTACTTCTTAATAATTTCTGCTAAAATAGATTAAAGGAAAATACTTACTTTAGACTTTAAATATTAGAAATAATAATTTTACAAAACTTGCTTTCTTTAAAAACAACTTTAAAATATTTAATTTATATTTAAAAATTTTACTTTTTAAAACCATGTACTTGGCTATCCAGAGAAATTCCAACTTCAATCACTTAAATCAATTTCTCCAAATTGATTTCCAATCTATTTTATTTTGATATAAGTTCCTTTAATTTCTCAATTCATTTTATGATTCATTAGCTATGGACTTATTATTATTGTTATTATCTTTCGTTTGATATAAAATCTTTTAACTGAAATATACCAATTTCAGAGTTTCCCAATTTCTTCTTTATTCTTCTTAAATAATTTAAACCTTAAATTTTAAATAAATGTCTTCTTCTTTTAATTAATATCATTGAAGATTTAATATTCATTAACTTTCTGTTTATTCAAATTTCCTTTCTATACTAAAGATCTATTTATTAGAATTTTACAGTCACTTCATTCCTTTTTCAATTCATTTTTTTATTCTATAATTATTTTATTTACAAATTCACTTCTTTTAATTCCTTTCCAAAATCTAATTTATATATTTTTGGAAATTCATTATACCCAATCATAACCAATCGAACCATAACATTCAATTTTCCAATAAAGTTCGTCATGGAGTAGTAAATAATCACAACAGAGGGTATAGAATAATTTAAATAAATATTGAGGGATCCAGTTGGATCCCTCCAACCTGTTTTTCCCTACGTCCACAGATGTTAGCACGATATAATATGCCAAATTCAAAATATCCCATACTATAGCACATCAATCAATTCAACCATTCAAACAATTATTTAAATTTTATCATTTAAATTTAAATTTAACTGAGTGAGGTTAACTCACCTACGATTTTTGTTTTTCCATCCAATTAAAACTCGCCTGGTTTTTCCCACGACTTCAGACCTTGTATAAATATTTACAGTTTATTAACATTTGAACCACTTGAATATTCAATTACCATTCAATAAATTTAATTAACTAACTATTTTTTTAATATTCGAATAAATCGAACAAATATTTTCCATTTGCTAAATTTAATTAAATTAACAAATAATTTTTATTTAAACTAATTGAATAAATTTCCAGTTGATAAATTTAATTCAACTAATAAATTTATTTTAATTCTTAAACTAATTTCCTTTATAATAATATATTTTTAGCAACTAAAAATGTATTAAGTTTATTAACAAATCTGTCTCTATCATATGTTATATTAAAAATAAACAAGTAAATGAAAATAGATATACTTCTATATTTATCTTTGGTGAAACTACATTTATAAAAATAATTTATAGATGTCAAAAAAATCTAGTTTTTTATATATATAACTTCCAATCCCCTTTAAAATCCTTATATTATATTATATTTATTTATTTATTTAAACTGTATCCGTATAGATACATGTATAATTATTGTGTTAAAATATATGTGTTGATATAGACGTACTTACAGTTATATTATACCTTTCTGTACATAGCCAGACAAGAATTTTGAAAATACATAAACTGTATATTTATAGATATACATATATTTAGAAATAAAACAGGAATAGGTTTAAATCTTTCTATTATTATCATTCCTGTGAAATCTATATATATATATATAATGGAATAATTAAAATAAAAATAAAAACTCACCTAACAGCCTCACTATCAAAACCCTAGCTCACGACTTGAGTGTCGCAACACTCGCAGCACCCTAAGAAATCGTGAGATTCCCCTAAGCCCTACGAGTTCAACTTGCTTCCACGAACCATTGCTCGCCTTCGATCAATCTATCTTTGCCCCTACTGATAGGAAACCCGCACCTAGCTTCACGACCACGCTGACGCCGCCCCAATTCGAACAACATCTCGGCGTCACCCTATCGTTCTATGCTATCGCACTCACGAATCTGGATACAAGCCTATCACGAATGAACTGGAAGTATTGGAGAGGAATCACGGTCATTAAACTTTGTTCAAAATTTTAGATGTTAATCTCGATTTGATTTTGAAGAAAAGGAAAGTTTTCGGCTGTTTTTAAAATGAAGGGTGAGGGGAGTTTCGATTTCTTTTAAACAGAAGGGCTGCGGCCATTTTTTTCTGAGTCTTTGATTTTTATTTTGATTTGAAGAAGGAGATTTAGTTCCATTATTAAAGAAATAGGGCTGCGTGATTTTGAAAAAAAAAGGAGACATGGAAAAGAAAGAAAGTCGGCTGATGGAAAAGATTTAGATAGGTGAAAAGATGTGAGATATTTAAATTAAACGATTGATTATTTTCTAGACGTTTTTATCTCATACGCTCACACAATGATTCCGAATGCTACAAAATTTGAAATCCGATGATAATTCAATATTACGGATCCAATGGAACTGGTTTCGTCGAATTCTGAGACTGTGCCTCGGAAGGCTATTTTTAAATTCAATTTAAACGATGAAATTTCAAAACTGAATAAATCACTATTAAATTTAATTTTAAAACTTCTATTATCTTCAATATTATTAATATAAATTTTATAAGTCTTCTAATTATTTTAACAGGCTTAAAACTCTAGATTCAACGATTTACCCAACTTCATTTATTTAATCCAAAAATTTAATTATCAAATAAATTGTGATATTCGTAATTCACGTAAAAATTATTCTATTGAATATTTAAAATCAATTAAATATTTCGATTTTAAATGCTCGAAAATTCCGGGTCGTCACATTCCTCCCCCCTTAAAAGAATTTCGTCCCCGAAATTACTAGTTAAGAAGAATGTTCCAATACCCGTTTACTTTTTCCCAAAATCAAACAGTTTTATCAACTTGTCATAACATATCTTTTATTAAAGACCCACTATTACTTCAACCAACTTCCCTAAACCTTCCATAGTTTTCAATATTATTACTTGCTCAATCATTCAAATTTCAATTGAAAACCAAAATTTGAATTATCAAAATTTCTCAAAAAATTTTCTAACTCCCTAAATTTTTGAAAATTTTTGCGAGCGTCTCCTTTGCGCGGCTAGCTCGGTACAACTACAAAAGGCCTCTACGGGCTCCCAAATTCCAAAAGAAAACAAAAAGCCAAGTAGCTAGATCTAAAAACCCAATCAAATTTCACAGAAATTTGAACACATACCTTTTTTGTCGAGCAATTCAAATTCATCTTCTGAAATCAAAATCAATTTTCCTTTTCCTTTTATAATACCTGCATAACTTACTTAGTAATAATATCCCATCACAACATTCCAAAACATTTTATCGACTTTCTCACGAAATGCCAATATCTGTTCATCCAGATATTAACTTGGAATATATTTGTACTATCAATTTCCAATTAAGAATTCACTATTCCTTACTTAAGTTTAGTATAAGCATTTTATATGTTTCTTAGACTTATTTACATCTTACCACTTTAGTTTATATCTATTTCTATTTAAATTGATTCCTTCATTTCCATATGAATTCAATTTATCTTTAACTCTGAATATTTAAATTTTATTTTTCATTTATACCGATTCATGTCATTATTTTAAATTAGTTTCATTCACTAATTTATTTCAATTTCCAGTTTGAAATTGTTCTGTCGTTAATAAAATTTTCCAAATTTTCAAAAAATTTCTAACTCCTAAAATTTCTGAATTTTTTTGGCAGAGTCTCCTTTGTACGGAGGAGCTTTTGCAATTTGACAAAAGAGATAAATATATATACGTCGACCCACACGGTCGGAAAAACCAAAAACAGTTCATATTTCCTATTTTTATTGTGTAGGTGTACCTTATTTAGCATTTAAAAGCAAACAGCTTATATTCTTAGCATCTAGCGTGACCAAAATCCAGCCAAACGGCTTCCCGGTACCTGTGCTTACTCAATTTAAATACATAGGTAACGTATTTATGAAATTTATAACATTTCATTCATTTAAACTGCTACAACATATCAACAACATAAGTAATGCATTATAAATACTTCCATAAGCAATTTGTATAGTTTCCAAACTAGTTCAATTTGCTTTCAACCGATTCATATTCCATTTTCATTCATCACAAGTGAGTTACAACTCATTTACTTATCTTCAATTCATATTTATGTCGAAACAACTCATTTTCGATTTAATTGACTTCAAAAATCAATCTCTGCTACTTCTATCAGTTTATAATAACAACAAGGCTATATATTTTTTTTATAAACAATCTTCGATTTATATTCTTCATTTTATTTTTATTTACTAAACCCATTACACTTCTAACTTAACTCACTTTGTTTATTCATGTATTCATTTGAAAATTTTTAGTTCACATTCACAGTTCATTCCCAAATCTATTTATTTAATTACAAGGCCAATTCAAAATTTTATTTCCACTCTCTTGAATTTATTTGTAATTCAATCCATAATCTAACTCTTTCTTTCGACAATACTTCTATTTAGTTTACTGATAATATGCATTGAATATTATTTATAACTCAATTCTAGGTCATAATCAAAGTTTATTAACTCTCAATTCAACTTATTAAGTAATCCCAAATTAGTTTACTTCCATTCTCAATTAAATATTGATTTTTATCACAAAATCACTTCATTATATTATTATTATTTTGTTCAATTCAAATTTTATAATTCAAGTTTGGATGTCTATTTCATTTCCAAGATACAAAATATTTTATTTTGACTTATTTATTCCACTTTTAAAATTTATAAGTCACACACTTATTTATTTTCCCCCGCTTCCATTCATTTACACCCAATCACATTTATCTTTCACTTTTAACTCAAGATCTTACCTTTATTAAGCCAAACATACTTTTATTTCAAGCAATTAAATTTCTTTCGATAAGCAATCAAAGTTTATTTATTCAGTTTAATCCTTATCCAACTATTTCTATTCGAATAAGGATTTTATTTCATTCAACTTAAATTATTCAAGCTTTTATTTGATAAATTTTCCACTTCCCTCGAAATCACACTTCCATAAATTTTAATCTTAAGTTAATTTATTTATTTCAACTTCATACTTAATTTCATTTCCAATTTATTTGATACTCATGTAATCAAATTCCATTTACTTTAATTAGCCATTCTCATACATCCATTTAAATTTTGTTAGAATTGTACCCAAGGCCATATTTAATTCATTCTTTCTCGAATTGGATTCATTTGAAAATTCAAACTAGCTTTAAACTTAAGTTAATTTACTTTAATTCACCACCATTCATGACTTAAGTTCATTCTCGTTTTAATTTATTCATACTCGAATTGGATTTATTTCATCATAAATCATTTTTATTTTAATTCAATTCCATACAACTCAAGCTTTATTCCCAAACTCTATTACATATTCACAATCTTTAATTTGATTTTCCTTTGATCAAATCCCCAACCATTTCACTAATTAATTCGATTAGTTCCTTCTTTTATCCATTTAAATTTTAATTACATTAACAGTTCATTGTTGGATTTATTATTAATATGGCCATTCAATTTATGCTTGAATTGGATTTGTTTATATTTCACACCATACCCATTTAATCTAATTCATTCAACAACACTTCCAATTATAATCCAATTTAATTCAATTTAAATTTAAATTTTATTTAACTTATCTCAAGTTAAATTCAGATATATTTTCTTCACTTTCATTCACTTAAGTTAAATTTTAGTTGTCGGATTAAAATTTTCAACTCCTTCCTATTAATATCAACTTTACTTTATCAGTTCAATAGTCGATTCATTTATTCATTCACAAATTCTTTTTCAGCCATTGAATTTTGTTTTCAAACATTAATTATTTTTCGTCCATTTGAACTTATTTTGCACCTTATTTTACACATTTAAATCAAACATCATCCAATATCCAATTTCATTCCATTTCATTTGCATACCATATTAATTAATCAGTTACTTATAGATTTTATCTTAAAACTTTGTTTATTTAATCCAACTTAACTAATTTCCTTTTCCAAACTTAAATTCAACATTCAATTTTGAAAACGTATATATACCTCCCCAAATTATTCCTTTGCATTTTCAAAATCAACCAATTTCCTCCAACAACATTAATCCAAAACATCCTGGTAGCAATTCCTCTTTTGGAAACTTGAAAATAAACATCGATGATGCTGCAGTCATCACCGAAATTATTTTCCAGCGACCGTAAGAGTTCAATGCTTTTATCTCTTTTTAAAACCCTTCAAATATTTTTAAATTCCAAATCTCTCTAGATTTCAAATCCGATTCAAAAATATTTCTCTCAGATGTATTATTTTTCCCAACCTTGAGAATCATTATCAAATTCAAAGGAACTTAAATCTCCAAATTCCAAACTCTTTAAATTTATACTCAAACATTACTTTGGAATCTTATTTTATTATAATTATTAATCACACTATAATTTACATTATAGTTTACATTTACAAATTCATTTGTATATAAATTTGTTTCTTAGTTTTTGATTATATTTTTCAATTCCTTATTCAATTATAATAACATTTACAAATTTCATTCATTTTATTAATTTATCTTTTAATCTTTGGTTATTATTTCAATTTCTTATTCAATTTTCATACAATGATAATAATGTAATATTATCACTTCTAACAACCAAGCATCCATATATCACTATAACAATTACGAGAAATTATCTCCTTTATATACAAAATAATTTTGGGTAAAATTATTTCATTTACCCTATTCAAAACAATACTGTGTCGGTTTATCTTGTTGAAGAGTTTAGAAATTCCTATCGATAACATGGCGTCCCATATATCGACTAGAATCCATAAACACTCAACCGATAAATCATCACAATATAAAAACAATTTTATATTCACTAACAAATACGCACTCATATCTATCAATACTCTCAAACTCATTCAAGAGTACTACGGACTCTATTTAATGAGTAGTTCCAACCAGAGCCAAGGTCATCACCAACCTAAGCTCTGCTACCAAGTGTAACGACCCGTAAATCCGCACCCCTTGAGTCAACACTATTCTACATCAATCAACTAAAGTTGCACAGAAATACGAACCATTTGGGTTAAAGAAGAAGAAAAATGAAAAACAACAACAGAAATCTAATTATCGCAGCGGAATAAATATAATAGATAATAAACAATCTTTACTTGAAAATCAAATATCTCTGTTTAAATATATTACATCATCATCAGAGTACATCAATCACAGTTCAAATAACAACAACATACAAATGGATACACAGCAACTCAACACAGCGGAATATATATATAAACAAGTACGGAAGTACGTATCGTCATCCAGCTCGTCTCTTGAGCTCCACTGCATCATATCCTGTATCCTATAATACTCGGTCTGACCCGAGCATTATAGTTAAATAACACCCGAGTCAGTCTGGAATACCAGCGTGAGAAAATCACACTCAATTGATTATTAAGTTTCAAAAATCCTTTGAAAACAAAAGCATCTCGTAAGACCACGCCACAAAGAAACATGTCGGGTTTTTACCTTACGATAGCTAAAACAATTTTTATAGAAATCCACTGATATTATAATAGGGTCTATATACAAATACTTATAAAATAGCCGAAATTGTTACATTATTAAATTCCAGCTACTAGCCACAAAGTGGGTAATACAAACAAAACTCGTACAAGGCTCGTAGGGAGAATGGATTTCCAACTAATGACTAGGCATTGGGGTACCACCTGTCACGGTACGGGGCCTAGATCACCGTACCGAGGAGTACGCCCGCTCCCCTACAAAACAAGACCGGGACTACCCCTTACTGGATAATCCCGAGTGAGATCACCCCACGGTTGGGATCAGCAACCGCCCACTAAGCCGAAGTAAAAAGGGACGTCTTGACAGGAATAATCTCACACTACTTGGGTGCTACCCACCTAGCCTTGCTGCATAACCCCTGATTTTCAGTCATTCCCATTTGATGAGGCTTGAGACTAAGCGTTACCTTTAAAGAAAATATCCCTTAGAATGCCCATCGTCCACCTAACGATGTTTCGCAAGCATTCATCCATACAAGTCCATCCCGGGTTCGAACGGAACCTAAGGCACTATTCTTACTACATCCATTTTGGAAATATCCTCAGGATTAGTAGCGACTAGCCCTTGCACTTCACTGCTCCATCTTCGAATCCAAACTCGTTTCCACGAAACGTACAAACCAGATCGAAGTGGTTTTCGAGAAATAAATCCCGATCCCGGTTTCTTCGAAACGATCAACGTATTTGTCCAATATTGACAGTCGGTGATTTAACTATCAATTTATATTCCCAAATATCCATCAAACAATAAATAATTTCCCAAATTATTTATTTATCCCAAAATATCTTCATAAGATATGATTTCGCTTTCAAACCCTTTTGACAACAGTTTTCAAACTATCTTCCCTTATCTCAGAATAAATTCCGAGTATTTCCATTTCCATTAGAATCACCAAGCATTAGACTTTAGATTTTTAAAATAGTTTTAAATTACTTTATCGTAAAATATGTTTAACATTTAATTTAGAAAATTTTACTTTAGTACTTAATCTAAAATAATACTTTAAAAAATAATTAAAATAAGTTTACCTTATAAATATAACTAGATTTTCTTCTTTAAACAAAATACCAAATCATCCTTTAAATAATTATGATGATAATGGATTAAACAAAACACTTATTTTGGAATTTTCTTTTAACATCTAAGTTAAAACTACTTCAATGATTTACTAAAAATACACACTATATAAACATTTGAAAATAAAGTTACTTAATGAAATATAAAACTGGATTTCTATTTTTAAAAACAAAATACGAAGTTACTTCTTAATAATTTCTGCTAAAATAGATTAAAGTAAAATACTTACTTTAGACTTTAAATATTAGAAATAATAATTTTACAAAACTTGCTTTCTTTAAAAACAACTTTAAAATATTTAATTTATATTTAAAAAATTTACTTTTTAAAACCATGTACTTGGCTATCCAGAGAAATTCCAACTTCAATCACTTAAATCAATTTCTCCAAATTGATTTCCAATCTATTTTATTTTGAAATAAGTTCCTTTAATTTCACAATTCATTTTATAATTCATTAGCTATGGACTTATTATTATTGTTATTATCTTCCGTTTGATATAAAATCTTTTAACTGAAATATACAATTTCATATTTTCCCAATTTCTTCTTTATTCTTCTTAAATAATTTAAGCCTTAAATTTTAAATAAATGTCTTCTTCTTTTAATTAATATCACTGAAGATTTAATATTCATTAACTTTCTGTTTATTCACATTTCCTTTCTATGCTCAAGATCTATTTATTAGAATTTTAAAGTCACTTCATTTCTTTTTCAATTCATTTTTTTATTCTATAATTATTTTATTTACAAATTCACTTCTTTTAATTCCTTTCCAAAATCTAATTTATATATTTTTGGAAATTCATCATAACCAATCATAACCAATCGAACCATAGCATTCAATATTCCAATAAAGTTCATCATGGAATAGCTAATAATCACAACAGAGGTTATATAATAATTTAAATAAATATTGAGGAATCCAGTTGGATCCCTCCAACCTGTTTTTCCCTGCGTCCACAGATGTTAGCACGATATAATATGCCCAATTCAAAATATCCCATACTATAGCACATCAATCAATTCAAACAATTATTTAAATTTTATCATTTAAATTTAAATTTAACTAAGTGAGGTTAACTCATATTCGATTTTTGTTTTGCCATCCAATTCAAACTTGCCTGGTTTTTCCCACGACTTCAGACCTTGTATAAATATTTACAGTTTATTAACATTTGAACCACTTGAATATTCAATTACCATTCAATAAATTTAATTAACTAACTATTTTGTTAATATTCGAATAAATCAAACAAATATTTTCCATTTGCTAAATTTAATTAAATTAACAAATAATTTTTATTTAAACTAATTGAATAAATTTCCAGTTGATAAATTTAATTCAACTAATAAATTTATTTTAATTCTTAAACTAATTTCCTTTATAATAATATATTTTTAGCAACTAAAAATGTAATAAGTTTATTAACAAATCTGTCTCTATCATATGTTATATTAAAAATAAACAAGTAAATGAAAATAGATATACCTCTATATTTATCTTTTGTTGAAACTACATTTATAAAAATAATTTATAGATGTCAAAAAAAATCTAATTATATATATATATATATATATATATATATATATATATATATATATAAAACTTCCAATCCCCTTTAATATCCTTATATTATATTTTATTTATTTAAACTGTATCCGTATAGGTACATGTATAATTATTATGTTAAAATATATGTGTTGATATAGATGTACTTACAGTTATATTCTACCTTTCTGCACATAGCTAGACAAGAATTTTAAAAATACATGAACTGTATATTTATAGATATACATATATATTTAGAAATAAAACAGGAATAGGTTTAAATCTTCCTATTATTAACATTCGTGTGAAATATATATATACATACATATATATATATATATCTAATGGAATAATTAAAATAAAAATAAAAACTCACCTAACAGCCTCACTATCAAAACCCTTGCTCACGACTTGAGTGTCGCAACACTCGCAGCACCCTAAGAAATCGTGAGATTCCCCTAAGCCCTACGAGTCCAACTTGCCTCCACGAACCATTGCTCGCCTCCGATCAATCAATCTTTGCCCCTACTGATAGGAAACCCGCGCCTAGCTTCACGACCCACGCTGACGCCGCCCTAATTCGAACAGCATCTCGGCCTCACCCCATCGTTCTATGCTATCGCACTCACGAATCTGGATACGAGCCTATCACGAATGAACTGGAAGTATTGGAGAGGAATCACGGCCATTAAACTTTGTTCAAAATTTTAGATGTTAATCTCGATTTGATTTTGAAGAAAAGGAAAGTTTTCGACTGTTTTTAAAATGAAGGGTAAGGGGAGTTTCGATTTCTTTTAAACAGAAGGGTTGCGGCCATTTTTTTTTGAATCTTTGATTTTTATTTTGATATGAAGAAGGAGATTTAGTTCCATTATTAAAGAAATAGGGCTGCGTGATGTTGAAAAAAATGGAGACATGGAAAAGAAAGAAAGTCGGCTGATGGAAAAGATTTAGATAGGTGAAAAGATGTGAGATATTTAAATTAAACGATTGATTATTTTCTAGACGTTTTTATCTCATACACTCACACAATGATTCTGAATGCTACAAAATTTGAAATCTGATAATAATTCAATATTACGGATCTAATGGAACTAGTTTCATCGAATTCCAAGACTGTGCCTCGGAAGGCTATTTTCAAATTCAATTTAAACGATGAAATTTCAAAACTGAATAAATCACTATTAAATATAATTTTAAAACTTATATTATCTTCAATATTATCAATATAAATTTTATAAGTCTTCTAATTATTTTAACAGGCTTAAAACTCTAGATTCAACGATTTACCCAACTTCACTTATTTAATCCAAAAATTTAATTATCAAATAAATTGTGATATTCGTAATTCATGTTAAAATTATTCTATTGAATATTTAAATCAATTAAATATTCCGATTTTAAATGCTCGAAAATTCCGGGTCGTCACATTAACAGAATCTCACAACGAAAGGATAAAATATAATAATCAATATACAGTTCATAAAACTGTTTACAAAACATTTAATTCTTCTTTATACAATAAATATCAGAGTTCACATACCAATAAATATCAATGTAGCGGAATATAGTGTGTAGTGGAACCATATAATATATAATAATAATAATAATGAAAACTTCATCTTCGTCCTTCAGAAATAATGTCTTTGATCCTGAAATGCTCGGGCTGACCCGAGCGAATTGAAAAGACAAAAAACTCGAGTCAGAACTAAAAGATCTTATGTAATTTAAATCAACAGAAATAAATATGAGTGCAGTAACTCAAGAGATGCTCGGGATTTACATTCCTAAGGATCCGTTAAACTATTTACTGTGTAGTATATTTCGCTATTATAATAGTGTCTAATTGTAAAATAAACTTACTTTTAAATAGCGTTAAGGCTTTACATGTTCCACCTTAACACATAATATATTCCCATTCCCATAATCTATACAGTACCGTAATCTCCCCCGTACTGGGCGTCGTCAAAGGGCACTCCATATGTATTGTACAAAACCAAAATCGTATAAGGCGCGCTAAGGTAGGTGACACAGCACCACTAGGCAATGCCAGGGTAGATATACCAATTACGCATCCGGGCTGGTGGTAACGCATAGCCGCAGCTACCGGCCACCTCGAGCCACACCCTCAAATAGAAAATCAAAAGTGGCCACCGAATCAATCCAAAAGTCAAAGTATAATATCGAAGGGATGTGTCCGATCAAAGGTGCTAGCTCAATTAACCCGTCAATCGCTCCTGTTTTAGCCACCTTATGCCAACTCACGGGAGTAGGGTCCACGTATTTACCTCAAAGGAAACGCCGCCACCATTCTACTTCATTCTGGAATCTCCACCGCGTACACGGTTGTTAAAGTGGTTTTTGGGGTTGGCAGAGAGTATGACAACTTCCGATCCCGGTCTCTTCAACAACCAAACGTTATTATAACACCGCGGTTATTTCAAAATAATTTATATTTTAAAACCAGAATAAAATAATCGTTTCAAAACCATATAAATACGATATCATTTCTATTTTAAAAACCAAATCAATATGATATCATTTTGAAGAAATCCCAAATCGATATAATATCATTTTTTATTTCAAAAATATCCTTTTCCCAAAATCATAGCACTTTCAAATCATAATACCTTGAAATTCATAGCTTTGAAACATAACTTCCAATACTTAAATGGTTTACTATTAAATTACTTTATATAATAAATTAGCTTCTTCAATTTCAAAATCAATCCCAATACAGATTTAGATCCTCAAATAATCCATTTCAAATTTCATATATTTCAAAGCTTTAATATTTAAAATTCCTAAACTAATTTTGATAATCTAGATTCAAAAACCAAATCTTCTATTATTTATTTTTGAAATAATTTACATAATAAAACCATTTTTATTAAAAAAAACTCAAATTTCAAATAGTTTATCTTGGTTTCATTCTATTTATTACATCAATTGTTAATTTATGAAATAAAATTAACATTTCTATTCATTTTGTTACATTCATTAACTTCAGTTTTTGTCTAGATCTTATTAGTGTAACATTAAAGTTCATTTAATTGTAATCTTGGAAAAAATTCAGTTATAAATATCATATCTTTTAAAATTTCAAGTTTAATACATTTACATTAACTTACGAGGTTAAATTCTTAAATACCTCTCAATTTTAATTTATTGCCATATAAATATTAAATTGTTAACATTTAATTACAGTTGCTTCATCAAATTTCTACATTCGCTCCAATATAAACTTTAAGACTTTTATTTCCTTCTAAATTAAATTAGAAATACTATTAAATTAACTCTTTTAAAATCATCGAATTTTACGGTCCTAACACTCTCCCCCACTCAAAACTTTTCGTCCCCGAAAAGGAAAAGAAGGGAAAAGAAGAATTAAGAAATCAATATATCTTATTTAAAACATTAAATTTATAAACAATAAATTTACAAAATTACTTATTTTAAATAAAATATACCAGTTTATAACCATTAAATCTTTTATTACTCAAATTAATAAAGTTTGGAAAATAATTTCAAAATATTTCTAAGTCCAAAATTTACGAAAAATTTCGACAGAGTCTCCTTTGTACAGAGAGGCTCGGGAGAAAATAGTAATATCAAATATAACAATATACAACATGAAACGACCCGCTATTTTGGACTATTCGCATCCGCACATGTCGGACTTGAATAATTCAAAATACCGAATTGTTACTTTAAATTTGGCAAAACTCAAATATACAATAAATAAATAATCACATAATCACAAACACAGAGTAATAATATGCAGCGGAAGCAAAAGATAGTAGTTCATGAAGCTACTATATAAATAACAGAGTTAAATAAGTAACAACGGAAGTCTCAAATACAATAGTCAAATACAAGAATCAGAATACATCATTGGAATTAACTGAATATCTGAAAGCTGGATAGATAGATGGATCTCCAAGCGAAGCTCCAACTCCAAAGGTGAGTCTCGACAGCTAAACCACTCAGTCTGACCCGAGCATAAAGCAAAACACAAAATACTCGAGTCAGGATTAATATTCTTATATCAATAAATCCAACTCAAGTGAAATAATAATTGAAATGCAAATAACTCAAAGGATGTTGGAATAACTATCCTCTAAGGATCCGTTAAACTATCTACTATGTAGTAGTGTACGCTAAATGGATAATGCCTATCAGTAATATAAAGTATGAAAATAGTGTTAAGGCGTTACCATTATCCCCCTTAACAAATTTTATATAAGCGTTATAGTCCATATAGCACTGTAAACTCCACCATAAACTAGTGGGCTATCAGGGAGTACTCCATAGGTATAACACAAAACAAATTCGTAGTGGTCGCGTATATAGGGATACAAGTATGACAAGGCACATGAGGCTATACCCAAGGTAGTGAAACTACCGTTTCCCTGATCCGGACTGGTGAGAATGCATCGCCGCAACGATCGCAACACCGCGAAACAACACTCCTGAAATTTCGAGGGTGCACCAATCAATAACAAGTAATGAGTAGTTTACGAAGAAGTGCGTTCGCTCGAGGTAGCTAACCCCATTTAGCCCGGCTCGGCTCCTGTTTTAGTCATTTCCAATTTGACACAAGTGTCAAGGCTATCCATTAATGTTCTCTTTCTTCAGTCAACACGTACATCATTCCAACCACTTCATTCTGGATCACACTCCCCGTATAGTTATTAAAGTGATTTTCGGTTTAGACAGAGAGTATGTCTATAACCGATTCAGGTCTCTTTAATAACTTCCGTAATTATTACACCGATTGGTCGTTTGTATATTTCAAAACCAAATCAATTTCAATTTCAAATTAGAATTTGTAAACCAATTTTTCGTTCGTCTTTCTATACCAATTTCCATAATTTACGATTCAAAACTTCCAAATTACCAATTCAAAATCTTACAATTCAATTTCAACTTTTATTCAAAACAATTCAAATATTGATTCAAGTTCGTATATAAATTTCATTCCGAAAACATTTAAATTAATTTAATTTAATGTTCAAATCAATTTAAATTCGTAGATCGATTTCATTCAATATTCGTTAAGTTAATTTATCATTCAAAACAGTTTCTATTAAATTTCCAATTCATTAAATCAATTACTCAAGTTCAACTTTATTATATCAAAACTTCAAATTGAATTAAATTAGATTCGTCAATCAAGTTCTTTAACTTACAAGTCTTATATTTATTCCAATAAATCACCTTTTATTTCTTGTTAAAGAAATTCAATTTCATTTTTTTTACTTAGTTACAATTTCGAAACTCAATTAATAAAGAAACTAAATTTTACATATTCAAGAAGTTCAATTTCACTTATTAACTTATTTAAATAATTTTCCAAAACTTAATAAATAAAGAAACCCAATTTCATTTATTAACGAAGTTCAAAATTCACTTATTCAAAAGTTCAATTTCTCTTATCAAAGGATTCAAATTTTATTTAATTATCAAATAATTCAATTTTATTTAATTATTAAATAATGTCAAACTTAATTAATAATTTCAAAATTTAATTGTTAAATAAATTCCAAAACCTAATTATTAAATAATTCCGATCTTAATTATTAAATAATTCCAAACTTAATTTTTAGATAATTTCAAACTTAATTATTAAATAATTTCAAAATTTAATTATTAAATAATTCCGAACTTAGTTCAATCATTTCTCAAATTAAACAACGTTCTTTCATTAATTACTTTCTTAATATTTTGTTTCAAATTATTCAATATTAACATTTTCTTTCATAAAATTTCAAATTCCAATTTCATTTCAAAATCATATTATTTATTCAAATAAAATCTTTATTTTATTTTTAAATCAAATTATTGACCAATCGGGTTAAATTTAATTCTCTATCCTAAGTCAAGTTCATTTTGGGTATTTATCATTTCAACCCGATTCCATTTCAATTCACATTCAAAGCATAGCAAAAAGGGAACTTGCAGTGTGATAACTGGGATGGTGTCAAAGAAAATAAACAAGCAATAGCATCCATACATAACAATTCAACAGTCAATTCAAATAATCCTGAAGTAATCGTATTAATTCACATTGTTGTTTGTGCGAATTAATTTAATTATTTCTAGAGTCTACACTATCATTTCAAGCAGATTAAAGATTATTCACTTATTATTCTATGCAATTCCACACTTTACATCAATTATTCAATTTCGTACTTCATCAATTAATACAACATAAATTCAAATGGTTCAAGGGTAATTAACTATTTCTACGTGTCAAATAATTAAACATTTAGGGGGTCATATTATACAAATTTAACTAATCAATTTCAACACATATGTCGATTCAAAATTTTAACTATCCTACGTCAGATTCAATTGCATAATATTTATCACTTATACATTACAATTTTAACGTCCGATATAGACAACAAACAATCAAACAATTATCAACCAAACTGCATTATCGTCGCATAAATAATTAACAGATAATGGTGTCCGATGTCATAGGTGAACAGATACAGGTAATAACAGTGTACATAACTAACAACAGTATATTTCAATTGTCGTTTCAATTAAATCAAATTTAATAAATAAAGAACATTAATCGTGAGTGATCGCTCACCTTTCGAGGCTAGAGAGATGAAAGAGCGTGGAGCGAATTGTTGATCCAAAAACGAATTCCAAGGTACGACACGATGAACACACATTTAACGATCAATGCAAGGCTGGAATAACATGAAACTCATGAAAACAAAATCAATAGCCAGGTATAGAAGGACAAATTGGTAATAGGAATCGATGAGAATGAATCACATCAGCTTGAAATATACGGAAAATATTTATTATTATCATTATTTTATTAGAATCAATGGTTTGATTAACGACCGATATTAAAATAATATTAAAAAAATCGTCTTCAAAATAAAAATCGATATAAGCATTTTATTTTAAATCGAACGCACATTTTGCCATAAGATTAATATTTGATTTCAACACATGCTAAAATTAATGTAAGAATTAATATGTGTACTACAAGCGTTTCATACTAAATGAGTCCTACTAAATCAATACTTAAACTAGTATATTCTCTGTATTAAATATTTATCATGGATCGACTTCCTACAACCTATGTACAACACCCACATATAGGCTGTCACTCACATGCACTGTACTGTTATTAATTAAATCAACTCGGCATAACAATGAATACACTTTAGTGCTTTAGTTTATATTAAAGCTCAATGGAATACACAAACTATATAACTGATTTATAACTTAACTCTATTTCAGAAAAATCAAAATCATTATATAACTGACATAGAAGGCCTTATAATAAAATCAGTATAAACGAACAAAAGAAGGCCTTGAAATCAACTTTACTGCAAACAATTGTACTGTAAAATTTTAAGTGTGATAATATACGTATATATAAATAAATAAACTAACAGGTAACCTTTTACAAAACATATATATATCTTCCTTTAAACAACAGCCAGAACATATAAACCCATAATTCTTACTGTAACAAAAATCTAATTCAGATACACTTACCGAAAGCATCAATACAGATTTTATAAAACAAAATATGCTACATACAACCCAACTTTTGTAAAAACTTAAATACACTTTACACATATAATGTTAACTTATATAACTTACCTATATTATAAGACCCACTAAACTAAATACGCAAACTATATATATAACAAACGTCTTTGTGAACGAAAAACAACAGGGAAACAAACATACTTTATTTTTTTATTTTGTTTTTTTTATATACCAGAATCAATATGAAACTATACATATATTTAATAACGTTGCGTATATATGTACCTTGGTTGCAGAGAAGATAAGATTGACACATCAACAAAGAGAGGTTGGGTTGAACGACCAAGTTGGATTGGGTGATGAGACTGTCACTTGGAGGTGGGTCGAGATGCTCGGCCAAGAGTTGTTACGGCCATAACGTGGAGGGAATGCCTAAGGCCGAGATGGTGGAGGTGGCTAAAGGCGGAGGCTGTGTTGTCGATGCGGCTATCGCAGTGGGATGACGAGGCCGAAGTGGGTTTCAGGTGGATGGTGGACTCGGCTAAGAGATTTTCCGAACTGACGAGGAGGTGTGGAGTTATATTTTTTATCTTTATGTAAGGAAGACGAAGGAAAACAAAAGAAATAGGGGAAGAAGAAAATGAGAAGGTGGAGAACGAAACAAAGATGAAGGAGAATGAACAGGAGTATAACATGAACTGAATGTTTTGTATTTGAGTATAATAATTTTCTCTTGAAATCAACAAAATGGCAATGAAGTGAAAGGTCATACCCCCACATGTATTGAACGGTGGAAATGGAAGAGTCGGATATTGATTTCTAGAGATAATAAATGCTATTGAATGTTTATATGGTGGAAATTTAATAAACGAAAGGAATCAAAAGGCATCGGGTAACGATATGGTTGTTGTTCTCACGAATTATGCGGTGTACCTAATTCCAAAACATAGAATCGAATATACTACTGAGATCAGTACGACGAGAAGAGCAAAATGGTATATGGATATCAGTGGTACGATTTGATTATAAAAATTCAAAATTTTATACTAGCGAAAAATACATGAAAAACACAGAAAAATAAGATCGACGGAGCTAAAGATGTTCGAATTTTGAAAAACGAAAAATAGCGTTTGCTTAGAAGATGATTTAGAATTTTTCTATGTAAATATATTTAGGTTCCAAAAACATTTTATTTTCATCGCTTTTTAACTGATTAAATTGAAGTAAATTTACGCACGAAATAATCTTTCATATTTTCAGGCGGAAATTTACCAGTTGCTATGTTTAACTAGACGCATTCCAAATATCAAATTTTTATTTCAAAATTTTATATTTATATTTTTAAATTTCACACAAATTCCGTTAATTAAATTTATTAAAACCGTTAAAATATCCGGGTTGTTACATTCTCCCCCACTCAAAACTTTTCGTCCTCGAAAAGGAAGGAGGTAGAAGAATAGAAATAATCAAAAGAAAATAGACTTGAATTACATTATAGACAATTAATTTAAACCCTATAAATTTCAATTTAAATAAATTTGTATTCAACAATTTGTTTTTAAATTCAAGATTTTCATTAAATTGATTTGATTTCACATTTATTAATGTTAGGTACAAAAGGTTTCTTTCGAATGAAATTCAATTTAAATTCAACTAATTTAAGATACTACCTTAAGTTGATTTAATTCAATTTATATTAAGTTAATTCAAGATGTCTCATTAAGTTGATTTAATTTCAATTTATTAAATTTCAAACAAATTTTTTATTTTGTTAATCACATCTATTATTCAATTAACTTATTATTCTATTTATCTCCATTAACCATTTTATAATTAGACTTTAAGTGTATAACATTTTTATACGCACTCAAATTTTAATTATAAAGACAATTTATATTATATATTATCCAATTTTCTTAAATTAACAATTTCAAAGATCATAAATCTGAATAGTCATTTATTATAATCATACTTTATTCGACAAATTTAATTCTTCTTTATTCCAAATTATTATTAAATTTATTCTACTTAATATATCTTATCACATATATATTAAGTATATTTACATTTATTATAACTCCATAAATTGGTTTAAAATTTCCTTTAATATCATTTATATTGTATAATATTCAATTACATAATTAAATTTTGAAAAGTTAGGTAAGTTATATATAGTGCAATTGGGTATTATCCAAGTAAATTTCTAAATCAACTCTCTCAAGTTTTAAATATTAATTCAAAATTTTGGTTTCATTTATAATTAAAATCATCTTTTTCCTAATTTTTAAGAATTAAGTTTCGATTAAATTCAAACAACTTAGAGATAACTATGCATAGAGTATATATATCAAATCTAATTAAATTTAGAATAATATACCTATATACATATAACTCAATCATACTTAAGAATTTAAATCGATCTAATTTCCAAAACAAACTGTGGCAAAGCTACGAATTGGTCTCTTCCTTTCGAAACTCGAAAATAAATGTCGATGATGCAGCCGCCATCACCGAAATTATTTTCCAACGACAAAGAGAAGAGCACTGATTTCAAACTTAAAATTTCTTTGATATGATTTTTATTTGAAAATAATATACCTTCTAAAGCTTAAAATCCAAAATTGAAATCACCGAAAATTTAAATTTTCAAATTCTTGATTTAAATACATTCCAAATTCCCAATCAAATTATAACTATGTTTTATGAATTCATTTATTTATATTATTCAGTAGTCAATGGTTTACCACAATAAATGAAAATGAAAATTTATTATTTTCAACAACCGATTCATTAGCTATTTAATTTCAAAAAAATTTATACTTATATATAATTTAATCATATAACATTATTTTATTTACCAAATTTGAAAACAATATTGTGTCAGTTTGCTCTGTTCAAGTGTTTTGGAAATCCTATCGATAGCGTTGATCAGACGAATCGATCGGAAACCCAAATCAACATCAACAACTCAAACAACACAATATATATTAAACATTTTTAATATTAATTTACAAATACACTTCCTCGCTCGACGATAAAAGGATGGATTTCAAAATAAATATAGAGATTTAAATTTGATGGAAATCAAATCAAATAGAATTTTGATTCCTAGACAAGTTCGAAAGAAAGACAAGATGATTCAATAATAGAATTGGGAAATGGATAGGCTTATTTAATTCACGGGCAACCTTAACCGGGTCGTCCGTAACTTCAAGCATAAGATCGATGTTGAATTTCGAGGTAAATCAACATTCGATCTTAAGAATAGAATTCAAGCATAGCAGGAGATAGATAGCATCGTAAACCGAGGATACAGAAATCTCCGGCAAACCAATGCCTATTTTAAAGAAGTTTCACCCATTTACAAATAATTCGATGATTGGCGAGACCGCCGATTCATTATTGAGATCATTCGAAGTGGAGTTATGGGATGCTCCAGAATTGAAAGAAATCGAATAGTGAGGGACACAAATGAATTTTGGAACCGCAGGGAACGTTCCAAAAATTTAAAGGAATTGAGTCAGAAGGATGAGATAGAAACTCGGATGAGAGTGATTCTGTAAATACATTTACCCTATATGCTAAGTTTGCCTAGAGTTACTAAAGCTCTGATACCAACTGTAACGACCCGCTATTTTGGACTATTCGCTTCCGCACATGTCGGACTTGAATAATTCAAAATACCAAATTGTTAATTTAAATTTGGCAAAACTCAGATATACAATAAATAAATAATCACATAATCACAGACACGGAGTAATAATATGCAGCGGAAGAAAAAGACAGTAGTTCATGAAGCTACTATATAAATAACAGAGTTAAATAAGTTACAACGGAAGTCTCAAATACAATAGTCAAATACAAGAATCAGAATACATCACTGGAATCAACTGAATATCTGAAAGCTGGATAGATAGCTGGATCTCCAGGCGAAGCTCCAACTCCAAAGGTGAGTCTCAAAAGCTGAACCACTCAGTCTGACCCGAGCGTAAAGCAAAAAACAAAACACTCGAGTCAGGATTAACATTCTTATATCAATAAATCCAACTCAAGTGAAATAACAATTGAAATACAAATAACTCAAAGGATGTTGGAATAACCATCCTCTAAGGATCTGTTAAACTATCTACTATGTAGTAGTGTATGCTAAATAGATAATGCCTATCAGTAATATAAAGTATCAAAATAGTGTTAAGGCGTTACCATTATCCCCCTTAACACATTTTATATAAGCGTTATAGTCTATACAGCACTGTAAACTCCACCGTAAACTAGTGGGCTATCAGAGAGTACTCCATAGGTATAATACAAAACAAATTCGTAGTGGTCGCGTATATAGGGATACAAGTATGACAAGGTACATGAGGCTATACCCAAGGTAGTGAAACTATGGTTTGCCTAATCCGGACTGGTGAGAATGCATCGCCGCAACGATCGCAACACCGCGAAACAACACTCCTGAAATTCCGAGGGTGCACCAATCAATAACAAGTAATGAGTAGTTTACGAAGAAGTGTGTTCGCTCGAGGTAGCTAACCCAATTTGGCCTGGCACGGCTCCTGTTTTAGTCATTTCCAATTTGACACAAGTGTCAAGGCTAACCATTATCGTTCTCTTTCTTCAGTCAACACGTACATCATTCCAACCACTTCATTCTGGATCACACTCCGCGTATAGTTATCAAAGTCGTTTTCAGTTTAGACAGAGAGTATGCCTATAACCGATTCCGGTCTCTTTAATAACTTCCGTAATTATTACACCGATTGGTCGTTTATATATTTCAAAACCAAATCAATTTCAATTTCAAATTAGAATTTGTAAACCAATTTTCCGTTCGTCTTTCTGTATCAATTTCCATAATTTACGATTCAAAACTTCCAAATTACCAATTCAAAATCTTACAATTCAATTTCAACTTTTATTTAAAACAATTCAAATATTGATTCAAGTTCGTATATAAATTTCATTCCGAAAAAATTTAAATTAATTTAATTTAACGTTCAAATCAATTTAATTTCATAGATCAATTTCATTCAATATTCATTAAGTTAATTTATCATTCAAAATAATTTCTATTAAATTTCCAATTCATTAAATCAATTACTCAAGTTCAACTTTATTATATCAAAACTTCAAATTGAATTAAATTAGATTCGTCAATCAAGTTCATTAACTTACAAGTCTTATATTTATTCCAATAAATCACGTTTTATTTCTTGTTAAAGAAATTCAATTTCGTTTTTTTTACTTAGTTACAATTTCGAAACTCAATTAATAAAGAAACTAAATTTCACATATTCAAGAAGTTCAATTTCACTTATTAACTTATTTAAATATTTTCCAAAACTTAATAAATAAAGAAACCCAATTTCATTTATTAACGAAGTTCAAAATTCACTTATTCAAAAGTTCAATTTCTCTTATCGAAGGATTCAAATTTTATTTAATTATCAAATAATTCAATTTTATTTAATTATTAAATAATTTCAAACTTAATTAATAATTTCAAAATTTAATTGTTAAATAAATTCCAAAACCTAATTATTAAATAATTTCGATCTTCATTATTAAATAATTCCAAACTTAATTATTAAATAATTTCAAACTTAATTATTAAATAATTTCAAATTTTAATTATTAAATAATTCCGAACATAGTTCAATCATTTCTTAAATTAAACAGTGTTCTTTCATCAATTACTTTCTTAATATTTTGTTTCAGATTATTCAATATTAACATTTTCTTTCATAAAATTTCAAATTCCAATTTTATTTCAAAATCATATTATTTATTCAAATAAAATCTTTATTTTATTTTTAAATCAAATTATTGACCAATCGGGTTTAATTTAATTCTCTATCCTAAGTCAAGTTCATTTTGGGTATTTATCATTTCAACCCGATTCCATTTCAATTCACATTCAAAGCATAGCAAAAAGGGAACTTGCAGTGTGATAACTGGGATGGTGTCAAAGTAAATAAACAAGCAATAGCATCCATACATAACAATTCAACAATCAGTTCAAATAATCCCGAAGTAACCGTATTAATTCACATTGTTGTTTGTGCGAATTAATATAATAGAGTCTACACTATCATTTCAAGTAGATTAAAGATTATTCACTTATTATTCTATGCAATTCCACACTTTACATCAATTATTCAATTTCATACTTCATCAATTAATACAACATAAATTCAAATGGCTCAAGGACAATTAACTATTTCTACGTGTCAAATAATTAACATTTAGGGGGTCATATTATACAAATTTAACTAATCAATTTCAACACATATGTCGATTCAAATTTTTAACTATCCTACGTCAGATTCAATTGCATAATATTTATCACTTTATACATTACAATTTTAACGTCCGATATAAACAACAAACAATCAAACAATTATTAACCAAACTGTATTATCGTCGCATAAATAATTAACAGATAATGGTGACCGATGTCATAGGTGAACAGATACAGGTAATAACAGTGTACATAACTAACAACAGCATATTTCAATTGTCATTTCAATTGAAATCAAATTTAATAAATAAAAGAACATTAATCCTGAGTGATTGCTCACCTTTCGAGGCTAGAGAGATGAACGAGCGTGGAGCGAATTGTTGATCCAAACACGAATTCCAAGGTACGACACGATGAACACACATTTAACGATCAATGCAAGGCTGGAATAACATGAAATTCATGAAAACAAAATCAATAGCTAGGTATAGAAGGACAAATTGGTAATAGGAATCGATGAGAATGAATCACATCAGCTTGAAATATACGGAAAATATATATTATTATCATTATTTTATTAGAATCAATGGTTTGATTCAAGACCGATATTAAAATAATATTAAAAAAATAGTGTTCAAAATAAAAATCGATATAAGCATTTTATTTTAAATCGAACGTACATTTTCCCATAAGATTATTATTTGATTTCAACACATGCTAAAATTAATGTAAGAATTAATATGTGTACTACAAGCGTTTCATACTAAATGAGTCCTACTAAATCAATACTTAAACTGGTATATTCTCTGTATAAAATATTTAGCATGGATCGACTTCCTACAACCTATGTAAAACACCCATATATAGGCTGTCACTCACATGCACTCTACTGTTATTAATTAAATCAACTCGGCACAATAATGAATACACTTTAGTACTTAGTTTATATTAAAGATCAATGGAATACACAAACTATATAATTGATTTATAACTTAACTCATACATATTTCAGAAAAATCAAAATCAGTATATAACTGACATAGAAGGCCTTATAATAAAATCAGTATAAACGAAAAAAAGAAGGCCTTGAAATCAACTTTACTGCAAACAATTGTACCGTAAAATTTTAAGTGTGATAATATACGTATATATAAATAAATAAACTAACAGGTAACCTTTTACAAAACATATATATATATATCTTCCTTTAAACAACAACCAGAACATATAAACCCATAATTCTTACTGTAACAAAAATCTAATTCAGATACACTTACGGAAAGCATCAATATAGCTTTTGTAAAACAAAATATGCTACATACAACCCAACTTTTGTAAAAACATAAATAAACTTTACACATATAATGTTAACTTATATAACTTACCTATATTATAAGACCCACTAAACTAAATATGCAAACTATATATATAACAAACGTCTTTGTGAACGAACAACAACAGGGTTGCACGACCATGTTGGATTGGGTGATGAGACTGTCACTTGGAGGTGGGTCGAGATGCTCTGCCAAGAGCTGTTACGGCCATAGCGTGGAGGGAAGACCTAAGGCCGAGATGGTGGAGGCGGCTAAAGACGGAGGCTGTGTTGTCGATGCAGCTATCGCAGTGGGATGACGAGGTCGAAGTGGGTTTCAAGTGGATGGTGGACTCGGCTAAGAGATTTGCCGAACTGACGAGGAGGTCTGGGGTTATATTTTTTGATCTTTATGTAAGGTAGACGAAGGAAAACAAAAGAAATAGGGGAAGAAGAAAATGAGAAGGTGGAGAACGAAACGAAGATGAAGCAGAATGAACAGGAGTATAACATGAACTGAATGTTTTGTATTTAAGTATAATAATTTTCTCTTGAAATTAACAAAATGGCAATGAAGTGAAAGGTCATACCCCCACATGTATTGAACGGTGGAAATGGAAGAGTCCGGTATTGATTTCAAGAGATAATAAATGCTACTGACTGTTTATATGGTGGAAATTTAATAAACGAAAGGAATCAAAAGGCATCGGGTAACGATATGGTTGTTGTTCTCACGAATTATGCGGTGTACCTAATTCCAAAACACAGAATCGAATATACTGCTGAGATCAGTACGACGAGACGATCAAAACGGTATTTGGATATCAATGGTACAATTTGATTATAAAAATTCGAAATTTTATACTAGCGAAAAATACATGAAAAACACAGAAAAATAAGACGGACGGAGCTAAAGATGTCCGAATTTTGAAAAACGAAAAATAGTGTTTGCTCAGAAGATGGTTTAGAATTTTTCTATATAAAAATATTTAGGTTTCGAAAATATTTTATTTTCATCGCTTTTTAACTAATTAAATTGAAGTAAATTTACGCACGAAATAAACTTTCATATTTTCAGACGAAAATTTACCAGTTGCTATGTTTAACTAGACGCTTTCCAAATATCAAATTTATATTTCAAAATTTTATATTTTTATTTTTGAATTTCACACAAATTCCGTTAATTGAATTTATTAAAACCGTTAAAATATCCGGGCTGTTGCACAACATATAATTCAAAATAATATATATCCCAACACGGGAAAATAAAATAATAACGTTATAAACCGTAATCCAAAAACGTACCTATTTGCCGAGCAATTTACGCTTAATTATGAAACTAAAAGCAGTAGCAATTGCTACCATAACCTGTATTTCACTTATATAATCCAAAAAGGTTAACAATTATATAAAATGAAATATTTACTTATTTCAATCAATATCAAACAAATCAATACAAACAACAACAATCACTTGCACCACAGCATACACATCATATACAAATCAACCATTCAATCAAACAAAACAAATAGTTGTTCAACCACAAACAAACAATCAATTCAACAACCAATTGCAACAAACAGCATACAACCTTCATACGGAATCAACACAATTCAATCACTCATTCAAACAAAGCAAACAGTTGTTTGGGTTCAAAACTTTATATTGTATAGAATGAAAAATAAACTATCAAGTGCACCCTTTACTCAACAGTCTTTAATGAAACTAAATAGATTATTCATTCATCCATTCAATTTTAAGGCATCCTTACCCAAACAACCATAATCCAAACAAACAACAAATCCACACAATAAACTAAGTTTACTCTTGTTAATTTTATTTCATACTATTGTTGTTTGATTTCCTTTTTATACATATAATGGTTTATCTTTTAAATTTACACTTATTTCTTGCAATTTTATTTAGAAACAACTTCAACTTATTTACTTAAATTTGAAATTTCTTTTTATTGTATTACATTCATTTATCCACAACTTAATATCATTTATTTACAGTATACATCTTTCTATTTATTTTATTATAAATAACTTCACTACTTCTTACATTTATTTTCACTTCTTTATAACTTTTCTATTATACTTAATTAGTGGCCTTTCAGTCATAACTTAGGTTTATAACATTAAATTCTTATTTATAACAGCAAATTCATTGAATACTTTCGTTGCCTCAAGTTTTACTTGCAAGATTTCCCATTAAATTTTCTAATTAACATTGTAACTTTTATTATATGGTAAGTTATATATATGCTTTAAGAATGTAATTGAAAAATTATACAAGTTTTTCTCATTACTTTTAATTAATTTAATGTTCAATAATTATATCCTTTATTTCATAGGCTACCATTTATTAATCAGTTACATTCCATTTTACTATAATAACTGAAATTGTTAATTAATGGAAACTCAGGAACTAAATACCGGGTAAAATTTCAAGTCATTTAAAATAATAGATAAATGTATATATTTACAACTTACAATTATATTTAAAATAATTTGAAATTAACAGAAACTTTTCTCTTTTCTTCTTTTCAAATAAATCTGTAGTAAAACTAATACAATGACATTCCCACTTCGAAACTCGAAAATGAATATCGATGATGAGTGCACTCATCATCGAAGTTATTTTCTAGCGACAGAGAGGGAAGTACAAAACTTATTTCTTTTCCAAATTTTCTTTAAACAATTCTTTCAAATTATATTGAAATACTTATATCAGAAAATACTTCTTTTAATAATATTATTATTATATTTCAAAATTATTCAAAAGAAATTCCAAACCCCGAAACTTAAGTTCTGAAATTTCCAATTTCCATTTATTTTATTTTCAATCTTATTTCAACTATTATTTAAAAAAATTATTACCTAACAACCAATATATAACAACCAAATATATATCTTATCATTTAAAAATTTAATTTATATATAGAAAAATAATAGGTAAAATTATTTCATTCGCCTATCTTAAAAACAAATATTATGTCGGTATGTCCTATTAAGTGTTTAGAAATCCCTATTGATGTCACAGCGTCCCATGCACCAACCAGAATTTATAAATACAAACCGAAACAGATCAACACAATATTAAAAACTTTTTATAACACTAACAAATACGCTCTCACATTTATATATGCTCAGTGACTCCCATAGGGTATTACTACCCTATTTGTAAAGAGTCAAACCCCACAAAGCTAAGGTTTATCGTTAAACCAAAGCTCTGATACCAGATGTAACATCCCGCCTTTTTATACGGTTTAAATCAACACACGTGCCAATACAAAACATACGGAAGGGCGGATTGTTATGGGATAAATAAGAAAAACGGAGAAGAAAAAAACTAAACAGAATCTCACAGCGGAAGGATAAAATATAATAATCAATATACAGTTCATAAAACTGTTTACAAAACATTTGATTCTTCTTTATACAATAAATATCAGAGTTCACATACGAATAAATATCAATGCAGCGGAATACAGTGTGTAGTGGAACCATATAATATATAATAATAATAATAATAATAATGAAAACTTAGTCTTCGTCCTCCAGAAATAAAGTCTTCAATCCTGAAATGCTCGGGCTGACCCGAGCGAATTGAAAAGACAAAACACTCGAGTCAGAACTAAAAGATCTTATGTAAGTTAAATCAACAGAAATAAATATGAGTGCAGTAACTCAAGAGATGCTCGGGATTTACATCTCCTAAGAATCCGTTAAACTATTTACTATGTAGTATATTTTGCTATTATAATTGTGTCTAATTGTAAAATAAACTTACTTTCAAATAGCGTTAAGGCTTTACATTTTCCACCTTAACACATAATATATTCCCATAGTCTATACAGTATCGTAATCTCCCCCGTACTGGGCGTCGTCAGAGGGCACTCCATAGGTATGGTACAAAACCAAAATCGTATAAGGCGCGCTAGGATAGGTGACACGGCACCACTAGGCAATGCCAGGGTAGATATACCAATTACGCATCCGGGCTGGTGGTAACGCAAAGCCGCAGCTACCGCCCACCTCGAGCCACACCCCAAAATAGAAAATCAAAAGTGGCCACCAAATCAATCCAAAAGTCAAAGTATTGTATTGAAGGGATGTGTCCGATCAAATGTGCTACCTCAATTAACCCGTCAATCGCTCATGTTTTAGCCACCTTATGCCAACTCACGGGAGTTGGGTCCACGTATTTACCTCAAAGGAAACGCCGCCGCCATCCTACTTCATTCTGGAATCTCCACCGCTTACAAGGTTGTTAAAGTTGTTTTCGGGGTTGGCAGAGAGTATGACAACTTCCGATCCCGGTCTTTTCAACAACCAAACGTTATTATAACACCGCGGTTATTTCAAAATAATTTATATTTTAAAACCAGAATAAAATATCCGTTTCAAAACCATATAAATATGATATCATTTCTATTTTAAAAACCGAATCAATATGATAACATTCTAAAGAAATCCCAAATCGATATAAAATCATTTTTTATATCAGAAATATCCTTTTCCCAAAATCATAGCACTTTAAATTCATAATACCTTGAAATTCATAGCTTTGAAACATAACTTCCTGTACTTAAATGGTTTACTATTAAATACTTTATATAATAAATTAGCTTCTTTAATTTCAAAATCAATCCCAATACAGATTTAAATCCTCAAATAATCCATTTCAAATTTCATATATTTCAAAGCTTTAATATTCAAAATTCCTAAACTAAATTTGATAATCTAGATTCAAAAATCAAATCTTCTATTATTTAGTTTTGAAATAATTTACATAATAAATCCATTTAATTAGACACAAATTTCAAACACTAAATATTTTCTTCAATTAATTTATACTTGAAATAATTATTTTATTCACCTAGACCCCAAAATCCAGTTATAATAATTATACCTTTTAAAATTTTCAATTTAATAAATTCCACATCAACCTTTTAGAGTTTAATTCTTAAATAAATTCAATTCCAAATAAATCTCCAATTTATCTCCCAGCCTTAATTTATTTAAATCATCATACTCTCTATATTAAAATAAAATTTAAATACTTACTCACATTTATTTTTATAAAAAATCAAACTCTATTATTAAACTAAATTATTATTTAACAAACTTATACATAGCTTAAATTCAAGCATTTTAATAATATTTATATAGTATCAGAAATCAATATTCATTAAACCTCATTATATAAAATAATCAAACTTTATTATTAGGCTTAGTTTATATTTCAAGCCTATTTTTATATAGCTAAAATCAATAATAAATTTGACCTTTATATAACATCTAAATTCAATATTTATATAATCCGTATATTTCTTTAAAAACCATAGAAATCATTTGAACATATTTATATATATATATATAGACCGCGATGTCTGTATATAATTTTCTACCCTATGGTCAGGTGATACGGGTGTTTATCATTTCAATCCGTAATTAAAAATTAAAAATTACGGTTATAAATCATTTCAAACCGCAATCCCGAATCAATAAAAATGCATAATAACTTGCAGTTTATAAAAATAAAATACAACATCCATTCATCCATCATAAATCATACATCCATCACAATCATCATCCAAAACAATCAATCAATATCAAGAGATAACTGATAATATATATAACAGGTATTTAACTGGTAGTTATATTCAAAAATAAATTAAACAACGATTTAATTTAATAAATGAAATAAACTGAGATGATGATTAAAAATAGACGAAAAAATCATAAATAAATGCATAATCACAACCAAATTTAATTTAACAAACATAAGAAATTTTGGAAGTTGTGAGTGGGTTAAAACACTCACCTTTGATTTTAGCCCATAAAAATCCAAACAGAAGCGCAAAACTCAACAATCTCCAAATTTAACTAAATCAATTTCATGTTGTCTAGAATATAGATTTGAATCCAACAGAAGAAATTGTGCGTGAATCAAAGTTTATATGCAAAAGATATTCGTGTTATAAGAAATATTATTAAAATAAAAATTAGTACGCGTTAAAAATATATATAAATAAACAAATTTTAATACTTACGTTTTCTCAAGATGAGGCTTCAGGAAAAGATTGAAGAACAACTAAGATGAGGACAGGAAGTGTACGAAAAAGGAAAAATGCATTTTTTATAAAAGAATGCTTTTGGATTTGCAAGAATAAGAGCTTCTGAATATGAGATGTTAGGAGAAACAAAATGTAAAAGAAGAAATAAGATGTAGGTTATTTATAATTAGGAAATGAATATGGAGGGACAAAAATAAATGTCATGTTTTATTAGTTTGATTCTAAATTAATTAAGTGCTAGATACAGAAAAGTTTGAATACATCGTATACATTCATACTTTAACTGTGTGTCAAAATTGCTAAATATATATCAAGTACGATTAATTGGTGACAATATATAGGAATAAACAAGAATAAATGTAGATGCAATCACATAAGGATCTAATAGGGAAGGAGATAAAAGGTGACGACATTTATTAATTCAGTTATAAATATCATATCTTTTAAAATTTCAAGTTTAATACGTTTACATCAACTTATGGGGTTAAATTCGTATATACCTCTCAATTTCAGTTTATTGCCATATAAATATTAAATTGTTAACATTTAATTACAGTTGCTTCATCAAATTTCTACATTCGCTCCAATATAAACTTTAAGACTTTTATTTCTTTCTAAATTAAATTAGAAATCCTATTAAATTAACTCTCTTAAAATCATCGAATTTTACGGGTCGTTACACTCTCCCCCACTCAAAACTTTTCGTCCCCGAAAAGGAAAAGAAGGGAAAAGAAGAATTAAGAAATCAATATATCTTATTTAAAATATTAAATTTATAAACAATAAATTTAAAAAATTACTTATTTCAAATAAAATATACCAGTTTATAACCATTAAATCTTTTATTACTCAAATTAATAAAGTTTGGAAAACAATTTCAAAATACTTCTAAGTCTCAAATTTAAGAAAAATTTCGGTAGAGTCTCCTTCGTACGGAGAGGCTCGGGAGAAAATAGTAATATCAAATATAACAATATACAACATATAATTCAAAATAATATATATCCCAACACGGGAAAATAATATAATAACGCTATAAACCGTAATCCGAAAACGTACCTATTTGCCGGGCAATTTACGCTTAATTATGAAACCAAAAGCAGTAGCAATTGCTTCCATAACCTGTATTTCACCTATATAATCCAAAAAGGTAAACAATTGTATAAAATGAAATATTTACTTATTTCAATCAATATCAAACAAATCAATACAAACAACAATAATCACTTGCAACCACAACATACAAATCATATACAAATCAACCATTCAATCAAACAAAACAAATAGTTGTTCAACCACAAACAAACAATCAATTCAACAACCAATTGCAACAAACAGCATACAACCTTCATACGGAATTAACACAATTCAATCATTCATTCAAACAAAGCAAATAATTGTTTGGGTTCAAAACTTTATATGGTATAGAATGAAAAATAAACTATCAAGTGCACCCTTTACTCAACAGTCTTTGATGAAACTAAATAGATTATTCATTCATCCATTCAATTTTAAAGTATCCTTACCCAAACAACCATAAACCAAACAAACAACAAATCCAAACAATAAACCAAGTTTATTCTTGTTAATTTCATTTCATACTATTGTTGTTGGATTTCATATTTATACATATAATGGTTTATCTTTTTACTTTACACTTATTTCTTGCAATTTTAGTTAGAAATTACTTCAACTTATTTACTTAAATTTGAAATTTCTTTTTATTGTATTACATTCATTCATCCACTACTTAATTTCATTTATTTACAGTATACGTCTTTCTATTTATTTTATTATAAATAACTTCAATACTTCTTACATTTATTTTCACTTCTTTATAACTTTTCTATTATATTTAATTAGTGGCCTTTCAGTCATAACATAGGTTTATAACATTAAATTCTTATTTATAACAGAAAATTCATTGAATACTTTCATTGCCTCAAGTTTTACTTGCAAGATTTCCCATTACATTTTCTTATTAACATTGTAACTTTTATTATATGGTAAGTTATATATATGCTTTAAGAATGTAATTGAAAAATTATACAAGTTTTTCTCATTACTTTTAATTAATTTAATGTTCAATAATTATATCCTTTATTTCATAGGCTACCATTTATTATCAGTTACATTCCATTTTACTACAATAACTGAAACTGTTAATTAATGGAAACTCAGGAACTAAATACCGGGTAAAATTTCAAGTCATTTAAAATAATAGATAAATGTATATATTTACAGCTTACAATTATATTTAAAATAATTTGAAATTAACAGAAACTTTTCTCTTTTCTTCTTTTTAAATAAATCTGTAGTAAAACTACTACAGTGACCTTCCCACTTCGAAACTTGAAAATGAATATCGATGATGCGTGCACTCATCACCGAAATTATTTTCTAGCGACAGAGAGGGGAGTACAAAACTTATTTCTTTTCCAAATTTTCTTTAAACAATTCTTTCAAATTATATTGAAATACTTATATCAGAAAATACTTCTTTCAATAATATTATTATTATATTTCAAAATTATTCAAAAGAAATTTCAAAACCCCGGAACTTAAGTTTTGAAATTTCCAATTTCCATTTATTTTATTTTCAATCTTATTTCAACTATTATTTAAAAATTTCATTATCTAACAACCAATACATAACAACCAAATATATACCTTATCATTTAAAAATTTAATTTATATATAGAAAATATAATAGGCAAAATTATTTCATTCGCCTATCTTAGAAACAAATATTATGTCGGTTTGTCCTATTAAATGTTTAGAAATCCCTATTGATGTCACAGCGTCCCATGCACCAACCGGAATTTACAAATACAAAACGGAACAAATTAACACAATATTAAAACCATTTTATAACACTAACACATACGCTCTCTCATTTATATATATATATATATGCTCAGTGACTCCCATAGGGTATTACTACCTTATTAGTAAAGAGTCAAACCCCACAAAGCTAAGGTTTATCGTTAAACCAAAGCTCTGATACCAAATGTAACATCCCGCCTTTTTATACGGTTTAAATCGACACACGTGCCAATTCAAACCATACGGAAGGGCGGATTGTTATGGGGTAAATAAGAAAAACAGAGAAGAAAAAAAACTAAATAGAATCTCACAGCGGAAGGATAAAATATAATAATCAATATACAGTTCATAAAACTGTTTACAAAACATTTGATTCTTCTTTATACAATAAATATCAGAGTTACATACCAATAAATATCAATGCAGCGGAATACAGCGTGTAGTGGAACCATATAATATATAATAATAATAATAATAGTGAAAACTTCATCTTTGTTCTCCAGAAATAAAGTCTTCGATCCTGAAATGCTCGGGCTGACCCGAGCGAATTGAAAAGACAAAACACTCGAGTCAGAACTAAAAGATCTTATGTAAGTTAAATCAACAGAAATAAATATGAGTGCAGTAACTCAAGAGATGCTCGGGATTTACATCTCCTAAGGATCCGTTAAACTATTTACTATGTAGTATATTTCGCTATTATAATAGTGTCTAATTGTAAAATAAACTTACTTTCAAATAGCGTTAAGGCTTTACATTTTCCACCTTAACACATAATATATTCCCATATTCTATACAGTACCGTAATCTCCCCCAAGCTGGGCGTCGTCAGAGGGCACTCCATAGATATGGTACAAAACCAAAATCGTATAAGGCGCGCTAGGGTAGGTGACATGGCACCACTAGGCAATGCCAGGGTAGATATACCAATTACGCATCCGGCTGGTGGTAACGCATAGCCGCAGCTACCGCCCACCTCGAGCCACACCCCCAAATAGAAAATCAAAAGTGGCCACCGAATCAATCTAAAAGTCAAAGTATAATATCGAAGGGATTTGTCCGATCAAAGGTGCTACCTCAATTAACCCGTCAATCGCTCCTGTTTTAGCCACCTTATGCCAACTCACGGGAGTTGGCTCCACGTATTACCTCAAAGGAAACGCCGCCGCCATCATACTTCATTCTAGAATCTCCACCGCGTACACGGTTGTTAAAGTGGTTTTCGGGGTTGGCAGAGAGTATAACAACTTCTGATCTCGGTCTCTTCAACAACCAAACGTTATTATAACACCGCGATTATTTCAAAATAATTTATATTTTAAATCCAGATTAAAATATCCGTTTCAAAACCATATAAGTACATTATCATTTCTATTTTAAAAACCAAATCAATATGATATCATTTTAAAGAAATCCCAAATCGGTATAATATCATTTTTTACATCAAAAATATCCTTTTCCCAAAATCATAGCACATTCAAATCATATTACCTTGAAATTCATAGCTTTGAAACATAACTTCCAATGCTTAAATGGTTTACTATTAAATTACTTTATATAATAAATTAGCTTCTTTAATTTCAAAATCATTCCCAATACAGATTTAAATCCTCAAATAATCCATTTCAAATTTCATATATTTTAAAGCTTTAATATTCAAAATACCTAAACTAAATTTGATAATCTAGATTCAAAAATCAAATCTTCTATTATTTAGTTTTGAAATAATTTATGTAATAAATCCATTTGATTAAAAAAACTCAAATTTCAAATACTAAATATTTTCTTCAATTAATTTATACTTGAAATAATTATTTTATTCACCTAGACCCCAAAATCCAGTTATAATAATTATACCTTTTAAAATATTCAATTTAATAAATTCCACATCAACCTTTTAGAGTTTAATTCTTAAATAAATTCAATTCCAAATAAATCTCCAATTTATCTCCCAACCTTAATTTATTTAAATCATCATACTCTCTATATTAAAATAAAATTTAAATACTTACTCACATTTATTTTAATAAAAAAATAAAACTCTAATATTAAACTAAATTTTTATTTAATAAACTTATACATAGCTTAAATTCAAGCATTTTAATAATATTTATATAATATCAAAAATCAATATTCATTAAACCTTATTATATAAAATAATCAAACTTTATTATTAGGCTTATTTTATATTTCAAGCCTATTTGTATATCGCTAAAATCAATAATAAATTTGATATTTATATAACATCTAAAATCAATATTTATATAATCTGTATATTTCTTTAAAACCATAGAAATCATTTGAACAAATTTATATATATATATATATATATATATATATATATATATATAGACCGCGGTGTCTGTATATAATTTTCTACCATATGGTCAGGTGATACGGTTGTTTATCATTTCAATCCGTAATTAAAAAATAAAAATTATGGTTATATATCATTTCAAACCGCAATCCCGAATTAATAAAAATGCATAATAACTTGCAGTTTATAAAAATAAAATATAACATCCATTCATCCATCATAAATCATACGTCCATCACAATCATCATCCAAAACAATCAATCAATATCAACAGATAACTGATAATACATATAACAAGTATTTAACTGGCAGTTATATTCAAAAATAAATTAAATAACGATTTAATTTAATAAATGAAATTAACTGAGATGATGATTAAAAATAGATGAAAAAATCATAAATAAATGCATAATCACAACCAAATTTAATTTAACAAACATAAGAAATTTTAGAAGTTGTGAGTGGGTTAAAACACTCACCTTTGATTTTAGCCCATAAAAATCCAAACAGAAGCGCAAAACTCAACAATCTCCAAATTTAACTAAATCAATTTCATGTTGTCTAGAATATAGATTTGAATCCAACAGAAGAAATTGTGCGTGAATCAAAGTTTATATGCAAAATATATTCATGTTATAAGAAATATTATTAAAATAAAAATTAGTACGCGTTAAAAATATATATAAATAAACAAATTTTAATACTTACGTTTTCTCAAGATGAGGCTTCAGGAAAAGATTGAAGAACAACTAAGATGAGGACAGGAAGTGTACGAAAAAGGAAAAAAGCATTTTTTATAAAAGAATGCTTTTGGATTTGCAAGAATAAGAGCTTCTGAATATGAGATGTTAGGAGAAACAAAATGTAAAAGAAGAAATAAGATGTAGGTTATTTATAATTAGGAAATGAATATGGAGGGACAAAAATAAATGTCATGTTTTATTAGTTTGATTCTAAATTAATTAAGTGCTAGATACAGAAAAGTTTGAATACATCGTATACATTCATACTTTAACTGTGTGTCAAAATTGCTAAACATATATCAAGTACGATTAATTGGTGACAATATATAGGAATAAACAAGAATAAATGTAGATGCAATCACATAAGGATCTAATAGGGAAGGAGATAAAAGGTGACGACATTTATTAATTCCACTTTAGCCAATTTTATTAATACGACATTAATTATCATGCAAGTTGTATTATGACTAGAAAACATAAACAACAAACAATAAATTAATATGTATATAATATTGCCTCACTTTTAAATTGTTTGATAATAATAATAATAATTAAATCATGTTTAGCAATTTGAAATTAAAATATTAAATGTTTATATGTATACACATGCACACAAACACACATACACGTGTGTATAAAGATTAAACCAAAGCTTATTAATTAATTCAAAGCATACTTCCATACCACATTAAATTGTCAAATGCATTTGTAAACTTATGTATACTTGAAGTCAAAAATACATATATATATATATAAACCAAAACCTTTTTACCTTAATGAAATTTATTTAATTTTTTTAACAATACAAAAGCGGAACACGACAAATTAAGCAATATAGTAACAAACCTTTAAGATCCTTAAATAAGGACATTTGAGATAATAAATTAGGTAACAAATTTAAATATTGTTGTAATCAAAATCAAAGCTTAGATTTATCATCGAAAAATTGTTAAGCATATGTAAACTTCTATTATAATTTATTAGATTGAGAACAAATAATTTATTCAACAAAGTATTCAAATTTAATGATATTTCCAATTCAAGATAAAGTGACAAAATGTGTATACAATATTTCTGTTTCAACACAAATGCAAATTATATGTATATAAACTTTCAGATCTAAAAAAATGCAATTTGGTTTAAGAGTTTAAAACATGGATCTATAATCAAAACATGCTTTTAATATATATACAAAAAAATTGTTTTGATTTACCAAATTAAAAGTCAAATTAATTCATTCAACAAAAAATTCAAATAACATAACAATTTCAAAACAACTGAGGAAATAGCATATACATACAAACTATGATAATAACACTATACTTAATATAACATTTTAAAATAGAAGACACCTCTTAGATCTAGCCAAAATTCACTCCTTGATTTGTACTTTCTCCTCGGATCATCAAGACCCACACCCAAACCTTGCAAGAGCTGGATGAATCACCTTTATTTTTATTTAATTTGATGTTTGACATTAAATTGTTATTGGTTTTAGTTTGTTTAAATGAAGATGATGACAGCCCTTTTTTTTGGAGAGGAGGAGGAAAGATTTTATAAAAAAGGAAAGAAAAATGAGGAGAGTTTTTTTAATAGGGTAAAAGAATCTTTTTCTATTCTTCTTATTTAACTTTCTTATTTAATTCAATCAACATTTTCATTTTCTCCATGTGTTGGCTGATCTTAGCATGTATTCATAGTACATAAGGTTTCCAACAAAATAAAACATCAATGTAGTTATTTATTTAAAACCTTGTTTCAAAGGTGTGCCGATATTGAATATTGATATTTGCATAACTTTTTATACATGCATTCAAATAATTAATAATAACATTCACATAATTTAATCATGATTAACATTTATTATTATAATCACCGTTATTAATTACATTCAAACAATGTCATTAAATACACCTGACGTATGTTATCATTTTTTTATCTTACTATAATACATGTTATTAGTAGAAGTTCAAATTAAAATCATAAACATATCTCTTAACATATGTTAACAAAAATAAAATCATAAATTTTTATTATTCTACCACTTATATTCCTCAATTATATCCCTTACTACAATTAGCCTTTGGTATTCCTATCCATTAATTACACAAATAACATAGTTAATATTTTTTTGTCTTTCACTACATTAATACTATCCAATTTTAGTCTTTTATTTATATTAATTATTATATTTCAATTTAACCCCATAAGTTGATGTAAACGTATTAAACTTGAAATTTTAAAAGATATGATATTTATAACTGAATTTTTTCCAAGATTACAATTAAATGAACTTTAATGTAAATAATGTAGTGACCATCCAAAGTCGTTACATTGATCCTCCTTTGAACCTCCAAAGTCCAAGATACACATCCTCAGCAAGTCTTCTAACATCTGATTCACCCTCTTAGTTTGCCCATCCATCTATGGGTGATAGGCGGTACACAAATTTAGTTCAATGCCTAAGGCTTTCTGAAGACTCCTCCAAAACTCACTAGTTAAAAGCAGACCTTGATCACTAATAGTACTACGAATTCCATGCAAATTAAATATCTACCTCATATGTAAAGCCACCAAATATGCAGTTCCTCATACTGCAAACTAGAATAAAATGATCGCATTTGGTCAATCAATCGACTATGACCTAAAGCCTCTCATTCCCCTTCTACATCTAGGAAACCCATCAATGAAATCCATGGAGATGCTCTACTATTTCCACTATGGAATATCTAATAGATGTAATAATCCATAAGCTTTTTCTGTTCTGCCTTTACTCTCTGACAATTCACACATTTGGAAATAAACTCCGATACATGTCTCTTCATACTAGGCCAATAAAATACTATGTTCGTATCACTATACATTTTGTCACCATCGAGATGAATTGTCGTCCTATAACTATGAAATTTTGCTACTACTATGTCACTCAAATCTTTAATAAGAAGAACACACAATCTACCATCCCTTCATAGCCATCCTTTCAAGCCAATAGAATAATGGTCCAATTGACTTGAATGCTCTCCATTGTTCAACTTCTTAAAAATACCCAATAATTTCATGTCTTTCTTCTGACTTGAACCAATGTAGTCCATAAGTGAAGGCTGAACATCTATAGCCACCAACAACCCGGTGCAATGTCTGATGAAGGTCGGAAATCAAATGCAGAAGTAAACACTAAGTGCTTCCATTCCAAAAACATAGAGCTCAACGTCTATGCTTTCTACTCAAGGCATCGGCTACAACATTTTCCCTTGGTTAGAATATATAAGATATTGAAATCATACGATGCCAAGAACTCCATCCATCTTTGCTACCTTAAATTCTGATCATTTTTGAAGACCAAATACTTTTAAAGATTTATGATCCATGAACAACTCAAATCGTTCCCCTAAAAGATAATGCTTCCATGATTTGAGGGCAAAGATAATAGTTGCCACCTCAAGGTCATGGGTTAGATAGTTTCTCTCATGTACCTTCAATTGTCGACTAGCATAATAAACAACTCTATCCTTCTACATCAACATAATGTCCAGTCTTGTACCATAAGCATTGATATATACCGCAAATGCCTTTGAACCATCAGGGAGTACTAAAACAGGTGCACTAGTCAAGAACTCCTTTAGCCTAATAAAAGCATCCTTGCATTTCGAGTTCCATAAGAAAAATAAAATCTTCTTTGTAAGGCGTGTCAAAGGTATGGAAATTTTAGTAAAGTCCTTAATGAACTTCCTTTAATAGCCAGCCAATCTAAAAAAAAACTTCTTATCCACATGGTATTCTTTGGTATGTGCTAATCCTATACTACATCAACTTTACTGGGATTAACTAATAGTCCATGCTTGGAGAAAAAATGTCTTAAAAGGCAAGCCTCATTATGCTAAAAGTGACAACTGGAAAAAATTTCCTTAACTTATGTTCATAGGAGTATCAAGTACTTCTCATAAAAGCAACTTATGTTCTTTCTTGCTTTTCGAATAGATAAGTATGTCATCAATGAATATCACCATGGACTTATTCAACAGTCCCCTAAAGACTAGACTCATGAGGTCTACAAAATATTCTGGTGCATTAGTAAGTCCAAATGGTATGACTATTCGCTTATACAGTCCATCCAATATACAAAAAGCGGTTTTTTGAATACTATCCTCTGGCAGATGTAACTAATGAAATTCGGCAGCCATGTCAAGCTAAGAGAATACATTTTCTTTTAGTAACTAATCAAAGAGATTGTCTATATGCGGTAGTGGGTAACGATTCTTCTTTGTTAGCTTATTTAATTTAGGATAATTACCGTAAATCCTTAAAGAGACATTTGCTTTGGTAGTAAAGACAACACGTGCTCCCTATTCCAATATACTTCTCCGAATATAACCCTTCTCCAACAATTCATTCACTTGCTTATTTAGCTAGCATCTTTCTCTAGGAGCCATATGCCTAAAGGGTAAGACAACAGGTCTAATATGCTCTTGTAGATAAATTCAAAATTCGATCTCTCTGTAAGGAGGAAGATGAGAAACTTTAGCAAAGACATCTTAGTGGTTACGAACTACTGGTACTGATGCTAACTCATCATGTGATAGGTCTAGAGAATATTGGTAATTCAACATAACAGAACTCTTGGGATCGCAGTAAACTTTAGGGCTGTGCCCACTACAAGTACTTAACCGAACCATCTTCCCGTCACAGTCTAGTACTGCTCCATACATAGCCATCCAGTCCATCCCCAAAATTAAACCAAATCACAATACAAAAGCATCACAATCAAATTTGATACCTAGAATATACAATTTAAAATAATGGATAAATGAATCGATCTTCCAACATGGGTTAATACTATAATAGGGTCTGTAACTATACTAGTCTCTAAGTGTAATTATCTACTAGTTTTCTTGAAATAAATGAGGATGGTTCTTCGGTGTCAAATAAAATATGAACACATAAATGAGAAAGGGTTAACACACCTTCTACGATAGTTTTCTTCCTTTTTACCATAGGTGGAGCTGCGCTTGAGCTTGGAATAGTATCTAATGTATTAGCAGGAGTCATATAGATAGAAGTCTTAGGTGTGGTTAGACACTCTCTCCTCATGTGACCCAGCTGGTTGGAGTTGTAGCATTTGATCCTTACTAGATTCGTCTTATGATTCTTAGCCAAATGTCCTTTAAAACTACACTTCCAACACCTAAGCTCATGCTTCTTTACTTGCTGCAACAACCCTGCTTTCTACCCCGTAATAATAAATAAATTTAACTAAAATAAAAATATTTAAATTTGATTTTTTATAAATATTATTCTAAAAAGAAATTATTACTTAATTAAATTCTATTAAATAAAAGATTTAGTTATAATAAATTTTAAAATTAACTAATAAATCCTTTCTGAATAACATATTGAAGCCAGACAATTTTTTTAATACATGAAATATTTTAGAGTATAAATACTTTTGATATGATTGAGAAAATAATAATAATAAATAAATTTACTTTACGTTAATACATCCAATAATTAAATAAAAATAAACAAGAATTGAATTGAAAGAAATTGTCCAATTATTGAAATATATTTTGTGTATAAAGTGTAAATTAGTTTAAATTGCAAATAAAAGAATTATTTAAAAGCAAAAAAATGAAATTAAAAAATGGGAAAATGGGAAAGATTTAAATTCGTCTAGAACTTTCCTTCTCTTATTATCTAACTTAAGCCTTAAATTAAATCCTGATCCCCTCTGTTTCATTATACCCATTCACCCCTAATCGATCATAAAATGCATAGCTTCGTATATTTGTCCAGGCAATGGTGTCATAGAGGAGGAGAGGCCATGATGTAGCCGCAGCGATAGTAGGCTGAAGCCGCGATGGTAGATGGTGGTAGAGCGCAATATCGAAGAGATCGTGCGATGGTTGAGGAGTCGTGGTTGGAAGGAGGTGTGTGCGGTGATGCGCATGTGCTCGATTTGGTGTTTGATGGTGCTGGAGTTCCGACAGGGAAGCTTTAGGTTGGGAGGTTGCATTCACAAATTATGATGAGTTTCTAAACTCACTACTATGTCTATATCTTATGGTTTGATGCGTATTTAACACATGTATTGCTTGAATTGTTTGGTTGAATAAATTATTGACATATTGGTTTGGGATTAATTATTGTTTGGATATTAGTTGATTGTGTTGATTGGAAGTGCCAGTTTGCAAATGGAACTCTATTCGATTACGAATTGAACAATATACATATCAATATGTTGATGTGTGCATTTTATGGAAGACCGGAACTCGACAGAACATAACTCAGATCGAACAATATATATTTATGGCGATGTTTGATTGATACATTCATGGAGCAATTTTATTTTATAAATTTTAAATTTAGACAATTATTTACTTTCTTGTGTTTAAATAAAAATTGTTTGAAAAGATTTGAAAAATTATTTCATAGTTTTAAATTTTTATTAAAAGTCTCTTATAAATATCTTACAAAATTTTATTTAATTTAAGTCTTCTGTATTTACAAATATATTTTTAATTATAAATACAGATTTAGTTTTCTTTTGGTCATTAAACCCTTTTTTAAATCAGTATTATAGTATGTTATAAGTTTGGAATTGTTTTAAAGGTAAAATTTAAAATAATGCCATTTTATAAAATTTATTATGAAAATGAGTATATTACTTCAAAGAGATTTTCATTATAAAGGTTATTATAATATTATTGAAAGAGTTTTCAAACCTTAGAAGAGTGTAGAATTCTTTTAATGAAATAATTAAATGTTTTGGATATGCTTTGAATAGATAAATCCTCTTTTATAATATGAGAATTACCGAGTATGATTATCTATTAATTATTAAAATGTGCTATATATATTTGAATATTTGATTAAAATGTTTTAAAGAAAGATTTTGTTGAACTTTATTATTATTTCATTTCTAAAATAAACTGGGATTTTATGTATGATTTCTACATTCCTGATTTCTCATTTTCATATACTGATTTTGATATCATGAATGATTCACCATTGATATTGATATGATTTTTGATTTTTGTGTGAGAAGATAATGACATCCTTCTGCTTGGTATCGTGATATTTTTATTTTGTATGATAGGAAAATAGAGATATATTACCATTTGGGATGGGGAATTCGGTAATATTTCTCTGGTTATTAGTCGCACTCGTTATATAAAATATTGTGGAGATGGAGTTTAGTTTATAGCTATTGAATAAATGGACTAGTATGACACGGTGGTATGGAACACATGCAATACTTATTCGGTTATTCAATGTAAGTAGATGACACTCAATAAATGGGAATATAGATATGGTTTATACTTACATGAGATTGTGTTTGGTGTAGAGCAAGTTTATATGCTCGGTGTAGAGTAAGTTTATAGATGTTGAGTTACGGGGGTGTACCCAGGTGTATGTGTATATTTATAAATATTATCTACTTGTCTATCATGAAGTGCCCTAGGATATGATTAGGAGTAAGCAAAAACTAGATCAGGCTAGTATCCACCCTGGAGGCTTGATCGTGGTGTCATGCACTAGATTTGTGACACTATTATAATACTTCAGATGCATCATTGGATTATAGTGAAGGATGGCGGAGCCCTAGCCTCTTTTATCACCTAGGCCAGTAGTCTGTTGCCATAGAGGCGTGCTCTGGGTCATGACTAAGATTCCTCGCATCAACGAGTACATTAGGTGGATATAGTCATGATACCAAGAAGGTAACTGAAGATTATAGGAGCAGATCTGGGTGGTGTAGCCTTAGGCTCCTGGAGAAGACGGTGTAGTTATCAATTTCTCATCAGGTTCTACACTAAGTGGTAGACAAGTACATATCATTTATACCCTCACTTAAGTATAGATATGGGTGGTGTAAGCCATTTGTTATGATATGACTCTACTTAGGACCTTGTGTCTATCGTACAGTCAATTCCCATCATTATTTATTTTTATATGCTAAGATGATATTATACCTATGATGTGATAAGTGTTTATAGTATATTGGATTTTCATATCTTTTATTATTTATGATTCTAGGATAGGTGTAACAACCCGAAATTTAAACATAGTAATTAATTAACGAATAAATTAAATAATAAACTAATTTTGTGAAATTTTCAGAATTGGACCACAGGAGTTGCACCATTGTGTCCGTGGTGATTTTCTGATCAATTTTTATATATAGATTGTCAAAATCTGAGCTAATATGAAGAAGATACGCTAGAAACAAAAAATGAACGAAAAGAGGAAATACACACACACACACATATATATTTCCTCTTTGGTCGACCCATAGGCCGACCCCCAAAGCATTAGGTAGATCCCCAATGTAGTAGGGCAACCCCTACCCATTTTAGGTCGACCCGCTTGTTTTTTTGGCCTTGGAGTGGTCCAGGTATGAGCAAATGACGTGTTTTGTGATTTTCTTCACATCCTATGCGTTCGTTCTTCCATCTGACGGTTCCAATCAAGCCTATGATGTGGTTGCACAAGATTTAATCTCCAAATCCAACGGTCTAAGAACCATAAGTGAAACTATAAATAAGACCCAGCCCAGCTATTTTTCTCCATCTGGGTTCATTGCCTGAGGCTGGACCCTGAAAGGAATATTTTTCCGATGAGAAGATCTTTTTAATTAATATTTATACCCTTCAAGTGGATCTGGGAAGGCCAAAGGAAAGAGCTAAGGACCACAGGTGAGTGTTTAGTAATTATTTTAGATTTTTAAGTAATTTAAACTAATAGAGTTTCCAATAGTTGTAGGTTTCTACAATTTTGGGATAGCCTTTATGCCAGTTTATTTACAGTTTATTTTAAGTAAAATTTAGACTTATTTTCTAGTCTATTTTCTTTTAGTTATTCTATTTTAGTTATTTGTAATTATTTATTGTTAATTATAGCTTTTCCAATTGTTTACAGTTATTTACGGTATTTACAGTTATTTGTTAATATTTAGTTTTATTTACATCTATCATACGTTGGGATATCTTCTATAAATGTCAGTTTCTTTTTAATTTTCTTTTTACAAAATAAAGTAAATAGAATAGAATAAATCGTGGATATGGACTAATATATATAAGAAAACTAAATTTACAGAAAATGGGATGTAAAATAAGAACTGTAATAAATTACCGAAACAGACAAATTTAAGATATTTGCAAACTTATTTATAACATGTAATTATAACTAAAAAGAGAAAATATAAGAAATGGCAGTAGTAGCTTATTTTTAAACTTAGACCTTGGGTTAAGTTAATAAAAAAGTTATAACACACAGGTTATAATTAGAGACAATAAATAAGTAGAAAGAACTGGAAAAGCTTATTTTAAGACTTAAATTAAGTTAATAAGAAAATGAAGTAGAAACAATAGAAAAAGCTTATTTTAATAAACTTAGATCTTGGATTAAGTTAATAAGCAAGATATAGAAGATCTGTATTATAGGCCCAACAGGGTAGTCCTTTACCGATATAGAAGATCTGTATTATAGTCCCAACGGGGTAGTCCTTTATAGATATAGAAGATCGGTATTTTAGACCCAAAGGGGTAGTCCTTTACAGATATAGAGGCTTATTTTAAAACTTACATTAAGTTAATAAGCAAAAATAGAAGTAAGACCCATACCAACAACATTCACTTTTTCAGTTAGGTCTCACAATAGATTAGGTGAGGCTAGGGCACGCTTATGCTTGAGTAGTGGTAAATAAGAGGTCAGTAAATAGAAGTTCAAATCATGGAGATTTGGACAAAGCGGCGCAACTAGATTTTGTTTGTTAGATAAGACCCATACCAACAACATTCCCTCTTAGTCGAACACAGGTGGTCTCACAATAGCATAGGTTAGGCAAGGGCACGCTTATGCTGGAGCAGTGTAAATAAAAGGTCAATAGGAGGGAGCAACAGATGGCGTGAGCCTAATCGCGGTCGAGCGTGCGGCCTCGGTGTTGGTTGGTAAGTCGTTATTGAGTTCCAAGTGCTAAGTAGGTATCTATTGCGTAGGGACAAACAGGGTCTAGTCCGCGACAATAGGAGTCTATTGCGTAGGGACCAACAAGGTCTAGTCCGCATCTTTTGCGTAGGGGCCAATATGGTCTAGTCCATAGTAGACACAATAGAGATAGATGGTCGATCAAAGGGCAGAACTAGGAATTTAGCCTAATCAAAGCAGTTATCTAAGGAAACTGCAAAAAATCTAATCAAACTATCTAAGCAAAGAAAGCAAGTTAAACCATATTTTTATTCCTGCTTTATCTTTTCTTTTAATTCCTTCTAAACTAGAACTGTTGTAAAGTCTATTATCTTTACCTTTCTTAAGAATACTAGTAATTACTTTCATTCACTAGATTTTTAGTTTGACCCACTCCTCTATTTTCCCCTTTTCCCCCTAGGCCAGCAAAGATAGGGACAATAGATTTTGGACTCTTGGAGATTTCAGCTATGGAGAATTTTCTTCATGTATTCTACTTCTTCTTTTCAGTTTTATTCTCACACTTTTTGAGAGGGGTGGTTTTATGTATGTACTCTGATATTGTGACTGATATGATATTTTCATAAGACATGTATTTGGTATTTTGGACTTATTTTGGTTATAATTTACATTATGAAGTTTTATTTTTAAATAGGTTATTGTTTTAAATGTTTCCGCTGTTTTATTTATTTTGTCTAGTGAATCTTAATCTCTGTAAAGTTTTTAGCTATACCAATAATGCACCATGTCCTTTAGTGTGTCAATTTTAGGTATACCAAGGGGTGTGGGGCGTTATATTTGGTATCAGAGCCTAAGGTTGCAGGATTCCTAAAAATTTGTTTTAAAAAGTAAAGTATTTTTCAAAACAACCTTTTTTAAAAGTATTTTTCAGAAAGAAACTCTTAAAAATAGTTTTCAAGTATAAAAGAGTTTTTATAAACCTCAAAGTCCAGTTCAATCTTCTTTCGATTCTTTCGAGCCTAATTTCTTTTTCTTTGCATAGTATGGCTGACTGGTTCCGTAGAGCTACGGTACCAGAGGTGCAAGGGAAGTGCCCAATACAACATCAGTATGTGGAGATCCCTTTGATCCATTTACAGCAGCCAATTTTTCTAAGCTATGCAAGGACTTTGCTAGTCTAGGAGGCAGAATGTTTTTCGACACATAAGATTTCAAGGAGACACGAGCTAGGTTGAAGGATACGAAGCAAATGTGTAGGTTGTTAGGATTGGAGGACTGGCAGAGAGTTCAGCCTGCTTTTCGGCAGCTGAAGGGTGTGCTTAAAGATGTTCCTAAGTCATAAAGCTCTAAGAAGCCATAGTGGAAGAACAAGAGGAAAGAAGGAGGACCTTAGAAACAGACCCAGAAAAGCAGGAAATACAATAGCTGTGGACTGGTTGGTCATTATGCAAAAGGGACTATAAGAAGAAGATGATGAATGGAAGGTGTTATAGTTGTGGACAACAGTGTCAGCTTTGTAGAGCTTGTCCACATAGGACGGGGCAAAGAGCAAGCGCACCTACAGCGCAAGTATAGGCTTTAGATACAACACCTTCTGGTAGTAGACCGAATTGAGGTAGGAAAGTCTCTGTAGAATATATGATCTCTATTTCTGATTTTGCCATTCGAACTCTTTTCGATTCTGAAGCATCACACTCTTTCATTTCGAGTTCTTTGGTAGATTGTTTGCACTTCGATATCTCTTTAGTTGTAGTCCCCATTATTGTTTCAAACCCCATAGAAGGATCGATACACTTATCTTTGATTAATAGGGGTTTGAAGTTTTTTATCCTAGGTGTAGATTTTGATTGTGACGCCTATATATTGGGATTTTCAGGGTATGGGATGATTTTGAGGATGGATCGGCTATCCACATCTGGAGAAATATTGGACTATTAGAGGAGAGTCATTAGACTAGAGACGTGCAGTGGTAGGACTCTCGAGGTTTCTTGCGACCCACATGGGTCAGTCATGTTGAGCTTTCTTTATTCCCTTGATTCATCACTAAGAGAGCTAGATTTCATTCAAGTCGTTAGAGATTTCCCATTTTTTTTAAGGAGGTTAGGGGACTTCCCCTTAAGAGAGAGATCGACATTAGGATCCACCTTAATGACAATGCTAAGCCAATGGCATTGCCCATGAGACATATGGCACCTAGAGAGTTGAATAAGCTCATAAAGAAGAACCATTACCCACTTCCTAGGATGGGCGATCATTTCGATCAGTTAGTTGGCTCTTCAGTATTTTCTCAGAATGATTTAGCTATTAGATTTTATCAGCTTAGGGTCGCTGACGATAGCATCGGTAAGACAGCATTTAGGACACCAGATGAATTCTTTTAGTGGTTGGGCTAACCAACGCCCCAGCCTATTTTGTAGATTTGATGAGCCCTGTTCTTCGAGATGACCTAAATAAGTTCGTAGTAATGTTTGTAGATGGCATTTTGGTGTTTTTCAAGAGTATGGAAGAGCGTGCTATTCATCTAGAGGAGGTTCTTTGTACACTTCGCGTTCATTAGTTGAAGGTAAAATTCTTAAAGTGACACTTCCGGCTTAAGGAAGTGCGTTCCTTGAGGCATAGAGAAGGTCTACACATGGTAGGAGTTTGAGAAACGGTTTTGTACATTTAGGTTTGGATTGTGGAAATCCAAAGAGTTGTAGGCAAAGGTTAGAGATGTACAATAGATTCAGTTGGAAAAGAGGAAAGCCCATGTGTAGATAATTGCAAAATTATAATCGATTCAGATAAGTGGATTTAACGGTAGTGCCTAGGGATAAAAGACTTTAGTAGGGAAATGAGGTTTCCAAGGATTAGGAAGGGTACTACTAGGGTAGTAAGAAGAAAACTCACTTTATGTCTAGCCTAATCAAATGAAATTATTAGAACTGGAAAGTTGAAAAGTATAATTGTCAATATTTTTATGTAAATATTGGGTTTTTGAAAAAAAAGTGGTATGAAATTTAAATTGGTTTTTATATGGTGTAAATTTTGTTAAAAGTGAAATTCTTTTAGAATTATAGAGCGTATATGGCTCGCTAGTTTCTTTGAAGAAAACAAAGATTTTAAAAATAAAAGCCTAAAGTGTATTAAATATAGAAAACGTAGGTTACAACATTTATTATTGTAATAGATGTTTTCGTGGAAAATAAAGGGGGCGTAGACTATAACACTATTATTATAGTAGGTGACTCCCAAAGGAAATGTCTTTACAAAGTATATGAGATTTATTAGTATTTATTTTAATTAAATCCATACACTAGTATTTTTGGATTGTGGTAATAGTGTTTTATGCAAATCTGTTTTGACCCAAATAAAAATGTGTTTTAAAGATAATTTCTAAGTATAGAAATAAAGTGGTTTGTAAGTACACTTATATTTTTTAAAATAAGTATAATGAAAAGTTTTCTAGTTATCGATATATTAAAACAGTTTGGAAAATGAATTTTTCTAAAAAGAAAAGTGCAAGTTAAATATTAGGAAATTAATAAATTTCATAGAAACTGTCTATTATAAGAGAATATAGATTAAACATACTTTGATCCATCGGAACAAAATGAATAAATGATAAAAATTTCTATGAAACCAAAATTATAGATAAAGGTGTTCTGTGCAAGTTATAAGCGATACGTGAAAGAGATGTACAAGGTATGCGAAGCACCATATTTTGTATAGTTGATTTCAAAAAATATAAAATAAGTTCCTTATAATTTCAAATAAACATGAAGTCCTCTTTTAAAGGATTCATAGAAGGCTCTAGCGTTAATAGTTTCTTATAAAAGAAAGTAGTTCCTATATATTCAGATATAAAACCATTAGGTGTAATAATTGGAGACAATGTTAGTTAGGAGGGATATTATAGAGAGCCTTTATAGAAAGTCCCGATTTGTAGTTAGAAACTCCTCCAATGTTAGGTAAGTGGATAGTTAAGAGATTTTCATGAAATAATTGTTCTTATTTACCCCACTTTTTGCAAAATTAAAAATCTATGAAAAGAAGATGTTTTGAAAACATTTGAGAGCATTTTAAAGATATTTTAAAGAAAAATGTTTTGGTGAAAAAGTAAATATGTTTTTGGAAGCGAAAAACTTAGTAACCGTTAAATTTATAGATCCTAATTTTTATAAAAAGCCATGAGGATGAAAGATTAAATGTTAAGTAACCAAGCACCTTTGAATTTAATGGAAATTTGAAAATAACGCTTTTAAAGGAAAAAAATTTTAGGAATTGATGTTTTAAAATTTTAGAAGCTTTAGTTTTTGAAATGATGAATACTAAACCAAACTTTTAAATATGGAGTAGTTAGGAATCATTTCGTAAGTGTGACGGAAAAATTGTAAGGCCATGTAGGAGATAGTAGTGATTACTTTTAGAAGTAATAATAGAAGATTTCGTAGAGTGCGGAGGACACTAGTGAGAACCTAGGATTGTTACTTCATGTGTGTAGACTAAAGTAAAGTGATAGTAGTAAGGTAGTAAGACACACGTGGTTAAGGACGTGTATTCTTGATTTTGGGGGAACTTGGAAGGAGCATCTTCCTTTAGTGGAGTTCGCGTATAATAATAGTTTTCAAGCTAGCATTGGAATGGAACCTTTTGAAGCTCTTTATAGAAGACCGTGCAAGTCGCCTTCGTGTTGTTAGAGTCTGCAGAGAGATTGCTACTTGGTTCCGACATGGTTAAAGAGACTTCGAAGGGAATTTATTTGATTAGGAGGAAATAAGTACCTCTTATCCACATCTCTTTAATAGTAAATTTTGAATGTCCTATTTACATCTTTAGTTTTTAGTAGGTTCTTTCTTTATTATCCTTTGGGAGGGTAGATCTTTGGATTTAACCTATGGATGGTAGGATTTGATGTAAATGTGTTATTAGAACATGTTGTGTATGATGGATACTAGTGGTTGCCAGTGGATGCTAATGGATGCATATACTTACACTTGGCACTATTAGCTCTTAGGGATCGGCCTAACTATGACACTAAAGCATATGCATATAGTTGTATGTGTATTTGCATTTTTATTTTATTTTATTTTCCATAGTTGTTGTAAATGGATGACTATCATATGATTGTTGCATTTGGATGGTAATTGTAGCACACATATAGAACTATCAGTTATCATTAGGGAGTTTGCAATCATTTGGATAATTGGTATGACCATTATTACATAAAAGGACGTCGACTGAACCGGTGGATCGCCTAATCTTTTGCATTAGTTAGGGACATCGACACTACACTAATTGCATATGTATCATAAATCGCATTAGAAAAACTTAAGGACAATGGATGTAATGATGATGGTTGAGTAGTTGGTTGTAAAAATTGGATGAAAATATTTATTTCATTCTTCTATCCTTAGAGATTTCGGGGACGAAATCCCTTTAGGAGAGGAGAAAGAAACAACCCAAAATTTAAGCTATGATAATTAATTAAATAATAAAATAAGTTTGTGAAATTTTCAGAATTGGACCACTAAGTTGCACCACTGTATCCATGGCGATTTTTTGATCAATTTTCAAAGATAGATTGTCAAAATCCAAGCTAATATGAAGAAGATACGTTAGAAACAAGAAATCGAACAAAATGAGGAATATATATATATATATATATATGGGTTAGGTCGACCCCCAAAGGGTTAGGTCGACCCTAGGGTCCACCCCCAATGTAGTAGGGTCGACCCCTACCCATTTTACATCGACCAGCTTGTTTTTTCGGCCGTGGAGTGGTCAAGGTTCGAGCGGATGACATGTTTTATGATTTTATTCACATCCAGTGTGTTCGTGCTTCCATCCAACGGTTCCCATCAAGCCTATGATGTGGTTGCACTTGATTTAATCTCTAAATCCACCGGCCTGAGATTCACAAGTGACACTATAAATAAGACCCTAGGCCTAGTTATTTTTCTCGCTCAGATTTTCTCCATCCGGGTTCATTGCTGAGGCTGGACCCTAAAAGGAGTATTTTTATTAAGGAGAAGATCTTTTTAATCAAAATATTTTATACCCTTCAAGTGGATCTGGGAGGCCAAAGGAAAGAGCTAAGGGCTACAGGTGAGTGTGTAGTGATTATTTTAGATTTTTAAGTTATTTAAAATAATAGGGTTTCCAATAGTTGTAGTTTTCTACAATTTTGGAATAACCTTTATGCGAGTTTATTTACGGTTTATTTTAAGTAAATTTTAGACTTATTTTTCAGTCTATTTTTTTTAGTTATTCTATTTCAGTTATTTTCAATTATTTATTGTTAATTATAGCTTTTATAATTATATACAGTTATTTACGTTATTTACTATTTTTTACGTTCTATTCACATCTATTATATGTTGGGATTTCTTCTATAAATGTTGGTTTTTTTTAATTTCCTTTTTACGTGAAAGGAACAAATAGAATAGAATGAATGCGTATATTGACTAATATATATAAGAATATTAAATTTATAGAAAATGGGATGTAAAATAAGAAGAACTGTAATAAATTGGACTTAGACTGAAATAGGAAAATTTAAGATATTTGAAAACTTGGTAATAACATGTAATTATAACTAAAAAGGGAAAACAAAAGAAATGGCAGTAGTAGCTTATTTTTAAACTTAGACATTGTGTTACGTTAATAAGCAAAGTTATAACACACGGGTTATAATTAGAGACAATAATTATGTAGAAAGAACAGGAAAAACTTAATTTAAGACTTAAATTAAGTAAATAAGCAAATAAAGTAGAAATAACATAAGAGGCTTATTTTAATAAACTTAGATCTTGGATTAAGTCAATAAAAAAGGTATATAAGACTGTATTATAGGTCCAACGGGGTAATCCTTTACCGTTATAGAAGATTTGTATTATAGGCCCAATGGGGTAGTCCTTTATAGATATAGAAGATCTGTATTGTGGGCCCAAAGGTGTAGTCCTTTATGGATATGGTGTCTTATTTTAAAACTTACATTAAGTTAATAAGAAAAAATAGAAGTAAGACCCGTACCAACAGCATTCCCTTTTTAGTTAGGTCTCACAATAGATTAGGTGAGGCTAGGGAATGCTTAGCTGGAGTAGTGGTAAATAAGAGGTCAATAAATAGAAGTTCAAATCATGGGGATTTGGACAAAGGGGTGCGACTAGATTTTGTTTGTTAGAGAAGACCCATACCAACAACATTCCCTTTTAATTGGACACAAGTGGTCTCACAATAGCACAGGTGAGGCAAGGGCACGCTTATGTTGGAGCAGTGGTAAATAAAAGGTCAATGGGGGAGCAACAGATAGCGCGAGCCTAATGGTGGTCGAGCGTGTGGCCTCAGTGCTGGATGATAAGTCGTTATTGAGTTCCAAGTGCTAAGTAGGTATCTATTGCATAGGGACAAACATGGTCTAGTCCGCAACAGTAGGTGTCTATTTCCTAGGGACCAATAGGGTCTAGTCCGTATCTTTTGCGTAGGGACCAACAGGGTCTAGTATGCATCTTTTGCGTAGGGACCAACAGGGTCTAATCCGCATCTTTTGCGTAGAGGCCAATAGGTCTAGTCTACAGTAGGCGGTAGAGATAGATGGCCGATTAAAGTGCAGAATTAGGATTTCATCCTAATTAAGTAGGATTAAGAATTCAGCCTAACCAAAGCAGTTATCTAAGGAAAGTGCAAACAATCTAATCGAACTATTTAAGCAAAGCAAGCAAGTTAAGCCGTATTTTATTCCAGCTGTATCTTTTCTATTATTTCCTTCTAAACTAGAACTATTGCAAAGTCTATTATCTTTACCTTGCTTAAGAAAAGTAGTAATTACTTTCATTCACCAGACTTTTAGTCCGATCCACTCTTCTATTTTCCTTTTTTTCCCCATAGGCAAGCAGAGATAGGGACAGTAGATTTTGGACTCTTGAAGATTTCAATTGCGGAGCTATTTCTTCATGTATTCTACTTCTTCTTTTAGGTTTTATTTTCATGTATTAGCACTTGTTGAGAGGGATGGTTTTATGTATATACTTTGATATTGTGACTGAGGAGATATTTTCATAAGATATATGTATCTGGTATTTTGAGACTTATTTTAGTTATAACTTACTTTATGAAGTTTGATTTTTAAATAAGTTATTGTTTTAAATGTTTCCACTGTTTTAATTATTTTGCCTTGTGAATCTTAGTCTCTGTAAATCTTTGACCTATACCTATAACACACCATATGCTTTAGTGTGTCCTTTTGGGATATACTAAGGGGTGTGGGATGTTACAATAGGCGGCCTATGTTCTTTATTGATGTTGGGATTCTATTACTCAAGACTGGGAGATATATTTAGGCATTTCTGTTTACTAACCTAATTATAGTAAATGGCATCTCATATTTGATGATCTCAAGACTTTGATGATTATTCTAGATATAGAGGATTTATCTATTTGATGTTGTTTTGATTGGATAATATTTGGCACGACTTTATATGGGCGATGACATATTTGTGCATATTTTGATCGATGTCTTCCATATTACAAATGTTTTGATATAATGTTGTTGTTGTTACCATTTCATGCGTATACATTTCATTTACATATATATGTGTGTGTCCATCCCCTGGATTTAGATATAGTCTGACTCAGGTGTTATTTACATAATACTCGAGTCATTCCGAGACATTTTCGGTTTAGGAACGATGAGACCAGCTTGTGTTTCTGGGCATAGAATAGATTGGGTATCTAGTATTGTAGATTATCATCCAATATTTTATAGTCTCTTGTATGTATATCATTGTGATGCATATCGGATATATGTTGTATATTTTATGTTATATAACATTCGTTGAGATATAGACTCTATGATCTCTAATAATTACTATATATTATGTATTTTTCTATCCTGTAAGCACTCATGTTTATTGCTTTGTGCCGATACTATATACATATAGGTGAGTTATATTCCTTGTTTTAAATATGTGCCAATGTCAGCCCAAAGGACTATTCATGAGTGCATCTTATATTGCCTCATTCTCTGTATTATCTGACAGTATTACTCAATAATACTCTTGGATACTATGGGTATAGAGTTGGGGGTGTTACGATTTGGTATCAGAGCATGTTTAGAACAATACATCATATATAAGAGGCACGAGTCTTAACCTTAGATGAGACTGTAACACCCCTTATTTTAAATAACATTATTCAAGAGATTTAATTAGATAAATTGGATAGAATAATGTAGAGGCTAGAATGATAATAGAATTGAGATTTGGAAACTAATTAGGGCCGTGTCTTAACTAATGAAATCATAAGGGTGATCCATAAATTAGAAATTTAAGAGAATAAGGCAGGGGCAAAATAGGAATAATCGTATACCATAACCCCTAAACCCCTTACCTCATTCTCATTCACATTTTCATAAACCAAAAACATAAACAAATAGAGTTGAAGGCCGGCCATAACCCTAGAAAGAAGAGGATCATAAAATCCATTTAGAGGCTAAGATTCAAGCTAGGAAGATTAATGCAAGAACAAACTCAAGTTCCTTATCTAAACAAGATGAACAATGATCTAAACCATCTCACATAAGTCATCGTGAATGTTTTAGTTTGGGTTGAGGTTTTAAACCGTATGATTGAATGAATAATAATATGTTTTGATAGATTAAATGGATACATATGCTTGTTGATGATTTATTTGATTTACTATGTATTTTATGATATATTTAGATTATAAAATCTAACATATGACATCCAAATGAGTTGCGTTTTTGATATGTGCTCAAAAATATTATTTTAGAAGTGCGTTTCAAGTTTCATAATTTTCTAATTTTTTATGAATTTCTTATGAATTTTCTACGAGAGTGATGTGCACGTAAATGTGCATATATTTACATCCATATTTTATTTCTTTTTTATTTAAATAAACATTATATTTGGGCATTTGTACATGTTAAAACCAAAATTCAATTATTTTCAAAACCGTCATATTTTCATCTTCATTCAAGGGCAAAATGGTCATTTTGTGCATGTGCAAATTTGAGAATTTTTACTTTGACATTTTTGATGATTTTCATAGGAATTTGGATGCATATGGAAGAGGCTTATATGAAGATACATGCATGCATAAATGAAATACAAAGGAATGAAGAGAAAATAATTCAAGTTCAAGATCATGGAGGACCCCACCCACTTACCTAAATGTACAATTATGAGCTAATGGACAACTAAGTGGAGGTTAAAGCTTCATGCACAACAAATGATGGATTAATTAGTGGCTAATGGTTATTTGGTGACCACACTTTCTAAAGGGCATTTTATGAAGCCCTCTAAAAATAGAATTAGGGTTTTATGCATATGTATATTGCCCTCTTATATACATGAAACCATCTTCTACTCTTTCATTTTACTTAGGAAATTAAGAAATCAAAGTGTAAGCTCAATGTTCTATGAAATAAAAAGGGCTTCCAAGCCTCTTTCTTCTCTCTTTTCTACATGTTTTTCTTTGTTTTATTGTTAATGTTTATTTCTATGCTCTCTTTCTCTTTATGCTCATAGCTTAGATTTACATTTATGCAAGTAGTTAATAGCTAATCTCTTTTGCTTTCTTTGCTTATTTTCTACTCTCTTTTCTTTTTAATGTTTAAATTTACTTGTGTTGCTTCAATGCCACAAATGAGTAGCTAAACCCATTCAATTTAAGGGTGATGAAGCTCTCTAACTTTATTTAATTTCAACATTTTTATGGTTTATGATCTCTTTGTTTATGCTTCATGAATGTGGATTTTGATGTAAGTTTATAGAAGTGGGTTTGATAGCTTATATTGCTTACGCAAATGAGCTATTCTTATTCAACATAAACACAATTTACATCATCATTTGCTAATTAATTTTTAATTATGAAATGAAAATAAAAATGAAATTTGGTGATCTATATTACTAGTTACAATAGTAAATAGATCATACTTAAAATAACTTTTACTTTGGCTTCATTTTCAAGAGAATTATAAGTGGTATAATTGTTGTATTATAGTTTGATGGTTTGAGGTATGTTAACTAATAAAATAAACAAACCATACTTATGATAAATGCAATGATTATTTCATTTAGTATCAAAGTTAGAGATCATAAATTATGTGTTTATTGATTTACAAAAATTTGAGAGTGGATTTGCCTCTAAATTGTTCTCTAGTTCAATAGTTTTCTAATCACATTTTAATTCTAGTTTTAGCTTCACTTTAGTTCTAGTCAATAATTTCTCCTCCATTTGGTCTAGTTTGATTGAATAGATTTTTAAAACTTTAACAACTCCCTGCGGATCGACCCGTATTCGCCACATACTTCAAGTGTACGCCGTGCGCTTGCGATTATTTTAATTTTGAAATTTTTTGACGGTTTTCTAATTCGACAGAAATTCCGCCGTTAAACAAGTTTTTGGCACCGTAGCCAGGTAGATGTCTTGATTTTAATTTTCTATTCTTCAAATTATTTTTCATTTGATTTTATTTTGTAAAAAAATTGTGTGTTTGTTTGTGCGATTTTTGTGTGCGTTTTGTTGTATGCTTGACTTTCTTGTTTTCTTTTCATTTGCATATCAAAAAAATACACAATCACAATTCAAAAAAAATGTTTATTGCATTTCTGTTTTCTTTTACAATTTTCAAAACAATTTCTATTTTCTGTTACAAATTCTGTTTTTATTTCTGTGCACAGTGCACAGCTGAATCAACCCCCTCCTGTTAACAGTCTTCAACCTGTTGCTTCAACTTCAAAACCATCCTCCTGATCAATTCCACAATCAACAGTTGCAAACGGAACGTCCCATCCCTACCAAATTACCATGAACTTCATCATTCTTCACTGAACATCTGCTTCCACTCTCATCCCCCTTGCCACTGCATCCCACATTTCAACATTCTTCTACCAATACCACACCATATCACATACAATTGACTGAAACCATAGTTACTGATACCACCTAGCTGCTCTTCTCATCACTTCGAACTTCACCATACAAACTGAACTTCAAGCAAATTCTTCTGAAAACACCCTGTGCATCACTTGCATTCTCCACTACTTCATTTACACAAACCCTTCTACAAACATCATTCCCAATGTAGCATCTTACTTCAACACTTCACTCCAATCAACTACATACCACCCAAACCTTCACAACACTGACAATCAACATTTCCTCATAACTACCCCTTCTTCACTTCTGATACCACTTATAACAAAATTCCCTTCAACAGCAACCACCACCACCAACAAAAAAAGATACTGACCATCATATCACTTTCTGGCCTCTAACTTCTTCTCCTCCACTGACTTCCCATTGCCACAATCCTTGACACAGAAAGCTACTCAATTGAATAATTTGAGTATTCACTTCCACTTCCTTAATACAGCAAGACAAGACTGTCACTGCTCTATCATACTCCACCATCACAACAGCCTTCATCAAACACTGAGTAGCCACTGGAATTTCTTCCAAACCATCGAACTCCACACAACATCAACACTCTGCCACCGCCGAACCTCAACCGCCGATCACCTCAATTTCTTAATCCATCGCCATCGACTAGAAAGAATCATCTTTCCTGCAATTCGAACTCGAAATTCGATTGCAACCCAATCGCCAAACTCTACAATTCACCGTCACGAAACCACTATCAAACTCCGTGCCTTCAAACTACAATCGTGAAGCCCTAATCGAACTCGACATCAACATCAGACCACCAAGACCATAATCCGCAATTCCTCCAACCAGAGACCTTCCCCACCCCAATTTCAAGTCGCCCATTGCTTCAACCGCCTCGACCTAAAATCAGCTACCACCATCCAAATCGAACCACAAAACTTCCTGTTTATCACTGATCACGATCACCACAACAGCAAATTCGGACGAGTTTTGGATGGGAATTTAATTTAGAAATTTGCAGTGAAAATTAGTTCGAGATTTTGTTTTTATTTTTATTTTTTTCGGCTACTATTGTGTTTGTTTTAACTGGGGAGTAGTGGTAACTTTTGGTGTGGGCCGGGTTTTGGGCTTTAGTGTGTGTTTGTTTTCTTTATTTTAAATGGTTTAGTTTTGATTTGTTAAAAAAAAGTTAGCCCAATTTATTTTGTTTGATTTATTTTGAGTTTGGTTTGTTATACTATATAGTTGTAAAAAAATAGTTGTAAATTTGTTTTGTCTCGTTTCAAGTTGCTCTCAAGTTTCATCCTTATATTAAAAAAAATTGTAAATATATCTTGTTCTTCATTTCAGGTTGCCAAAGTAGAAATTCAAAAGGAAGAAGTGCTTGCCATCCAATAAACTGCTTTTCTTTGCTAAGAAAAATCGCCGTGAAAAAATATATATTGCTAAATAATCTGCACGCTCTGGTATCATGCACCTTTTTCCTTATTTTTATTTGAATTGCGCTATTGGTTGCTTGCATTTGCATTCTTGTATATATAAAAAAAAATTCAAAATCCAAAAACAAAAACAAACTTCATTTTAGTTGCATTGTAATTTCACATTTAATTTCTGCTTTGCATTCATCTCATCTTGTTTTTCTTTTCTAAAGGCAATACCCCAATTCACATAAGGTGAGGGATTTCATCACCCTTTCCTTAGCCCACAAACGCATTTCATCGTAGAATTTGACTAATAATAAAGGTTAGACGTTGGATCTAAGGGTGTCACGAGCTCACTTAGGGCTTAATTGTATCTTCACAATTGTTTTATTTAAACGATTTTATTTCTTGGTGTCTAGGCTACGACAGAGTAATAACCAGTCATAAAAATTATGGTGATACGTAAATATTATACTGGTTGTTCCTCTGAAGGTATTTAAACCTTCGGCTGCATTGCTACAGTGATTCTTGGTGCACCGATAACTCCTGTCCGCTATCTGGCAGAGAAACAATTTTGTTGATTTAAGACAAAGTGTCACTATACAATTTTGGGTTAGGAGCTACTAAGGATAGAAAACTATAATTAAGTCCTTTGCATTCATTTAGTTGCATTAGTTCATGCATATTTAAAAAAAACAAAAATCCAAAATCCAAAAAAAATTGTAAATTTTACTTAACTTAGTTTTTAATCCAAAAAAAATTCCTTCCTATGAAAATTTTAAATTAAAAAAATATATAAAATCTTTTGAAAAAGAAAAAAATTAAAAATTAAAAAACAAAAACAAAAATCAATTTCCATTTCTTAAAAAACAAAAAAAATCTTTTTGGTAAATATTTCAAAATTAAAAAAAAACAAAAAAAAACAAAAGCATATAAAAAAATTTGAAAAACCAAAAACAAAGAAAAAAATCAAACTTTTCTTTTGAAAATAAATCTCACTTAGTAAATAGTTTTCTTCCTTGTAAAAAAAATTCAAAAAATAAAAAAACAAAAACAAATTTTCAAATCTTCTTTCACTCTCTAAACTCGATTCTAACTCCTTTCTCTTCTCGACTTTCACTTGTGCATGAGTACTTGGACTCGTGACACAACAACGAATAGTTGGACTCGCGATCCTTCTACAAACCGTTTAACTCGAACAGATGATCCTCCTGAATTGGTGAATGAAAACGGCCCTCGAACTCTTACGGATAGAATCTTTTCCGATAGAGTTTCTATTCCATCTTACATCACGTTACCCGCCCCTACGGGTAACCATTTTGAAATTCACTCAAACCACATTGCCACACTTCCGAAATTTGGCAATTTCGAGCACGATGACCCATACATCTTCTTGACTAAATTCGAACAAGTTTGCGCAACCATTAAACTCCAACAACTTTCCCATGATGGAATCAAACTTCGATTAATCCCATTCTCTCTTATGGATTACGCTGAAAAATGGTTGTACAGCTTAACATCAAACTCGATTAAAACTTGGGAAGAATTTGTAAAAGCTTTCTTGAAAAATTCTACCCTTTGGAAAAAACAAGTAAAATTCGAAATGAAATTGTAAATTTTCATCAATTCAAGGAAGAACCATTTGGAAAATATTTTAAAAGATTCAAGAGCTTTTGATAAAATGTCCACATCATAACTTTGAAAAATGGACAATTTGCCAAATCTTATACGATGGACTTGTCGCGAACAATGCTCAAATCAATGTGCCAAGGCAACTTTCTTGCCCAACATCACGATGATGCTTGGCAATTTCTTGAAAACCTCGGTGAAAAGTCATCCCAATGGGAACGTTCGAATGAGAAATCAATTTACTCACGGTCGAGTGCACACTCGATAGGATCTTCTTTTGCTTTAGAAGCTAAAATCGACACAATGATTAAAAAATTCGATAACGTTTTCTCATCGAATCAAGTGAACCAAGCTTTTCAACCAATGTGTTATAAGTGCAATGATCCTAATCATATAGTCGATCAGTGTCCCAATTTTGTCGAACAAATGCTTTTAATAAAGCCAAAAACGACCCATTTTCTCCAACTTACAATCCTGGTTGGAGAAATCATTCGAATTTTGCGTGGAACCAAAACAATCCCAACACGAGTATGATTCGTCCCAATTTTCAAGCATTCCCGAATAATGCTTCGTATCCTCCCTTTCAGCCCAACAATTTTCAACCAAACCTTGCGGGTCCGTCTCATAATCAACCACAACAATCAAATTTTCAAACAAATTCTGCTCATCCTCCTCAAGACTATAAACGTTTAACTTCACTTGAGAAAACTCTTGAAACGTTGGCTAAGGCAACTACTCAAAGCCTTCAATCAAACAACAATTTGCAATATTCATTGACTTCATATATGCAAAACACGAACCAATCAATTGCAAAAATCGAAATGCAAATAAGTCAATTGGCCACATCTTTAAGTGAATGTGAACGAGGAACTTTTCTAAGTCAGCCCCTTCAAATCCCAGAAATCAAAATGCAAATTCAAATCAAGCCTATATTGTTCAAGATGTAGGATCTAGATTAACCGTAGAGGGGGGGGGGGGTGAATAGGGTTATAGCAAATTTTCTTGATTTAAACACAGAAACAAACTGCAGAAATAAATATGCTGAAAAGTAAATCACACACAAAATTTACCCAGCTTCGGCAACCCCTGCCTACTGCTGCATTCCCAGATTTCTATTAGAATTAAACATTATCCTGCTTACAAACACTCTAACAGACTCGCAAACCCTGCTCCCACTTACAAACACTCTAATAGACTCGCACCCCCTGCTCCCGCCTATAGAGTTTTGCAAACTCGCAAACCCTTGCTCCCACCCATAGAGTTTTGCAAACTCGCACACCCTGCTCACTGAACAAATTCTAACTAGACAATCTGACACTACCTACAACCTAGGTGGTGATTTACCAATATTTTGACTCAAAAAGAAAAACTGACTTCAAAAATAAAAGCAAGAGCAAAAATTAAAATACAAACTTGACTTCATAATTTTTGCTCAAATAAACTAAAAACAAACCCCTTTAATAAAATTAAACCCTACAAACTAAAGCCCTCTTAAAAAAGCCCCTTTTATAAAACAAGGCCGGCCCATTATTGTTTCTTTAACCCGATCTTCCTTTTGACTCGTGAAGAAAAATGGCGGCTCTGTTGATTTGGGGCTTTTGTTCTTGCGAAAATTAGGGCTTTCTCTCTGGTTGCTTTGACGAGTTTGTTTCTGATTCAATACTCTTGTTCGCGGCTCTCTGATGATCGATTCTCTTGTGGCTTTACTCGTTCGCAACTGCTCCTTTGTTGACCGAGTTCGTTAAATTGCGGTATGTAATTTTTTCTTTCGTTGCTGGTTAAAATGCTTGATTGAACTCGATGCTATAACTTGCCGATGATGATTGATATTTATAGGAGATGAATTCCTTAAATTTGTTCGTATCAATTCGATACTTTACTAATTTTTGCTTTCCTGATATAGCTACAACTTGATACGCACGACCTTGTTTGTGCAGTGTTCGATTTAACTTGATTCATACGGCAAAGAACTTTCCTCTTTTATTTGTTTTGACTTTTTCAAAGATACGTATTTGACTTTTTCAAGTTGTACACACACTTGTTTTCTAATTTGTTCATCACGTCGCTCTTTTGATTTCGTGGCCATAACTGCTCTGGTTGGTTTAACTTGTTTTGAATCTGGTTTCGTATGTGTCCATGTTGCTGCATTTTCTTTCATACCCATTACTGCACTGTTCTCTGTTTGCATACATTGCTGTTGGGTATATCTCGTAACTGTAGACTAGCTTGCACACTTTGAACTTTCTGAAGCTCGAGTTGCACACTGCTGTTTTGAGTCACTTCCATACTTGAGCATTGTTCCATTTTTATACATTCTTGGTTGTATTGAGCTCGACATGCTTTATGTTGCAGTCATGTGTTGTTGAGTTGTTGTTTGGACATTTGCTTAATTGAGTTTGTTGTCTGCTGTTATAAAAGTTGCACTTTGTATCCATTCTAGTTATTACTGCATGTGCCCAGTTGATGTTCTGTTCATTGCTTTGAGTTGTTGTACTGATTTGAACTTCTGTAGTGTTATACTTGAGCTTCACTGAGTTTTGATAGTCAAGTTGTACTCATGTCCACTGCATAGTGGTCTTCGTTGTTGCTGCTTTGACTCTGTGTTCTAGTCATTAGTGCTCTGGTGCATTTTGCTCGAGTCACTTGCATTTGTTTGCTGTCATGTTAGTTCGAATTGCACTTGCTCTGCACTGTGTCTTGTTCACCATGTTGCATGCATGTTTTCCTGTTTTCATGTTCTTGCAGTTGCTATGCCTTTGACACAAATTCTTCACTTGATATATATATATATATATATATATATATATATATATATACGCATTTGCCACTATGTTGCATTGAGCTTCACCTCTCTTGTATCATTGGTGTCTGCACTGTGTTGCATTACCATCATTGCTACCTGGTCGACTTGATTCTCTGTTGTAACTGGACCAGGTCTGCATACATGTGCTTTGATGGTTCAGTGGTGCACTTGTTTGTACTGTCATTTTGTGGAATGACTTCGACATTGTTTTGATGTTCTGTTTTTGACTTGTGAACTGCCCTGTGTTGAATCCAGTTTCAAAAACTCGGGTTTGACCTTGTGTTCATGTCGTGATTTTAAATATATTGTACGTGAGTTGAACCCGGCATTTCATTTGGGTTTGACCTGGGCTCACCTGTCCCTGTAGCATTATCAAGTGTATATCGATGTGCACGGCCTAGTGGCATGTACAGTGATACACTGTGCATGTCACATTGTTCGTGTATGATGAATTCAAATGTAAATGATGACGAACAACCCAAATAACTGAGGCAAATCATATTTTCAAAAATCATATTTCATTTTATATTGCAAAAATATTTCTTTTTCAATTTTACCGCGTTAGTGAATATTTTTGCAGATTGCTCAGATGTTGGATTCAAACTGGAATGAAGTTGAAGATAAACTACGAGTGTGAGTGATATGTAGTGAGGCATTTATGTAAATTGAATTGTGATGTAATTACAATCAAAATTGTATATGTATAGTGAGAGCTTGAATTTGTACTATTCAAGATTGTAATAAATATTTGTTTGAATAAAATTTCTTTTTGAATTCAAATTCCATTCAAATTCTGTGTAATTTATTTTATTCAACAAATATTTATTTAATCTATGAAAAATAAAATAGTACATTAACAAATACATTTAAATGAATATATATATATATATGTTTATTATCATCAAACATAAATCATATGCTCGCATATTCCACAATCTCACCCTTTTGATGATAACAAACATATATTTAATATTTTGACTTTGTTAAATGTATTTGAACAATGATATACACTAATTGCTCCCCCTATTTAAATGCTTCCTCTCTACATGGTGCTCCCCCTACATATATGCATATAAATAGAAATATATAAAAAAGCCTAGATGCAAATGGAAAATTATTTGACCTTTTCTTGATTCTATTTGACAAAATCTTAACTTTTCTCTCCCCCTTTTGTTATCAGCAAAAGAATAATAGTGTTAGAGAAAAATAGAGATAGAGTGATCAATATTAATTCAACATTAAACTCAAATTGAATATAAATATTAAACTTCAATAAAAATCAAACAAAAATCATAACTACCATTGTTAGGTGCATATTCCACTTTTAAAAAGAATGGAAATGATGTTCTAATATGAAATCATACAATTGTATGAACTTGTGGTACCTTTATATCAGAAATTTGAATATCTACTAATCATGCATAACCGTTAGGACTTTTAAATGAGATTAGTAGTATTCCAATTTAATTTTAAAAAATGAAATCAAGTATCTTCTAACCACGCATGACCGTGAGGACTTTTAAATGGGATTAGAATCAACTTGTCTATTTAATCAATTTTGATATGCGTTCCATACATGCATAACCGTAAGGACTTTTAAATGAGCATGGAAGCACATAATCAAAAATCCAAGTAATTCACCCATGCATAACCGTGAGGACTTTTAAATGAGAGTGAATACTTTGGATATTTATTTATTTTTTAAAAAATAATTGACATGAAAAACAAATGATCCCTGATTATAATACCACATATCGACCAACTATATTTAAGTTTTTATAAACAGTGGTCGACAGAAATATGATAGATATAGAAATGGTCATGGAATCTTTACCCAATAAAAAGTTTTGTAATTCTTGTTTGAATTCCTAAAGAAATTTTCCAAATATACTCTCTTGAGTAATGTATGTTAAATATCAACACTTATCACTTTTTCAATCACTATTTATCTTATTGATAATTAGTAGGAAGTCGATTAGTCAAAATTTGTCATTTAAAATCAAATAAAAATGACTAATCTGAAAAAAATGATTAAAAATGATTTTCTCGAAGGGGTTATATGAGAAAAAAATTCTGTTATTTGAAAATTATTTGAAATGAAAAATATGCAGATATTTTCCTTGAAAAACGATGCAGTTACTAAATGTCTCACCATAAATCACGTTCAACTAGTAATTTTTCTATCAACTAGATTACCAGTGTAATCTGCATCTGAATTTCTTTTTCACTCAAAAACATCACTAATTAAATTTGATAGACCAGACCATGAAGAGTGCATCAAAAATTTCAAACTCAATTTTAACAACAATTTAAATGACATTCTTTGAATTTGAATTGAAGCCATGTAAATAATCATAAAACCATGAATATAGAGTTAGCCGGAAAAATATTATCATCCAACAAAACACTATCCAAACTAATATATACGAAGAAATTCAAAGAATAGTGTTTTTGGCATAAGTATAATTGGCCAACTATGTTGAACAAGTCAGAATAAAAAATCATCATCTTTACAACAACTCAATATTGGCCGATTTCATTCAGAATATGGTGCAGATTATCACATAAATATACCTTCACCTGTTTTACCTTTATGATAATTTTTCGTGGTTGCCCATTGTGAATCTGTCACCTTTGTACTGGGCTAAGGAACTTTGCTTTGTTGCCCTTTGTGTTTCTGGAACAGCCAAAATCCATAGAACACTGTTGTTGTTCCTTAGCCTGCCACCATACCTACACGATGAAAGATTTTTGTGACCTAATTGTTTTTACAGGTCCATGATTGTTAGTGGCTGAAGCTTTTTGAATAAGCAAACCCTTTGGAACCCAAACTTATTTTGTCATTTCATTCTTGTTCCAATAGACATGAAATTTGTTTGTAGAATTCTTAGGAACCCAAACTTGTATACGTTTTGTGTTCTTGTTCCTATGACTACAATTTTCAATACGATGTCCAATTATTTCACATCTATCAAAGACACTCTTACCTTTTGCATTACCATCAACTTGTGTTTTCCCAAAACCTAGTCCTTTTCTGTTGTTAGCAAAAATTTGATTTCCCAATAACATGTTGAATGATTTTTCTCCTCTTGAAAAGTTATTCAAAGATTCTCAAGATTTTGGACTTTGGTTTTTAGTGTTGTGTTTTCAGTGACAAGTGAGGTGCATCTATTTATAAAATCCTTTTTCCTAGTGTCAATGATTTCCTTAAGATTCAAGTTTTCTTTTTCAAGATTCTCAAAGCTATTCTTAAGTCTTGATAATTCTGAATCTAAAATTTTACATTTTTTACACTCTAGGTTTTGAATATTTTCAAGTTCAGTTTCTAACCTAAAATTTTCATGAGCAAGTTCTCTCCTATTAGATTTCAGTTTTTCAATTTTAGATTCAAGAGTATCAACTTCTTTAGTAAGATCAAGACACATAAAAACAAGTTCTTTATAAGAATAGTCACCTGCCTTACTAGTTTCCTCTGAGCTTGCTTCTGAATCTGATTTTGCCATAAGACACAAGTTAGCCTCCTCTGAGCTACTGTTCGAAACTTCCTCTCCTTCTTCATCATCCCAAGTTACTGCAAAGGCCTTCTTCTTCTTTTTCTTTCCTCAATTGTTTATAAGAAGTGGGCATTCTTGTTTGAAGTGGCCAGGCTTGTTGCAATTAAAGCACGTCGGTTCATTACCGGAATGGTTAGAATCTTTTGGCCTATTACGACTTGTTTTCTTCTTGCGTGGCTTGAATCTTGACCATTTTCTAAGATTATTGACAGCCATTGCAAGCTCTTCAATTGGATCTTCTTCTTCTTCATCACTCTCTTCTTTGCTCTTTAAGGCAATCGTCTTCTTCTTTGGTTTGGAGTTGTTGCGTTCCTCTTTTGCTTTTAGCTCAAGCTCATATGTCATCAAGTTGCCAATCAACCCCTCCATGCTTAGTTTACTCAAATCTTTCGATTCTTGTATTGCCGTGACTTTTGCCTTAAAGTTCATTGGTAAAACTCGTAGCACCTTCCTCACAAGCTCTACCTCAGTGAATACCTTCCCAAGCGCTCTAGCGTTGTACACCAATGTTGAAAAGTGTCCAAACATGTCCTTTATGCTCTCGCCTTTGTCCATCACAAAGTTCTCGTATTCATTGCTGAATAAGGCTAGATGAGACTCCTTGACTTGAGAAGTTCCTTCATGTGTCACCTCCAAGGTATGCCAAATTTCCTGTGCAGTTTTACAATGAGAAATTCTATTAAATTCATTCTTATCAAGAGCACAGATCAAAGCATTCATGGCTTTAGCATTTGTAGTTTTTAATCTCTTATCGTTAGCATCCCACCTATCCTTAGGTTTAGGAATCTCAGTATCACCAACAGTTATAGTGGGAGATTTATAGCCAGTTTCAGTAATATCCCAAACATCATAATCAACAGAACTAAGATAAATACCCATCCTAACTTTCCAATAAGCATAATCATTCCCGTTAAACATGGGTGGCCTAACAATAGATTGCCCCTCAGAAGAAGCATTATTTGGTGAACTCATGACTCTAGAGTTAAAGAAAAATACCGTGCTCTGATACCACTTGTAGGATCTAGATTAACCCTAGAGGGGGGTGAATAGGGTTATAGCAAATTTTCTTGATTTAAACACAGAAACAAACCGCGGAAATAAATATGCTGAAAAGTAAATCACACACAAAATTTACCCAGCTTCGGCAACCCCTGCCTACTACTGCATTTCCAAATTTCTATTAGAATTAAACAGTATCCCGCTTACAAACACTCTAACAGACTCGCAAACCCTGCTCCCTCTTACAAACACTCTAATAGACTCGCACCCCCTGCTCTCGCCTATAGAGTTTTGCAAACTTGAAAACCCTTGCTCCCGCCTATAGAGTTTTACAAACTCGCACACCCTGCTCACTGAACAAATTCTAACTAGACAATCTGACACTACCTACAACCTAGGTGGTGATTTACCAATATTTTGACTCGAAAAGAAAAACTGACTTCAAAAGTAAAAGCAAGAGCAAAAATTAAAATACAAACTTGACTCCATAATTTTTTCTCAAATAAAACTAAAAAAAACTCCTTTAATAAAATTAAACCCTATAAACTAAAGCCCTCGTAACAAAGCCCCTTTTATAAAACAAGGCCGGCCCATTATTGTTTCTTTAACCCGATCCTCCTTTTGTCTCGTGAAGAAAAATGGCAGCTCTGTTGATTTGGGACTTTTGTTCTTATGAAAATTAGGGCTTTCTCTCTGGTTGCTTTGACGAGTTTGTTTCTGATTCAATACTCTTGTTCGCGGCTCTCTGATGATCGATTCTCTTGTGGTTTTACTCGTTCGCAACTGCTCCTTTGTTGACCGAGTTCGTTAAATTACGGTATGTAATTTTTTCTTTCGTTGCTGGTTAAAATGATTGATTGAACTCGATGCTATAACTTGCCGATGATGATTGATATTTATAGGAGATGAATTCCTTGAATTTGTTCGTATCAATTCGATACTTTCCTAATTTTTGCTTTCCTGATATAGCTACAACTTGATACGCAAGGCCTTGTTTGTGCAGCGTTCGATTTAACTTGATTCATACGGCAAAGAACTTTCCACTTTTATTTGTTTTGACTTTTTCAAAGATACGAATTTGACTTTTTCAAATTGTACGCACACTTGTTTTCTAACTTGTTCATCATATCGCTGTTTTGATTCCGTGGCCATAACTGCTCTGGTTGGTTTAACTTGTTTTGAATCTGGTTTCGTATGTGTCCGTGTTGCTGCATTTGCTTTCATACCCATTACTGTATTGTTCCCTGTTTGCATACATTGCTGTTGGGTATATCTCGTAACTGTAGACTAGCTTGCACACTTTGAACTTTCTGAAGCTCGAGTTGCACACTGCTGTTTTGAGTCACTTCCATACTTGAGCATTGTTCCATTTTTATACATACTTGGTTGTATTGAGCTCGACATGCTTTATGTTGCAGTCATGTGCTGTTGAGTTGTTGTTTGGACATTTGCTTATTTGAGTTTAATGTCTGCTGTTATACAAGTTGCACTTTGTATCCATTCTGGTTATTACTGCATGTGCCTAGTTGATGTTCTGTTCATTGCTTTGAGTTGTTGTACTGATTTGAACTTCTGCAGCGTTATACTTGAGCTTCACTGAGTTTTGATAGTCAAGTTGTACTCATGTCCACTGCATAGTGGTCTTCATTGTTGTTGCTTTGACTCTGTGTTCTGGTCATTAGTGCTCTGGTGCATTTTGCTCGAGTCACATGCATTTGTTTGCTGTCATGTTAGTTCGAATTGCACTTGCTCTGCACTGTGTCTTGTTCACCATGTTGCATGCATGTTTTCCTGTTTTCATGTTCTTGCAGTTGCTATGCCTTTGACACAAATGCTTCACTTGATATATATATGCATTTGCCACTATGTTGCATTGAGCTTCACCTCTCTTGTATCATTGGTGTCTGCACTGTGTTGCATTACCATCATTACTACCTGGTCGACTTGATTCTCTGTTGTAACTGGACCTGGTCTGCATACATGTGCTTTGATGGTTCAGTGGTGCACTTGTTTGTACTGTCATTTTGCTGGAATGACTTCGACATTATTTTGATGCTCTGTTTTTGACTTGTGAACTGCCCTATGTTGAATCCAGTTTCAAAAACTCGGGTTTGACCTTGTGTTCATGTCGTGATTTTAAATATATTACACGTGATTTGAACCCGGCTTTTCATTTGGGTTTGACCTGTGCTCACCTGTCCCTGTAGCATTATCAAGTGTATATCGATGTGCGCGGCCTTGTGGCATGTACAGTGATACACTGTGCATGTCGCATTGTTCGTGTATGATGAATTCAAATGTAAATGATGACGAACAACTTACTGAGGCTAATCATATTTTCAAAAATCATATTTCATTTTATATTGCAAAAATATTTCTTTTTCAATTTTACTGCGTTAGTGAATATTTTTGCAGATTGCTCAGATGCTCGATTCAAACTGGAATGAAGTTGAAGATAAACTACGAGTGTGAGTGATATGTAGTGAGGCATTTACGTAAATTGAATTGTGATGTAATTACAATCAAAATTGTATATGTATAGTGAGAGCTTGAATTTGTACTATTCAAGATTGTAATAAATATTTGTTTGAAAAAAATTCTTTTTGAATTCAAATTCTGTGTAATTTATTTTATTCAACAAATATTTATTTAATCTATGAAAAATAAAATAGTACATTAACAAATACATTTAAATGAATATATATGTTTATTATCATCAAACAAAAATCATATGCTCGCATATTCCATACAAGATAGCAATGTCACCCAATTGAATGCTATCACAACTTTATGTTCCGGTAAACAAATCGATAATCAAGTCGTTAACCCAAACGATTTACGGGAAATCTCTCTCGATGTTTCTAAAACAACAAACGAATCTGAACAGAATAGGGAGTCAAACGTCGAATCGAATGTCAATCAAAACTCTTCTTCTTCTACTCGAGTAGACCCACCTACCGAGTTTCGTGTTCCATTTCCACATCGTCTTTGACCAAAGAAACACTCGGACCAAATGGAAAAGATGTTGGAAATTTTTAAACAAGTTAAAGTTAACATTCCGCTTCTTGACATTGTACAGCAAGTCCCCACAATGCGAAATTTCTCAAGGAATTGTGCACCCAAAAGCGACACACTCAGGTGCCCAAAAAAGTCTTCTTAGCCGCCAGTTTGAGTGAAGTCTTATCCCATTCCATGCCCGTTAAATACAAAGATCCTAGCTACCCTATAATTTCTTGTACAATTGGAGATAAGACAATTAACAAATGTTTGATAGACTTAGGCATGAGTGTCAACTTGATTCCATACTCCGTGTACGAACATTTAGGTTTAGGTGAGCTCGAACCCACAAAAGTTACACTTCAATTCGCCAATCATTCGATTAAGAAGCCTATGGGAGAAATCGAGGATGTGCTCATTCGAGTAGGGCAATTCATAATCCCTGTTGACTTTATAGTTCTCGAAACACAACCCGTGATAAATCCCTCGAGTCAAATTCCACCGATTTTAGACCGACATTCTTAGCCACCTCAAATGCCTTAATCAATTGTCGTAACGGATCAATGAAAATCTCTTTTGGAAACATGACTTTGGATCTTAACGTCTTCAATCTTGAAAGCCAATCGAATGAACCTCATGACGAAACATTGGAAGTTAGTTCCATTCACGAAAACTTCAAAAACGAGACACTTGACCTTAACGACGAACACGAAGCTGAGTATGTAAAGTTATTTCTCGAAATTCCCAACGAGATTGAATACACTCTTCCCTTTGAATTGCTTCAAGTTGAGTCTGAATCTCAATCCAACTCTTTGATCGAAAAAATCCCGAAGTTGGACCTCAAACCACTTCCTGATCACCTTAAGTATGCATACTTAGGTGAAGACGAAACATTACCCGTCATAATTTTCGCAACTCTCTATCTTGATCAAGAAATCTCGTTACTCTCTATTCTTTCAATAAACAGAGAAGCAATTGGATGGTCAATTTTCAATATAAAGGGAATTAGTCCCACTCTTGTTCAACATCGCATCCATTTAATCGACGATGCCAAGCCTACTCGTGACGCACAGCGAAGGCTTAATCCAAAAATGAAAGATGCGGTGCGTGATGAAATTCTTAAACTTCTCGATAGTGGAATCATTTACCCAATCTTTGATAGTTCATGGGTTAGCCCAATTCACGTTGTACTGAAAAAGTCTGGGCTAACCGTTGTCAAGAACGATTCAAATGAGCTTATTCCAACCCGTACTCAAACAGGTTGGTGTGTTTGCATTGATTATCGAAAACTAAATGCCGCAACACGTAAGGTTCACTTCCCCATTCCTTTCATTGATCAAATGCTCGAACGTTTAGCCGGCCATGAATTTTACTGCTTCCTTGATAGTTGTTCTAGCTATAACCAAATTCCAATCACTCTCGAAGATCAAGAGAAAATGACTTTTACGTGTCCATTCGGTACCTTCACTTACCGACGTATACCATTCGGACTTTGCAACGCTCCTGCGAATTTCCAACGATGCATGGTTGGAACCTTTTCCGACATGATAGAATGCTTTCTAGAAGTTTTTATGGACGGTTTCTCAATCTTTGGCGATTCTTTTTCCCAATGTTTACATCATCTCGAGTTGGTTCTAAATTGATGTAAAGAAAACATTTGACTTTGAATTGGGAAATATACCACTTTATGGTCAAACAAGGCATAGTCCTTGGACATATCATCTCAACTAAAGGCATTGAGGTAGATAAACTGAAAATCAACATAATTGCAAATCTACCCATTCCCAAATCTGTTAAGGGCATTCGATCATTTTTAGGGCACGTTGACTTTTACCGACGCTTTGTGAAAGACTTTAGCAAAATCGCTCGTCCTTTGACAACTCTTCTTGGAAAAGATGTTCCTTTCGATTTTAACTATGATTGCATCTCTTCTTTTGAACGTCTTAAGAATGAACTCATTTCTGCTCCAATCATTTGCGCACCTAATTAGGATCTTCCTTTCGAAATAATGTGTGATGCTTCGAACTTTGCTGTTGGTGCTGTCTTAGGACAACGCATCAACAAGATCCTTCACGTCATTTACTACGCGAGTATGACTTTGAACGACGCTCAACTCAACTACACAACAACCGAATAAGAGCTTCTAGCGGTAGTTTTTGCTCTCGAAAAGTTTCGACCATACTTGATAGGTTCATACATTACGATCTACACTGACCATTCTGCGCTTCGATATCTCTTCGCTAAAAAGGATGCTAAATCCCGTTTGATTCGTTGGATTCTTTTACTTCAAGAATTTGACCTTATAATCAAAGACAAAAAAGGATCTGATAATGTCATAGCTGATCACTTGTCTCATTTTTGAACACACCATCTTCTTTGCCGATCAATGAAAACTTCCTCGATGAACAACTTCTATTAATTTCTATCGACCCATGGTTCGCTGATATAAAGAACTACTTAGTCACTAAGGAAACTCCCTCATCGTGGTCCAAATAGGACAAATACAAATTCATGTCCCAAGTGAAATATTTCTGTTGGGACGATCCATACTTGTTCAAATATTGTCCCGACCAAATCATCTGACGTTGCATTCCGGATAATGAGATAAGGAGTGTTCTTTCGTTTAGCCACGATCAAGCGTGTGGTGGACATTTCGGTCCTCGAAAAACTACGGAAAAAGTGCTTCAGTGTGGTTTCTATTAGCCTTCTCTTTTTAAAGACTCGTTTGAATTTTTTAAAACTTGCGATCGATGTCAAATGCTGGGACAAATTTCTCGACGAGATATGATGCCTCTAAACCCCGTTCTTACGATCGAAATCTTTGATGTATGGGGTATCGATTTTATGGGATCTTTTTCCAATTCTTTTGGAAACTTGTATATCCTTCTCGCTATCGATTACGTTTCAAAATGGGTCGAAGCCGTCCCGTACAAGACCAATGACCATAGAATTGTTGTGAAATTTCTCAAAGAAAATGCCTTTTCGAGGTTTGGCACACCTTGCAAAATAATCAGTGATTACGGAACCCATTTTTGTAACTATTCTTTTGAATCTTTAATGAAGAAATACTCAATAACCCACAAGTTGTCCACTCCGTGTCATCCTCAGACTTATGGGCAAGTTGAAGTTTCGAATCGTCAAATAAAACAAATCTTGGAGAAAACTGTCAACAAAAATCGAAAAGGTTCGTCTCAGGAATTGACCGATGTGCTTTGGGCTTACCGTACTGCTTTTAAAACTAACCTTGGGATGCCCACATTTCGTTTAGTTTATGGTAAATCTTGCCATTTACCTGTTGAAATTGAACATAAAGCATTATGGGCAATAAAGAACTTAAACTTTGATCTTGAAAAAGCTGGCGAAAACCGAAAACTACAACTCAACGAACTAGAAGAACTTAGGAACGATGTGTATGAAAATGAAAAAATTTACAAAGAAAGAACCAAAGTTTTTCATGATAAGTCAATCCTATGGAAAACGTTTTGCCTAGCCAGAAAGTTCTTTTATATGACTCGTGACTTCATTTATTTTCGGGGAAACTGAAATCAAGATGGACCGGACCATTTGTGGTACAAACTGTTTTTTCACATGGTGCCGTAGAAATAGAAAACCCTAGGGATGGATCAATTTTCAAAGTCAACGGTCATCGTTTGAAACCTTTCTTGGAATTGCCAAATAACCAAAAGGAGGAGCTCATCATCCTTCATGATCCAAGCTATGTCTAGTAAGAATGTTAACCCTCTTTTGTAAATATGTACATATTTTCCCTATTACACTCATTATATCATGCATCGACTATGGGGACACAGTCAAAATTAAGTGTGGGGGGAGTCTCATTTTTATTTTATTTTAGTTTCATGGCATTTTTATTTTCTTACTTAAAAAAAATCTCAAAATTTCTAAATCTCAAAAACATTTTTTAGCATTTTGATTTATTTTTGAAGAAACAATATGAGATAAGTATAAGTTTTGGTTAATAAAATTGAAAATTTTGAAAATTTATTTGTCCTAACAAAAATAAAAATGAAGTTTGATTACAAATAGCAATGGTTTAACTAGTATATAGGAAGGTTCGTATGTGTTAATTATGAAGTATGTTCTAATTGAAAATCTTTGTTTAAAAAAAGTGGTAAATTTAAAGTAAACGATATAACATTTTTATCTTCTAAGTTAAATGGTGCTAAGATGATTTTGCAGAACTCTCTGTCTTAAAAAAATATATAATATAAAAATAATAATAACATCCAAAGTATTCACTTTCATTTAAAATTCCTCACGGTTATGCATGGGTGAATTACTTGGAATCTTTGATTATGTGCTTTCATACTCATTTAAAAGTCCTCACGGTTATGCCTGTATGGAACACGTGTAAAAAAAGACTTAATAAAAACCACCTATAGTCGATAGGTGTATGCGCGAAAGTGTGTGCACTTGCCATGCTCCATACTCCCCTCACATAAGCCCGAAAGGCAGTGCATGGGTGGTATATCTGGCCTCAGTTTACCTGAGCTAGGTGTGTAATTTTTCTTGCAAATAATGAGAGAGCAAGCAATTGAAATCCTAGCACTATTTTAATTTATTTGATTAAACTTGTTATTAAAAAGAAATGACAATACCACTTTAATAAACTTTGATAATCGACTAAGGATCCATTTCATAATTACATTGTATTATCAAATGAAACAACTAGCCAAACTATGGTCTATCTGTTATGACAACTTGATTTTTATAGGAAATTTTGACGAGTAAATGACTTAAATTTTCAAGACAATGGCCAAAACTTGTATTTAACTTATTCATGTCCGTTTAAAATTAAACCTTTCATTTGTATATATTTCCAAAAACTCTCATTCATCTCTTTGTAAATAAATCTTGCATTTTGTAAATATTTTCACTTTGCATTGGATTTTGTGGGTAGTATCCACTGAAAACCCTCACGAGACAACACTCGTCCTACTGGGGACACCCAGGGGTTTAACGGCTTGTTGCGTATGCTCAATGCAATCGTGCTCCCTACGAAAACGGATTTATCTTAGTGCTCCTTTATTCGAGGACGAATAAAAAGATAAGTGTGGGGGTATTTGATGTGCACGTAAATGTGCATATATTTACATCCATATTTTATCTCTTTTTTATTTAAATAAACATCATATTTGGGCATTTGTACATGTTAAAACCAAAATTCAATTATTTTCAAAACCATCATATTTTCATCTCCATTAAAGGGCAAAATGGTCATTTTGTGCATGTGCAAATTTGAGAATTTTTCCTTGGACATTTTTGATGATTTTCATAGGAATTTGGATGCATATGGAAGAGGCTTATATTACGATACATGCATGCAAAAATGAAATACAAAGGAATGAAGAGAAAATAATTCAAGTTCAAGATCATGGAGGACCACACCCACTTACCTAAATGTACAATTATGAGCTAATGGACAACTAAGTGGAGGTTAAAGCTTCGTGCACAACAAATGATGGATTAATTAGTGGCTAATGGTTACTTGGTGGCCACACTTCATAAAGGGCATTTTAGGAAGCCCCCTAAAAATAGAATTAGGGTTTTATGCATGTATATATTGCCCTCTTATGTACATGAAACCATCTTCTACTCTTTCATTTTACTTAGGAAATTAAGAAATCAAAGTGTAAGCTCAATGTTTTATGAAATAAAAATGTCTTCCAAGCCTCTTTCTTCTCTCTTTTCTACATGTTTTTCTTTGTTTTATTGTTAATGTTTATTTCTATGCTCTCTTTCTCTTTATGCTCATAGCTTAGATTTACATTTATGCAAGTAGTTAGTAGCTAATCTCTTTTGCTTTCTTTGCTTATTTTCTATTCTCTTTTCTTTTTAATGTTGAAATTTACTTGTGTTGCTTCAATGCCACAAATGAGTAGCCGAACCCCTTCAATTTAGGGGAGATGAAGCTCTCTAGCTTTATGTAATTTCAACATTTTTATGATTAATGATCTCTTTGTTTATGCTTCATAAATGTGAGTTTTGATGTAAGTTTATACAAGTGGGTTTTATAGCTTATATTGTTTATGCAAATGAGCTATTCTTATTCAATATAAACACAATTTAAATCATCATTTGCTAATTAATTTTTGATTATGAAATGAAAGTAAAAATGAAATTTGATGATCTATATTACTAGTTACAATAGTAAATAGATCATACTTAAAATAGTTTTTGCTTTGGCTTCATTTTCATGAGAATTATAAGCGTTATAATTGTTGTATTATAGTTTGATGGTTTGAGGTATGTTAACTAATAACATAAACAAACCATACTTATGATAAATGCAATGATTATTTCACTTAATATCAAAGTTAGAGATCATAAATTATGTGTTTGTTGATTTACAATAATTTGAGAGTGGATTTGCCTCTAAATTGTTCTCTAGTTCAATAGTTTTCTAATCACATTTTAATTCTAGTTTTAGCTTCATTTTAGTTCTAGTCAACAATTTCTCCTCCATTTGGACTAATTTGATTGAATAGATTTTTAAAACTTTAATGACTACCTGTAGATCGACCCCTATTCGTCACGTACTTCAAGTGTACGCCGTGCGCTTATTTTAATTTTGAAATTTTTCGACGGTTTTCTAATTCGATAGAAATTCCATCGTTAAACAAGTTTTTGAACCTTTATTATTAATCAAAATCTAGGACGAAATGCAAAACAAAAATTCCAAATTGCGTTATTTGACACCAAATAAGCTATGCTTAAACAATCACTAACACAAATGCCTCTTCATCAAAATATGATTATGGCATGAGAGAGTGATTTGAAATTCAAATTTGATGGTCTATATTCGTAACTAATAGTTAATGGGCCATACTTAAAATAGATTTCATTTTCATTAGAGTTGGTAAGTGGTTTAAAGGTTGTGTTATAGTTTGATGGTTTATGTTGAGCTAATTAATAGCATAAATGAGCCATACTTATGATAAACACATCATTTAAATTCACATATGACCAAAAAAGAGATATCATAATTTCATAATTTGTTGAATTATATGATCTAGAGAGCGGAATTATCTCTAAATTGTCATTTAACTCTCATATTTCTATCACTTTTTTTGACATTTTTCTCATTTTCTAACTAATCATACTCTTCAACTTTGGTTTAATTTGATTGAATAGATTTTTAAAATCACAATTCCCTATGAATCGATCCGTACTCGCCACGTACTTCAATAGCATGCCGTACGCTTGCGGTTATTTTTAATTTAAATTCGTTCGACGATTTTCTAAACCGATAGAATTTCCGTCGACGAACAGGCAGATAATAGCTAATTTCGAGTTTAAATTATTTAAGGAAACTAAATAATGTTCTCGGGTCTGAAATTTATATACGTTAGAAAACATATTTAATGTGGACTATTGTGATTTTTGGTAATTTTCCTTGGTGGTTTACTAAGGTATATAAATTGATTTAGTTAGTGGGGCTCAATTGTTATTTATGATATTAGGCTATTTTGTTTAAGTATAAATTTTTTAAATTAATATGTGCGGTAGTTTTTTTCAGAAGAGTACATGATAAAGATTTGATAGCCAACGAAATTTTGGCAAATATTGATGGTTAGGTATAAAAAAGGACTTCCTTTAAAGGCAAAATTGCAGTTTTCAATTTAATTACAAATTCCCTACTTACCCTGTTTGCTTCCATCACCATACAACCTTTTCGACACTGTCAAAACCTATACACACAGTAACAAGTGCCTTGGTATGTAGTGCATTGAGTTTGGATGGAGAGGAATTGGGTGGCGAAGGCATGCATTTGAAAAGGGTGAAGTCGTCTTTCAGTGCTTTCGACCCTATAGATCGCCTTTGTTTAAAGTATGCTTATGAAAGAGTTGCCGCTTTTGAATCCCTTTGATACCCTAGTTGCCGCGTTAAAAACTTTCGCCTTAGTAAGAGTTCTCTTTTATAACTCTTTAAATTGATGAGTTCGGAGGGTAGGGCTTCGAATCAATATCCTTCGCTACTATTGAATCTGCTTTTCTTTCAACTTATACTTGCGAAAGGGTGGAAGCCACTCCCATACCTTTCGATGTGATTGAAGTCGCTTAAACACTTTTACTTGAACCCAATACTTTCGAAGGGTATGCTTTTAAGAGTTTCGAAATGTATATTTTTAAGTGTTTCGAAAGGAATGTTTCCGAGTGTTCGAAAGATATATTTCATGGTTTCGAAAGAGGATGTCTAAAATTTTAAGCAATGAATTCCAAAGGTGATGCCGCCAAAGTAGAGTGGCGAAAGGGTCATAGCTCCTTGCTTCCAACCCATTAGTTAAATGGAAGGGGATGGAGGGCTGGGTTGCTCTATGATGTCGAAAGGGAGAGTGATGGAAGGTAACTCATGATGTCACAATTATTCAAAGGATATAGTCGAAAGCCTTAGTTTTCAATTTTGAGAATCCAATCTCATTTTTAAAGAAAACCCATGGCAATGTAAAAGTGTTTTGAAATGACATTTAATTTTGAAATTTTAGAGAAAGCTTTCCTTGCTAAAGATAGTGGGTTAAGGGTATCAACCATATTTCATTAGAAAATTAATGACAAGAAATTTAACCTTGGATGTTTATATCGTTGTGTTATTTGATCAGTTATCATGAATGCTTGTGTAACCATATTCACTTCCTTTATAACCCATAGCTGCATCTTGGGGTGTTAAGGGTAGAATAACAGGCTAGGTTGACCCAGAAGTGAATTTACACTGAATTTAACTCCTGTGTGAATAGAATTGCATCCAAAAGTCAGACGGGCCAGAATATAGGATGCCCAAAGCTAATCAAATGATTATTGGTTTAGACAGGTTTTTAGTAGGCCCATAGAAACTATGTTATGGAAATTGTTATTGGCAGGGGCCAATAGGTTCTTAGTGATCCCATGAAAACTATATCCGTAATAAGTTATTGAAAGAGATCAATAGGTTCATAGACAGTCCATGAAAACTATGACATGAGAGATGTTATTGGTAGAAACCAATAAGTTCATATTGATCCCATGAAAATTATGACTGGATAATAGTATTGGTAGAAACCAATAGGTTCATAGTGATCCCATGAACACTATGAAAGTGGATATGAAATCCGTAAAGAATTGAACATGTTATTAGTTAGCCTACGAAAACTAATAGGTTAATAGTGGCCCTAGGAACTATAAATTAAGACAGATGGTCAGGTGAATGGGTATGGGAAGCCCAGAGCATATTACTTGTTTGCATATCATCGTGATATATTTTTATTATGTTATGTCTTAATCATTGTGCATGCAGGTGCAAAATATATGGTTACTATAAATTGAGTTAAGATACTAGTGAGGGGAAAACTTGGTCCGCTAAATGGCGTGGTCACACTAGATATTTATATGCTTTAAGATGGTAGGTTATTATTCACATCAGACTTTTTTTCTGACTCGAAGTTTATGTTTTCCCCTTAAACTCTCAGGTGCTCAATCGGTTTTGAGTAGTCTGAGAGTTAAGGTTTTCAGGTTATTCTTTAGACGAATAAGCTTTCAAAGACATGCAGCAGGAAAGTATTAGGCGTTCTTTCTGTTTGATTCCGTTGTGTAATTGGATGTGATGGAAAAGTTATTTAGTGCCTATATTTAGACTCTGATCAACTAAGGGGGCATCTTCATATGTCGCTCTTAGCGTAATTTGTAATAATTATATTTCTCTCAACATGGTTTACAAATTGGGACTATGTAATGAAATTGAAATGCGATTTGAAATGGAATGAGAAACTTTTTTTAAAATTTAGTACAATTTTTTTTCCACATTCATGTGTTTTTGGTATATCAGTATATCTAACATTACCGCATTTGGTCACCAAGAAGTAATAGCTATGGATGATCGCAGCATCTGTAGTAGTTAGTTTTGGGCCTCCAAATGGGTTATATTACAGAGATATAGAGTCCATATCCCCTTGGGTAGAGTTAGGCAGTACCCTGTGTTAAAAGGATAGTAGGAGTATACGAATATTATTAGGGTAATCATCTGGGGACGTACTTGTTCTTTTTTTTACTATATATATTATTTTATCTCTATCACTTCTATGTGCTTGTCTCTATAGAATTTAATTTGATGGAGGTCGTGTAATAAGAGTTGTTAGCCAAACCAGTAGTGTTAGCATTAGCAAAGGTGAGTAAATCTCCATGTGGCAAGTTGAGTAGAAGGATCCAACAGTGATCGGAGTACACAGCGGATGCTGATATATAGCTTTCCACTGAAGGCATTTGCTTGATGTGTGGTTGAATGAATTTTTATTTTCATCTGGCTTAGTCTAGAATTTGAGAATTGAGCAGGAGTAATCGCTGAAATATTTCTTAATTCACTTAAATTTAGACAGAGCCAAATATTAATAGGAGGTAGCAGCTTATCCTAATCTAAACCACTAGAGGATAATAAAATATGTTTAACAAATAGTAATAATGATAAAATAATAAAATATAATTAAAGATGTGAAAAGAAAATTTAAATTAATTAAACTTTGATTGATATTGTAGATGTGTGATGATTTATATTGTTGTTAATTATTGCTGAATTGAATGTATATACAAATTTTGAAAATAAATATTTTTGTTTAAACAAGCAAATGATTTAATACAATATAAAGATTGTCTTATAAAACTATTTGAACCAAAAATGGCACAGACACCAAAAGATTGTATCGAGGATAAAAAAAGAAGAAAATGAATGAAAATGAGAAAGAAAAGAACACTTAGTTTTTATAGTGATTTAGCTAATCTTGGACTACGTCCACTTAGTGATTTTATTGCTTAGATCACTAGATTACAAGAAATTGTTCTTATGGATCGGTATAAATCTATGGATGATCATAAGAAATTAGAGTAGAGAAAGAAAGAGCCAAAATGATCCATAAAAATGAGTCATGCCCCTCTATTTATAGACGTAGGAAGCCTAAAATCTCCCCCCATATCACCACCTCGTTTTCCATGCCATAGACCAAATCTCTAAGAAAATAGATGGACACCTTAGCAGTTTGCATGGATCGATACCGATCCATTGGCTTGAATCGGTACCAATCTATGAGATAGCCAAATTGGTTGTCTTGAACTCCTTGTCTTGGCTCAATTGGTGATTAGCTTCGTGAATCCAAACTTATTTGCACCATCATTTGCTTGTTTCTGAATCCAAATGATGGATCAGTAGAGAAGCAGAGTTGCAGATTCAAATGCTCATGGAGATCGATAGAGAATTGCATGGGATCGACAGAATAACACTTGAAATAGGCTTCTATGATCATCACTAGCATGTAATAGGAATAAAGGCAAAATTTGGTGAAGATTTGTGGATCGATACCAATCCAATTTCTTGTTGGATTTTGGTCTTTTGTTTCTTTAAGGAACTTGCTCTTCACCCCTAGGATCTATTTGTACTTGGTTCTGGGCTCTTATGCTATCTCTTTGGGCTTCCTATCTTGATACTCTACAAGTTTGGTTCATCCAATCTGCTTGAATATTGCTTGGTCAAAAGGCCGGATAACACTTGCCCCTTAAAGTACATCCTATTTCAAACATGATGTGCTTTAAATCGAGACATGTCGGAATTATCATAAAGGACTCTACTCTATGCTATGAATGGTCCTCATCCTTTCTACAGATCATACTTGTGAAGACTTATATCTATAGCTATTTGTCGTGACGCTTCACCGGCATCCGGTTCTATAAATCTGAAGTATGCTCTCACGATATATCATTCCAAGCTCAAAATTTTTGAACGGATTCCTTTCATAGACTTTCCAGGTTTAAATTTGATTTTCTTTGACTCTTGCTATTCGAGCTTAAATATGCACACGTATTCATACGCTCTTTTTAAATAACTCCATGATCATATGCACATGCCCAAGTAAGCATGTTGTAAAATCCCCTACTTAGAGGCCAAAAAATAAGGGCTACAAATGCTGCAGTCATCCATAGTTATTAATTCTCGGCGACCAAATACGGCGGTGTTAGATACAATAATACATAGTTCATAGAAATATGGAAAAAAATTAACAAATTAAAAACACATTTCCATATTCCATTCAATACATTTCGTGTTAATTACATAATCCCACAAAGGTTAACCACATTTAGAAAAGTATAATTATTACACGTATGCCAAGAGCGACATATGAAGATGCCCCCTTCTACGATCAGAGTGTATAGTAAGGCTAATAAGTCTGCCTTTACATCCAAAATACACAGCGGAAAAATATAACTCTAAATAACTAACTACCTCCTACACACCACCGGAAGCTTTATTCATCTAAGAAGAGAACCTGGAAACCCTTTACCTTAAACTACTCAAAATCAATTGAGTACGCGAGAGTTTAAGGTGAGAATAAAAACTTCGAGTCAGACATAAAGGCTGGTATGAATAATAATCTAACATCTCAATCCATTTAGATATCTAGTGAAACCACACCGCTTAGCGGAATGGGCTTTCCCCTCACTAGTATCCTAAACCCTTTTTATAAAACCATATACTGTGCTCCTACATTCATAATGGTTAAAACATAACATTTCAAAATATAATAATGATATACATATATAAACATTTTGGATATCCCATCCCAGTTTAATTGACTTCCTGTCATACATGGGATCACTAAGAACCTAAAGGCCCCTTCCACTTAACTTAATTAAGTCATGGGTTCCTTTAAATCTATTGCTCATTTCAATAACTTATCTTATATCCTAGTTTTAATGGGTTGACTAGGAACCTAAGGATTACTCCAGCAACTCTCTTCTTATCCTAGTTTCCATGGGTGGACTAGGAACCTTTTGATTGATGTCAATTCTTAATCCGGATATAGTTTTACATGGGTTCACTAAAAACCACTTGGCTCTACCAACCTTCCTTAATACATAGTTTTCATGGGTTTACTATGAACTGGTTGATTACCCCCAGTAACTTCCTAATCATAGTTTTTATAGGTTTACTCTGGACATATCTACCGAAAAACTACAAAGTTTAGGCATCCTATATTCTGGTCTCCCTAACTCCCTGGATGCAATTCTACTCATTCAGGAGTTTAATCAATTTATATTCACTATTGGGTATACCTAGCTGGTTCTTCTGCCCCTTTATTCCTATAAATAAAGTTATGGGTTCTTTATCTTATGAATGTATTCATATTTGAAGAAGCAGACATAACAACCTAACAATACCACTCTTGTGGGTTAAATATCATTGAAAACATTTACATATAATACATGGTTAAGGGCTTTAACCTATACTTTTATCAAGGAAATACTTCCTCAAATTCAAATACTTGAAATCCTTTCAAAACTCCTTTGTTTACCCAGGGATTTTTCCTTTTAAATAAGAGTTTGGGTTTAAAAAGCCTTTCAACACCCTCGAAACCTTGCTTTTGACTTCATTGGGCAACCTCCTTTGAAAGCATTAAACTCTATCTTTAAAACATTAGGCACCTACCTTTTGAATACTTTAACACATCTCTTTCAAAACCTTTCGACCTTGTTAATGTATTATCATACAAGTATATAAGCATAGCTTCGAAACCATTCAAAAATATCCCTTTCGAAACCATTAAAGGTTACCCTTTGAAACCATTGAATGTCCCACTTTCAAAATCATTGAAAGTTACCCCTCGAAACCAAACCTTTCGAAGCCATTGGGTTTTTATTTAAAATAACATTTTTTGGTCAAAGTGAACATAAGCGAAAGCATCTCTTTTGAAACCATTCTTTATTTCAAAAAATATTAGGGAAACTTGATGGTATTCAAACCATCCTTTCAAAAGAATTAAAACATCATGGCAAAACAATTGAAGGTTGGCTTCGAAACCACTTCCGAAACCATTGCCTTCGAAACCCCTAACCCATTTCGAAAGAAGTAGGATGTGGCTTATATTTATAAAAACAACCAGTACCTTTCAATAGCATTGATGTCTTTAACACCATCGAAAGGCATCAAATCACAGAAGGGATACAACTTGGTTGAAACTTCCCCTTCTAAAAGCTTCAATTAAAAACTAAGTAACCCCTTCGAAATCTACTATTTAAAATAAAGGCACAACTCTCCTTCGAAAGCTTCTTTAGAAATACCCTTTCAAAACCATTGGTTTCGACTACTTCAAAACCCTTTTTTGTAAATGGCAAGCGCTTTTCATTTAAAACAAAACAAAACAAAGGAACCAGCCCGTTCGGAAGCTAAGTTTTGACACTCCACCTTCCTCCTTTCTTCAATCCACTACGTACCAGGTAACTGATATCATGTGTATTGGTTTACTAGTTTCGACCTAGAAGGTTTCGACTAGGTTAGAGGCGGAAGCTTTGGGTCGAAAGGTCCTTTTAAAGGAGGCGGAACCTACTTTTATGAGTAAAAGGCTGTTTTTACCACATAAATTAAACTTTTGTAACAAACTTGCCCACTTGTGCACACGTGATTGACTATCATAAACTTTTAAATAATTTAGCTAATATTTACCACATTTTCTCAGATCTAAAACCCATTAACAATTAACACATAAGCTCTTCCAAGTAATAAAGCTATTAAATCATTTAGGTCCTCCTTTCAACATAATTCACTTTCCACACAAAATAACTTAGTAAAATTGCCTAAAAATTCTAGAAATTCACTTTGAACATGTTGCCTAACATATCAAAATTCCAAACCCAAATTCTTTATATAATTTTTGAAATAAATTTATAAACCTAAATAACCATATTTTTCCTTTGAAAATTCATAACTAATTCTCCACGACTTGGAAAATTATAAAAATGGAAACCTAATGCTAAAATCATGTTTCTCATAACATATAATTTTTCCATGGCATTTAAAAATCATTTAACCTTGGTCTTATCCTAAAACTGTGCGTATCTCCCTTGAAACCATTTTGTTTAATCTAAACAAATTATAAATCAAAAATATAATCATCCAATATATCATAAAAACGAATTTACCCTCAAATCTGAAAATATATGATTATAAAACCAAAATAGAGATATAGTGATTATTATTCGTCTTAGTTTGGATAAGGAAATCAGACATTGATTGAGATTGATTTCTTCTAGCTTGAATCCTAAGCTTTAATTGATTTTCTCTTCTTTTCTACCTTCTTAATGGCCGGCCTTGCTCTTTTTTCCTTACGTTTTTGCTTATGATGAAAACGAATGTGTGTGGCAAAGGAATAATAGTTTAAGGGTGGGAAATACGGGCGGCTATTTGCCCTAATGCTTTTATGTTTAATTAGTTAGCACTTAACCATTTATATGTTCATTCAATTTAAATAAGCATGGCTACATATATTCATTTTCCAATCTCAATCCCCTTATCACTGTATATTATTCTATTTAATTATTATAATTAAATCTCTTGAATAATTTTAATAAAATTATGGGTGTTATAGGCTCCTCTCCTTAAAGAATTTCGTTTTGGAAATTTAGTAAGGACCAACTAGCAACCACGACTTTCATCTGTAACTACTTCTAACATCCATACTAGCCTACCTGACTAGCAACTAATCTGTATAAATCTAACATAGATATACCATCAAAGCAGACCAGCATAAGCATCTAGAATCATGTCCTCTTTCTCCCAAGTACAATCCTTCTTGTTTCCGCTCCACTGAACTTTCACCAACTTGACTGCCTTGGTCCTCAATCTTTTCTCGTCCCTCGCTATAAGTCGAATGGGTTGTCTAATAAAAGTCAAATCGGGGTCTACTAGCAAGTCCTCTAACTCTGTCTAAGGAATAGTAGCCTCTAGATCACGCACATACTTGCAAAGATGAGACACTTGGAATACATTATGGACACCTGGAAAATTGCTCGAAAACGCTACTCTGTATGCGAGATTTTTGATTCTACAAAGAATCTGGAATGGTCCAACATATCTCGGGGCCAACTTTCTTGATTTCCCTAATTGTACGTCAACCTTCATCGGTGATACATTAATGAAAACCCTATCTTCCACCGAGAACTCTAGATATTTACGCCTCTTATCTGCGTAAATCTTTTGTCTGGATTGAGATTCCTTCATCCGTCCTTGGATTAACTCAATCTTTTTCGATGCCTCTCTAATCAAATCTGGACCTAAGACCAATCTGTCTCTAATCTCCAACCAACATGGGGGTGATTTGCATGGCCTTTCATACAAAGCTTTAAAAGGCGCCATTCCTATGCTAGTCTGATAATTATTATTATATTAAAACTCAACAAAATGTAGATGATCCTCCCAAGATCCACCAAATTCCAATACACAAGCTCTCAACAAATACTAAAGTACCTTATTGACTCTCTCTGTCTGCCCATCTATCTGTGGGTGATAAGGTGTACCCATCTTGAGCTTGGTACCAAATACCTCTTGCTGACTCCTCCAAAATTCGCTAGTGAATAATGTATCTCTGTTGCTGACTATGCTACTAGGAATTCCATGAAGTCTAATTATGTTCTTCAGGAACAACTTTGCCAAAACAGGTGCCTTCCTAATTGACTTGACTAGAATGGAATAGACACTCTTGGTCAACATGTCCACTATAACCCATATGCTTTCATTTCCCCTATTCGACCTTGGCAACCCATCTATAAAATCCATGGATATTGAATCCCACTTCCAGAATGGAATCTCCAAAGGTTGAAGCAACCCATTCGGCTTTCGAAGTTCGTCCTTCACTTGTTGACAGTTAACACGCTACCTAAACCATAAGCTAACATCCCTCTTCATGCCTTCCCAATAGAAGCTCCTCTTCATATCCTGATACATCTTGGTCCTTCAAGGATAATTTAAACTGGGATCGATGACATTCTTCCAGAACTTCTCTCCTTAAATTCTCTACATTTAGAACACATAACCGTTCCTTCTTTCTCAATCATCCTCTCTGGTCAAGACAGAAATCCTTTAGATCATTGATCTCTTATCCTAACTCAAGCCTTCTAATCTTGTCAGCTAAAACTGGATCCTCTTTCTTTTTAGAAGCTATTCTCTCGATCAACACTGGTCGGACTTCTAAACAAAACAACATGGAAGTACCCTGACTAGAACTAGTAGTAGATCTCATCTACACACCACAACTGGCTAAAGCTTCTAGATCCTTCCATTCTTCCAACATAGCTAACACCACATTTTGACATTTTCTACTAAGAGCATCTGCTACTTTATTACCTTTCCTTGGTGTATACTCTATACCACAATCATAAGCAGTCAAAAACTCAAGCCACCTTTGCAGCCTCATATTCAACTCCTTCTAGAGAATAGATATCTTACAGACTTATGATTGGTAGACAACTCAAATTTCTCCCCAAAGAGATAATGCCTCTAAATCTTCAAGGAAAAATCACCACGGCCATCTCTAAATCATGAGTATTATATCTTACTTCGTGCAGTCTAAGCTGTCTGGATGTGTAGGCAATAAATTTACCTCCCTGCATCAATACCGCTCCTAATCCATTTCCATATGCATCAGTGTATACCACAAACCCTTGGTTTCCATCTGGAACTACTAACATTGGTGCATTGGTCAATAAATTTTTTAACATAAGAGACCCTTCATCGCATTTCTCGGACCAAACAAACTTTACATCTTTCCTGGTCAACTTCGTCAAAGGGCTACTATCCTGAGAAATCCTTAATAAATCTTAGGTAATAGCTAGCCAGTCCAAGAATACTCCTGATCTCTATTACCATTTCCGTCCTCTTCCAATTGTTCACAGCTTCGATCTTATCTGGATCGATTGAGAACCCTTTCTTTGAAACATGACCAAGAAACTTAACATCTTTCTTCCAAAAATGACACTTGGAAAGCTTTGCTTTTAGCTGATTCTGCATCAGCATCTCTAGCACAACTCTAAGATGATTTTCATGCTCTTCCTCGTCCTTAGAGTATACAAAATATCATCTATAAACACTAACATGAATTTATCCAAATACTTTCGATTGATCATCAAATCTACAAAGAAAGCAGGTGCATTCGTCAATCCAAATGGCATTACTAACCACTCATACGAACAATACCTAGTTCGAAATGCTATCAAAGGAATGTTGTCCTCCGCCACTCTCAACTGATGGAACCCTATCGCCAAATCCAATTGAGAAAACACCTTTGCTCCACTCAACTGATCAAACAGATCATCTATCCTCGGTAGAAGGTACCTATTCTTGATTGTCCTTTCGTTTAGCTAATGATAGTCGATGCACATCCTTAACAACCCATCTGGTTTCTTCACAAATATCATGGCCGCTCCCCAAGGCGTACTTGGTCTAATAAAATTCCTTCCTTCTAAATCCACTAGCTGCACCTTCAATTCCTTCATCTCCGTTGATGTCATCTTGCTAAGTGGTCTACTCATAGGTTCAGTAACTGGTACAAGATCTGTCCAAAACTCAACAGCTCGTTTAGTGGTACTTCCGTAACCAGCTCAAAGACATCTGCAAATTTCCTTGCTACTCGAACCTGACTAAGCTTCTCTCCAACCTCCATAGCACTTAACAAAGCACAAACACTCCTGCTAGAATTCTCTATTGAGAAGATGATTCAGTTTTGACTATCTGGGTATCTTAATGATATTTTCCTATCCCGGCAAAATATCCTAGCCTCAAACTTAACTAACTAATCCATACCCAAAATGATCTTGAAATCTATGAAATCAAAAACATACAAACTGCATGCGAACTTATGATCTAGCAAATCAAGTTCTTACTGGTCACATATCATCCTAGAGTTGCATACCCTCCAACTGTATTCGCAACCCTTAAGGAAGTAACAAGGTAAGTGGGTTCTATGCATAACCTATCAACCAAATACTGTGATATAAATAAGTGCGATGCATGGGTACCAAATAGTAACCTAACTGGTATACTCTGAATCAAAAGCATACCTTCCATCACAATTTTCCCTTTGACTACTAAAGTAGGCCTAGAAAAAGATGGTGGTCCAATAACAAAAACCTTCCCTCTGTCCATCCTGATTGGCTTTGGACATTGGTTCTTGTAATGCCCAACTTAGTCGTAGTTGAAGCATTTCACATTCTTCTTCTCTGCAGGCTTCTTTCCTTTTCCTGTCCAGCAATCGTGAGCATAATGATCCTTCTTATCACACTTGAAGCACACCAAATCAGCCTTTGCCTTCTTGGCAGCCTCCCTTTTTTGGGCTCTCTTCTTCTTAAAGAATTTCCTCTTCTTTCCCTGAGGAACCTGAGATTCAACTGGCTTCTCCCTAACAGAAACAACAAGCATCTCTTCATAGCGAATAGCCATCTCCACCGCCATATTACAGGGTTCTCGGTCATGTGTCATGGTCATTCTAGCTAGCTCTGGCCTTAATCCTACCTATAGTAGCATATCTATATCGAGATAGCTCAACAAACTTAGCAGCATACTCGATTACTGACATATCCCCTGAACAAGATTCATGAACTTCCTCATCAGCGTCGACTTAGCTACCTCAGATACAAACCTCTACTCAAACCACATTCTGGAATCAACCCAAGTTAGTTCTTTCTTCGAAACTCCGGCTGTTAGACTATTCCACGAATAGAGAGTTGGCCCTTACAATTGTTTAGAGGCCAGCCTGCTCTTTTCCCCATCATCCAAGCCTAAATCAGTAAAGATCCTCTCATAGCTTAGTAGATAATTCTCAACCTCAATAGTATCCTCCATTCCCATAAACGGCTTTCCACCCAGACTGGTGTAATTTTTGCTTAGCCTACATAATTAGATCCAGCTGGAGCTACAAGATTAGCTCCTCCAACATTACCAAAAGCTCCTTCTTGCAAAAGATTAGCTAAAATCTGATACACCATCACCGCATCTACTGGCGGATTTCCATTACCTACATTGGCCTTGGCATTTAGATTAGCATGAGCCTGCCGACCTCAGTTCCTTCCAGTATTAGCTCGAGCATTTCCATTGATTGTGGTAATTCCTCCACCTAGATTTCCACTTCTATTTTCTGCTTCCATATCCCCTTTATCGTAAATCTGCATTCGGGCCTTAGTAAGATACAGAAGAACGGTGCAAGAGAGAAGGGAACATGACATGTGTGTGTGTATCAAATACATGTATGTTACTATAGTGTTAACCCAAATCCCGATCATATTTTCAAATTCATTAAATTTTATTTCAAAAACTTTTAGGTTTAACTTTCTTTCAAAGTTTCATAAACCTATGATATGATACCAACTTGTATCATCCCCCTACTTGAACGCCCAAATTAACGGCTACAGATGCTACAGTCATCCATAATCATTAATTCTTGGCAACCAAATACGGCAGTGTTAGATACATTGATACACAGTTCACATGAATATGGAAAAAATTTAACAAATTAAAAACACATTTCCATATTCCATTCAATACATTTCATGTTCATTATATAATCCCATAAACGTTAACCACATTCAAAAAGGTATAATTATTACGCATATGCCAAGAGTGACATATGAAGATGCACTTTTGGTCGATCAATGTATACAGTAAGGCTAATAAGTCAGCCTTTACATCCAAAATACGCAATGGAAAAGGATAACACTAAATAATTAACTACCTCCTGCATGCCTACGGAAGCTTTATTCGTCTAAGAAGAGAACCTGGAAACCCTAAACCTTAAAATACTCAAAATTAATTGAGTACCCGAGAGTTTAAAAGGAAAAAAAACTTCGAGCCAAACATAAATCCTGCTATGAATAATAATCTGACATGTCAATTCATTTAGATATTTAGTGAGACCATGCCGCCTAGCGGAATGAGTTTTCCCCTCACCAGTATCCTAAACCTATTTATAAAACCATATACTGTGCTCCTACATCCAAAATGGTTTAAACATAACATTTCAAAATATAATGATGATATACGTATATAAACATTTTGGATATCCTATCCCCAGTTTAGTTGACTCCTTGTCATATATATAGTTCTAGGGTTAATATTAACTAATTAGTTTTCATGGGTTTACCAATAACCTTTTTATAACTCATGGACACCCTGTCTTATTTCAAAGTTTCCATGGGATCACTAAGAACCTATAGGCCACTGCCACTTAATTAAGTCATGGGTTCCCCTGAACCTATTGGTCATTTCAATAACTCATCTTATATCCTAATTTTCATAGGTTGACTAGGAACCTATGGATTACTCTAGTAACTCCCCTCTTAGCCTAGTTTTCATAGGTTGATAAGGAACCTACTAATGCCTCCCTTAACTTCTTTCTTATCCTAGTTTTCATGGGTTGACTAGGAACCTTTTGACTGGTGTCAATTCTCAATCCGAATATAGTTTTTATGGGTTCACTACAAACCAAGTGGCCGCTACCAACCTTTCTTAATACATATTTTTCATGGGTTTACTGTGAATCTGTTGGTTACCCCCATTAATTTCCTAATCATCGTTTTCATGGGTTTACTTTAAACCTATCTTCCGGACAACTTCAAAGTTTAGGCATCCTATATTCCGGTCTCCCTAACTCCCTGGATGCAATTCTACTCATTCACGAATTTAAACAATTAATATTCACTTCTGGGCTTACCTAGCTGGTTCTTCTACCCCTTTATTCCCCAAAATACAGTTATGGGTTCTTTATCATGTGAATATATTTATATTTGAAGAAGCGGACATAATAACCTAATAAGATCACTCCTATGGGTTTGATATCCTTGAAAACATTTACATATAAAACATGGTTAAACCCTTTAACCTATACTTTTATCAAGGAAATACTTCTTCAGATTCAAATACTTGAAATCCTTTCAAAACTCCTTTATTTAGCTATGATTTTTCCTTCTAAATACGAGTTAGGTTTAAAACGCCTTTCGACACCCTCGAAACCTTGCTTGCGACTTCATTGGACAACCTCCTTCAAAAGAATTAAATTTTATCTTTAAAACATTTGGCTCATGCCTTTCGAATACTTTAAAACATCTCTTTCGAAACCTTTCGACCTTGTTAAAGTATTATCATATAAGTGTAGAAGCATAGCTTCGAAACCATTCAAAAATACCCCTTTCGAAACCATTGAAGGTTACCCTTCAAAACCATTGAAGGTTACCCTTCGAAACTATTGAAAGTCCCCCTTTCGAAATCATTGAAGGTTACCCCTCAAAACCAATACCTTTCGAAGCTATTGGGTCTGTATTTAAAATAATATTTTAGGTCAAAGCGAACATAAGTGAAAGCATCTCTTTCGAAACCATCCTTTATTTCAAAAAGTATTGGGGAAACTTGAAGGTGTCAAAACCATCCTTTCAAAAGCATTAAAACATCTAGGTTAAATAATTGAAGATTGGCTTCGAAACCCCTTTCCAAACCATTGCCTTTGAAGCCCCTAACTGTAACAATCCCGATTTAATGACAAATTTAATTTTATAATTTAATTGAATTTTTGGATTAAATTATGGATTTGTTTGAATTTTTCAATCTTAATAAGAAATGTATACTTATTTGCTTTTGAATTGGATTTGAAACTCAAAAATGAATATTTTCAGTTGAATTGAATTACAAATAAATTTTTAAAATAAAATAAAATAAAACAACGTATCAATATTGAATATAAGTGAAAGTATAAAATAAAATATATGTATAAATTTAATACCTGATAGTTAAACCATAAATAGAAATCAAATTTAAGCATTTATGTTAATAATAAAACTATAGAATAATAAAAAAAGAAATGCAAATGAAATTTTATGGATATAAGGCAACATTAAACTAAATCGAACTACAAAGTAAAACTATAACAACATGTTAACTAAGACTTCACTTCAATTTAAAAGCAAAGACAAAAGATAAGATAAAACGATATTCAACTATAAGTATGTACACATGAAAACAAATCTAGAAATATCTTCTATGTGCACTGGAAGTAAAAGACAGCAAATACATGCAAGGCAAGAACAAAGTTAAAGAAAGAAGACATAAAGGACTAAGGTAATAAATGCAACATACCTCATGCATTTAGTGCAAGCATACCAGCCATGCCTATTATACTAGATAATATAATTAACCTGTACAAATATTTTTATCACCTGTAAACTTGATTCCACCTACATCAACCAGTAAACTTGTTTTATAAATATCAACTTCACTTCAGTTTGTTTATTTGAGGATGAGAAAATGTGAGTAAAACATCATCTTTTAACTTAAACAAAAGTTCAATTTAAAATAGCAACTTCAACTTGATCAAAGATTTAAGGCTGGAACATTCAAATTTGGAAACCTGGGAAGCAAGACATCAAACTGTGCTCATTTCAAATCCAGGAAACAACCCTCTTTGAATAAATTCATGTGAGTAAACATAATACAAATTTTATGTTAAGCTATGACTAGTGAATGATTTATGTTTTTTTATGGATGTTGGATATCTTCTTTGTTTTAACACTGCGTATATGAAACTATTTTGACAGTGTTGAGATGTTTGTTTTTTTTTAGTTCTGGATGAACCAAATAGAAATAAATTCAATCCTCCATTTCTAATCATTTTCAAGCCTTGATATCTAAAGCTAAGTTGTGTATTTAAGTAAGAACTATGATCTAAAAATAATTTCATGAAGTATAAATGTATACGAGAGGAAAGATTTAATTTTTATAGATGAAACTTTAAATTTGGGAAATTTCGAATTTAATAAAACATTGATCCAAGTTTGTAGCTTGAATCCTTACCTAAAATGATGATTTTTAAGATATGTTTGGTAATTTTTAGTGTTGAGTTTTAGGAGTAGTTCAATAATGAACGAAATTTGCATTTTGACCAATTTCCGGCGACGCGATGAACTGGAGGTGTCGGGGTTGTTCGAGGTGGTGGAGGAGCCGATGGGTGTGGTAGGAAAAATGGTTGGAGGTGGCCTCGACCTCGGTGGCGAAGGCGGCGAGCATCTAAAGTCTGGAAACCTAATTTTGGACGAGGTTGGAAAAGGGGTCGTAGGGGTTTCGCGTGTGCATCGAGTTGCACATGGGTTTGTAGGATGACGGTATGGAAGATGACGAGTTCGTGGCTGAAGCTCGAGTGTCTTTGGTGGTCGGAGTGATGGTGGCGAGGCGATTTGCTGAGGAGGGTTTGGGTTACAGTTTCGAACGCGAGGCTCATTTTCAATTTGGAAATTTTGGTGCAGAGTCGAGTTTCGATTTCGTATATGGGGATGTTACGCGACTCGCTGGAGGTCGCGATGGCCACCGGAGGTGGCGGCGGTTCGTGTGCACGTGCACGACATTGATCAGGTGCCAGGAAAGTTTGGGGCAAGGGGGGAAACTCGAAAGAACGCTCGAGCACGAGATGCTTTGGCTCGAGTTTTTTTTTTTTTTTTGTTTTAGGTTTGCGAGAGCATCTTGTATCTTCAGGTTAGAAAAAAAAAGAAACGGGGGAAGAAGAAGAACGAACGCGAGAGGGAGAGGGGGATGACTCGTGACTGATGGAAGGAAACTCGAAGCAGGAAGTGGTCTGACTCAAGTAGAAAACTTGTACAGGTTTTAAAACAAAACCTGTCCTGTTTTTGGAAAGAGAAAAAAGAAAAGAAAAAAAAAGGAAAAAAAAGAAAAATTTTAATTTATAAAACAAAGTTTAAATTAAGCTGTAAAACAAAAGTTTTAAATCTAAATTCAAGTTTAGGTTGAATCAAAAAAAATAATATGATTTTAACTCTTGAAATTTCTTTATAACAAAAATATTACTTTAACATGAGAAATTATTCATTAAAATTGCTTTTGATTTAGATTAATTAGATAAGTAATTAAAAAGTAAAAATAATTAATGAAGGTTTATAAAGTATCGATTAAGGATTTTTAATAAATTAATGATTAAAATTGATTAATCAAGTGATTAAGCAAAAATTAATGTAAGGATAATATGATAAATTGATTTGGTAATAAATTTGAGAAAAATTAATTTATTTAAAGAAATAATTTTATTTAAAGGTTAATAAATTAATGGAAGTGACAAATAAATAATTATTAATTATGGAGTAATTAACTAGTTATTGTAATTAATAAATTAAGGTAGTTGGTAAAATTAGTTTATATCAAATGACTTCGAATTAATAAATCAGAATTGGATAATAAATTCATAAGTAAATTAATTAAATTTGAAAAATTAAATTGAATTAATTAGGATTAAAAAATTAATTAATCCTTCTTATAAATGATTATTAAATGCTTGACCTTACCTATGAATGATTGTATTGTATGAGATGCCTTGAATTGATTATTCTATCTGATTTGTGATATTTTGTTCTATAGATTGAGCTGTGTATATTTATTTACATTTGTATACTATCTGTGAATTTGTGAATGGACGATGAGCGTTATAGTTTTATATCGCTTATCAACTATATTTCTGTGTTTTGATCTATGATGATTGAATGATGTTGCACTATTGTGTAAAACCCTTGGACCACACTCATACACACAAATATGGATTTCACGTGGAAATTGGTTAAGTCGCAGATTTTTGAATAAGTTTGAATTTGAATTTTAAATTCAAATAGTTTTGGAAATAAATTAAGTTTAAAGTGAGAAGCTTTTTGAAATGGAATTTCAAAGATGAAATTTATTTTGAATAACTCGATTGAGTTTTGAAATTTAAATATTTTGATTTAAATTGGAATTCAATATCTGAAATTGAATTCTATATTCAGTATTTATGAATAAAAAAAAGGGCTTTACGAGTTATATCGGCTTGAACCGTTTTTTTTAAAACATTGTTTTGGGAATTTGAATTAACCCAAAGATGGTAGCTTGTATAAATGGAATCGGGTTTTTTCCGAAATAAAACTATTGTTTCTAAATGATAAAAAGCTTTCATATAGGAAATGAATTTCAAATTGTATTTAAGGGATTTCAAGTTAAGCAGAAAATAGTTTTCCAAGTTATGAATGAATCTTTGAAAACTGTTTTGAAAGCTATGAGATAAATCTTTGATTTAAAGATTTAAATGAGTTAACCTAATTGAAATGAAAATTTCTTTGAAATCCGTAAATGAATCTTTGTGAAACTGAGTGAACTTTGTGAAATAAATCTTTTTGTTTAAAAGATTTGAAATGGTAATTGGTTTAAACCATTTAAAAGAAAGTTTGGAATTATTAAGTTGTGACTTAATTGAAATCCCATATCCATATGTTTTAAATGTTGCGCTCACTATTCGGGTTAGCCGGGAAAGGACCTTTGGGTCGTATAACCCATTCCGAATATGTGATACGTCGTCATGGATAGCATTTGAAGACCGGTGGTGAAGACCGGGTATTTGCAAGAACGATAGGATGACCTATCGATTGTCTCTACACTGAGTTGCTCCGGTATAGAGATTCCCTAAGTGATGGGAAGTCCGATCAGGATTGTGAATACCCGGATTGCAAGGACTTCTTTGGAAGTGCCTTCGGTTATGTTCGAACCCAGAGCAGACTTGTATGAATTGTATGTCTGACATTACATTTTGAAGCAGATTTCTTTCAAATACATTTCTGTTGGTGGCGGAGAATTTATTCTCTTAGCATTAACACCCTTTTCTGAGACGTACGAGCTCAGAGGTTATGTAGTTGAAGGTTATCAGCGATATATTCCCAACTGGGTAATGTAGCATGCTGAGTGTTGCTGATCATTTGTTGATCAAAGCGTGGCTTTTCTAAAAAGCGTAGCTTTGTGGAAGAGACTTCGTCGAGCCTCACAAACCGGTAATGGTCGAAACAGGAACTGTGCGGCAAGGTTTCAGGGGTAGCTTCCCTAGGGTATGACCATTCCTTCTGGAAAAGGGTAGTATCATGGTATGGAGCTCAGATACTTACTCATGTGGACACACTGTATTATTTACTGTTTGATGTTGTTGGTTAAAGAGCTCTCGTTTAAAGGTCCCAAAGGACTGGGAGTGGCATATCTGAGGTTTTGTATATTCCTCGGGAAGGGGGGTAGCCGGCCTTGTGTGGCAGAGATCCGGTTTGGTTCTCGGGGCGTCCTTCCAGAGGCGTTTCCATGTGCAATGGAAAGTTCCTTGGCCTGACCATTTGTTGGAAAATCCATTCCTCCAATACGAGCCTTATACGGTATTAGTTGTATTACCTGCCATCTACTTATGGTGGCGCCCCACTGTTTGGATGGTACCTATAGTAGACATAAGTGCGAAATGTCTATGCTGGCTAAGATTTATATTATACTTTCGAAAAGTTTTTCTGCACTTTGCACTTTGCACTTATAGCAATAATACCAAAGAAATTCGCGTATCAAGTATATTTGACTATCATAAGGAGAAATCTCCTCCGATTCTGTGTTTGCATTGTGTGTGTGTGCGGGAGGCCTTATGGTAGTCTCATTTTCCAAAAATCATTGCGATTATAAATTTTAAATATTTGATTGTTTTAAAGACAAACTGTTTTTGTTGCTCACACCAGTCCCAAGACTGATCCAGAGTTTATTGTTTCTTTCCTAAACTCTGGGTGCTCAAAATTTTCTACACGGGCAGTCTAGAGTTTTGTTTTTCAGATAATCAGGTTTAGTAGATTATCTGGGGCTAGTTCAGTCTTTGGATTCAGACGAGACTTGCTTATCTTGGTGCAATCTTGATGGTGGATCGAGCTAGGAGTTTTGGAGCTTTGTCTTTGGAGCTTTTCGGATCAGAGTTGCAGTATTGGATATCTGTGAAGACTTATCTCATATTGTATCACGTTCTGCTGTATTCTATGTTGTATATTCTATGATGTTGATGATTATCATTGTATCAAATTGATGTATCGGATATTGTATTCATGTTATATTAGTGATATCATCTTTTATTTTCCGCTGTGTTATTTATCATTTAATGGTGTTGCAAGCTCCCGCGATACGAATTTGATATTGTTTGTCGGACATCGAGTTCGGGTCATGACAAATTGGTATCAGAGCTGAAGGTTGAGTAAGAATTTGGCTACGGAGTGTAACACCTTAGATGGCTCATTAGAGATAGGGTGAAGTATACCCTAGAATGAGTACAACCAGTGGAACCAAGACCCAAATTTCTTAATCTATTCTCTTTATCTATTGTTATTCTCTAAGATATTTCGTCCAAATGCCTAAATTGGTCTTCTTACTATTACAGATAGTAAGAATGAGTGGAAGAAGAGGACGAAATAGGAGACAGGAAAGTACCACTTCAGCTAGTCAAAACCCTGCAACTACAGATATTCCCATTCAATCTCAATCAAATCTGGCTGATTTATATCGAAGTTTTTCTAGACTTGGTGGGAAGCCATTCACTGGCAAAGAAACTGTTATCGAAGAGCAAGCCTGGATTCGTTCGTGTGAAAAGATTTTCAAAGGACTAAAGTTAGAAGATGGTCAGATGCGATTGATAGCTTCTTGGCAACTCCAGGAAGAGGCTTTAGCTTGGTGGGAAGTAGTTACCGTGCATGAGTCGACAGATGAATTTACTTGGAGTCATTTCAAGGAAGTGTTTGAGCAGCGATATATGTCGTCTGCTGGTATCTCTAGAATGTACCAGGAGTTTATGGATTTAGAGCAAGGGAGTTTATCATTTGAAGAATACTTAAACAAATTTATTGAATCATCTCGATTTGGTCCAGAATTGATGAATACACCGTTAAAGAAGAATGAAAATTTTATTCGGGGAATGAACAAGGAGTTTCAAGAAAGGATGACTACTCACGTAAAGGAATCTTTTTATGAATTAATTGATATGGGCTGTCGATACGATACTCTGGAAAAGCAAAAAGATCTGGAGGAGAATGAAGATACAAGTAATCTGAATTGGAGAAAAAGGAAGTTTGGCGGAAAGAAATCGAGGAAAAATAAAGGAAAGAAAAGTATGTAGAAGAAAAAGAAGGACGTAACCTGTCTCAATTGTTTGGAGAAAGGTCACTACTCAGATAAATGTAAGAATTCTTGGAAGGCAGGAATGAGAGAGCCATTTATGAGGCCAGATCAGGAATCTACGGGATGCTATAAATAACGCAAGCCGGGACACAGGATCAACGACTGTCCAGCAAAGAAGCAGACTTTAGTAAAGAAAGTGTATGCAATCAGAGACGATTCTTCAACCTCAACAAGCTGATTAAGGAAAAGAAATTTATAAGGTAAACTTCTCGTTTACGATTAAATTGTTCGAATTTAGTTCGACACTGGAACTATCATTAGTTGTATTTCTCAGCAAATCGTGAATGAGTTAAATCTTGAATCTGAAATCGTAATCGAATCTATTTCTATCTATTTCATTGGGTTTCGATATATTCTACGAATGGTTAGTTATCCCTTCGAACTAACCAATACCCCTGTATACTTCGTAGATCAGATAACCCAATTGTTTCGTGGTTGATTGAGTTTGTTCTCATATTTATTGTTGATATTCTGATTTGGTAAGCCAAATGCAGAATTGATATCCAGTTTGATTTGGAAAAATATTTCTCTATCTCTCATCTGTCTTTGTTATCTCCTTGGTAAATTTCGAGGACGAAATTTCTTAAGGAGGGAATCTGTAACAATCTCGATTTAATGACAAATTTAATTTTATAATTTAATTGAATTTTTGGATTAAATTATGGATTTGTTTGAATTTTTCAATCTTAATAAGAAATGTATACTTATTTGCTTTTGAATTGGATTTGAAACTCAAAAATGAATATTTTCAGTTGAATTGAATTATAAATAAAGTGTTTAAAATAAAATAAAATAAAACTACGTATCATTATTGAATATAAGTGAAAGTATAAAATAAAATATATGTATAAATTTAATACCTGATAGTTAAACCATAAATAGAAATCAAATTTAAGCATTTATGTTAATAATAAAACTATAGAATAATAACAAAAGAAATGCAAATGAAATTTTATGGATATAAGGCAACATTAAACTAAATCGAACTACAAAGTAAAACTATAACAACATGTTAACTAGGACTTCACTTCAATTTAAAAGCAAAGACAAAAGATAAGATAAAAAGATATTCAACTATAAGTATGTACACATGAAAACAAATCTAGAAATATCTTCTATGTGCACTGGAAGTAAAAGACAGCAAATACATGCAAGGCAAGAACAAAGTTAAAGAAAGAAGACATAAAGGACTAAGGTAATAAATGCAACATACCTCATGCATTTAGTGCAAGCATACCAGCCATGCCTATTATACTAGATAATATAATTAACCTGTACAAATATTTTTATCACCTGTAAACTTGATTCCACCTACATCAACCAGTAAACTTGTTTTATAAATATCAACTTCACTTCAGTTCGTTTTTTTGAGGTTGAGAAAATGTGAGTAAAACAACATCTTTTAACTTAAACAAAAGTTCAATTTAAAATAGCAACTTCAACTTGATCAAAGATTTAATGCTGGAACATTCAAAGTTGGAAATCTGGGAAGCAAGACATCAAACTGTGCTCATTTCAAATCCAGGAAACAACCCTCTGTGAATAAATTCATGTGAGTAAACATAATATAAATTTTATGTTAAGCTATGACCAATGAATGATTTATGTTTTTTTATGGATGTTGGATATCTTCTTTGTTTTAACACTGTGTATATGAAACTATTTTGACAGTGTTGAGATGTCTGTTTTTTTTTAGTTCAGGATGAACCAAATAGAAATAAATTCAATCCTCCATTTCTAATCATTTTCAAGCCTTGATATCTAAAGCAAAGTTGTGTATTTAAGTAAGAACTATGATCTAAAAATAATTTCATGAAGTATAAATGTATACGAGAGGAAGATTTAATTTTTACAGATGAAACTTTAAATTTGGGAAATTTCGAATTTAATAAAACATTGATCCAAGTATGTAGCTTGAATCCTTACCTAAAATGATGATTTTTAATATATGTTTGGTAATTTTTAGTGTTGAGTTTTATGAGTAGTTCAATAATGAACGAAATTTGCATTTTGGCCAATTTCCGGTGATGCGATGAACTGGAGGTGTCGGGGTTGTTCGAGGTGGTGGAGGAGCCGATGGGTGTGGTAGGAAAAATGGTTGGAGGTGGCCTCGACCTCGGTGGCGAAGTCGGTGAGCATCTAAAGTCTGGAAACCTAATTTTGGACGAGGTTGGAAAAGCGGTCGCTGGGGATTCACGCGTGCATCGAGTAGCACATGGGTTTGTGGGATGATAGTATGGAAGACGACGAGTTCGTGGCCGAAGCTCGAGTGTCTCTGAAGGTCGGAGTGATGGTGGCGAGGCGATTTATGAGGAGGGTTTGGGTTGCAGTTTCGAACGCGAGGCTCATTTTCGATTTGGAAATTTTGGTGCGGAGCCGAGTGTTGATTTCATATGTGGGGATGTTTCGCGACTCGCTAGAGGTCGCGATGGCCACCGAAGGTGGCGGCGGTTCGTGTGCACGTGCACGACATTTATCAAGTGTCAGGAAAGTTTGGGCCGGGGGGAAACTCGAAAGAACGCTCGAGCACGAGATGCTTTGGCTCGAGTTTTCTTTTTTTTTTGTTTTGGGTTTGCCTGAGCATCTTGTATCTTCAGGTTAGAAAAAAAGGGGGAAGAAGAAGAACGAATGCGAGAGGGAGAGGGGGATGACTCGTGACTGATGGAAGGAAACTCAAAGCAGGAAGTGGTCTGACTCAAGTAGAAAACTTGTACAGGTTTCAAAACATAACCTGTCCTGTTTTTGGAAAGAAAAAAAAAAGAAAAGAAAAAGAAAATTTTCAATTTATAAAACAAAGTTTAAATTAAGTTGTAAAACAAAAGTTTTAAATCTAAATTCAAGTTTAGGTTGAATAAAAAAAAAGAATTTGATTTTAACTCTTGAAATTTCTTTATAACAAAAATATTACTTTAACATGAGAAATTATTCATTAAAATTGCTTTTGATTTAGATTAATTAGATAAGTAATTAAAGAGTTAAAATAATTAATGAAAGTTTATAAAGTATTGATTAAGGATTTTTAATAAATTAATGATTAAAATTGATTAATCAAGTGATTAAGCAAAAATTAATGTAAGGATAATGTCATAAATTGATTTGGTAATAAATTTGAGAAAAATTAATTTATTTAAAGAAATAATTTTATTTAAAGGTTAATAAATTAATGGAAGTGATAAATAAATAATTATTAATTATGGAGTAATTAACTAGTTATTGTAATTAATAAATTAAGGTAATTGGTAAAATTAGTTTATATCAAATGACTTGGAATTAATAAATCAGAATTGGATAATAAATTCATAAGTAAATTAATTAAATTTGAAAAATTAAATTGAATTAATTAGGATTAAATAAATAATTAATACTGCTTATAAATGATTATTAAATGCTTGGCCTTACCTATGAATGATTATATTGTATGAGATGCCTTGAATTGATTATTCTATCTGATTTGTGATATTTTTTCTGTAAATTGAGCTGTGTATATTTATTTACATTTGTATACTATCTGTGAATTTGTGAATGGACGATGAGCGTTATAGTTTTATATCGCTTATCAACTATATTTCTGTGTTTTGATCTATGATGATTGAATGATGTTGCACTATTGTGTAAAACCCTTGGACCACACTCATACACACACAAATATGGATTTCACGTGGAAATTGGTTAAGTCGCAGATTTTTGAATAAGTTTGAATTTGAATTTTAAATTCAAATAGTTTTGGAAATAAATTAAGTTTAAAGTGAGAAGCTTTTGAAATGGAATTTCAAAGATGAAATTTATTTTGAATAACTCGATTGAGTTTTGAAATTTAAATATTTCGATTTAAGTTAGAATTCAATATCTGAAATTGAATTCTATATTCAGTATTTATGATTAAAAAAAGGGCTTTACGAGTTATATGGGCCTAGACCCTTTTTTTTTAAAAAACATTGTTTTGGGAATTTGAATTAACCCAAAGATGGTAGCTTGTATAAATGGAATCGAGTTTTTTCCGAAATAAAACTATTATTTCTAAATGATAAAAAGCTTTCATATAGGAAATGAATTTCAAATTGTATTTAAGGGATTTCAAGTTAAACAGAAAATAGTTTTCCAAGTTATGAATGAATCTTTGAAAACAATTTTGAAAGCTATGAGATAAATCTTTGATTTAAAGATTTAAATGAGTTAATCTAAATGAAATGAAAATTTCTTTGAAATCCGTAAATGAATCTTTGTGAAACTGAGTGAACTTTGTGAAATAAATCTTTTTGTTTAAAAGATTTGAAATGGTAATTGGTTTAAAACATTTAAAAGAAAGTTTGGAATTATTAAGTTGTGACTTAATTGAAATCCCATATCCATATGTTTTAAATGTTGCGCTCGCTATTCGGGTTTGCCGGGAAAGGACCTTTGGGTCGTATAACCCATTCCGAATATGTGATACGTCGTTATGGATAGCATTTGAAGACCGGTGGTGAAGTATTTGCGAGAACGATAGGATGACCTATCGATTGTCTCTGCACTGAGTTGCTCCGGTATAGAGATTCCCTAAGTGATGGGAAGTCCGATCGGGATTGTGAATACCCGGATTGCAAGGACTTCTTTGGAAGTGCCTTCGGTTCTGTTCTAACCTAGAACAGACTTGTATGGATTGTATGTCTGACATTACATTTTGAGATATAAAGCAGATTTCTTTCAAATACATTTCTATTGGTAGCGGAGAATTTATTCTCTTAGCATTAACACCCTTTTCTGAGACGTACGAGCTCAGAGGTTATGTAGTTGAAGGTTATCAGCGATATATTCCCAACTTGGTAATGTGGCATGCTGAGTGTTGCTGATCATTTGTTGATCAAAGCGTGGCTTTTGTAAAAAGCATAGCTTTGTGGATGAGACTTCATCGAGCCTCACAAACCGGTAATGGTCAAAACATGAATTGTGCGGCAAGGTTTCAGGGGTAGCTTCCCTAGGGTATGACCATTCCTTCTGGAAAAGGGTAGTATCATGGTATGGAGCCCAGATACTTACTCATGTGGACACATTATATTATTTACTGTGTGATGTTGTTGGTTAGAGAGCTCTCGTTTAAAGGTCCCAAAGGACCGGGAGTGGCATATCTGAGGTTTTGTATATTCCCCGGGAAGGGGGGTAGCCGGCCTTGTTTGGCAGAGATCCGGTTTGGTTCTCGGGGCGTCATTCCAGAGGCGTTTCCATGTGGAGATGGGAAGTTCCTTGGCCTGACCATCTGTTGGAAAATTCCTTCCTCCAATACGAGCCTTGTACGGTATTAGTTGTATTACCTGTCATTTACTTATGGTGGCGCCCCACTGTTTGGATGGTAGCTATAGTAGGCAAAGTGCCAAATGTCTATGCTGGCTAAGATTTATATTATACTTTCGAAAAGTTTTTATGCACTTTGCACTTATGGCAATAATATCAAAGAAATTCACGTATCATGCATATTTGACTATCATAAGGAGAAATCTCCTCCGATTCTGCGTTTGCATTGTGTGTGTGTGCGGGAGGCCTTATGGTAGTCTCATTTTCCAAAAATCATTGCGATTATAAAATTTAAATCTTTGATTGTTTTAAAGGCAAACTGTTTTTGTTGCTCACACCAGTCCCATGACTGATCCAGAGTTTATTGTTTCTTTCCTAAATTCTGGGTGCTCAAAATTTTCTACACGGGCAGTCTTGAGTTTTTTTTCCAGATAGTCAGGTTTAGTAGATTATCAGGGGCTAGTTCAGTCTTTGGATTCAGACCAGACTTGCTTATCTTGGTGTAGTCTTGATGGTGGATCGGGCTAGGAGTTTTGGAGCTTTGTCTTTGGAGCTTTTTGGATCAGAGTTGCAGTATTGGATATCTGTGAAGACTTATCTCATATTGTATCATGTTCCGCTGCATTCTATATTGTATATTCTCTGATGTTGATGATTATCATTGTATCAAATTGATGTATCGGATATTGTATTCATGTTATATCAGTGATATCATCTTTTATTTTCCGCTGTGTTATTTATCATTAAATGGTGTTGCAAGCTCCTGCGATACGAATTTGATGTTGTTTTTCGGACATCGACTTCGGGTTGTGACACTAACCCTTTTAAAAGCAGTAGGAAGTGGCTTATATTTATAAAAACAACCAGTATCTTTCGACATCATTGATGTCTTCAATACCAATCAAATCATAGTAGGGTTTCGATTTGGTCGAAACTACCCCTTCCAAAAGCTTTAATTAGAAACTAAGTAACTCCTTAGGAAGTTAATATTTGAAACAAAGGCAGCAGCTCTCCTTTGAAATCTTCTTTAGAAAAAACCTTTCAAAACCATTCGTTTCGACTACTTTGAAACCCTTTTTGTAAACAGGCAAGTGTTTTTCTTTAAAACAAAATAAAAAAAGGTACCACTCCTTTGGAAGCTATGTTTCGACATCCTACCTTCCGTCTTTCTTCAATCCACTACATATTAGTTAACTGGTACCATTTGTATTAGTTTACTGACTTCGACCTTGAAGGTTTCAACTTGGTTGGAGGCGGAAGCTCAGGGTCGAAAGGTCCTTCTAAAGGAGGCGGAACCTACTTTTATGAGTAAAAGACTGTTTTTGCCAAATAAAGTAAATTTCTTTTAACAAACTTGCCAACTTGTACACACTTGATTGGCTATCATAAACTTCCAAATAATTTAGCTAATATTGCTGCATTTTCTCATATCTAAAACCCATTAACAATTAACACATAAGCTCTTCCAAGTAATAAAGCAACTAAATCATTTAGGTCCTTCTTTCAACATAATTTAATTTTCATACTTAATCACTTAGTAAAAATCTTTGAAAATTCTAGAAATTCACTTTAATCATGTTGCATTACCTATGAAAATTTTAGACCAAAATTCTTAATATAATTTTTGAAATAAATTTATAAACCCAAATAACCATATTTTCCTTTGAAAATTCATAACTAATTCTCCATGGCTTGGAAATTATAAAAATTGAAACCAACTCCAAAACCATGTTTTCATAACATATAATTTTTCCATGGCATTTAAAAATCATTTAACCTTGGTTTTACCCTAAAACCGTACATATCTCCCATGAGACCATTTTGTTTAATCTAAACAAATTATAAATCAAACATATCATCATCTAATTTATCATAAAAATGAACTTACCCTCGAATCATTAAAAAATATAATTATTAAACCAAAAATCACTACACCACAAAAGGCTTTTAACAGCGTTTGGCAAACGCTGTAATATGATACAACAGCGTTAGTACAAACGCTGTATAACGACATGCTATCGTATGTACAGAACTTACAACAGCTTTCCTATAAACGCTGTTGAAACATCCATTTGACAGCGTTTATTACAAGCTGTCAATAATGTTTTTACAGCGTTTTCAAACATGTTGTATTATGTTTTTACAGCGTTAATAATTTAGTTGTCGGAGATGTTTTAATTCTACTTTAACTGTTTACAACAGCTTTTTATAAACGCTGTTATTGAATCATCAACTATTTCGACAGCATGTACTAAACGCTGTTATTGACTATTTCAAGATAATTACAGCACGAATTGAACGCTGTTGTTTCTTCATTGACAGCATTAATCAAACGATGTCTTCTATTTATATAACAGCTTTAATATTCCACTCTATTTTTGAATATTCCAGAACTATATTTTGAGTATATTCAAGCAACTAGTATATATAACAGGTTCTAATAACTATTAATTGATTACATAAACTAGTTAAGACAATATTAATAAACAAAAGACATCCAGAAACCAAGTTTCAATAATATCCATAAACAAAAATAACAAAGTAAACCAAGTTACCACAAATTCTGTTAAACAAAGACATGTTATATGTTAAGCACAAAATATCAATATAGTAAGTCCGCACCAAATGCCAACAACAAAACGTGCATCTAAAAAGTTTCATATGCTTGCTACTTGCTACGGAAGAAGAATGTGTCATCGCCATCTTTAATTACCTGCAATGAAGAAATTTGACGTTAGTGAGTAAACGCCATCTAAAAATTTAGTGCAAAAGTGGGTAAAAAGCATTTAGTGCAAAAGTGGGTAACTTGACCAATGAAAAGATAGTCTTGGAATTACTATTCTGTCCCAATATGCTTCAGCGTAGGCATAAAAAGCGAGTTTTACACCCATCTGTCACTTAGAAAAACAAGTAATATCGAGAAATCTAAGTGAATGAGCCTCATAAATGCACACTTTGTTAGCGCAAATCAGAGATACACGTGAGTTTTCAATTTCAAACATATCATACCCTGTGAGAATGCTCTCGTGCACATCACCATCTATGTGTATATCTCACTTACCTCATTGGTATTACAGTTTATGCTATCAAAATCACCATCATATAAAGCAGCAGATCCAACCAACCCAATCTTTTCCTCAATTATGTGCAGCACACAACTCTAATCAATTCCAACCTTATAATTACTAACATAATCCCTTCACTTTGATTACAGTTTATAATTACCAACCACAAATCCCTTCACATATAGTTCAGCTTCATAAACTGACCACTGCCTGAAATAATATTTCCACAAAACATACAAACTGCAGCTTCCTCACCAAATAAACCATACCATCCCATCTGCATGCAACAAATGCCAATCTATCCACTGCCAGTTGTTACCATCCACATCAAACTCCACTACTGACATCACTATCACTACTTACATCCTACTTGTAGCCATACATCACCACCCCAGTTGAACCAACTTACCCCACTACCTCTCTAACTTCCCATAACAGTGCACCAACGCATCCTCTAGCCTCTGACTACATCTGCATCTGCCATAACAACCCTTCAAACATCCTACACTTCTCTGTAAATACTGCTACATAAAATTTCTCATTTACTGCTTGGTAAATACTGCCTACACAACATTCAACATTCACAAACCACCCACCTACATTCAACATTCATCCCTCATTCACTTCACTTCACTGCCATTCACAAGGCATCAACTCCTCTGCCCTTACTGCCATTACCGCATCAACCTTGGCCTACCACTCCCTGTCCTCCTTCCATCACCAACTTGCTACACCTTCCTGTCACTGACTTATCCAAAACAACATTGCCTTCAAACTCTCTTTCAAACCAGCAACCATACATCTGCCTTCACACCTGACCACAACAACCATCCCCACTGTCACACCCACCCTCCTTCAACTGACTGATACATACATTTCCATATCATCACTGACTGATACAACAACAAGCATTCTATCGCACCACTACTGCCATTCGTTCCTCCAACAAACTTGTTGTTGGTAATCACAAACAACTGTACACACAACCTTACTGTACACACAATCTTCACTTCACTCCCAAAAAAAACAATGGACATTTTTTCCCAAAGTCAGGAGAATTAACAATGGATTTGAATTTATGAGATTTAATAAAACCGCTCACAGCCAATCAATGCTCATTTACACTAGCATATTTAATCAAATGAAACCATAGTAGTTTTTTTTGTTGTCTATTGCATATAAACAAGATGTGAAACTTACATGGAAGTTGAGCCCATTCTAACATTCGCAACAGGCCATGCTACAGTCGAGCCAATAGCATCTGATAAGCATTCCACGAAGGATGTAGGTCGCCATAGAGGTGCATTTGGAACTTTTACAACATCCACCCAAACTCTTATCGCATTTGGTCCCAGTGGAACAGAATGTACCAAAGCATTTGGATCTGTTGAAGACACGGTTCCTTCTGCTACTATTTTCCCCATACCCTCTAAATCAATCAACTTGCATTTGGTATTTGCAGAAATTTGCACTCTATCACATAACAAAAAAAATGGTAATACGCTATCAACAATTCTTTGAGAGGAATATTAGCAATATGAACATGTTACCGTAAGAGATGTTGGAGCATTGATCATAGGAGCAGGACATGTGCTAGCGTTAGCCGTTTTAACAACCACTGTTGATTCTGGCCATGCTATTTTCTTACCGATAGCTTCTCTAATACATGTCATGCCAACTGTAGGCCTCCATAAAAATGCATCTTCTTTTTTTGGATTGTCCACCCAAACTATCTTGGCATCTGGTCCAAGAGGAATACCATTAATTATCTGATTTGGATCACTCGAGTACACTCGTCCTTCAGCAACCAGTTCTTTGATCCCACCCCAATCATACAGCTTGCAATTGGTTTCCATGCTATTGGTTTTACTCTATTAAAAAAATACATTTGTTTAAGTTGAACATAGAAATATACAAAAACATTGCACAAATTTCAGTAAACTTACCTCGTTTTGTTTTCTGGAGTCCTCACTTTTGTGTATAACAACTTTATCAGCTGGCCATACTACTATCTCATCCTTGGCATCTCTTATATATACCAAACCAGGAGAAGGCCTCCACAAGAAAACATCTAATTTTCTTGGATGGACAATCAAATTTTTTTTGGCATTTGGACCTATAGGGACTTCATTGCACAGTTCTTTCGGATCGCTTGACACAATTTTTCCTTCGGCGACAACCTCGTCGTCATCTCCATGCCAAGGCAGTAAACTACAATTATCACCTGTTTGACTATACTTACTCTACAATTAACCAAAACTAGATTATATTGATTATTGATTTAGATATCAAATTATGTACGATGTTGCAACCGTTTGATTTTTACCACTACGGATGTGTTCTCTTCTCCCCAACTTCCTTTATCCTGCCAAATCAATAATATTGCAAATTAAAGGTAAAATAATCACAGAAAAATAATCACAGAAACTTATAATATTCTGAATAAATATTCTGACATTGCACTGACTAATCAACAGAAGATGTTTCAACTTAGTGTTTTTATTCGATTGAATGCTATATAATATGGACATGTCATCGGAGCATAGCCAATATATTATAACTTCTAATTATACTCACAATTTATATTTTAGTAACTTTTTTATTAAAAACAAACAAACAAACAAACAAAACAAAACAAAAGGAAAAACCTCACTCTCACCAACACCCTGTTCTATTGTAAACATATTATATTTTTTGCAAGCTTTTATGAGTAAATAGTAATTTTAGCTTTCCTGGCATCAGTTGTTTTTCATTTGAAATTTAATCAATTAACACTATTATTTAATCAACAAAGAGCCATCCTAACAGCCTCTAACTATTTCTTTTTGAGGCAATCCATTCTTATTGCAAATTTACAGTATTTGACTAGTAAATAAAATAATCCACTCAATGCAGTTTCTGGTATAGTTCATAGTAACTTTGTTGAGAATTTGCCTCAAGGGAAGACGCAGAAAACTGTGGTGGAGAGTGGAGTTAGAAGGATTAGTAAGGCTGATGCAGGATTTGGAAGGAACATATCTAAGAACTTGGTCGATATGGCTTTCAGACACATGGTAAGTTATTTTTTTTATTCATATGCATGTCATATGAACTTAGGTCATAGATGAGTTTTTGAACTAGACATAGACATGGAGTGTAGTATTTGCATATGTTGGCTTAATTCATCTGCTAATGGTTAATGCTTTATATAACACATAATAAGTAGTGTACCGTATAAGTAGTAGGCTTGAACATTAAGTTATGCTATAGTATTCGCTAGAAAATAGTTTGAACATTATGTCTACAATTAGATTTATTTCAACAAGTAGGTACTTGGGGATATAACTTGAGTCCATTTCTTGTAATCAAATTTTAAATCGAACCATACTAGTTAGTATTTAGGCTTCTGATAAAACTTTTATGAAAATCAACATCAAGCCTGTATAGCCTGAGGCAGTGGAAGATACTTCTTTTAAATAAACTACTTTTTGGTTTTTTAAAAACCAAAATGAGTTGCTTTTGATTTTAGAAAAGAAAAAAAACTTATTTAAATCCACCCAAAGACTATAAAAGTAAACTTAAGGCCCTTACTCCATTGAAGATGTCCCAGTGCTACCATTTTAAGCTGGTAAGATATTTGCAACTCACGGGAAGATGCAGTTATTTTCGTACGGAACAAACAGAAATCAAATAGGAGCACTATTTGTAGGAGAAACAATAAGATTAATAGAGGAAGCTTTTATGAGTAAATAGTAAATCATTCTCGAAATTTCTGAACCCCAAAAACATTTAAATTATAAATTAAAAGTCGTACCAGACGCTTCATTAACATGTAAACCACTTGCTTTAGTTCTGAAACACTATGTTGACATTGAGCTACTTGAGTATCTTTGATTTGTGAGATAACCGCCTTGGCCGCAGTCATGCCTCTTCCCATTCCACGTAGTCGCCCCGGTCTATTTTGTCCCAACACTTGTGAGAGAGCATCATCTTTGAAATTACATGTTAAGCTAGATTGTGATTCATTTTCCACCTTTTTTATTTTCTCCTACAAAAAATATATTTTAAATATGAGTTCTAATTTACATTATTTTCAAAATAATTACTTTAAAAAAGGTCAAAAGCACTCACAACAATTTCGGCAACATGTGCATTCACGGGTTCGCCATTCTTATGAGTGTGAGAGTTAACCCAAACATCAACTCTAGAAATGGAAGAAGGATTTACACTTTCCTCTATCTGCATTAAAAATGACATAACATTAGATAAAACAACTAATCATAGTAAATTAATCAAATATTTTTTCTCACCATATCTTCAGTTAATCGTGCCATCCCTCGACGACTACAAGTATGTGGCATTTGTTTACCCCTCATGGATTTGAATTTTTCGCTTCGTAACTATTTATAAACATTTATCACATTTATTAGTTAATTTGCATTCTTTGTGCACTTATATTTTATATATATAAATGATTAAAACAATTACTATATAATTACCTTAAACTCATTACTAGTTCTGGACTCAACAAACCTTTTCCATTCCTTCATAGTTTTGACATTATCTGGTTTTAGCCGAAGCCGTTCCTCCGTAGTTTTTGCCTTTAATAATTTGTCAACTAGTTTGCTTTTTGAACACCTCCAAATACATCCCATTTGCCGAAGAATGGGAACCTTTTGCCATTCTTCATCCATTTTAAATCTAGCCTGTAACAAAGAAAAATATCAAAATATAGTAACTTTATTTAAAAACTGAATAAAGAAATTAATAAGATCGCAAAATTTTGATAATCAACATTAGCCATGGACTACATATCAACACTTCTAATGAATTACCGACTTCATCATTGACGACAAACAAAATATATACCACCCTTTCAACCTTACTAGAAATCAGACAATACGATGTAGGTTAGAGGGAGGATTCTGCAGTCGCCCAAACTTAAGTTGTATGAAAAAACATTTGATAAACCGGTTAACTATATAGAAGCTGCCAAAGACAAGTTTCCTGGTCTTTCTACATTTAGTACATGACTCAGTTAAAATACTCATGATCAGAGTGAGGTAAGAAGCACAAGCACCAACTCATTGTAGGAGCTGTAGTGGACTGTAGAACATAAAAAATGTAGCTTAGGTACACATAGAACATGGGCAGACTCCGTTTAATTACAGATTGATGAAGTAACATAAAAATGGATAGCTGAAATTAAGACATGCAGAGGTCTTTTTTCCTCTAAGAAATACATGATTCAAATCCAAGACATAGATAAAATGGCCAGTGCCGTCAAAAGTTAAAATTAAACCAACAACAAAAACCTCATGGTTACTACAGATTCGCTTAATAGAAATAATAATCCTATATGATAATAAACCTTGATTTTACAAATATAATAAATGGAGTAATAAATGAAAATTTGATGCCAACTTCATCCATCATCGCCCATATCATGATTGTAATTACAACAACGCATCATGATTCAAAAATTATGTATCTGTGCCACAGTTGTTTAGCTACAATAAGACAACAATAACTGAATACTCTTTGTTATATTATTGTCATCTACCATTCCGATGTAAAACTTGGTGGCATGGTTTTGATTATATAATTGTGAAACTATTGTGGTGTAGATTGACAATGAGAACATACAAGTTAAATAAATAAGAGCAAACAAAATTCTATTTTCAAAAGTTTGTATCAAAAGTTTGCTATTATATTAACTAAGAACATTGCAAGATAAGAAAACCTGAACGGATTCCCATAGAACTGATTTCAATTCTTCACCAAGTTGCCTCCAGTCCTCAAGTGTAAATGGAACATGCTCATGCACAAGTGGCCCCAGATAAGAAGATAGCTTCACCGACCCTTTTCCTATCGGTTCGCCCGATGAGTTAAACTCGACTTCGATTCGGCTTGCAACATCTGAAGGAAGTCTTTTCACTTTGGTTGGGCCTCTAGTCTTCTTTTTCGAAATTTGATTTGCATCAATGTCTTCAATTGTTCTATCGATTTCCATTGCTATTTCAGGATTTCCATCGACTTGCAAAGCAGTGTCTGCGATTGAGTTGTTTGCATTCCCAACATCATTGTTTTCCAAAGGTGGCTCAATATGCTCTCCTATTGCATTAGACCCATCGAATGCATATGTGGATTGTTCGAGTCTTTTTTGATTGCGCGTAATCCTCTTATCCATTGTCTTTTTCGTACTTCTAACCATTTTCTGCAAGTATAACATATCAACATATGAATATAATTTAGAAATTATTTCCCCCCCTATCTTTAATTTTTTTCCTGGAATTGATTGTCAGAAAAGGTACATATTGCTGTGATGAGACTGAAAATGCTATGTACTGTCACAAAATTACTGGTGTATGCCATGTGCAGTTTGCATAGTTAGAGGTGGAATGAGGCTAGAAAGAACTGGCCTGTTTTTTGGCAGTCTCTTAGAGGTGGTACTGATAAGAAGTAATTGTTTTCAGGCAACTTTCTTAAATATAAAGCCATGCATATGAAAATATATATGATAGAATGATAGCTTAATGTTTGTGCAAGTTTTTATGCAGCTTCCATCTATGATAGAATGATTGTGTGATTGAAATTTTGATTCCTTTTAATTAATGTTAATGTAAAATTACATCAGTTAAAATTGACATTTTATTTAATTAAGATTATTATATAATTAAAAATAATATTTTTTATGAGAATGTAGTGAAATAAAACTAATCAAACAATAATTGTGTTCTTTTTTCAACGTTTACACTACTGACTACTTACGGAAAATGCATTTTCATTCTTTTATTAGAAATTTCGAGAAGAAGACAAGCAAGTTTCGAATTCAACTGCTTACATGCGATTTTGAACATGGTCAGTAGCATCATAACAAAATTACGGTAAAATGACAAAATACGAGCTACTGCACTAAAAAGCATACAACCTAAACTTGTGGAACAACATTATCAAGTAGAGAAAAACAGACGCAAATACTAAAACACACACACATATAATGTCAGCATTCCAAAACCAAATCATGACAGAACCGATAACAGTTCTAAAATATCAATAAACCATATGTAAATCTCCATAAACATATACATACATCAAAGTTCAAACCAAAATTTCAGATTTCAACATTTAATAAGACTTCAAATCTAACTTAAACTTCTCATAAGAAAACAAGACATCAAAACTACTCAAGTATGCCTTCGCAATCCTCCCTGACATAACTAACATTCTCAACTAAATCATCTGCATCCATATCGTTTTCTTCAGGGCCGCTCGCAACATAGTTAGCTTCTTTAACAAAATCATCTATCTCTAATTCATGAAAACCTCTTGGCGGTGCTTTCATTACAACATACCAATTAGAAGAATCATTTTCTCTTGAATAAAAGACTTCTTTCGCTTGAGATGCGAGGATATAAGGATCTTTTGAAAATGAGACCTGACTTTGATGTAATTAACAAGAGTGAATCCATCTTCAACTTTTATCCCGTTTCCTATGTTCGCCCAATGATAATTAAAAACAGGAATATAAAAAACATTATAATCTAGTAAAATTATTTCAGTCAGTATCCATAGTACGTAACCACATCAACCACTTGAGAAATGTCTTTTGCACTTGCTCTACACATGGTAGTCGCGTCATAAGTTACTCCGCTATTCTGGGTTTCTCTATCAACATCTTTTGTATGAAATCGTTGCCCATTAATAATATATCCTTTGCAGGAGAATGCCGTCTTTTTAGGACCATATGCAATCCATTTTAATATTTTATCAAGATCCTTTGAGTCAATAGGTATCTAAAAAAATATTCAAACATATTTTAAAAGTAATTTCATTAATTCATATATGAAAATTTTGAAATTCTTTAACAAACCTTCCTTTTAATCCAATCAGCGAAGCTATCTCTATGGGTTTTCCACAGTAAGGTCGCATTTTTTTCTAAGCACTTGTTTGAATTTTGCAACTCCTCCAAATGCAAACTAGTACGATAAAAGTGATGTTAAATTAAAGTTGCCAATACAAGCACATCAAATCAATAAAAGTGGGACATAACATATACTCACTCTAAAAATGGTTCCACCATAGCCATATTCATTAACACGGCTAAATGAGCAATTTCTTTCTCATTGGAAGACAATGTAATTGATTTGGACATTGAAATTGGACGCCCTTCAGGTATTGCGTTATCTTCATAATCTTCATTTCGATCTTTTTTTTCAATATCTACTGTAACGACCCGTATTTTACGTGTCGATATATCGTAGAATTATTAGGTCGTTAGTTTTGTTTATGTCATCCATAGCTTAAGTCGTATGGAAGTTAACTCGTGTAGAGATTAACTCGGTGGGAAAGCTTAGGTCGGTATTCATGAGTCGTAGACGACCTAAGGGGATACAAGTTAAAGAATAGGTTGTTCGCGAGTTGGTAATTGGAGTAGGTTAATATGTTGCGACCTAAGATAGCTAACGAGCTAACGGGTTAAGAACTGGGCGAGTTAAGAAGTTAACGAGTTAGTGGGGTTCTTAAGTCGTAGACGACCTATGGGTTAGGAGGTAACGACCTATAGAAATTATTCGAGTTAGCATGCTAGCGAGTCAAGAGAGGCAGCGACTTACGAGTTAGTAGTGTAGCGGGTTAGCAAGTTACCACTTAAGATGGTTACACGAGTTACGAGTTAACGGGTTACGACCTATATGTTGCAGCGACCTTAAGGAGTTAGGTCGTAGACGAGTTAAGGCCTGATAGTTAGGTCGTTTGGAGGGTAGGACGTGTTATAGTTTAGGTCGGCTGAGCGACCTATAGGGATTAGCGACTTAAGGTTTTAGTACGACCTAAATAGGTGAGCGACTTATAGGTATTGAGCGACCTAAGGGTTGGACCAACCTAAGGTAGTTAGCGACCTAGGGCAGAGCGACCTAGGAGATGATGGCTTGGGGTCATTCTAGTTAGGTCGTGACCGACCTATGTTTGATACCATGTAGTAGTTAGGTCGCAGGAAGGTGTTAGTGTTAGGTCGGCAACCAGTTAAGTCGCTAGGTCGCATGAGTCGTAGGTCGTTGAAGCTTAGGCAATAGCGTTAGGTCGCTAAGTTGGTTGTGTCGATAGGTCCTTAGGTCGGGGATAGTAGATAGGTCATAGGTCGAGATGTTTTTAGGTCGTGCGCGACCTAATACCGTGCGACCTAAAAAAATCAGCCTATAAATAGAGGCGCCTATCTCACTATTTTGGCACCGGTTTTTGAAGCAACGAAGTGCTGCCATTTTGAGAGCTCGACTACAACATTTCTTCACTTCTTTTCTCTACTCTAATCTTATGCTAACATCCATCCAAGATCGAAGATCAAGATCGAAGATCCAAGAGCCAAAGTTGAAGATCTTCATCCAACGAAGTGAGATTTCATCGTTTCAAGCGGGATTTCGACAAATCAAGCTTGAATCTTTGCTGTCCAGATCTGAAGCGTATTGCTTTTGGGTTGTTTTGGAGATTCGGTGAGTGGTGGTTGTCTCTCACGCGGACCCAAAGGAGTATATTGGTTTGGTGGTTTGTTGGAGTGTTGTAGATAGCGATTTTATGCAATTTTCTTTAGATCCAAGTGTAGATCCATTACTTATGAAGATGTTTACTTATGCAAGTTCATTCATCAAGTTGTAGAGACAAAACCCATGATTTATATTTGTTAGATCTATGCTAAAAACCCATGATTCATGCATGTTAGGTCTATGCTAATTTATTTACGAAATTGCCATTGTAGTTATAAATGCCTATTTAGACCATGTTTGATTATTTGATTGCTTAAACTAATGATTGATTTGATTGATTGTTATGTATGTTAGTTGATTGATAGTTAGATCTAGACAGGATGGTCAATGGTGATTCAAAAGCCAAGAGAAAGGCTCTTGAATTGGAAAAGCTGCTGTCGGCATATGAAGCGGATGTGGAAGCTCATATGGATGGATTTGATAGGATGAAGTTTTGCTATGATTAGAGGAAGCAGAACATGATATCGAGATGGGACTTTGCTATGATGCGTTGGAGCAAAGCATGATGTGAGATAGTCTTGGTTTAATCCAGGAAGGGATCATTCCAAGCATATTGATAACTCGAGGGATGGTTCGAGTTGGTTGATAATGGATTGCTCGAGAGGAAGCTTGGGCTAGTATGAGAGTAGTCGTCGAGGAGGATGACTAGGAGGCTTGGACTTCATCGTTGTTGAAGGTTCTAGTAAACTCAAAGCAAGAGTACATGGGGCGCCCAAAACGACTACAGGCAGGTGGTCGGGACACCCAAAAGACTACAGGCAGGTGGTCGAGTACTCTGGGCAGAGTAGGTGAGTCCTAGGCACGGGTCACGATGACGTGTGGAGTTTGTCTAGAACCGGGGTTACCATTAACCCTTGACTTACGGCTGAAAGAATGTGCCGGTCATTCAATTAACGGTGGTATCGAAGCAAAGATAACAGTGATAGCCAGAGTCATGGATGTATGGTTGTATTATCATTCGGCCTCAAGAGCGGTGTTTTCTGGGTGCTTATCTGATCTTGGTTTAGGCCTTGGGGGTTTGTATTTAGAAAACATCGACCTTGACTCGAGTGATTATTGCTTTACTTTAATTATCTGTGTTGCTATGCTTGCTTCTCCTTAGGGTGTGTCCGGGGGCTATCACTGTAGAAAGTGGTGGAGTGGGATGGTTGGTTCCTATTCCTTTTTATCCTTTATGCTCTTTTGGTATGTTTGATAGCTGATTTACTGCTCACTAGGACTTTGTCTGACTCAAGGTTTTATGTCTCCTCTTATTACCTTGGGCTGTTCATCCATGTTGGGATGGGCAGACTATGTAACAGGTGACAGGTGCTGTTCTTGGAGATTTACGCTGATGATGACGAAGATGAGCTGGAGGCTTTTGCATATTATTTTCTTATTATATGTACTGGGTGTTCCGTTGCTGTATTTGTTTTGAGTGCTTTGTAGTGAGGCTTGATGTATTGACTTTCAGATGCTTGTATCAAACTTATATGAAGTCTATATGATGGTTTTCTGTTATGGAGCTTCACTATATATTTCTCTATTGTATTTTGTCCATGCGCTGTGAGTTATACGATAGAGTTTGATGTTTTTACCTTACCCTGACAATCGTCTATGGCTGCCTGGCACACTTTCAGCGCACTATTTCCTTGTTCCGGTGCAGGAGTCATGGGCGGTCGTCACATTTGGTATCAGAGCTTTGGTTAATCGATTTTAGCCAACGCTCGCTGAAGTAACTACGTATGAGAGACGTAATTGTATTTTGATGGATGATTACTATATATATTATAGTAGATTAGAAGGATTTGAACTCCTTATGCAGTTGTTTCTCAAAGGTGTTCTAATCATTCCTTTTTGTAGATATTAAGGATGAGTCGAAGAGGGAGACCAGCTGCCAGGGAAGGTCGTGCTGCTGATGGAGTTGCTGATTATGGAGCTATGTTCGAAGCGATGATGACTTCGATCATGAGAAGGATACCAACTCCAGGGTCAGCGGTAGATGTTGGAATTCAAGTTCAAGCTCCAAAGCCAGTGGATTTTGCTAAGTTGTGCAGATTATACCGCTCTTGGAGGAAAGGTTTTCTTGGGGACAGAATCTACTATTGAAGTCCAGAGATGTATAGATGCTTGTAGAAGGATCTTTGGTGACTTGGGAATTGATGATGCAACTAAAAGGAAGCTTGCATCAAGGCAGCTTCAAGGAAGGGCTTCTGATTGGTGGAACTCTATCACCATTGATACTCCAGAGGAAGAAATTACTTGGGTGCAATTCCAAGCTAGATTTGAAGCTAAGTTCATTTCTACGGCTCAGAAGTCTGTCTTGTTTAAGAAGTTTGTGGAGCTCAAGCAAGGTGGAAGATCAGTTCTTGAGTATGTTTCTGAGTTTGAAGCTTTGTCCAAGTATGCTCGGTCTTATATTGAATCTTCTTATCAGAAGAATGAGAAGTTTGTGACAGGCTTGGACGGTTATCTTGGAAGGCAGTTGGTGGATCATCTGGACGATCCATTTGAGAAACTAGTGGAGAAAGCTCTCAGGCATGAGAGTTTGTTCCCTATAGAAGGATCTGTTGTTGCTGTGACCAAGGAGGAGTCTAAACCGCAACAGGGTGGAAACAAGAAGAGGAAACATCAACAGCAGATGGGTAAGAATGGCCAGAAGAAGCCGAAGGGCGAAGTGACCTGCTACAATTGTCAGCAGAAAGGCCATCTCTTCAGGGATTGCAAAAATCATAAGGTGCCGGGGAAGTGTTACAACTGCGACAAGCTGGGACATATTAAGAAGGATTGCCCAGATCCAAGGAAGGATAGGCAGATTGTGAAAGCTTATGCTTTGGGGGCTGTTCCATCATCTTCGAAAGCTCCTACCGCTGAAGAGAAGGGGAAGAGTGTGGTGGTTCAAGGTACTCTTTCCGTTTGTGGTGTTCCAGTTAGAGTGTTGTTTGATACTGGGGCTTCGCATTCCTTTGTTTGTAATGAGTTGGTGGACCGGTTGGGTTTGGAACCGGATATTGTTGATAGACCATTGGTTGTGACCAATCCAGTTGGGGGTTCGTCTTGTTTGTGTATGCTATGTCGTGGTCTAGTTGTATCGAGTCACGATTGCTCTTTTGTTTGTGATTGTTTTGTTCTGAACTTTGCGGGGTTCGGAATTATTTTGGGTATGGATTGGCTTAGGAAGTATGCGGCAAAGGTTGATTGTGAGAGATTGGAGGTGACAGTCGAGAATGTGGAGGGGCGAAAGGTTCTGATACGATGTAAGCATGAAGAAGGCATCTTCATGAGCTTCATGTATTCGCTGGTTGTTCCACGGGATGGACTGTCATCGGTACCAATCGTGAATGGATTCGGGGATGTATTTGATGAAGTCAAAGGGTTACCGCCGCATAGGGAGATCGAGTTTCGTATCGATCTAGTTGAGGAAGCCAGACCCGTTGTGATGCCGCTTAGGCGGATGGCGCGTAGGGAACAACAAGAGTTGAAGGTGCAAGTTGATGACCTTTTACGGAAAGGATTCATTCGGTGTAGTGTGTCCGAATGGGGTGCACCAGTTGTGTTCGCAACCAAAGCGGATGGATCGTTGAGGTTGTGTGTCGATTATCGTGAGCTGAATAAGGTGACTAAGAAGAACAAGTATCCATTGCCGAGAATAGATGACTTGTTTGATCAGCTTCACGAAGCTAAGGTGTTTTCTCAGATGGATTTGGCAACGGGATTTCACTAGTTGAGAGTGGCGAAGGATAGTGTGTCGAAGACTGCTTTCAGGACACCATCCGGTTTCTTTGAGTGGCTGGTAATGCCGTTTGGATTGACTAATGCACCAGCATATTTTGTGGATCTTATGAATAGAGTGTTCAGGGATCAGTTGAACAAGTTTGTACTTGTGTTCGTGGATGATATTCTGATTTATTCCAGAACCGAAGAAGAGCACAAGACACATTTGCAGATTATTTTGGAAATCTTGCGGAAACATCAGCTGAAGGCTAAGTTTTCGAAGTGTCACTTCTGGAAGAGTGAAGTGAGATTCTTAGGCCATGTTATTTCTGGAAATGGAATAGCGGTTGATCCCGCTAAGGTGGCAGCAATCCAGGATTGGGTTAGACCTAAGAATGCATCTGATGTGAGAAGTTTTCTTGGATTAGCAGGATATTATCGTCGGTTTATTAAAGACTTCTCCAAGATAGCTGCACCATTAACAGGATTGATGAAAAAGAATCAGGTATTCAGTTGGGATGCTAAGTGTGAGCAAGCTTTTGGAATCCTGAAAGAGCGACTGACGAGTGCTCCTGTTTTGACTATTCCAAGTGGGAATGATGAGATGGTGGTTTACACCGATGCATGTGGTACTGGTCTTGGAGCAGTGCTAATGCAGAAGAATAAAGCTGTTGCGTATGCAAGTCGACAACTGAAGCCGCATGAAAGGAATTACCCGACTCATGATTTGGAGTTGGCGGTGATTGTGTTTGCCCTGAAGATGTGGAGACATTACCTATTGGGAGTTCGATTCGAGTTGTTTACAGATCATAAGTTGTTGAAGTATCTTTTCTCCCAAAAGGATTTGAATCTTCGACAGCAACGATGGCTAGAGTTTTTAGCATCATATGATTTTGGTATAGCTTATACTCCGGGAAAAGGTAACGCAGTAGCTGATGCGTTGAGTCGAAGATATGCAGGATTGGGAGCCATGTTTTCGGAATGGAAGAGTCTCGAGTATTTAGCTGGATTTGATTTCAGGCCTAGATGTGAGTTGGAACCTAAGATGTTGGCAAACTTATCTATAAGCCCTACTCTTGTGGAAAGAATTGGCGAGAGCCAAAAACGAGATGATAAGATTGTCAAGATTATCGGTGATCTGGAATCTGGACTGGAACCAGAGAAGGATAAAGGATTCGAAGTCGATCGAGAGGGTTGGCTTCGGAAGCAAGGAAGACTAGTTGTTCCCGATGTAGATGAATTGAGAGATGAAGTTCTGAGGGAAAGTCATCACTCAAAGTTGACAATTCATCCAGGAGGAAATAAGATGTATCGGGACATGAAGAGAACCTATTACTGGGAAGGTATGAAGAAGGATGTTGGGAATTTTATTTCCAAATGCATGAACTGCCAGTTGGTTAAAGCAGAGCAGAAGAAGCCCAGTGGATTGCTTCAGCCATTAGAAGTTCCTACATGGAAGTGGGAGCAAGTGTCGATGGATTTTATCGATGGGTTACCTAGAACAAGAGCAGGAAATGAAGGAATTTGGGTTATAGTAGATCGTTTGACTAAGAGTGCAAGATTTATTCCTGTTCGATCAACTAGGACTGCATCGAAGTTGGCTGAGTTGTATGTTAAGTGGATAGTTCGATTACATGGTATTCCGAAGAGTATAGTGAGCGATCGAGACCCATTGTTCACTAGTGGATTTTGGAAGAGCTTTCAGGAAGTTTTGGGAACCGAGTTGTGTTTGAGTACAACATATCATCCCCAAACAGATGGTCAGACTGAGAGAGTCAACAGAGTTTTGGAAGATCTCCTCAGGGCATGTGTTTTGGATTTCGGAGGATCATGGGAAGATCATCTTCATCTGGTGGAATTTGCGTATAATAACAGTTACCAGTCAAGCATTGGTATGGCACCGTATGAAGCGCTGTATGGAAGACCGTGTAACTCTCTGACATGTTGGTTGGAAACTGGAGAAAAGCTAATACTTGGGCCAGAGATGATTCGTCAGACTACGGATTGTATAGAGATCATTCGGCAACGAATGAAGGCAGCCCAAGACCGCCAGAAAAGTTATGCTGATAAGCGTCGTAAGGATTTGGAATTCGACGTAGGTGATATGGTTTTAGTGAAGATTTCTCCACTGAAGAATGTTGTCCGATTCGGGAAGAAAGGAAAATTGACTCCGAGATTTGTTGGACCATTCCCGATCATCGCGCGAATTGGAAAGCTCGCTTATAGATTGGAGTTACCAGAAAAGATGGCGGGTGTGCACAATGTTTTTCATGTATCTTATCTACGGAAGTATGTGCACGACTCGAATACAGTAGTTTCTGCTGATAGCTATGAAGATTTAGAGGTTGATCCAGTTGTTAGAAGACCTCGTAAACCGCTTCGTGTTGTTGAAACCGACATGAAACAGCTTAGGAGGAAGACGATTACGTTGCTCAAGATACAATGGAGTGATGATGTTAACGACTGTACATGGGAGGAGGAAGAGAGGATGAAGGCAGCTCATCCTGAACTCTTCAAGGTATAGCCCTAAGGTGTCGTGACATCTCATGAATTTGTAACTTGATCCGATCTTAGAATTCTGCATGCTAGGCTAGAATTGGATGCATGGTTTGTTGATTGCTATGGATGGTAGGCATGTAGAATAGTTTTGGTTGCTTGTTTTGTTTGGAATTTCGGGGGCGAAATTCCTAAGGGGCAGAGAATGTAACGACCCGTATTTTATGTGTCGATATATCGTAGAATTATTAGGTCGTTAGTTTTGTTTATGTCATCCATAGCTTAAGTCGTATGGAAGTTAACTCGTGTAGAGATTAACTCGGTGGGAAATCTTAGGTCGGTATTCATGAGTCGTAGACGACCTAAGGGGATACGAGTTAAGGAATAGGTTGTTAGCGAGTTGGTAATTGGAATAGGTTAATATGTTGCGACCTAAGATAGCTAACGAGCTAACGGGTTAAGAACTGGGCGAGTTAAGAAGTTAACGAGTTAGTGGGGTTCTTAAGTCGTAGACGACCTATGGGTTAGGAGGTAACGACCTATAGAAATTATTCGAGTTAGCATGCTAGCGAGTCAAGAGAGGCAGCGACTTACGAGTTAGTAGTGTAGCGGGTTAGCAAGTTACCACTTAAGATAGTTACACGAGTTACGAGTTAACGGGTTACGACCTATATGTTGCAGCGACCTTAAGGAGTTAGGTCGTAGACGAGTTAAGGCCTGATAGTTAGGTCGTTTGGAGGGTAGGACGTGTTATAGTTTAGGTCGGCCGAGCGACCTATAGGGATTAGCGACTTAAGGTTTTAGTACGACCTAAATAGGTGAGCGACTTATAGGTATTGAGCGACCTAAGGGTTGGACCAACCTAAGGTAGTTAGCGACCTAGGGCAGAGCGACCTAGGAGATGATGGCTTGGGGTCATTCTAGTTAGGTCGTGAGCGACCTATGTTTGATACCGTGTAGTAGTTAGGTCGCAGGAAGGTGTTAGTGTTAGGTCGGCAACCAGTTAAGTCACTAGGTCGCATGAGTCGTAGGTCGTTGAAGCTTAGGCAATAGCATTAGGTCGCTAAGTTGGTTGTGTCGATAGGTCCTTAGGTCGGGGATAGTAGATAGGTCGTAGGTCGAGATGTTTTTAGGTCGTGCGCGACCTAATACCGTGCGACCTAAAAAAATCAGCCTATAAATAGAGGCGCCTATCTCACTATTTTGGCACCGGTTTTTGAAGCAACGAAGTGCTGCCATTTTGAGAGCTCGACTACAACATTTCTTCACTTCTTTTCTCTACTCTAATCTTGTGCTAACATCCATCCAAGATCGAAGATCAAGATCGAAGATCCAAGAGCCAAAGTTGAAGATCTTCATCCAACGAAGTGAGATTTCATCGTTTCAAGCGGGATTTCGACAAATCAAGCTTGAATCTTTGCTGTCCAGATCTGAAGCGTATTGCTTTTGGGTTGTTTTGGAGATTCGGTGAGTGGTGGTTGTCTCTCACGCGGACCCAAAGGAGTATATTGGTTTGGTGGTTTGTTGGAGTGTTGTAGATAGCGATTTTATGCAATTTTCTTTAGATCCAAGTGTAGATCCATTACTTATGAAGATGTTTACTTATGCAAGTTCATTCATCAAGTTGTAGAGACAAAACCCATGATTTATATTTGTTAGATCTATGCTAAAAACCCATGATTCATGCATGTTAGGTCTATGCTAATTTATTTACGAAATTGCCATTGTAGTTATAAATGCCTATTTAGACCATGTTTGATTATTTGATTGCTTAAACTAATGATTGATTTGATTGATTGTTATGTATATTAGTTGATTGATAGTTAGATCTAGACAGGATGGTCAATGGTGATTCAAAAGCCAAGAGAAAGGCTCTTGAATTGGAAAAGCTGCTGTCGGCATATGAAGCGGATGTGGAAGCTCATATGGATGGATTTGATAGGATGAAGTTTTGCTATGATTAGAGGAAGCAGAACATGATATCGAGATGGGACTTTGCTATGATGCGTTGGAGCAAAGCATGATGTGAGATAGTCTTGGTTTAATCCAGGCAGGGATCATTCCAAGCATATTGATAACTCGAGGGATGGTTCGAGTTGGTTGATAATGGATTGCTCGAGAGGAAGCTTGGGCTAGTATGAGAGTAGTCGTCGAGGAGGATGACTAGGAGGCTTGGACTTCATCGTTGTTGAAGGTTCTAGTAAACTCAAAGCAAGAGTACATGGGGCGCCCAAAACGACTACAGGCAGGTGGTCGGGACACCCAAAAGACTACAGGCAGGTGGTCGAGTACTCTGGGCAGAGTAGGTGAGTCCTAGGCACGGGTCACGATGACGTGCGGAGTTTGTCTAGAACCGGGGTTACCATTAACCCTTGACTTACGGCAGAAAGAATGTGCCGGTCATTCAATTAACGGTGGTATCGAAGCAAAGATAACAGTGATAGCCAGAGTCATGGATGTATGGTTGTATCATCATTCGGCCTCAAGAGCGGTGTTTTCTGGGTGCTTATCTGATCTTGGTTTAGGCCTTGGGGGTTTGTATTTAGAAAACATCGACCTTGACTCGAGTGATTATTGCTTTACTTTAATTATCTGTGTTGCTATGCTTGCTTCTCCTTAGGGTGTGTCCGGGGGCTATCACTGTAGAAAGTGGTGGAGTGGGATGGTTGGGTTCCTATTCCTTTTTATCCTTTATGCTCTTTTGGTATGTTTGATAGCTGATTTACTGCTCACTAGGACTTTGTCTGACTCAAGGTTTTATGTCTCCTCTTATTACCTTGGGCTGTTCATCCATGTTGGGATGGGCAGACTAGGTAACAGGTGACAGGTGCTGTTCTTGGAGATTTACGCCGATGATGATGAAGATGAGCTGGAGGCTTTTGCATATTATTTTCTTATTATATGTACTGGGTGTTCCGTTGCTGTATTTGTTTTGAGTGCTTTGTAGTGAGGCTTGATGTATTGACTTTCAGATGCTTGTATCAAACTTATATGAAGTCTATATGATGGTTTTTTGTTATGGAGCTTCACTATATATTTCTCTATTGTATTTTGTCCATGCGCTGTGAGTTATACGATAGAGTTTGATGTTTTTACCTTACCCTGACAATCGTCCATGGCTGCCTGGCACACTTTCAGCGCACTATTTCCTTGTTTCGGTGCAGGAGTCATGGGCGGTCGTCACATCTACCGACTTGCTCGAAAATTCACTAAAAAAAATCTCATGCATTCTTTGGCAAGATATGATTCTGCAATGCACCCCTCAGGTCATGCATAATTTCTTACGTAGTCTTTGAGCGTTTTCATATACCTTTCAAAAGGATACATCCAACGAAAATGAACTGGTCCGCACAATCGTGCTTCTCTTCCAAGATGAATTGTCAAGTGTATCATAATATCGAAAAGTGAGGGTGGAAAATATCTTTCAAGTTCACACAATATTTTAACGATATCATCATCAAGTTGTTGCAACTTCTCCCTATCAAGAACACGTTGACATATTTTATTGAAAAATGAACATAGACGAATTATTGCATTTCGGGGTCTGGTTGGCAATAAACCTCTTACTGCAACCGATAATAATTGTTGCATTAAAACATGATAATCATGAGACTTCAAACCACTGATTTTACAATCCACCAACGACACACATTTTTTGAAATTTGAACAATAACCATCGGGGCCTTTGAAATCATACAACCTTTTGCAAAATATTTTTTCTCCAATTTTGATAATGTATACGGAGCTGGTGGAAGATATGTTTTGGTTCCACGAGGTTGTGCATAAAGACCATGCCGAATACCCCAATCCTCTAAATCATGTCTATAATTAATCCCATCTTTTGATTTGTTACCATGCAACATTGTACTTAGTGTGCTTTCACAAACATTTTTCTCAACATGCATTACGTCCAAATTATGACGCATGGAAGTTCCTACGAAAAAAAATTAGCATTTAAATTTTCTATATATTCTATTTTTTAGATTAATAAATAAAAATGAGATTTGAATACTAACCTCCCAATATGGCAAGTCAAAAATAATTGATCCTTTTTCCACCTTGATAGCTCCTTTTTTACAGAATTATCATCTTCATTATCTTCATCCTCACTACTGTCATCGATCTTCCTTTTCTTACTTTTTCCCTTAATCTGCTCTTTTCCAAAATCATTTGGAAAGTCCTTCAAAATAAGAGAGATGTTTTTACCTGTTAGAATTCTAGGCATCTTTCCATCCTCTATAGTGTTATCAAACCAAGCTTTTTTTTCCCTCAACGGATGTGAAATAGGCAAAAATCTTCTATGACCCATATAAACATTCTTTCGACTATATTTCAACCATCGATGATGAGTATTGACACCACATAATGGACAACCCTTTTTACCCTTTACACAACATCCAGCAAGATTACCATAAGCTAGAAAATCATTTATCGTCCATAATAAAATAGCTCTCATATTAAAAAGTGTCTTACTAAATGCATCGTACATCTCAACTCCACTACTCCACAACTAATGCAAATCCTCTACTAATGGCGCCATATATACATCAATATCATTCCCCGGTTGCTTTGGACCTGGAATTAGAAGTGTTAGCATAATATTTTCCTTCTTCATGCACAACATAGGCGACAAATTATATGTCACAAGCATTACTGGCCAACAACTATATTTGGAACTCAACATGGAAAATGGATTAAACCCATCTGTAGCAAGACCAAGTCTGAGACTACGTGGATCGGCTGAAAATGATTTCCAATTTTCATCAATTGTTCTCCATGTTACAGAATCTACGGGATGTCGCATCTTTCCATCACTGCTTTTATTATTGAAATGCCACCTTAATGCTTCTGCCATCTTTTCAAATCTGAACATTCTTCTGAATCTTGGAATTATTGGAAAATATCTCAACACCTTAACTGGGATACCCTGCATAATCTCATTTGTATCCTAATTCAATTTCCATCTTGAGGAACCACATTTCGAACAGTTATTCTAATTTTTATACTCTTTACGAAAAAGACAACAATCATTCTCACATGCATGAATCTTTTCAAACCCCATATCAAATAGTTTGAGGAATTTCTTTACTTCATATAAAGTCTTAGGAAGTACATTATTCTTTGGCAAAAACAGTTGTTGCACATTAAGAAGCTTATCAAAACCAGAATTGGATAATCCAGTTTCGCATTTAAGGTTATACAAAATAGTGATGGCAGATAACTTTGTATGATCTATGCAACCAGGATATAACGGGGTTTCTGCATCTTCCAAGTTCTTAAGTAAATCATCATGTCGTCTCTGTGCATCATCCTTATCTTTATCATCATCAAAAAAATTATGATTAAAGTAGTCTTCATCTTCATAGTGAATTGCTTTGAGTAAGTCGTACACCTCACTCTTTTTATTATTATTTTCAACATCTACTTGCTCGCCATGATTATACCACCTACCATCTTTATACTTAGGATCCATTCCCTTTATAATTAAATGCTCAATGACGGTTTCACCCTAATGATGACTAAGATTTTGACAATCTAAACAAGGACATAAAATTTTCTCTACATCCCCTAACTTTTTCTTCGCAACACGTACAAAATTTTGAGCTCCTTTTTCATACTCTTTACTGGTTCTATGTTTAAAATTGAAAGCAACAAGAATGTTAGTTTTCATTTTCAAAACATGTTAAGTCTAAACTTATGTGTAAATTTACTTTTATATGATTACCTGTGTAGACGCAACCAGTCTTTCTCCATCATCATATATAATATGGAAGCAATCAAGTATCTAAATGAAAAATAGTAATTAGAAATTAGACTATTTAAACAAGTAATGAATGCTAGAAGAGAATCTGGGCATTTTAGTTAGCTTGTTTAAATGTGAATACTCATTATGAGTTTCTTCTTGAGACGTATAGAAAATAATTCAAATTAGACTCGAAATTGGTTTCACTCCACACGATCATCGCCAACCTCGAACGACCAATCCCGCTCGTAACCCTATCGCCTGTGACCATTCTCAAATCACCAAACCCATATGGCCTTCACTTATAAACGCTGCGAACCCAACCACATCGCTTTCTTACTGTCGCCTTCCTCCTCTCAAACCCAAATCGCCAACCCATAGATTCTACTGAATGCTATTCTACACAGGTAATGAAATAAAATCATCATAATGCAAAAACAGACAGTACGTTATAGTTCACATGGTGTAAAAGCATTCAGCATAATGAAAGAATCATTTAATTTCAAAAATATTTAGATTACTTTTGTTATTAACATGTTTTGTTTTTGTTAGGGATTGAATCGCAAATGGTTATCTAAAATAGATGGAATCGTTGTAGACATTCTCGTTTAATCTACAAACTGTGCTTACAGACTACACCATCCACTGCTAGAAGACCAAGTTAGTTTGCTAGTATCGTTTTTATTTCTTATATAATTATTATATATATCTGTGCTTCATTTTGTTTATATTACACAGAGAGTTGGGTTAATTCAGAAGAACAATATTCATTATGTTGAATGAATTTTTTATTTAGTTGTTGAATCATCTGGAAGAGAACAGCGACTGCATTATTCAGGTTTTGGAAATTAGTTTGCATTATACAAATTTTGTAAATAGTTTACATTATAGAGTTCTATATCTAAACCGAGGAATTCATTGCCTCAGTTTATAACTGAGGCATTCATCGCCTAAGCTTATAATTAGAAACAAACTAAGGCATTACTTCAGTCTGTACTTATATCAAGTTAAGGTCTGCCTCAGTTTGTACCTGAGACATTGCACATTGCCAGTTTGTATCTGACTGAAACAAACTGAGGCATGCTTCAGTTTTTATGTGAGGCAGTTCCTTGGCTTAGCATGCTACTGTTTTGAAACCGACATTTTGAAAAATGGAAACCTCATCCAGCATTACAACTTCTCTTTGCTCTGCCTTCTAACTAACCCAAACAAACACTATCCTCCAGTAGCAACCAATACATCACTGTCACCTTAAACACAGTCATCATTGTGCCAGCATACAACCAACCACAACGGTTGCTTGCTCCATCACAATCCTACCTCTGGCATTCTCTTCTGCACGTTAGCCTGCTCATTGCATGCGATCACCTATCAGTTCACCAACTCCAAACATTAACAACTTGCATAGCACCTCTATACCACAACCATTCCTCTTCCTTCACCATCTCAACTACATTACCGACATCATTTACCATTCACCAGTGCTTCACCACTACATCATCTAATGTCACAACACTCCATACATTACCCTCTTGCTGTCCATCACTGACCTCCAGCAATACTCCAGAGCACCAAACCTCTTCAATTCTGCCAAGCATCACTACATACATAACACCACAGTTTCTCCATCCAAGTCACCTTTTCCATACATCTACATCTCCTCCTACAACCTTCCGCACCTCCATACCACCTTCCCCAAACTGCATGAACGCACTCAAAACAACCCTGAACCAAAGCAAACCCGCCACTACAACCACATATCACTTTAGAGCCTAAATCCTCTAGTGTGAGTTCAATTTATGAATTTAGACCTATATCCTGTTGCAAGGTATTACACAAAATAATTCAATGTCATTTGCAACAGGATGAAAGTACTAATGAATGTTCATAGTTCTTGCAATCAAACTGCTTTTATTTAGGAAGAAATATACCAATGAATTCTATGCTGCCTATGTAATGACAAGAAGATTTAGTGAAAATCAGGCAAAAGCATGCAACAATCTTAATAAACTTATTAACATACAGTAGTAGTAATAAACTCGTTAACATCAATTTAGTAACAAAATCGATTCAATAAATTTTGATATAGGGCAATCGAAGAAACACGTACTGAACTAACAAAATCAAAACCGATGAATGATTAAACTAATTGAAGAACCCATTTTAAACCTAAAGACCAATAGTTGAAAATAAGTACCTGTAGAGAGAGCAGCTAGCGGTGATGATTTGGATTCGAAATCGAAATAATGGTGAAAGGAGACGTTTGAACGATGAAGTGGCAGTGATGAAGACGGATTTCGGTGATGGGAAGAGAGGTTTGATTAGGTGATGGAGGTGTTAACGAGATGAAAGGCCGATAAACGTAAAAAGGCGAAGTGAAAATGAGGCGCGAAGTTATATTATTTAGGTTTTCTCAGCGTTGACACGTAAAAAAATTCCCTCCAGAATTTGGACCACCTCATTTATGGTACAGACGCTGAGAATAGCTGCTGTGGAAAGTGTTTTTTCTTGTAGTGAATAGAGATGTAGTGACTAAGTTCACCTTATTTTGGATAAGGGAATTAGGGATTTATTTCTTCTAGCTTGAATCCTAAGCTTTACTTGATTTTCTCTTCTTTTTTACCTTCTTAATGGCCGCCTTGCTCTTTATTTTTCTTATGTTTTTGCTTATGATGAAAATGAATGTGTATGGCTAAGGAATAGAAGTATAACGGTGGAAAATATAGGTGGCTATTTACCCTAATCCCCGTATGTTTAATTAGTTATCACTTCACCATTTATAAGTTCATTCAATTTAAATAAGCACGACCACCTATATTCATTTACCAATCTCAATCCCCTTATCACTTTACATTATTCTACTTAATTTATTCTAATTAAATCTCCTAAATAATGTTAATAAAATTAAGGGTATTACACATATATAAAGATCAATTCCATTATCCAAATTTTATTTTAAAACTCAGTACCGATCCAAATTCTCGGATCGGTACCGTTCCGAGACTTGGGAGAAGCCTCCCATTTTCTTTGCTCAACAAATCGGTCCTTTGGGTTATATAACCCAACCCCTCATCTTCTCTCCTCACTACTTCCTACATACTGACCCAAAACCTCGAGCTACACCATTGAAATTCCTACTTCCAAATCAAATTCGTGCCTTGCCACCACCAACCTTTGACCTTTTTCAAATTGTTCCCTCCGACACCCAAATTCAAGATTATTAGCACCACTACCAATCTCGAAGCACGCCTTAGACTCAATCGGACGCCTTGTACTCGAACTCGTCTCCCAACGCAAGCCTAAACTTGAACTCCTCACATTTGAGAACTGTCGAATTAGGTAGGTGGTGGAGTTGGATATGAACGTTGTTGGGTCTGACATCAGTGATGGTGTACTGGATCAAGGAAGAAGAAGTTGAGGGTGGAAAATTTACACTACGGGTTTGCATTGGTATAAATCCGGCCCATAGAGTTCAGATTTCCTTATTGACTTCTTGTTAAAGTTCCTTAGTGAATTTCCAAAGCTCGAGTTTCCTTCGAGTGATTTCACTTGACTTTCCAATCAGCACCCAATGCATAACAACTAGTGCAAGCTCACCAGGACGATTAGAGATTATAGTCACTATGGGCATTATCTTGATTTTAAAATGAACTGTTAAACAATATCAGAAATGAACTACATGACACTTCACAACACTACACTAGGTTCCACTTTAGCATAGGGGTTACGTCTTATAATTAACCTGATGTTGATTATCTGTTGATTATTTATAGAAATGGAGCACAAACGTACCGAGCGTCTTGCCACTCAAGCTGCAGGTCCATTTCCAATATGCCGAATCTGATATTGAGTCGACCTCGACTACGGTTCCACTTGCACAACAAATTCTGGAGCAGCCGGTACCTCAGCCAGAAAATCCATATGTAGAGCAACGATTTCGGAAAATCCAATAAGGCCTGTTGAAGAACTAGAAGTAGAACCTACTCCCGATGCTCTTGAAGATGCCACCATTTTAGATAATCTTGATGATTCCATTTCTTCAATGATAGAAGAATGGTCACTCCACGAAATCTGTGACAAGCATAGAATTTCATTCGATGATGTACTAGTCCCTTCTCGCCATCAAAGAGGTTACAATCCCCCAAAGGATTTTACTGCTTGCAACAGAAACATGTGTCTGGTAGGTTGTGTCCCACCAATCAACCAATGCATTTGTCGAGTCCTGAACTTCATGAGATTAGCTCCGACCCAGCTAAATAGTTATGCCTTCCTTCATGGCATGTATATTGTCTTTGATCAATATTTGCACCAAGTGCCCAGTGATGAGGAGAATTGGTATATATAGTTTTAAGGGTCGAGAAGGAAGCCCTTCTCTAATCTACGTAGAACTGACTAAGAGATGTAGAGTCATTACTTGTACATGGAATAAGTTAAGCTATTTTCAGAGTTAACGATCCTATGTCCGCTGTTCACCTGGATTTGCATGAAGATGGCTATCTGGACGTAAGATATACTTCATTTATTTTTTGTGAATTCGCCTTGTGTACTTGCAAGCTTAACTCATATTCTTTCTGCCATTCAAATGTTCCGGCAAGACCAAGTGGTGCGGCTCTTGTGTGTGTCGTCAAACTTCTTATGGCACTTTTAGAGGGGGATAGAGACATTAGAGTCCTTCGTTCTTCGTTCTTCTCTTCGATGAGAATCTCCTAGCTTATAGTTTGCTGGAAGTGGGCCATAGCACTGATCTAGTCCAAGGCCTCTAAGAACGATGGTGATGACGATGACAATAATAAATCGCCTATAGGTAGCGATGTAAATGTTGACATACCCCTATTCCCAAGTCCAGGGGTTGACATTAAAAGAGAGCAAGAACACGTCGAAGAAGGAAAAAATCATAGGTGAAGGAGGCGAAGTTGGCTATGATGATGTTGACGTAGGCCACGAGTCTTTGATTGAACAATCTAAAGATGACCAATAATCTGCTAGGAAGAAGAGGCTAGATGTGAAGATTTCCAAAGCTCGGACTTCTACCCAACCTCCATGAATCACAAAGGGAGAAAACTCTCTCTCTTCCCTTAAAAGATACATTCGCTAACTTAGGACCAATTTCTGCAGAGTTTGGCTCCTTCTTTATTAGGAATATAAGCCTAGAGGGTCTCGACTATCCCTTTTACTTTAACGATGACATCATTCATACTAGCCTACACTACAACAATTTGTACTTTTAATGGCGTTTAAAAAACGCTATTAAAGGCTTTTACAGCGTTTTTATAAACGCTGTATATCAACATGTTGTTATAAGTCTGTGACCTACGATAGCAACACCAAAAACGCTATGAATGTGTTCCTTTAACAGCGTTTGGAATATGCTGTAAATTGTTTTAATGATGTTTACACACATGCTGTAAAAGAACATGCTATAAAGAGGAAGGGTTATTAGATAGCAAGAATAAAACGCTGTAAAAAGTTTCATATTATAGCGCTTTAGAAACGCTATTGTTACCTTTTATAGCATTTTTTAATGCTATCATCTTATTGCATAAGATTTTCTATGCTTCTTTTTGACGTTTCAATGCATATATGGATAACGAATTTAAATATCGGTAAGATCACATTTGATTACCAATACATTATATGTAAACAAATAAAATTGCACCAAAACAATGTGTTTATTATATTTCATAACTATGTATGAAGGTTACAAATGCAAGTAAACAATACTAATATTATACACAAGCAATCTTACCAAACCAATACATAAAAGTATTCAAACACTAAAGATACACACGACACTATATATTACTTCAAATCACCTTGTTGCTACTTGCTAGCAACAAATGTATTAGATACCTGTAAAGAAAAAGTTCAATAATTAGTCGTAATAGACAAGATTCATGAAAATTATGCATATAAAGTGACACTTTTGGACAACAATATCTAATATTTACGAACTTATTCAATTCTAAACCACTATTGTATTTAAACGAGTACAGATACCATTAATTTTTTAAAACTTTTAATTTTTTTAATACTTGATTTATTTCTATAATACCATTTTAAGTTTTGGCAACTTAATTAATTTAGCAAAATCTTTATGATACCTAATAAATTCTATAAAAACTTTGTTAATTTAATTTAATTTTTATAAAACACAATTAACTTTTTTATCGAACTTGGATAAATTTTACAAATTTAATTAATTTAGTCGGATGTCTATAAAACTTGGTTAAATTTTATAATAATTAGTTAAATTTTATTAACTTGTTATTTTTATAAACTTAATTTATTCTAGAAACTTAATTAAAGTTTATAAACTTAGTTATTTTTTATAGACTTGCTAAATTTGTATAAAACTTAGTTAACTTCTATATAAATTAGTTAACTTGGTTCATTTTTATAAAAATTGGTTGTAAAACTTAGTCAATTTTTATAACAAATTAACAATGATTTCTAAATAGAGAACACAATTTTTTTAAAACTTAAGTTTAGTTATCTTAGTTAATTTTTATAAACTTAGTTAATTTTAATTATTTAAATGTAATAAAGCTTAGTTAATTTTAATTTTTTTAATTATTGCAAAAATATCAAATTTCAAACAAATAAAGATGAGAATTAATTTCATTCGTGTACTATCAAGTTACAGAATTTATACATGTGCAATTGTATTTATGTCGATAATATATTAAGGTTCTTGTAATTTATAGTCAACATTTCAACTAAAAATCTGAACAAAAAAGGAGGACGTATTATATAAGTAATATTCACATTTAGTCTAACCAAATGTTCAAACATAATGGAAAAACATAAGTGCTAAAAAAATTATAACCTTCACTTCCAGCAACTTTAAGTTCTAAAGATAATAAACATATCACATAGTATGAGCATCGTTTTGACCTGCATTGAAAATATAACAAAATATGAGATATACATATACGTATAATGCTGAACATTTTTTAATTTGATGCTAACTGAGGTAAATATGCCTCGGTTTTAAAACTGAACAATTCAACTACGAGCATTTTGTGAAAGTACATAAAGCGTGTATGTCAAGTGTACATAAAGCGTGTATGTCAAGTGTACATAAAGCGTGTATGTCAAGTATGCCTCAACTAAAACTAAACTAAAGCGTGTATGTCAGGTGCAAAAAAGACCAGGCAGCATTTTACTTGAGCCAAGAACACAACATAAAGTTGCAGAACAAGATGTTTGAATAATCAGTGTTTCATATCAAGTAGCTCTCTGTTGAGATATCTTGTCTTAAAGGCTCCATGAGACATCAGCCAAAATCATATTTTAATCTTTTGACATTCATGTTGAACAAAATTTGAGAATCTTGACCGAGATTATTCATATTGGTTTAGTATAAGAAATGGATCTTTTTAGTTAATGGTTTGGATTATTGTACCCACTATAAATGTTTTAAGTGTCAATTAATTTACCAACATTTAGATTTAAAACTTTTGGTCATTTTACGAATTTTCCTAAGATAGTCTGAATAAACTTATAAAATAGATATAACCTCAGGTTATGCTAATCTATTCTAAAATCTTGTTTCATACATAATATCATATAAACGGGGAAGGATTTGAGAATAAAAGCAGGAATAATGCTACTAGAGGGATGTGGAATCAGAAATTAACTAAAAAATGTTACCAATGATGAGAATGTGGTTGCAAATATCTTGTTGCTGATATAAGAAGCTAAGAAAGAGGACAAACTGTAAGATATGCTGACAAAGCCGTGACAGTGAATTCTGATTTCCAATTTCATGTTGTTCATATTGAACCTATAGTGTACAAAAGAAACAAAAAAAAGTCTAGTGCTTACAAAAAGAAAACTTGAATAATAAATTAAATACAAGCCTGTATTTTCTCAAACTAACCTCGTATTTCTATTGTGGTCAACTGTGTAGCGGCAGACTCAAGTGAAAGTGAACAAGGATACAGCAGACACAAGAGTGATGATGACAAAATGCAGAAGAAGACTATGAAGATGGCGTAATACATGACCATGATGAACCTTCTTTCACATGATGCTTAAATAGTGGGTCGGTAGTTGAGAAGCTTTGACGAGCTAGTAGTTAACAATGTGAAGGTCTAACTGAGGAGAATCTGAAAAACCTATCTAGTAGTTTTGGTACTTTTATCTCTAACAGTTTATTTGCTGAGAAGCTTTGGGTACACTATATGAATACTAATATGCATGTGTCCGCAGAAATAGACTGATCACAAATGGCCGCGATATGCGATAAACAACAAACACAGAAGTAGAAAGCCCATTTGGAAGCATTTGAGGAGCCAAACAGATGGTTGCCATATCAAGGGCGTACCTCAAAAACACATACATGTACACACAATTTTGTAAGATAATCTAGTTTATTAATATTGAAAAACACTGACAGTAAGTTTGAAATGATGCGATGCCACATGCTTAAACTGATATACTGCATATGCAAAGTTAAAGGGAGATGGAAAATAACCTCCAGGTGCAAGCCAAAAACAAATTGAGAATGTAATCTGGAGTTTGACAACTCCATACACAGCACAAATCCATGCAAGTTTGGAGAATGCTACAGATAAGAGGTCATACTTTGATGATGTCTAACAAGCTTAAATTCATGCAATACTTATAACCATAGAAGAAATATCAGATCCACTTATAATCAGAAATCCATTCTTCAAATGAAGATGCAACAGCTCAGCTCCTGCTGCGGCGCCTATCCCTGGAGGAAAATAAAACATGTTTGAGTAGTTGATCCAAATTATACAATTGCGTTGTGCACTAATAATTCGATATGTAATAGCAGAGACGAACCCATAAGCATAAGGAGAGCTACGTCTATACGGGGGAGGTGATTGGCTATATCCATGACCACGACGAGGAGGGGTTATGCTGCGCCTTCTTGGGCTGTAGCTTCTGCAAGATGTGGATGCAAGTACATAGATTAAAAATTCAAAATTCACATAACAGTGGATATAAAGTACGCAGATCAAAAAAATCAAACTTCACATAATCAGTGTCTTGATAGAAGAAAAAATAGCTTAAAAGGACTATCCACTATTGCCTAAGGAGGCAAATTCAAAAGTCTATCCAAGAACAAGTCGATTGCTAAGATTTATGAATTAACAAGTTCAATAGTAGTAAAATCATTTATGCTTCAATTTTGTTTCATAGTGTCTGGATAATTTCACATCACGTCACTACTATTTTACTAGTGAGTCCAAGGTTATGGAAACAATGTCAAAATCGCAACATGACGGTCAAACTCTAAACTGAAACACAATCATAAACTGTAGATACAAAGGATTTACACTATAATGCCTTTTAAAACTTGGCTTTAACCTTGGCATTTCAATATTCATAAGAAGGGAGTTTCAAGAATACAACTTAACTAAGTCCAAGGATTTGATAAAGAACCCTAAAATATTTATAAATTTATCTAAAATTTGTCCCATAAATAAACAGAAAAGGAAATCAACTGATTTTTGGTTGGATTAACAAAACACTTATGATCTTACTAAGTTGAAGTCAAATTATACCTGTTTATTCGCAGGGTTCCTACCCAAGAAATATGAACTGTCTACTTTCCAATAGTTATACCATTTAACCCTTGAAGTGCCTCTTCAGCATTACTCCTGAGAAAAGGATTTATTCAGTTCATCTTCAGTGACATTTCGGTCAAGCCCACCAACAAATACCTGAAATTTGTTATTGATTAAAATTTGTTAAATTGGCAGTCCATGTAAATTTATTAACAGTGTGATCCATATAAATTTTGTAGAAGAATTTCAAGAAATCAAAGTCACTGTAGTGTTGGTTGAATGCTATCTTACTAAATTTTGTAGAAGAATTTCAAATACTTAGCAATAAGTTCCTGAGTTGGAGAATTTTTACTCATGTCCTGATCACTGGTAAATTTAACAGTCAACATATGTAAACCGACATGCAAATAAAACAATTTGACCAACGTAAAGCAAAGAAAATAGTATAAAAAAAAATCTAACCAATGGTGGAAGACACTCATCCGCATGACGTCTAAATACTGAAAATCCGAAGCAGTAAGTGTTTTGCTGGAGTGAACATGCAGTCTTGACGCAACAGTGGCTGAGGCTCCTTCTCAATTGCATTCTCATCTTGCTACAATTACCCCTAGAGCATGCAAATTAGTATAAATTTGAATTTGAATTATAGCATAACAGTTAAATATAAATAACTTTTGTTTGGTTCCAGGACCAGTGTCTTGTGCAAAAACCTCATCCGTATCTGGTTCAGCTTAACCGTCTTACAAATGTCGGATATCATATTAAACACCTACAAATGTGTAATTGTTTGTGCTTAAGTGGATATACAGTGAATAAAATCAAATGGATGTCCAAAACAACAACTCCATACCACCCCCCCCCCCCAAAAAACCCAAACCACACTCTGCGCCTGTGTGACAGCACAATAGGCAATACTATTATGACTTTTTAGTCTTTCGCCTCAAATTTTGTTGTTCAACACTTTTGGTTTAACATTTCTATTTGCACTGAAATAAGCAACACAAAAATTTTAGATCTACAAAGTTTTCTATTCATGATTGCTACCAGGTGCACTGGAATTACACAGCATCTATAAAAAATTGAAGCAAATAACACATAAACACACTACAGGACAAATCAACCAACAAAAACAATAGATAATACAAACAAATCACCTTCTCAATGTGCCCTTGCGGGAAATACAATGCCAAATCTCCAACTTTTGGAACAGTAACTAAAGGTTCGGCACAGGCATGCCATAATTTCTTGTACAGATCATCATCCGCATCTACAAGCACCAAAAAAAATAATATAATTATAAAACGGGTCTAGTCACTGCTGCCTAAGAACAAGCGAAGGAATCTAACCTTTGGAGTGACGGTCGCTGGAAGAATTGAACTTCGGACCAAATCGCGCTTCTGGTGGCCTTCAGGTCGTTGAACTTCGGGTCGAATGAGTTTGAGGAATTGCGTCTGGACCAAATCGCGCTTCAGGTCGTTGAACTTCGGATCGAATTGAGCTTGAAGAATTGAGCTTGAATAATAGCTTGAGGAATAAAGCGGTAAAAGAGGACCGATGTTAAAAAGATTGTGAAGAGGGTGAAGATGAGAAGCCTAAGGGGAAAAACGAAAATGAAAATGAAATTTTGGCGGCCAGAAAATAAGTTGAAGGGAAACGAGAGTGGAACGCAAATTTACTGTTAACAGCGTTAATGTAATTGCATACATTTTAATATAATAGCACTTGAAGTTGTTGTCTTTTTGAGTTGAATAAAAAAATAGCCACTTAACTATAGCAAGTCAAGTGTTCATGCAATCCACGCTTGCTATTGATATAATATTTTCTTGTAGTGCTAGAAGAGATCACTCCCATGAGCAAAGCTCTAGAACACGATCCATCGGGGGAACACTAGGATACTTGCACACACATGCAGTGCATTGCACTTGACTTGCATCCCTTCTAGTCGAAACTAATTCATTCTCGTTTCATTTGCAGGATCAATAGAGTGGAAGAATTATATATTCAATCCTTGGAGGAAAACTTGTCCCGACCATATAGGCATCACCTTAGCACGTACCATCAAGGCAGTGGTCGAGATTCTGAATCTAGCCATCGGTCTAGGCATGACAGGGGAAGTCTGGACTGAGGTTTTTTTTTTGACAGAGGTTACCCGTCATAAAACTTTACTTTGGAATGTCATTCTAGGTCTAGATCGCCTCCGCCCGAAGCCTCAGACAAACAATCTGACCCCCGCAATGACTTCAATCGGCAATGTTTCTCGTAGACCGCCTCCAGCTTCCATTCCCTTGTATCATTTGAGACCATCTCATTCCAATCGATCTTCTGACCACCGGCACTATAAGAGTAGTTATAAGACTTCTCATCACAAGGCTGGCAAGAAACCGGTCAAAGCTTTGTTCGTCAGGGCGGAGCATATCATCGATGCTCGAATGGCTGAAATAAAGGAACAATTCCCAGATATATGCTTTGATGAACTTATGTTTGTCACCGATCTTAAGGACATTTTGTCAAAGGTAAAGGAAATGACGGTCACCTATGTATCGGATGCATATGATCAATATACTAAATGGAAGCGGATAACCGTGAAGATCTCTGCAATCTCATGGGAAAGGAAGCTCGAAATCAAAAATCAAAAACTTTTAGAAGGGCAAGATAAAAGGATCATTATAATCTCGACGTCGAATGTGAAAAATTTAGAAAATCACAAGCTGAAGCCAAGAAAAGTGCTAAGGATGCTACCATGGTAGTAGAAAATGAAAGAACCAAGCATCACGATGAGATGGAAAATGCACACCATCAGAATCCTGATAGTGCTAGAAAGAGATGCCCTGACCACACAAGTATGTGAGCTGTCATCCAAGCTTAAGAGTGAGAAAAGGAAAAAAAACAATGCACTTCAAGAAGCTCAGGGGTAATGCGAAGAGCTAGTTACTGCTCGTAAGGAAAGGGACAAGGCGGTTGAATGTTGTTTTTTAATTATCACTCAAGGGTAGTGAGAGGTATATTTAGGCATTGTTGTTTGCTAGCCTAATTATACTCGATGACATCTCATATTTAATGAACTTCGATGATGATTCTATACATGGATGGTTTACCAATTTGATATTGTTTCGATTGGATAATATTTGGCATGATTTTATATGGGTGATGACATATTTGTGCATGTTTTGATTGTTGTCTTACATATTAGAGATGTTTTGATATAATTTTGTTGTATCATTCATCCATGTATATTTCACACACACACACACACACACACACACACACACACACACACACACACACACATATATATATATATATATATATGTTTACAACTCCTTTATTTAGATATTTTCGACTTTTGTGTTATTTACGTAACACTCAGGTCAATTTGAGACTTTTAGGGACAATGAGATGAGCTTGTGTTTTTGGGCAAAGAGGATACTTGAAAGTTAGTATTGTAGATTATCATCATGTATTATATAGTCTCTCGTGTGTGTGTCTATATATATATTATATATATATATATATATTATATATATATATATATATTCCTTGCGATATTGATTCAATGATCTTAAATATTTACTATATTTTGTGTATTGCCCTATCCTAGAGGCACACATGTTTATTGCTTTGTGCCTATAATATGTAGGTATAGGTGAGTTATATTCCTTGTTTTTTAAATACGTGCTAGTGTTAGCCTTAGGGAATATACATTTGTATACCCCATAATGCTTCATTCTCCGTATTATCTGACAATATTATTCTTGGATAATATGGGTATAGAGGTAGAGGTGTTTCACTTGACTTGAGCCCCTATGCCACCCTTGCGTTAATTTTGCTGAACCAACCTCCCTTCTATCTTATTAGGTTCATCTTGAGCGATTGAATTCAGCAGAGCTATCTCAACGAAGCTCTTAAAAGTAGCTCATGTGGGTACATGACTAAAAGTGATATCCATCAAAGTTGGAGTTAATCCCTTAACAAACTTTGTCACTTTTTCGCTAGTGCATTTATAAGGTATAGGCCGTACTTGGCCAGCTGATCAAATTCATTACCATACTCCTTGGCACTACAGTCCCTTGATCCCAATAGATAAACTTCTCTAGTTCCACTCCCCATTCTTCCATAGAAGTAAACTCAGTCCCAAAGTGCCTCTTAAAATCAGTCCAAGTAGTCATAGTTTCATCTGTTTGAGCGATAACAATCTTCCACTAGCTCAAGGCCTCTCCTCGTTAGGGCCACGAAGTTAATTGTCTCTTTATTATATCCTGCACACCCATCATAACAAATATCCAATTACAATTCCTCAGCCATATCCACGTTTTAACAAACGATTGAGTCCAAAATAATTTTTTCTGCCTAGACTGCGGAATTCTTGACACAATATAGGAAAATAAAGCAGGCGGAGGAGATTGGGTTGCACCTTGTGCTTGCACTATAGGTCCTCCGTTGGAGTTAAGTTGACATTGACATCTAGCATGCAGATACCCCTAAGCGGTAACTAGAAAATAGCAATACCCAAATATAATTGGCCATGAGACATAATTCGTTATATCTGGAATGTCGTTTACATTGTAAAACATATACAATTCGTTAAATTTAAAAAAAAAAACAGGTCAAAATTATCAAAAATAGACCTAGTGGAATTTATGAAGATACAATTTATTAAATTTGATAAAATAGGTCAAAGTTACCGCTCAGGTCCATAAATAGGCATGAACGTCCCGATATTGTTCCCCGAGTATTTGCATGCTAGATGCCAAAGTGAACTTAACCCCAATGGAGGACCTGTAGTGCAAGCAGAAGGTGCAACCCCATCTTCTCTGTTTTCTTTATTTTTCCGAAGTTGTGTCAGGAGTTTCGAAGTCCGACGGAAAGAATTATTTTTGACTGAATCATTTGTTAAGATGTGGGAATGGCTAAGGGATTGTAATAGAATATTTTCTATGATGGGTGTGCAGATGTAATAAAGAGACAATTAGCTCCATGGCCCTTCCAAGGAGAAGCCTTGAACTAGTGGAAGATTGTTATCGCTCAAACAGATGAAACTGTGATTGATTGGACTGATTTTAAGAGGTGCTTTGAGACTAAGTTTACTTTTGAGGCAGAATGGGGAGTGGAACTAGATAAGTTCATCCATTGGGAACAAAGGGACCGCAGTGTTAAGGAGTATGATAACGAATTTAATCAGCTGATGAAGTATGGCCTAGACCTTATAAATACACTAGTGAAAAAAGGTGACAAAGATTGTTAAGGGATTACGTCCAACTTTGATGGATATTGCTTTGAGTCATGTACCCACACGAGCTACTTTTGAGACCATGGTTTAGATATGTCTATTGAATTCAATCGCTGAGAACGAGTCTAAGAAGATAGAAGGGAGATCAGTTCAACAAAATCATCCTAAGGGTGGAATAGGGGCTCAAGGCAAGTGAAAAACCTCTACATCTATACCCATACTATCCAAGAGTATTACTGAGTAATACTATTAGATAATACAGAGAATGAGGCGATATAGGGTGCACACAAGAATATTCCCTTGGGCTAACACTGGTACATATTTAAAAAACAAGGAATATAACTCACCTATATGAAGACAGTATTGGCACAAAGAAATAAACAGGTGTGCCTCTAGGATAGAACAATATACAATATACGGCAAATATCGAAGATCACAGAGTCAATATCGCAGCGAATGTATACATAATACAAAATATGCAACATATGTCCAATATACGTCAACACTAAATATCTAGTCTCCTCTATGCCAAAAAATACAAGTAAGTCTCATCGTCCCTGAACCTAAAATGTCTTGGACTGACCTGAGTATTACGTAAATAACACACAAGTCAGACTATATATCTAAATAAAGGGGTTGTAAACACATACATAGATGAAATGTATATGCATGAATAATAACATCAATATTACATCAAAACATCTCGAATATGTAAGACATGAATCAAAACATGCATAAATTTTTAATCACCTATATAAAATCATGCTTAATATTGTACAATCAAAACAATATCAAATGTGTAAAGCATCCATATCTAGAATCACCATCGAAGTCCAAAGATCATTAAATATGATATTTCATCAAGTATAACTAGGTTAACAAACAGCAATGTCCAAATATTCCTCTCAATATCATAACTCTAGTAAATTCATTTTTATCTAAGGCACGGAAGAGAATTTTCACAGCTTTTGAATTAATGGTTGCAGCAGTCTTTTGTTCAGGAGTCCATGTCTTTAATGATGTAGTATATTTAGTTTGTGTGGCTTCCCAAATCTCAAGACCATTTACTTTTATAAAGATTATCTTTCTAGTGGACCAGAAATTTAATCACAAGCAATAAATAGCGATGGTCATGCAGTAGACTGACCTTCTACAAAGTGCTTATGTGTGCCATATTAATATATTCAATAAACTATGTTACGGTTTGTAAATTATCCCACTCTAATACAAGTGAAAGTGTTTTGGATTGTGTATTATATGGCTAAGCTATATGTTAAAGTATATAAACAGTATTCTAAGCTAATTGCAGATAAAAATACGATAAAGTAAAGAAATTGCACAACGAACTTTTTATATTGATTCAGACCACCTCCTACGTCCAGTCCCAGAATTTCTTACTTTTGCTTTAATTCACTAACACCCTCATTTCATTCGAGGAATAGGTCTATCAATTGCTTGAGCTGTCGAACAGGTATTTTACACCAACTAAACTTTAGCAGTAGTCATGTCTTCAATAAATAAATATGCCCAATACAGCATAATCTCTTATAACTCACAAGAGCCAATTTGTAGATGAATGTTCAAAAGGTTAGAAATTAGAATATTAATGATAGTAAGTGAATGATTGTTGATTTGAAAATCTGAAGTAAGCTAGGTTTCAGATAATAGATCAAAGAATTAGAAAACAAGTAAGGTATTTAAACTTGTTGAAATCAAAGTTATTTATAGATTTGAAAGTGCTTGATGAAGGGATAAGATCATTCATCATTGTAAATGGTTGCATCTAAAGAAAGAGGAAGAGATATATATGTTCATATGAAAAGGAAGTAAAAATTCATTTCAGGAAATTTGGAAAAAACTTGCGCACCCGTGGCTTTCCATCAGTGGACTTATTTTTTTTCAAAAATACAAAAGCTCTAAAAGCTTTTAAATATATGAAAATTTTTATAAATTAATTTTAAACATCTTTGAGACTTTGGAAATGTGATGTGTGGTTCTTCTAAGTTATAACAATATATATCTAAGATAAAAATTGACTTGCAAATACACAATACTCAAATGTTCTTTCACTAGACAATCTTCTAAAGCTTTTGCAAAATTCCTTTTATTTCTTTCTGAAGCTTTGATGAAATTTCCTTGAGTGGCGTATTTTAAACTATAGTATGGAGTTGTCATCATCAAAACTGAGAATTCTCGATCTAACATATTTTACATATCAAAGGACTGTAAAATATTATTTTAAATCCATATTAGCTTATATGATGCTATAACTTTAGGTGATGTTGCATAGTGACATTTTTAACCCTTAGTAATTTTTTAGGGTAACTTTGACCCTAAAATCTTGTAAGTCCTGTAAATTTTGATACGAGCCAAATTAGGGGTTGAGACTACTTCTGCTAGAAAGATATGATGGTTTCTCTTCCCATTTAGTGGTCACAATAGCATTTTGGACTTATCATTTAGGAGCAATGGCTGTTGAAATTAAGATAATTTTTGGACTGTTAATCGGGTAATTAGTGAAGTTTGGGTCAAGCCTAAAGCCTCATTTGGGATTAGATCCAAATGGGGGCAGATGAAACCTTTCCCAATCATTTTTCTACTTCCCAAATCAATTAAAACACCATTAGCCGTCTCCATGACCAACAACCAAAAAACTTATTTTTCTTAACTTAAATAGGGGATTGAAGGGTGATTAATGAAGGGATTAGCTTAATTATTGGTTAGACACCTTAGGGTTCACAAAAGGCACCGTTTCACTTTATATTTACATGGGAGTCGTGCTTGATGTGATCTAGGTGAGTGGTTTACACTTATCACTATTCTATGCATGTTGATATAGTAAAATAATGATTTTTAAGACAGTTTTGAATGTTTAAACATTTTCAAATATATATATATATATATATATATATAATATTTTTTAAATTATTTTAAAAAGAAAATGCGTAATTTGATTTGTTTTCGACCAATTATCATATCGCTCATCATATGCTATTTTCGTAGATCTAAGTTTTTGAATTATTTAGATATGGATTATATTAATTTATAATGTTAATGGATTTGCATTTTGGTTTTACTAATTTTTTTTTTAGTGTAATGTAAAATTGGTCATCATGGAGTGGAATCGTTGGCAAAAAATGCTCAATATCGCTTGCGATAAAATTTGTCATTCTTAGATGTCAAGATGAGGTGTAAAAGTGGTCCATGAAGTCTGGGTGAGGTTTGATGTAGTTTTAAGGAAAAAGAAAAGGATTTGATAACATAAATTCAAATGGTGGGAGTTGGTTGGGGATTTTCAGATGGTAGCTTCTTACCGCATATTAAAAGACTTTGGGATACAAGAGAATGAAGAGTGGTTTTAGTACTTCTTAAAAATTCAGTTAAGTATTTACTAAGGAGAGATTTTACAATAAGAGATCTAGGGAGAGAGCTTATGGACTTTGGGTGGGGTAATTACTTGCTTCGGGACATGGATATAAGGAAATGTTTATGGACTTAGTAAACCCTTTCACCACCGAGAGGTATTGGATCTCCACTTCAGGCTATGGAGGTGCATGCTTTAGGCTTGGCACTAGTTTACTTTGGCTTTCAATAAGGGGATACTGAGAGTTTGTAATTGGTCTGTACTTAGCCAAAATTGACTAAGTACACAACCAAAAGTGGTCGTGATCGACCACTCATGGCTTGGCCAACTCCCGGGGAAGCCTGAAGGAGCTTCCGGAAGCATGATGTGATGATTCATTCATTATATGTTCCACTTTGACATTATGGCTCTTCGATGATCAGTTTTGACATTTTTGATGCGACTTTGGAACTTTGATATGATTACTCTTCTACTTAGGAAAAAATGTTTGGAGATGTTCTAACAATGGCGACTTAATGGTTGAAGTTGCAGTGATGACTATAAGGACAAGTTTGAGGATAAGAACTTGTAGTAGAATGAAGAATGTGTTCTACTATGGAGATAAATGGAATGTGATAAGGATTGGGTCCAACTATGGCGATGCGTGCAAAGGGTCATTGATAATTGGAGGTTTCTAAATGTACTCGTAAATAGGGGATATATAGGGATGCCCGTTTGGATATGAGTATACAATATCTTGGATCATTGATACAAATCCTGCACCCTGGACCTTGGAGATATGAGGGTTCTAGTTCTTGGCCTTATTATGTAGCGTGGATTCGAGCATCGAGAAACCAAGATTTACCATTACTCTTTAGCAGTGGGCATGACCATACGAGTTATCATATATCTAACGCACGTGAGGATCGTTTGATGAATGCTATGTTTTTTGCGTTTGATGAATGCTATGTTTTTTGCGTTTGATGTGTTTTACATTTTGCTTTATCATTTCAAGGATTTTGTATTACATAGGTATTATGGACATGGATACCTGGATACCCGATATTGTACTTGGACTTGTTGTACACCCATACGATGATGATGATGATAGTAGCTTGGCATAAATTATAATGTGCTAACTCTTTAGATGCTAGGACAGGTCAAGTGTGATTCTCCATACCTTATGTCCTATACTATATCGACTTACAGTATTTTGAGACTGTTTATCACTCACACTATACTTTTGCTTAACTCAAGATTTTATGCTTTGTTTCTTATTATCTCGAGTACTCTTAAATAAGTAAACTAGATCCCAGGTATAGGGTAGCACATGACATCATGCAGATGAACTATTATTGTTTATTCCATTGTGCGAAACTATGGAGCTTTGATAGTGTTTGATTTTTATTAAAGACGAAGATTTAAGCTTATTTATCGGTTTAATAGACTCTGTTGTCGCTTTGTATAATTGTATTGAACCTATGCTCTAATCAGTGATGATCCATAAGTTATTTTATGTCTCCCTTATTTATATCTATGATGACTATTGTATTTTACCTTTTTGTTTCTAGATATATGATAGGTTTTGTGACTGGTTTATTTACTTAACCATTTGATTATTATCCTACGTCGGCTGTGTATCATTACAAAACACTATACAAGTATATTGGATACCGGGTATAGGGCGTCGTCAAACAAGTCCTAATACTCACTACAGAAATCAAAAGGTTTTCTTATAGGATTTTAAGGAACATAAAAAATCTAATAGGATCCTTTTTAGAAGAATGAAATGATTAAATTTAACTATTCTAATATTGTAAGAACACTAGCTGCATAAAATTAAAATTATCTGCTTCAATAAATTTTTTGCACCTATAATTGATAAAATTGTTTATCAATTGGTATGTACTTATAAATTTAACTAAGATTGACAAAAAAATATAAAACATACTTACTAATAAACCTTTAACATGTCGTCGCTTTAAGACCCATGTAAGGGCTAGATTATACAATTATTAAATACGTTTGTACCTTGGTCACTTAAGAGTTTGTTTGCTTGAGGCTATATATTGTCTTCTAAATTTTGAATTCCAAAGCAATACAAGAATACAGACATTCGTTCCATATTATATCATATACAAAGTTGCATGGTGAGTAATCGTGTTCATAATATACATAATCTCGATGAATTAGGTTCATTCGAAATTAGAAAGTAAACCATGGTGCAAGATCATGTATTCACAATTAGAATCTTGTTGCATTATAAATAACACTAGACCTAGGACTAAAGACCACCTAGGAGTTTGATAACTAAAATATCATTTTATATCAGTTTACATAAGTGCACCATATATGTTATCCTTAAGGTTGTCCGAATGTGCTTTTGTAAAGAATTTAGTGCAGTCTTGTAGTTAGGATTTCCTATTCAATGGTTTTAACTGAGAGTAGATGTAAGATAGGCACATTTAGGATCAAGAGAGTAAATAGTTACCTCTGCTTCCTAAAGAAACACTAGAAACAGGAATTGTATGAAATACTATTAGATACTTAATGTGGAATGAGAAATCTTATTTATATTCCAAGTGTATTTTTTTATAGAAAATTAATCTCCATAAGAGTCACTTCTGTAAGTTCAAGATATTTGTTCTGAAATTTTTGACTATAAACTAGTTATAGTGGATGAAATAAATAACTCAAGTAAGTGTTTGAATGAATTATGTATTATTTCATATGTTGTTATTGTAATTGTGGAAATAATAGGAGCATATCATATGACACTTATTAGTGGATGCATAAAGTTATAATAATTGCTTTCATATATATACCAAATATTATTTATGAAATAATAACTATTTTTTGTATTGACTAAAAAGACATATAGTTTTATTTTGATGTGGATATTATGAGTTTCATTATATAAAAAATCTATTATGATAACAACATTTGTTTTCATAACAATAATGATGCATTTCTATATAAAAAACAAGAGTATTTAAAATTTCTGTAATTATTTTTGAATTATGGACTAAGCCATATTTTTGAGAAATAATTCTTTAATCATATGATTAAGAATCATGTGACACTTGAGAATTGTATCTCAAAGATTAAGAGGGAAAACACCCATTTATTTGAAGTGACAAAAGAGTTAATGAACTCTTCATATTGATACATGTAGATGTATTCAATCCAAGGTCTAATGATATTGAAATGGATCCTCTTACCTTGTTAAATTCATCGATGAATTATTATAGACATGGGGATGTATATTCGATGCACAAGTAGTATATCTATGATAAGTTCATAAAATATAAAATGGAAGTAGATGATGATTTTACCAAATATGTGAGCATAAAGGAAGGGTTCTAAAATTACCTAAAATGAATAAGATTCAATTTCATAGTCGCTCCTCCCTATGATATATATTAACGTATCAATAAGGAGTAATCAGACTTTGTTGGACAAAGTACATTTGATAATGAATGTTGTTGAGTTAAATTCTTTCTATAAGGATATGTAAGAGTAGGTACATATGTTAAATTTTATTTCATTTAAAGTAATGCTTACGAATTCATACAAGATATGAATTGATTAGAAACTCATTCTTATATAGTTTAAGATGTATGCTTGAGTAGTTTATGTTATGAACATGAGTTTTTATAACTGAAAACTAATTCAGATTTATATGAGTATAAAGGCATTTCATGGAACGTTTTTTTCATGCGTATTTTGTCTCATTAAGAAATGGTTGTTTCAAGAAATAAAACGTTACATGAATCGAGAGGCTACACTTAAGACTTGCTTATAAGGAATCTTGTATGGACTACCCTAAAGGAGTTTGAGATAGATCGACAATAGAAATTATTGGCGGAACAATGGACATGGATGTTGGAAGTAGGCCAGCCTACAATGGCTGAAATGGGTATATTTTAAAAAGTTCTTATTTGGATCATAGTGGGTTGTATTTGATGTAATATAAGTAATTTAAATAAAATCCAATTTTATTTATTTTTTCTGATTTAATTTATTAGTAAATTTAGTTAATTAATATTTATATAGTTTATGAGTATATCATTATATATTCATGTGTCTATGTCATGCATGTACAACATATATAATGGTGTACATGGTCAAGTTTATACATGAGTAGATGCTAGGATTTATATCTGCCATGTATATACTTAGCACTTACATGTATTCGAAATTATAATTTAAAACATATTTAAATTTAATTTTGAAAATATCACACAAAATTTAATTAATTTATAACACTTTATAAACTAATTATATCGAGCGGCGTTTCGGAGACTGAAATGAATTTAGTCATGTGACTCATAGATGTGACTCATAGGTGTGAATTCAATTAGTGATTAATATTTGGATAATTAAAATGCTAATTTCATAGGTCACTTTAACTAGTGGTGTGACAGTTTAGCCGAACTCATCACTTAAAAATCTCATTGGTAAAATCCAATTTTAAAAATTCAAGTTGGTCCCATCAACGATTATTTACATCAATTCTCTTCGTCGACACTATACCCTTTCAGATTTATAGAATTAGGTTTTGGTCAAAATTCCAATACCGTTCATATTCAAATCGACGACTCCATAAATAAATTCATTTGTTTAATAATAACATTTATTATCAACTATGCTACTCTGGCCAGAGATTTTGAGTTTGAGTTGACTATAGTTGACTAACCCTTACAAACAACGAGATGAATTCTCTATTGAATATTCTTTTGCTTCCAATACTTCAACTCAGACCCAACTATAGTCGCTTGGTAGTTGTCATCCCATGATTTGGATATAATCAAAGTGCAGTATCCACATTGAAGCTCAACAGTATTCTTAAGTCGAGAGAACCGTGTAATATCGTTAATCCAAGATTTCCTGTTTGACTTAGTTGTTATTAACTACCTATAAACTCTCAACTGAGTTATTCCATGATATCCAATAACTATTAGTATGTAATCCCTTGGTGCCCCCAGCAGCTATAAGCAATAAATTGTCCAACATTTAAAGAGCGTTATGTACTCAAGTCTCATTGGACGTGTCGGTATCCTATCTCGAAACATCTCCACTGAAAATATTTAAATTAATATGTTATTTAGTATTATGATAATTTTACAACTCCTTGTAATTATGATTACATAACATATCATATAAGGATTTTCTATTAAATATTTTTTAATTAATTAATTAACTAAAATATCATAATGTAACAAGTATACACCTTTTATTTCGAATGATATTTAAAAAGTTAATAATTTATAATAAATTATTAGCTGCCCTTAGGGCATACCCTTGGCTCTCTTAATCTTCCACTTACACTTGGGGCTAATTATAAAATCTCAATCCTATCCCTTCAACTAGTTTTCTCAGAGCTGCTTGAGCTAGTTCCTTTATGAATGGATCTGTTATGTTATCCTTAGTATCTACTCTTTTAGTCACAACTTCTTTTTTAATGATAAACTCCCTTATCAGGTTGAACTTTTAAAGAATTTGTCTTGACTTCTTGTGAGCTCTAGATTTTTAACAATATGCATTGCAACGTTGTTATCATAGAGCAATGACATGAAATTCTCAACATTTGCAATCACCCTAGCTCATGCATAAACTTGCACATCCAGACCGCTTCATTAGCCGCTTCGTTACGGGAGATATACTTCGCTGCCATCATGGAATCAACTACAGTTTCTTACTTAGAAATTTTCCAACTGATCCATCCACCATTTTATGTAAAAACATAACCAGACACAGATTTACTTTCATCGATATCACTCAAAAACCTGGAATCTATATACCCCATCATAAGGAGGTCTTCAATCATATATAAGGAATAAACCTTTAGTATTTCTTAAATAGTTAAGAATACATTTCACCACTATTCAATGCTTTTCTTAGGGATTAGACTGATATCGGCTTATGCAGCCTAATGCATAAGCCACATCGTGTCTAGTATATAACATAGCTTACGTGATGGAATTAATTGCGGATGCATAAAATATCATCTTCATATGCTCCTTACCTATATAAGTATGAGAAACTTCCTTTCGGAACGGATGATTCCAGATTGTGTCGGAACATTTACATACTTGGAATTCTCTATACTGAACCTTCTCTGTATGGTGTCTGTAACAACCCGCTTCAGAACAGGTCTAATTTTCGACTTAGAAAAGGCCGATCGAACCTTAGACTCGTTCCAAAGCTGGTTGTTAGTTGGTAAAATTTATACAAAGAATAATACACAGAGCTATCCATCTACATATTCAGAATCTCATAGCAGAAGGATAAAATATAATATTAAAAACAATATCCATTTTATTTAAAATTCAAATGTTAGAAAATACAACACGATACAATTTAACAATGCCAAATATTCATAGTGTAATATATCAAAATACATTAACAATTTTAAATGGATACATCTAAAATACAAAAACAACATAAGTAGATAATAGATAACTGCCACTAGTCCTCTCATCATTTTCGCCTTTGTAATCTACATCGCCATGTCTAACCTGTATTGTAATGTAAAGAGAGTCAGAACAACAATGTTTAGTGAATAAAAATCTCGAGCCTTTCTATAACAGTACTTGGGTAGTGTAATTTAAACAAGAATATGTCTTACGCTTCCAAATTATATTATATGTTTTCCAACTATAAGCCCTAAGGCTTTTCTAGTCCAATTCTATTACCATCACCCTTTTAACCTAATTATCTTCAACTGTAGGACAAAGGCCATTTCTAGTCCTATGCATTTATCATCAATCTTTTCCTAACAATGCAAGAGAGATATATATTAGATTGTACTACCAAAAAATATTCCATACATTAATTGACTACATACTAGTAGTTCATACAGTACATACATTTATCTAAAATAAGAGTCTTACAGAAGTCATAAATCTAGATGCCTTTCTATTACCCAGAGGTTTGGATGGAACAGAGCCGTAATACTCCTACAACAATCCTTCCTATGGACTTCCTTCCAAAGGACAAAGCCCGAACATACACTTCTCAACAGGGTGTCCCCACTTATAACATTTGCCACAAAATGTTTCTACCCTATCATCAATCTGGATAACCTTCACGCCTCCAACAGTACGCTCCACAGCCTTACTCCTCTTCTGCATCTCGAAACAATTCCTAGCAATGCGTCCCGTCTTCTTACAATGATAGCAAATAGTCGACTCATTGACCGGTTCAACTGGTTTACGCTTTGTCTTTCTCACTTCAGGGCAATGATTTAGAAAATTTCCTTTCTTATGACACTTAAAGCACAAGATCTCAGAGCGAAACCGATGGAACGTACCCTTCAATTCCTTCCTGGTTTTACTGCACTTGGCTGCTAATGACCCTTATTGAAATATCTGTAATAGGTGACATTATCATAAGGTCCTGGTTCAGCCCTTTCCTTAACCTGTTTCTCATAATCTTGAATTTCTTCTTCTTAATCACTACGTGCAGCTGCTCTTTTCTCTCTACGCCTAACCTTCCATTCTTCACTCTTAGTCATCTCTCTCAAAGACTGAATTCTAGAGGGGCTTCCTAACCTATAAATTAGACTTAATTAGAAGAATTCAACTTTTACTCTTATATTAATTTGCTTACTATGTTATACCTTATGTTTTAACATATTTGGTTTTTAATTTCAAACAAAGTTTCGAACAACTTCTGATTTCAAAATAAGATTACTTTCAGAACTATTCTGAATAATAATATTTATCATTCCCTTTAACAATTTGAAACCAAATTTAATTCTAATGTTCCTTATATGAATGGTACATTCTATTCAATTCCTACTCGGATACATATATTTACCACTTAAATTCTTATTTAATTTCAATAATTTAGCATCCCATTACCTTAATATTTATTAGAAAGAAATATTGCCTTATATATCAAAAGATATTCTTATATAAAATCATTTAAAATCTTTATATAAGAAAATAACAAGTACGCTCTCTTATATATATTTATATATATACACACTCAACTCATTTTAGGGTACTACTTACCCTATCCTTAATGAGTACACCCACCAGAGCCAAGGTTCTCGCTTAACCTTCAACTCTGATACCAAATGTAACAACTTGCAATTTTCGATCCCGAAAATTTCAAATAGTTAAGAAAGAAAGAAAAGAGATAGCAGAAGAAACAGGAAAGAAACACATATTCTCACATTCGCAGCGGATCAAAATATAATATCACATAAATTAATAGTTTACAAAGGAAAACCGTATCAGTCAATTACATTTTAATATATCAGAGTTACAACATTTACACAATCACTGGACAGTTACAATAAACCTGTCTCAGACAAACTACAATATAATACAGCAGAAACACTCCATACGTTCCTGCCATCCAGCTCGTCTCCTAAGCTCCAGAACGTCCTTACCTGGAAATCTGTAATACTCGGTCTAATCCGAGCATTACATCAAAGTAACATCTGGGTCAGGCTGGAAACCAGCGTGAGTAAACCCATCTAACATAAATGATAAAAGCATACAACTTATATGTATAACCCGGGTAACCTGTATCAATTACAAATTCACAAATTGTTATAGACATTACTTATTTCACTCACGAATTTCTAAGTACCAAAACTTAGATTAAATAGTCCAATTCACCTAAATCATTCCATTCCAGCTTATTGATTTCACATATCAGTCTATAAAGAATCGAAGTGGTTTCGGGTATGTATTGGTACCCGACCCCGGTCTCTTCGAATCTAATGTCATCTTAACTCAAGTTATTCAAGTGAAATGCAATTCAATCTTTAAATACAAGATGTCACTTTTTACACAACAATTCATCATCGATGGATAACCACATTATCATTGTCCATCCAACATATCATATCACAAAACATTTCATATAAAAGGTATCAATCAATTCAAGGCACTTACTCATCATTTAATCATTAAGCAAGATGGATCATTTCCAAAATTAATTTAATTTATCTCTAATTAAATTAATTACTAATCCTTTAACCATTTACAGTAATTAATCTTTAATTAATTACATTAATTAATGATCCTTAATTAATTACTTCCATTAATCAACCTTAATCAATCATAAATAGTAATTAACCATCCTGTGATTACTTATCTTAATTGATTCCTTAATTAATTATATTAATCCTTTAACTAATTACACCAAGTAATTAATCCTTAATTACTTCTCCTATGTAATTAACCTTTAATTACTTCCCATTAAGTAATTTCTCTTATATTAGTTACATACAGTAATTTATCCATCAATTACTTGACTAATAAATTATACTTATCAATCTCATTAGGTAATTATACTTAATCAGTTACCAAGCGACTATCTTTAATTAATTAACAAATTAATTAATCATATTCATCTCATTAATTACAACTGGGTAATTCATCCCTTAATTACCCTATAAACCAATTATTTAATCTTTAATTAATTATAGATTAATTATTCTTTAATTATTAATTAATAAACCTTAATTATCAATTAACATCCTTCAATACAAAGTAGTCAATCCTTAATTGCTTTTATAATCAATTAATTAATCTTTAATTAACTGATTAATTATCCATTAACTATTAATTAATAATCTTAATTATTAATCAATACCTCTTAATACAAATAAATTAATCCATAGTTACTCTTATAATTAATTAATTAATTAATCATTAATTAACTAATTATTATTCCTTAATTATTAATTAACAAAACTTAATTATTAATTAACAATCTTAATTACAAATTAAGTAGTCTTTAATCACTAATTGATTAAACAGTTAATTAACCCTAAATTTTCATTGATTAATCTTTAATTATCTTTGATTTATCCTTAATTAATTAATCTCTTATCATAGATTAATTATCCTTTAAATATTAATTAATAAAACATAACTATTAATTAATAAACTTAAATACAAATTAAGTACTTCTTAATTAATAGTTAAAGGAAACAATTAAAAAAAGGCAAGATTAAACAAGAAAGCTTTAAACTAGATTTAAATTTAAACTTCAAAAAAACAATTTGATTTTAAAACATTTTAAAACTGCACATTACCTTTACTTCGGGTCAAACCCGAAGACCCCTCGGATTCAACCCCGAGTAAACCTCTCTTCTATCCATTCTTTTTTTAAAACTTAGTCAAAATTTTAAGTTCAAAATGGTTATACTTAAGTTTTGAAATAACGTACGAATGAAAAACTCGAAGTTCCACTCGAGCAAAACAATCAGGAACCTCGTGAATTATTCGAGCAAAGGCCTCCTCCAGAACCTCATCTCTTCTCCTCCTTCCTGATTCTTCCTTTCACCTGCACGCGTGACACGGTGCACATGCACACGACAACTGGCCGACATCAAACCTAGCTCCGACCATCGACACGTCGATTATCCTCCACCGAGTCGCCTCACAACACAGATCGTCGAACCATCTCGAGAATAAAAATTCGAACGAACGAACCTCCATAGGCTCCAGAACCTATCGCCAAAGTTCACCCCTCATCGCCATCTCCGACCACCAGAGATGCCTTCCCCATGCCCGAACCTTCGCCTAACCTCCATCATTCTTTTCCTCCAATTTCGGACCACCTCAATGCTATCAAGTTGCCGTGAAAATTCATCAAACAACCCTATCCAACTCTCAGCCTAAAACCCTAAATCGATGCAATTCGACTTTCTCATAGATCAGAAAATTCCAATTCCATTTTTCCCATGAGCTTCTACGTCTAGGCTTGCTTCAGACCAAATTTCGACGATCGAATCTTCCCCGATCGACAGAAATTGATGTTTCCCCAAATATCGTTTAACTCGAGAATTCCCGTTAACCATGGATTTAAAAATCCTAATTTCTATACTAAAAATCGTGGATTCTAGGTACGAATCCAAATCTACAATCAAAGATAGGAAATTAATCAATCCAAATTTTACTTGAATTCATTTTCTACTGTAAAATTCCTATTTACTAGTTAATTACCTTCAACTTATACTTATAAATATTTTTAAAAACAAAATTGGGTCAATACAATTAGTTTTCTTTAAATGATCATAATCTGAAAGTCATTGAAACAAAAAGATTGATTTTTGGAACTGAATTTTAACATGAAAGCTAAGAACAGAGACTACCTAAGAGATGATATATACAAAAACATGTCACATACATGTATCATTGTATTCTCACCAATTATTCATGTAAACTATATATATATATATATTATATCATTGTTGCATGCATCAAGGTCTATACATTCATTTATCACCAGATTTAAATTGTTAAAACTAAGGTTTATCGACTGTCTGAAAGAAACAAAGATGCTAGAACTAAAATCTGGAAATGCAAATGCTTGAACTGATTTGATCTTGCTTGTTGATGATTATAGTTGATTTCTTGAAATGATTTTGCTTTCAAAACAAAATTGGATTTGCAGTTTGAATTTATTTTTAGGTTTGAGAATTTTGATTTCAGGCTTTGATCTAGAAAAATGACGCAGGAAGAATTTTTTTTTAAATGAACAGACTGGTTTCTCTTTTCTTATTATTTGCAATTTTAATTTGAGAAAGTATTTTGCCACTTTTCTTCGCTAAGCTAACATTTATTAATTTGCATAATCAAATTAGTTACACTTGTAATTACATGAAGCAAATTGTTTACATTTGTTACAATGTATAGAAAATTAGCCTACATTTGTTATTGTATATATATATTTGTATTATGTTTTAAATTTAGTTTTATATTTATTCAAGCCTTAATATGGTTTTTTATATGTTCATATATATAAAAAAAATTCAGTTTATTTTTATTAATGTCATATGTGTTTATATTAACTTCCTATCTAATTTATCTATAGAAAATTTAAAAGTAGATGATATAAAACCTCAATTGTAAACTGATATTAGTTATACAATACACTAGTTTTGTACATGTATACTTTATATCCAATTTATTTTAACATATTTTATTCTTTGAATTCCTAATTCAAGTTCAAATTCTAATTTAATTTCTACTCATATATATATATATATATATATATATATATATATATATATATATATAACAACACATCATCATTTGATTTAGAAGAAAAACTTGTCAATTCTATGTGATTATATTAAGATATGATCAAATTAATATTTACACAAATATAAATATTTATAATCAGATTCATTTGTTCAATTCTATAATTTAGTATTCTATTAATTAGCTCAGTTATTTTATCAATTTCAGATGTCCTAAAAATATGGGTTATTTCATTCCTCCCCCCTTTGAATCTTTTCGTCCTCGAAAAGGAACGAAACCAGAATTTATTTAATAGTTAAAATCATATAAATCACTTTTTGATCATTTTTAAAACACTTTAAAATCTATATAATATTGCCAAAATATTTTTTTATAAAAATACTTTTATAACTTGATGTTTCAACAAGTCCGTCCTCGTTCTCACAGAAATTCGGTCATACATTGATCAGGCCTAGGACTGAAAATCTATAAGTACTTAGCAGACCCGTTTTCAACACCCAGTGAAAATACTTGGAAAATAATTTTATCGTAAATATAGAAAACATTTTGAAATAGAGGAAATATCCTTGGTGAGAATGCTCTGGAAATCATTACTCTCATCCATGGTCGCAGTTACATCCTGGGTTACGTTGCCATCGCAGCAAAAGTCCATGTAACTGTAGGCACTCCACGCCCCTTGATTACGCCATGGAACCCACAACAGATCGCAGTTACATTACAGGGTTATGTTTCCATCATAGCATAAGTCCATGTAATTGTAGGCATCAGCGCCCTCGATTTTCGCTGCCAAAAATGTAACTTCTCCACTCCCACATAGGTCGCAGTCTGCCGATGTAAAATCAAACGTAGACTGTTGGCTCCCAGCGGCACATACGACTTTCGCTATGTCACCATAGGTCGCAGTCTGCCGATATAAAATCAAACGCAGACTGTTGGCTCTTAGAGGCACACACGACTTTCGCTATGGTCTGCAGTAGATCGCAGTGACATCGAGTTAAACTGTCGTCTCAGCATAACTCAAATGCATCTGTAGGCATCAGCGCCCTCGACTTTCGCTACACACTACTCATAATCTTCAGGAACTAGTTTTGTCTGGACTCCTTACAGGATCAACTTTAGAACCCCCCCTTAGGGTTCAAGGCAGTACCACCCTGTGGCACTCCTGAGAAGTTCATTTCAAAGGAGCGCCTTTTTCTCCAAAGCCATTTTCAAAACACTTTATACTATACACATATAGTATCTTCCAAATCATACACTTAGTATGAATCTCATATAAATCTCTTTTCTCAAAATTGATTATCCCAAAATCGATAATCCCCAAAATAGGCTTTTCAAAATCCAATACTGATTTTACCCAAAAATCAAAAGCCTTTCCAAATCCAAAGGTTCCCAAAAACTTTTTCAAAATCATTCCCACAAGATCCTTTATATATATATATATGTAGATAGATATATATAACCTTGAAAAATCTTTGGATCATTTCAAACTTGTATAAAACCCTTTTTATACTTCAAATATTTTCAAAAACCCTTTAATTCTGGCTAGATTCAACAATGGGAGATTTATCTTATATAACAGATATATATAACTTTACCAAATAAAATATCCTAATTTGATTATCTTTTATAAAGTTATTAACCATATTCCCTTTCTACCAAAGAAATTCTTATTTCATCATATATTTCACAAAATATACTTTTCATTTCAAAAACCATTTTCCAGTTCTTATCCACAAATTCCCAGTATTAATTTCATTCAAACCCGTACGATGTACACATATCATCCGTACGTTATATCAATCTGATCGCTCACTCGATTACACAATTTCACTTCCGAACTAGTATCGTCCATCCGACTTCCTAATGCGGACTCAAATATGGTTTCTTGATCAGAAATCATCATTCTCCTTGCATAGCCATAGCTATGATAGAGAATATCCAGAACCAATCAACAATCCATATCCAGGTTCGTCGTCGAAATTCGAGTGAAAAATCCCAACTCGGATCGATAAATTATCTCGAAATTCTATGCTCGAATCCGGATCAAACCACTATGTGAATAGAGTAATATAGGTATATCCTACGTATTTATCTCCATTGATTATTAGCCAAATCAATTCTCTTTCTATTCACATTCACTTACCCACAATTTCTTAAATCCTCATTTGGATTTTTCACCTCGGTTCTTATCTTAATTGGTATTTAATCATAAACAGTTTGCACTCTGACCAGCTTAAATTTAGAAAATAGTTGGAAAAGTTAAAAATAGATAAGTAGTTGAAAAATAATTATTAGTTTGTAAAATAGCTATAAAATAGTTAAGTAACTGTAAAATAGTTGGAAAATAGTCAAATAGTTATAGAATAGTTAGATAATTGCAAAATAGTTGTAAATAGCTATTAGTTATAAAACAGTTGAAAAACAGAAATTAATTTATAAAACAGTTGTAAATAGTTAAATAGTTACAAAAATAATTGTAGAATGAGTATAAAATAGTTTGGGGTTTAAAAAGAAAGGTTGTATATAGTAAATAGCTTGGAAAAATAGGTTTATATCAAAACAATTTATTTTGAAAATAATTCAGAGTCAAACTGTTCAATTCCCAACCTCCATTTCCAATCAATTCAATTTAAATTTCCACTTCCATTTAAATTGACTCAATTCCAATTTAAATAACTTTAATTTCCATTGAGATTGATTTAACCCCAATTCAAGTTGAATTAATCTCAAAAAAAAATTCAAATCAAATTCCATTTGATTTTAAACATATTTACTTTAACTACAATTCCAAATTATTCAAATTAATTTAGACTACCTTTTAATTGAATCCACTTTAATTTCAAATCATTTCAATTTCTATAAGAATTAATCCCAATTCCCATTTGAATTTGAAGTCATTTTCCATTTTTATTTCCAATTAATCCAATTCAAATTTTCCATTTGAATTCCATACTTATCCATCTTCGATTCTAATTAATTCAAACTAAATTCAATTATAACTAATGAAATCTAAATCTCAACTTTAAACCATCTCGAATTATATAAATTTGAGTTAAATTTCCAAATGTCGATTTAGCCCCTTAACTCAAGTTAACCTTTATTTTTAAATCAACAATCCAAATCTTTAAACAATTTAATTCTGAGTTCAATTCTCAATAGATAAAGAAAATTTATATTAGATTGTACTACCACAAAATATTCCATACATTAATTGACTACATTCTAGTAGTTCATACATTACATACATTTATCTAAAATAAGAATCTTATAGAAGTCATAAATCCAGATGCCTTTCTATTACCTAGAGGTTTGGATAGAACAGAGCCCTAATACTCCTATAAGAATCATTCCTATGGACTTCCTTCTAAAGGGCAAAGCCCGAACATACACTTCTCAACAGGGTGTCCCCACTTATAACATTTGCCACAAAATGTTTCTACCCTGTCATCAATCTGGATAACCTTCACGCCTCCAACAGTACGTTCCACAGCCTTACTCCTCTTCTGCCTCTCGGAACAATTCCTAACAATGTGTCCCGTCTTCTTACAATGATAGCAAATAGTCGACTCATTGACCGGTTCAACTGGTTTACGCTTCGCCTTTCTCACTTCAAGACAATGATTTAGGAAATGTCCTTTCTTATGACACTTAAAGCACAAGATCTCAGAGCGAAACCGATGGAATGTACCCTTCAATTCCTCCCTTGTTTTACTGGACTTGGCTGCGTAATGACCCTTATTGAAACATCTGTAACAGGTGACATTATCATAAGGTTCTGATTCAGCCCTTTCCTTAACCTGTTTCTCATACTCTTGAATTTCTTCTTCTCGATTCCTACGTGCAGCTGCTCTTTGCTCTCTGCGCCTAACCTTCCATTCTTCACTCTTAGTCATCTCTCTCAAAGACTGAATTCTAGATGGGCTTCCTAACTTATAAATTAGACTTAATTAGAAGAATTCAACTTTTACTCTTATATTAATTTGCTTACTATGTTATACCTTATGTTTTAACATCTTTGGTTTTTAATTTCAAACAAATTTTCAAACAACTTCTTATTTCAAAATAGATTACTTTCAGAACTATTCTGAATAATATTATTTATCATTCCCTTTAACTATTTGAAACCAAATTTAATTCTAATGTTCCTTATATGAATGGTACATTCTATTCAATTCCTACTCGAATACATATATTTACCTCTTAAATTCTTATTTAATTTCAATAATTTAGCATCCCATTACCTTAATATTTATTAGAAAGAAATATTGCCTTCTAAATCAAAAGATATTCTTATATAAAATCATTTAAAATCTTTATATAAGAAAATAACAAGTACGCTCTCTTATATGCACACACACACACACACTCAACTCATTTTGGGTACTACTTACCCTATCCTTAATGAGTACACCCACCAGAGCCAAGGTTCTCGCTTAACCTTCAGCTCTGATTCCAAATGTAATGACCGACAATTTTCGATCCCGAAAATTTCATATAGTTAGGAAAGAAAGAAAAGAGATAGGAGAAGAAACAGGAAAGAAACACAGATTCTCACATTCGCAATGGATCAAAATATAACATCACATAAAATAACAGTTTACAAAGGAAAACCGTATCAGTCAATTACATTTAATATATCAGAGTTACAACATTTACACAATCACTGGATAGTTACAATAAACCTGCCTCAAACAAACAACAATATAATACAGCGGAAACACTCCATACGTTCCTGCCATCCAGCTCGTCTCCTGAGCTCCAGAACGTCCTTACCTGGTAATCTGTAATACTCAGTCTGACCCGATCATTACATCAAAGTAACAGCCGGGTCAGGTTGGAAACCAGCGTGAGTAAACCCATCTAACATAAATGACAAAAGCATACAACTTATATATATATAACCCGGGTAACTTGTATCAATTACAAATTCACAATTGTTATAGACATTACTTATTTCACTCACAAATTTCTAAGTACCAAAACTTAGATTAAATAGTCCAATTCACCTAAATCACTTCATTCCAGCTTATTGATTTCACATACCAGTCTATAAAGAAACGAAGTGGTTTTGGGTATGTATTGGTACCCGACCCCGGTCTCTTCGAATCTAATGTCATCTTAACTCAAGTTATTCAAGTGAAATGCAATTCAATCTTTAAATACAAGACGTCACTTTTTACACAGCAATTCATCATCGATGGATAACCACATTATCATTGTCCACCTAACATATCATATCACAAAACATTTCATATCAAAGGTATCAATCAATTCAAGGCACTTAATCATCATTTAATCATTAAGCAAGATGGATCATTGCCAAAATTAATTTAATTTATCTCTAATTAAATTAATTACTAATCCTTTAACCATTTATAGTAATTAATCTTTAATTACTTTCATTAATTACATTAATTAATGATCCTTAATTAATTACTTCCATTAATCAACCTTAATCAATCATAAATAGTAATTAACCATCCTGTAATTACTTATCTTAATTAATTCCTTAATTAATTATATTAATCCTTTAACTAATTACACCAAGTAATTAACCCTTAATTACTTCTCCTATGTAATTAACCTTTAATTACTTCCCATTAAGTAATTTCTCTTATATTAATTACATCCAGTAATTTATCCACCAATTACTTCACTAATAAATTACACTTATCAATCTCATTAGTTAATCATACTTAATCAGTTACCCATTCTTTTTTTAAAACTTAGTTTAAATTTTAAGTTCTGAAATAATGCACGAATGAAAAACTCGAAGTTCTACTCAAGCAAAACAATCAGGAACCCCGTGAATTATTCGAGCAAAGGCCTCCTCCAGCACCCCATCTCTTCTCCTCCTTCCCGATTCTTCCTTTCACCTGCACGCGAGACACGGTGCACATGCACATGACAACTGGCCGACATCAGACCTAGCTCCGACCATCGACACGTCGACTATCCTCCACCGAGTCGCCTCGCAACACAAATCGTCGAACCATCTCGAGAATAAAAATTCGTACGAATGAACCTCCATAGGCTCCAGAACCTATCGCCAAAGTTCACCCCTCATCGCCATCTCCGACCATCAAAGATGCCTTCCCTATGCCCGAACCTTCGCCTGACCTCCATCATTCTTTTCCTCCAATTCCGGACCACCACGATGCTATCAAGTCGCCGCAAAAATTCATCAAACAACCCCATCCAACTCTCAGCCTAAAGCCCTAAATCGATGCAATTCTACTTTCTCATAGATCAAAAAATTCCAATTCGACTTTTCCCATGAGCTTCTATGTCTAGGCTTGCTTCAGACCAAATTTTGATGATCGAACCTTCCCCGATCGATAGAAATTGATGTTTCCCCAAATATCGTTTAACTCGAGAATTCCCATTAACCATGGATTTAAAAATCCTAATTTCTATACTAAAAACCATGGATTCTAGGTACGAATCCAAATCTACAATCAAAGATAGGAAATTCATCAATCCAAATTTTACTTGAATTCATTTTCTACTGTAAAATTCCTATTTACTAGTTAATTACCTTCAACTTATGCTTATAAATATTTTTAAAAACAAAATTGGGTCAATAGAATTAGTTTTCTTTAAATGATCATAATTCGAAAGTCATTGAAAAAAGATGATTTTTGGAACTGAATTTTAACATGCATACTAAGAACAGAGACTACCTAAGAGATGATATATACACAGACATGTCACATACATGTATCATTGCATTCTCACCAATTATTCATGTAAACTATATATATATATATATATATATATATATATATATATTATCATTCTTGCATGCATTAAGGTCTATACATTCATTTATCACCAGATTTAAATTGTTAAAACAAAGGTTTACTCACCTGTCTGAAAGAAACAGAGATGCTAGAACTAAAATCTGGAAATGCAAATGCTTGAAACTGATTTGATCTTGCTTGCTGATGACTATAGTTGATTTCTTGAAATGATTTTGCTTTTAAAACAAAAATGGATTTGCAGTTTGAATTTATTTTCAGGTTTGAGAATTTTGATTTCAGGTTTTGATCTAGAAAAATAAGGTAAGAAGAATTTTTATTTAAAATGAACAGCCTGGTTTCTTTTTTCTTATTATTATCAATTTTAATTAGATAAAGTATTTTGCCACTTGTCTTTGCTAAGCTAACATTTATTAATTTGTATAATCAAATTAGTTACACTTGTAATTACATGAAGCAAATTGTTTACAATCGTTACAATGTATAGAAAATTAGCCTACATTTGTTATTGTGTGTCTATATATATATATATATATATATATATATATATATATATATATATATATATATATATATATATTTGTATTATGTTTTAAATTTAGTTTTATATTTATTCAAGTCTTAATATGGTTTTTTATATGTTCATATATAAATAAATAAAAATTCAATTTATTTTTATTAATGTCATATGTGTTTATATTAACTTCTATCTAATTTATCTATAAAAAATTTAAAAGCAGATGATATAAAACCCCAATTATAAACTGATAATAGTTATACAATACACTAGTTTTGTACATGTAGACTTTATATCCAATTTATTTTAAGATATTTTATTCTTTGAATTCCTAATTCAAGTTCAAATTCTAATTTAATTTCTACTCATATATATATCCATATAACAACACATCATCATTTGATTTAGAAGAAAAACTTGTCAATCCTATGTGATTATATTAAGATATGATCAAAAAAATATTTACCCAAATATAAATATCTATTATCAGATTCATTTATTCAATTCTATAATTTAGTATTCTATTAATTAGCTCAGTTAATTTATCAATTTCAGATTTCCAAAAAATATGGGTTATCACATATTCTCTGATACTATCAAGCTGACATTGCATGGAATCTCATCATGCCACTTAATACTTCTTTATGGAATAGGAAGACCTTATAATAGCCACTGAATACCTCAAACCCAAAGAGGACCCCTCTTGAGATATCCACTAATGTGCTTAACTACTAAACCTGGCCATTTAATATTTATTAAATAAGGAGGAGGTAGACCCTTGATCGGCCACTTACTACCTTCAACCCTGAAGAAAGTCTTACGTATTATGACCTGTAACCACAACTGTGACATCTCGCATTAATCCGACTATTCAAATATCCAACAAGTCGTAGGCACTGGTTGCCAGATAACTGGGTAGGTTTACGCTATGAAATTTGGTACTAATATCACATCCTCTGTGGGTACTTATTATAGGTGATGTCTCATGTCAGCCCCAAAGACAAACTGTTGGTAGCCATAATACCTGGGTAGACTTTCATGTGCTTTTGACTGACCTCGCACCTCTATAACTTAGCCATAATCTACACTCACCTAACATACTATCATACCTCACCCCATTCCCTATTAAGGCCTTATAAGGAATATTCTTTATTTCATATCAACAATCAATTTTTTCCTAAGAGGGATTTAATGCTAATTAATAACCTATTTACGACGCAATTAATACGTTATTAATTATACATTATTTATATGCTAATACACACAGAGAGCCGAAAATATCTCTAAGCGTGTGAAGATAACGTCCTAAACTAATCATATAAATGTCAAAACTTCAAATTTATACACGTATAATTCCATATCAACAAACATATCGTATATCCAAATATTCTAAATCTAGCAACAAACTTGTATAAAATTAGAATTCATGCCAAACTATTTTATAATAGAATAGTAGAATCAACATTAATAGAATTTTCAATTCAAGTTCTTCTACACTCTATTCAACTTTAACATATAAGAATGAAAAAGGAAATTTCTATTTAAATTATAGAAATATGCAGCACAACCTACGAATAAAGGAATTCGTATCTTACATACGATTTCCTAACTTATTTATTTTTAAAACCCTTATTCAGATCCAAAGAAAAAAGATTAGAAGTGGAATAGAATGTAAAACAATGAAATTGCAATAACCATACAATTCCAGTATTTTAATATAGAATAATTGGGATTCTAATTTAAGAATTGACTTTTCACTTTAGGAAAATTTTGAGGTTTTAATGTGATGTTTTCGTAAACAAAATTTTGCAAAGTATATATCAAATCTAGGTTACTATACGTTTACTAGAACAACAAAGACTAAGATTTTCACTCATAAAATGTCCTTAGCTCTTACTTTTGGATTTATTTGCACACGTTTCAAATCTCTATCCAAATCTCTTCCTGAAATACTTGAGAATTTTTCGAATCCTTAAAGAGAGCCTGATAGAGCTTTATTTAGTTCATAAAATAATTTTTGAATAAAAGTTAAGGGGATAGGCTCTTAGTTATAATGGTTAGAAAGCACCAGAACCATCGGATTTAAATCGGATTAAAATAATAAAATCCAGGCTATTCGCGGTGTGAAAAACACTAGCAACTGCCACGATCGCTAATGGCCGACCGGGTTAGTGTATTTTGGGAATGTTTATTTTATTGTCGTTGATAATTTGTTTATTCCTTAATTAATTTTTAACGCAAACTTTTATTTAAAAGTTTACTTAACTCCCTAACTACCATTAATTTTTGAATTTCAAACTTTAGCATTAATTATTTGAATTCCATTTAAACTAATTTGAATCCAAAAACTTCAAATGTCAATAACTTTTTCGTTTCAGCTTCGTTTTCAGAACTTCATATATGAAAATTGATCAGAAAATTGCCACGAATGCAACGATACAATTTTTATGGTCAAATTATGAAATTTAGAAAATTTACATTTTCAGCCTTATCTTATTAAATTTTACGAGGTGTTACTCTCCCTCCTAAAAAGGGTTTCATCACCGAAATCCCTATGGGACGAACAACATAATGCGCACTAAGCATCCACGTTATACCACTAAGTTATCTATGCAACCATCTACTCAACCAAAAGTGAAATATGATTATGTATGTAGACATACTATAGGCGTGCTCAATCCTAGCATCTATGCAAGCACCATGACATATAGGTATGAACGCAAACATCCTAAACATGGAAAACGTTTTCTATACGAGAGAAAAAGTGACAGTAAAAAGTGTGGTAACCATCCCCAACCATCCAATCTAGCAACCATGATGCAACCAAAACCTAATTTAGAGAGAAAATGTTTACAAGTGAAAATCTCATGATAAAATGTCTTCATCTTCTCTTCAGTTTCCCATAAGCCTTCCACCGGATCATCTCCCTATTGTACTCAAGCCAGCCTAATTTCTTTTTTGAGGAGCTTCCTAGTTATGCATGTGGTGGAACGTGGTGCTATCGACTTTGTCTCAATGTCTACTAACTGATGAAGCTCTACCATAGTGGCTATGCTATGAAGGCATTTCCTCAGGTGCGAAACATGAAAAATATCATGCACTCCTGCCAACTTATCAAGTAACTCCATATGGTAAGCAAGTCTTCCTATCCTTTTTAAAATTGGGAATGTAACGGAGCGGATTTTGCCCGCTCGAAAATTGACATCCATACTTCATATCGTATTCGAATGCCATAGATTCGACCGTTCAAATCCGATTCGCCGGAGCTTATAACAACATTAAGTAAATAACACAGTGGAATAAAAGAATAATACATTGATATACAGCACAGCTACAATATCTGATACAACAGATGATCCAATAGATATCAATATACATCAGAGATATGATACAAGAAATAGCAGCGGAACAATATAACTCTAAGGTAGTCTTCAAAGGAGAACTCCAGCAGCAGCAACTCGTTTCAACATCACGATACGCAAAGACAAGCAAGTCTCGTCCACATCCAAAGACTGAACTAGCTCCAGATAACCTACAAATCTGACTATCTGAAAAACCCAACTCTGGACTGCTCATGTAGAAAAATTTTGAGCATCCAGAGTTTAGGAAAGAAACAATAAACTCTGGATCAGTCATGGGACTGGTGCGAGCAACAAAAATAGTTTATCTTTAAAAACAAACCAAGAAGTATTCAAAAATCAATTCGCAATGCTTTTTGAAAATGTAACTACCATAAGACCTCCCGCCACACACACAATGCAAACGCAGACTTGGAGGAGATTTCTTCTTATGATAGTCAAAGATGCTTCGTACGCAATTTCTTTGATATTATTACTATAAGTGCAAAGTGCAGAAAACATTTCGAAAGTAGAATATAAATCTTAGCCAGCATAGGTACCATTATATTATGCCTACTATATCTACCATATTAGATGGCAGGTTCTACAACTAATACCGTACAAGGCTCGTATTGTTTCTTTGGATTTTCAACAAATGGTCAGGCCAAGGAACTTCCCATTGCCACATGAGAACGCCTCTGGAAGGACGTCCCCGAGAACCTAACCGGATCTCTGCCAACACAAGGCTGGGTTACCTTTCAAACTAGGTAACAACTGACACGAGTATGCCATCCCCCGGTCCTTTGGGACCTTTATCCGAGAGCTCTCTAACCAACATCACACAATGATAAATAAAGTGTTTCAACATGAGTAAGTATCTGGGCTCCATACCATGATACCACCCTTTTCCAGAAGGAAATGCACATACCCTAAAGGGAGCTACCCCTCATAACCTTGCCGCATCTTTCCTGTTTTGACCATTCCGGGGTGTGAGGCTCGACGAAGTCTCGTCCACAAAGCCACGCTTTATACAAAAGCTGTGCTTTGGGTCAACAAATGATCATAGAAATGATCACAAAGATAAGTGATCAAACAAATGATCATATCACAAATGATCAAACAATGATCATTTCACAGCAACACTCAGCATGTCACATTACCAAATTGGGAATATATTGCTAATGACCTTCAACTACATAACCTCTGAGCTCGTACGTCTCAGAGAAGGGTGTTAAGCTAAGAGAATAAATTCTCCGCCACCAACAGAAATATATTTGAAAGAAATCAGCTTTATATCTCAATTTGTAATGTCAGACATACTATCCATACAAGTCTGTTCCGGGCTCGAACAGAACCGAAGGCACTTACAAAGAAGTCCTTGCAATCCGGATATTCACTAATCATGTTCGGACTTCCCATCACATGTGGAGTCTCTATATCGGGGACCAGTCGATGCAAAGACATTCGACGAGTTGTCCTTTCTCTTTCAAAAATATCCGGTCTTCAACACCGGTCTTCAAATGCTATCCATAACGACATATCACATATTCGGAATGGGATATACGACACAAAGGTCCTCTCCCGGCTAAACCGAACAGTGAGCGCAGTATTTCAAAAACATATGGATATTGGGATTTCAATTAAATCACAACTTAAAACCCAAAACTTTTCTTCAAATGGTTTAAACCATTTACCATTTCAAATCTTTATATTACAAAAAAGATTTATTTGACAAAGATCAATTTATAGACTTTAAAACAATTTCCATTCCAATTGGATTAACTCATTAAATCTTTAAATCAAAGATTTAACTCATAGCTTTCGAAATTCGATTAACTTGTTGAATCTTTAAATCAAAGATTCAACTTATAGCTTTCAAAATCATTTCCAAAGATTCATTCATAGCCTTTCAAATACAATTTCAATTCAAGTTGGATTAACTCATTCGGTCTTTGAATTAAAGACTCATTTCATAGCTTTCAAAACATTTCAATTCTATTTCAAACTTGAAACCTTTTCAACATAATTTGGAGATCCTTTCTTTAAAATGAAAGCTATTATTATTTGAAAACAAGTAGTTTTCGTTTCGAAGAAATTCAATCTCATTTATACAAGTTAAAATCTTTGGGTTAATTCAAATTCCTAAAAAACAACACCTTAAAATGGTTTAAAACCCATATAAACCGGTATACCATTTAATATCATAAATACTGAATATAGAATTCAATTTCAAATATTGAATTCAAATTTAAATCAAAATATTTAAATTTCAAAACTCAATCAAGTTATTCAAAATAAATTTCATCTTTGAAATTCCATTTCAAAAGCTTTTCACTTTAAACCCAATCTATTTCAAACCATTTGAATTTAAAAATTCAAATTCAAAACTATTTTCAAAAATCTGTGACTTAATCGATTTCCTCGTGAAATCCATATTTGTGTGTGTATGATGTGGTCCAGGGGTTTAACACACTAGTGCAACATCATTTCAATCATCATAGATTAAAACATAGAAATATAGTTGATAAGCGATATAAACTATAACGCTTATCGTCCATTCACAGATTCGCGGATAGTATACAAATGTAAATAAATGAATAAATCATACACAGTTCAATCTACAGAACAAAATATCACAAATCAGATAGGACAATCAATTCAAGGTATCACATACAAGACAATCATTCATAAGTAAGGTCAAACATTCAATAATCATTTATAAGCAGGATTTATTTAATTGTTTAATCCTAATTAATTCAATTTACTTACTTATGAATAATTTATCCAATCTTGATTTATTAATTACAAATCATTTGATATAGGTAAATAAAATTATTCTTAATTAATCACATTAATTAAATCAACCTTTAAACTAATTACATAATTAATTAACCTTAATCGATTTCAAATTATTTGATTTATGGTCCTTTAATCATTTACTAGATAAACCAACCTTTAATTATTGAATAATTGACCTTTAAATTATCCAATTATCCTTTAATTAATTTCTCTTAATTAATTCATTGACAATTTAATCGACCCTTAATTTAATTAATTACCATTTAATTTATGATTCTTAATTAATTATAATAAGTGATTTTTTTCCTAACCACATAACCCACTTTAATTAATTGATTACCTAATAAATCTTTAATTTATTTCATGAATTATCAAAGTCTTAATTTCACTTAAGATAAATATCCTCTTTGTAAAATACTAAATCACATTTCTAAACACTTTACCTTAAATTTATAATTTGACTTTATTTATAAAATAATTAAATTTAAATATCCCTTTAAGTATTTAACATACTTAATTTTAAAATCAAACAAGATTATCAACATCAAATTTTAATTACAAATTTGTTTGTTCTTAATAATTTGTTTAATTACAATAATAAATTAATTACATTTTTGATTATCTTTCACTTTAAATTTATTGATCATCTTACATTTGCAAATCTCTCGCTTAATAATCTTAAAAAAAAAAAAATCAAATTTTAACTTATCTTTTCAACATCATTAACTTCATTAATACCAAGCTTTGTTTAACAAATAACTTAAGATTTTATTAAATTAGTTCACTCGAGAATAGGACCCGAGGTAAACACTGCGTTTACTCAAGTATAACTCAGGTCTCCCCTTACCCTTTCTCGAGTTAAATTCTGTTGAGAATCTTTAATCACTTTACAATATATTCTAACAATTTAAGGTTATTAAAACATTTCATTTTTTTATGAAATTTATTTATATAAGAAAAAAAACTGGAATACAGATTTATTTTGAGATCAGATTTTAAACGGGTTTTAAAACCTTGTTTAAACTTGCTTTACATTTTTGAATTTGGTCTAAGTTTTAAAAACTCCACTGTCAGGTTTGAATAAAACCCTGTAATCAACTCAAATACTCTCTGCTTCTCCTTCCTTAAAACAATCACTGATACGAGCGACCCTCGTGCACGTGCACAGTGACGCGGCGGTGCTCCGGTCATTGGCGAGACCTCCAGCAAGTCGCGAACGATCTCGACGTCGAACCCTGATCCATAAGCAACTCGAACAAGTCGTCATTCAAAATCGAGCATGGATCGATTCTTCGAACCCATCACCGCATCAACGAAATCGATTCGCAATTCCTCCTCCGGCCATCAGACGTCCAGCCCCTCCGGTCACGACCCCGCCATCCACCAAGCTTCTCTCTCCACCAGCGATGTGCAGCTCGATGCACGGTGGAAGACGTAGTGATCAAAAGCTCGACCACCTAAAAAATTAGGTTTACAAATTTAATCCTTGCGCCGCCGTCTCCACCGTGAATAGTAAATTCATTCAACATTTTTCTGGTGATGCCTGAGTCTCCCTCCTCCTCCAAGAACAACCCCGACCATTCCCATTGCATCGATCACCAGAATTTGGACCAAACACCTTTTGCGTTCAACCCCCAAATTCTCGTACACCCCAGGCTTAAAAATCTTGAGAACTATACTAAAAATCATGATTTTTGATTACGAAACTGATTATATAAATGAATCCATAAATTATCCAAATCGAATTTGGTCATATTTTTAAATCTTACTGTGTTTTACCTTTCCCAGTAAACCTTTTCTTTTCTTTTTTTTGCCTTTTTTATTTTTTATTTTTAGATCTTGCAAATTCAAGCATTTATCGTCTGACATCAAATCTTAAAGAATTGTGGGAAAGATTTGAATTTCTAAATCAAGTTAAAGCCTGCAAATGCTTAACAGAGGTATACCTGTATACCAGTATGCAAACATGTCTATAGCCTAATTCAACTATATTCGAGATGAATACATCTAGACAAACATACATATAAATCATTACCACATAGATATCACATGCAGCAGTATCGAAAGATCTAAAGGTTGAGAGTTTGCTCACCTTGATAAGTTTTAGAAATAAACAGAGCTTGCTTTTCCATGTTGATACAGCTTTGATATTTGCAAACTGGAATCCCTTCTTTCATATCTGGCTTTGTAGTTGATTTGTTTGATGAATTTTGTTTTAGTTTGGGATAACATTACTTCAGATTTTCTTTGGTTTGAGGAACGAACTTAAAATGAGAGGGGAAGGCTGATATAAATAAAAATTGTACAGGTGATGTTACTTGTACAATACTAGGCATGGTGAAGATAACTCAAGTCCTTTTTACTCGGCTGAGATCTTGCATTTCTTTGTTTATGTTTTATTTGTACTTATATTTTCATTTGTTTTATGAAACAAGATCTCGGCTAGAATGATGTTGTTATGGTGAGCTGCAGCTTTGTACAAATCTACATATATTTATTTAATTGGCTTGTAGATTCCAATATATGTTTGCTGTCTTGCTTTCCTTTGTATTGACTTGTTTACATGATGCTATATCTTTTGTTTATACATAGATGCTTTTATATTTGAGGCTGAAAAAGATTTAAAGTGTGCTAGCATTAAATGCACGAGTACTAGTTCCCATGCTTGCTTATATCTAGTTTAATTTGGATGATGATAATGTTAGGGTGGCTGCAGCTTTGTCTTGACAAAAATGCTTTTGTTTGTTATTTTACTTTATTTTGTTTACTTTGCATATTTATTTACAACTTTGTTTCTTTGTTTTGTTACTTTGTATTGCAAATAAATTTCTATTTTAATTATGTTATTTGAATTTAGCTATATGTTACTTCATATTTTAAAATTTATCTTATTATATATCTATTTGATTTGTCAAATTTATTTTCTAGCTTAAATATTTATTTTAACTTTAATGCTAATGATTTTATGCATATTTCCTTTTAAAGTTTAATTATCTAATATCAAATTTAATCATATCCAAAATCCCAATTCAATTTTTCAATCTATTTTATAAACATGTTCATTTTCAAATATCCAAATTAATTCTCGATTATTTAAATTTAACTAAAATATTGTATTAATTACCAATTATTTTCAAAAAATTTATTCAAAAATAAATTTTAATTATCAATTTAAACTTAATAAAATTCGAGATCGTTACAGGGAAAGACTAAACAAATCTCGCTGCCAATATTCCCAACTTTCTAAATTTTATGACCTTCCTAAGAGGGAAACTTTAACAAAAACCATGTCCCCTTCCTCAAACTCCAACTCCTTTCTTCACTTGTTCGCATGGGATTTCTAGCGGTCTTGTGCAACCTTCATTTTTTGCCTAACCAATTTTACCTTTTTCGAAGTCTCTCAAATTAAATATGGTCTGAGTAGAATTTTGTCAATGGTCTCCCACTAACAATTGGGCAATTTGCATGGCCTTCCATAAAGCGCTTCAAAGGGTGTCACTCCAATTCTCACTTGTTTACTATTATTATATGCGAATTTAACTAAAGGTAAGTTTTTCTCCTAATGTCCTTCAAAGTTCATGATACATGCTCTCACCAAATCTTCTAAGATCTTATTCACTCTTTCAATTTTGACCATCGGTCTATGGGTGGTAAGTAGTTCTAAAATTCAATAAGATTCCTAAAACTATCTACAAACTCCCCTAAAATTTGCTAGTAAATAAGGGTCCCCTACCTCAAACAATGCTAACCGGAATTCCATAAACTTGAACTACATACTTGATATAAATTTGCACTAAAGATGCTACGGTCCTATTGCTTCTAATGGAAATAAAATAGGCGCTTTTACTGAGTCTATCCACTATGACCCAAATTGCTTCATTGCCTCTTTGGCTCCTAGGCAATCCATCTATGAAGTCCATTAATATATACTCTCATTTCCAAGTTGGAATCTCTAATGGTAATAACAATCCTCCAGGCTTTCCTTGCTTGGCCTTTATCAATTGGCACATCAAACATTTGGAAACAAACTCAGTTACCCTCTTCTTTGTTCCTAGCCAATAGAAAATTCTCTTTATATTCTTATACATCTTATTTCCTCTAGGGCGAATGGTCATTCTTGAATGGTGACACTCTGCAACCCAAAATCCTAAAGTTTTTTTGTAATTAAATCTTTCATTATTCCTAGTTACTAACCTAATTTTCTCATTAACTTCCAGTCTTACCTACATTTTATCACTAGTTAAGTGTCCTTATGAAATTTTCTTACTTATGGTGTTTCTCAATATTTATATATTTATTTCGCAGTCTAATCCCATCCATAAAATCAACCCAATGATAAAACAGCAACATATCTTATACCATATTTCACGCTTTTCCAATAACCTAAGGGAGATAACTAGTGATTACAACCCAAAATCTAAGAAAGAAAATTTTTCTAGAAGCCGCCATTCATGATCAACTGGTGTTAATGATATTGTGGTCCTAACGCCCTTTGGTAAACTAAGATGGATAGTCCTAGTATGGCACTCCACTATAACCCATCTTCCTTAATTCTCTTTCTTTGTTTCTAATAAATTGTGTCCACTTATTACTTCAGTTAATATGCCTGATTATGGGATAAATTGGGCATCCTCGTAAATGCCACATTAAATTCCTAAATTGCTCCCTATTTAATTCCATTTTAGCTCTCTATTAATGACAAATTTATTGTCTATTAAATTTGTAATTAATGTCCATAAATTCAAATCTATAATTACTATAAATATCGTTGCAAATTACGCTATTTATATTTTTATTTTTGAACTTTAAGCAAGGTTATACATGTGTATGCATATATTTTTTTGTAATTATTAATTTCTAAACTAGAACATCTTTTCACATTAAAATTTACCAGAGTTATCCTTCCAAAAAGGATTACCTTATAATTTTCTATAAATTAACCAAAAGTGAGATCTTTGCTTCATTTGAAATTATAAGGAATTATTTATTTAATTTTATTGAAATAGATAATGTACACTATGGAAAAAAATATTCATATCTAACACATCTCTTTCCATTTTGGTATATCATTTGTTAATTCGAACGAAGTGCTTTTATGGAAATTACATGGAACCCGCTCTAAATAAATAAAAACATAGAAATTCACATTCCAAGTCAACTAGAACAACCTAATTATAGATCTGCAATATCTTTACAACTTTACCAACATTCTACAATTAAATATTTGTGTTACAGCCAAATTTTCCGTAGTCTTCGAACAGACTTAAATGATCAAATTGGACAAGCAAATGATGAAGAAATGACCCAAGGACTAGGGAAACATCATAAAAAGCCAAGAAAAAGGAAACATAAAAAATAGTCAAAATTAGTTGAGAAATTGGAAAGTCACATTTTTATCCTGAAATGCATCTTGAAGCAAAGCAAGGATCGGCCCGAAGTAGGTCGATACCGAGCTAGCTTGAAGCACATCCTACAGCAAAGCAGCGACCGACCTGAAGTAGATTTCAACTGAACTTAAAATGCCAAGATAAAGACAAAACGACTCGAAAACTTAGAAGCACACTTAGAAGGAGTAGACAAACAACTCGGAGAACTTTCAATGGGATTGGAACAAGTGGCATAGCTCGGTAACGAGCTATATAGGTCGGTTCAACCTATAATTTCACCTTGTTTCACTTCCCAAACTCCATACTTCTCGTATACTATTCCAGCAACTTGTGATCAAGTGGTTTTTTCAAAGTTTGGATGATTGATTCCATGGTTGGTGAGAAGAAAGCCAAAAGCAGGACAACTCAAGTGATAGAGGAAAGACTACTAGAATCAACAAAAAGTCGATGAAAAAAAAGCTTAAAACATAACAAGACAGAAGAGCAGAGCAAGGGTTAAAGTTGAATTTGTACCAACAATTACA